>CM032453.1:148026867-148144821 GCA_019049505.1 Pachyrhynchus sulphureomaculatus | reverse complement strand
TAGAGCACTATATCTATCCTTATATAATTTAATTTCTCTATATTTCAAGTTATATTTAGCATTTAGAATATTTAACTGTCTCTCCTAAAAGGAAATTGTATAAAACAGGCAATTTTTCGTCTACTGACAGAACTTTAACCTTTCACAGTGTGGCGAAAATGAGATTATATATCCCTTTTTTCACCTAGTCAAATTGTACGTTTGTAGATATATGATTTAATTGTACTCGTAATCGCACTTGATCGCACTTAAAACCATTTGGATATGATAAATAACAATGTAATCTTCTAATAAAAATTAATTTTAGATTGTAGGAAAATGTAGATAAATAGTTACGCCTAAATAAAGACACAATTTTATGAAGATTTTTGGTTCTGTGGCATGATTTAATTTGGCACGTAAATAGTCGCATCAGAAACAAAACCAATAGGTGTTAACGCAGCTATTATATCAAACTTTGAATTAAAAAATGTATATAGCATAGTGTTCTTAAAAAATTGTGGGCAGCATATGAAATAAAAACGTAAGAATATAATGTGTTATCAGAGGTAATTTATTTGAGTGAGCTATATAAGGAATATACTCTATTCAGATAGGTAAACATAATAAATTACACTTGATTCTTTGAACTTAGACATTTCTCTTCAAATTTTTATGTTTATTATCCTTCTCCACATCTATAATATATATAAAATGCAACGTCTCTCTGTCTGTCTGTCTGTCCGTTAGTGCGCCTATCACTGAAAAAACCACTTATCCGATTTACGTACTTTTTTTTTTAAAACATACATATGTTCTCTGGCCAGGTTATAGGCTATATTTTATTACGATAGGTAGCATAAGGAATGAGCAGTGACGTAAAATAGTGAATGATGTCGGAAATAAGTTTGCTGCTAGCGCGTGCCTTTGCAATACACAGCCTAAACCATTAAATATGGAACAATATTATGTAGCAAAGAATATCTGTAATATATAATCTATAATATATATAAAATGCAATGTCTCTCTGTCTGTCTGTCTGTCCATTAGTGCGTTTATCACGCGGGAACCACTTATCCGATTTACCTGTCTTTTTTTAAATTCATGCATATATTCTTTGGCCAGGTTATATAATAATAATAATAATAATCTATATCTATAATATATATAAAATGCAATGTTTGTCTGTCTGTCTGTCTGTCCGTTAATGCGCTTATCCCTCGAGAACCACTTATCCGATTTACGTGATTTTTTAAATTCATACATATGTTCTCTGACCAGGTTATAGGTATATATTTTATTACATCTATAATATATATAAAATGCAACGTATTCTGTCTGTCTGTCTGTCCGTTAGTGCGCTTATTTTTTTAAAAACATACATATGTTCTCCGGCCAGGTTATAGGCTATATTTAATTACGATAGGTAGCATAAGGAATGAGTAGTGACAATAATAGTAAATGAAGTCGGACAAAGTTTGCCGCTAGCGCGTTCTCTTGCAATACACAGTCAAAACCATTAAATATGGAACAATATTATGTAGCAGAGAATATCTATAATATATATAAAATGCAATGTCTCTCTGTCCGTCTGTCTGTCTGTCCGTCCGTTAGTGTGCTTATCACTGGAAAAATACTTATCCGATTTACGTGCTTTTTTTTAACCATACGTATGTTCTCTGGACAGGTTATAGGATATATTTTATTAGGTGACATAAGGAATAAGCAGTGACGATAATAGTGAATTAAGTCGGAGAAAAGTTTGCCGCTAGCGCGTTCTCTTGCAATACACTCCCTAAAGCATTAAATATAGAACAATATCATGTAGCAAAGAATACAATATATATAAAATGCAACGTCTCTCTGTCTGTCTGTCTGTCCCTTAGTGCGCTTATCACTCGAGAACCACTTATCCGATTTACGTATTTTTATAAATTTATACATATGTTCTATATAATTCGATATAAGCCTAGATAATGGGAGATAAGGTGAGATAATGGGAGATAAGGAGAAATAATGGGAGATAAGTCGAGATAAGCCTCGATAATGGGAGATAAGGTGAGATAATGGGAGATAAGTATAAATAATGGGAGATAAGGAGAGATAATGGGAGATAACCAGAGATAAGTGTAGATAATAGAAGTTGTGGTGAGATAATTGGAGATAAGTAGAAATAATGGGAGATGAGCAGAGATAAGCCTAGATAATGGAAATTATGTAGAGATAATGGGAAATAAGGAGAAATATTGGGAGATAAGGAGAAATAATGGAGATATTTTATTACGTTGGGTAACATAAGGAATAAGCAGTGACGATAGTAGTGAATCAAGTCCACGCGAGCGGAGTCGCGGGCCCGGCTAGTACTTTTATAAAATCTACTTTTCGCCGCCTCGGTTCCACTGTGCGTCGCTTCAGAAAACCACTGAGTTGGTCCTCTCCAGCCATTCCATTTTCTGCGTTGAACGGGTTCTTGATATTATTTCTTTCGGCCAGTTGATAAGCTAAAACACGAAGCTCTTTACCAGTGATAGCAAATAGTCGTGCTCCCATAGATTTTATATATTGTGATAACACATTCTCCTGCTCTTTATTAAAGTCTGTTTTGTAGCATCCTAAACTTTTTTTCCATAATCATTATCTGAATCTGTGTCTTCATTTTCATTATTCCGCACTTTCCTGACGCGACGTTCTAAAGTCGATTTCGGCACATTGTATGTACTTGAGGCTGGGAGAAATCCCTTTTTTTCAGAAATAACAGCACTAACTGCTCTTCTCATGTCATTAGCTTCCCATTTTGCGCGATCTGTTTTCCGTTTATAATCGCGGACCATTTTGACTGAAAAGAAAAGAAGAAAAAAAGCTAAGAACTGAATACAAAATTTTTAGCACTTATTGTGAAGGTGGGGCAAGACGGGATAGTATTCCGTTATGTCCCGATCGTTTTGCCACAACAAACATATTTTCTGATAAAACCAAGGATTTTTAACCTAAAACAGTAAAACTACTCAGTATATATCACCACTACACCAAACACGTTATTTTTGCACTCGACGCGCTTTTCGCTAACCATGTTAGCTTCATCAGGAGCGATGATTGACTAAAGGTAAACTACAAATCTACCCTATTTATACTTAGCCTAACCCTAGAATTACTCAAGCGGAACTAATGACATAGGCAAGGCCATCAGTTCCGGTCAAATAACCAGTAGAGGGGACTATAAGGAATAGGCCCTCTGTCTTTATTTAAACCACTTTTACATTTTATGATTTCCATACTTTCGTATGCGTTCAACAATCTCCTATCAGATACATTTTTTATTAATCTTAGATTATCTAATGTTACAGTATAATCAGCTTCAAGGGCATGTTCGGCAATGCTAGACTTTTCTGTTCTATTGTATCTTAAGTGGGCTAAATGTTCTTTAAATCGTGTTTTAATTGACCTTTTAGTTTGCCCAACATACTTTTTTGTCACAATCATTACAACTAATTTCATAAATTCCACTTTTCTCACAATTGGGAATCTTATCTTTGGGATTTCCTAAGATATTCCTCAGATAGAATAGAGTAAACTTTAATAAAGAAAGGAATCGTATTAGAAATATAACTAGAGTTAATGGTTATGACGATGACTTAGTAAATAAGCTAATAAATAGACATAAATTTAGGTCTAATATTCAGAATTCCACCTTTTTTACACGCGAAGAAAATAACACCAAGTATGTCTCCATACCATATAATCCGAAATATAGCAAGGGACTCAATAAGGTATTTAATAAGGTAGGCCTCACCTTAGTCTATAAGTCATCAGACAATCTGAGGAATATCTTAGGAAATCCCAAAGATAAGATTCCCAATTGTGAGAAAAGTGGAATTTATGAAATTAGTTGTAATGATTGTGACAAAAAGTATGTTGGGCAAACTAAAAGGTCAATTAAAACACGATTTAAAGAACATTTAGCACACTTAAGATACAATAGAACAGAAAAGTCTAGCATTGCCGAACATGCCCTTGAAGCTGATCATACTGTAACATTAGATAATCTAAGATTAATAAAAAATGTATCTGATAGGAGATTGTTGAACGCATACGAAAGTATGGAAATCATAAAATGTAAAAGTAGTTTAAATAAAGACAGAGGGCCTATTCCTTATAGTCCCCTCTACTGGTTACTTGACCGGAACTGATGGCCTTGCCTATGTCATTAGTTCCGCTTGAGTAATTCTAGGGTTAGGCTAAGTATAAATAGGGTAGATTTGTAGTTTACCTTTAGTCAATCATCGCTCCTGATGAAGCTAACATGGTTAGCGAAACGCGCGTCGAGTGCAAAAATAAAGTGTTTGGTGTAGTGGTGATATATACTAGTATATCATTGTGCCAAAGATTCCACATTCCCAACTCAGTTAAAACAGTGAAGGCTATAAACAGTACCTAATATCAAAATCCGATACTACTGCTACGGTCTTTGGTTGAAAATATCGCAAAAACTTGCTTACTCACCTCACAACACATCGATGATTGTCACAAAACTTCATAAAAATTATAAACAAATTCAGTTTTTTCTCATAGCGTAGCCAAAACCAGCAGCGACACGTTCCTCTCCGACTGACTGACGTAAGGTGACTGAAGTTCGTACGAATAGCGCTGTCGCCGGCTCATTTGCGTGTACGAGTCACGCACTTTAGCATATTTCCCATCCTGCCCCGAATCTCGTTTTGCTCCGGTCTCCCCTATACTATAATGTGGTAATAAATATTACTTTACTTTATAATCAAACAAAATGGCGTTATTTGCGAAAGCGCAACTTGTTACACTTTCAGTGGAAAGTTTCCAAAACAATGCTGACACCTGAAAACTATTTCGGACTTGTAAAAACTATCGCGTGCACTTAATTGCTATTATCCCCAAGGGAATTGTACCTTTACATTAAAGTCTTGTAAATAAGTTAATGATGTTATAAAGCTACATCGTTACAATAAAACCTTCTTCTTGGACTTTTGCCGTTTTTTTAATGAACTCCGAAAAGATGTCTTAGTACTCGAAATAATAAGCAGATAATTGGAAATTAGCTGGCAGATTGTCGCTAAGCGGCATTGTCTGCATACTGTCTCCTAGTCTTTTGCTCTGTGTATTAGGATCTGCTGAAAAATAACAGAAATTCCACTTACTCATGCAAATATCCGCAGGTAATAGAAAGCTTTACCATTTAACGAAGGCCTGGAAGAAATTCTGTCCTGAGGTGATAGTAACCAGGTGGAATTAAATCAGGAAAGAAAGGAATATATCGGTTTAACGGGCCAAGACCGTCAAGTAAATAATTTTTTTTTTTTTTTTTTTATGGGTCTAGCACACGTGCTGCAGGGAAATCCCTAAAGCGCTCCAGGAGCGGCACGAGTGCGGAAACAGCGATTCACGTTGTTCTTGAATCGCTGTAAATTGTACTCGGTGGGAAACACAGCGCTGGGCAAATTATTCCAAAGGGATGACGTTCTCCATATAAAAGATTGCTTGAAAAGCGTTGTACGCGGAGTAACAAGCTGAACCTCATACGTATGCGAAGCACCAGCGCGACGTGTATTTCTAACATGCACCGCTTTGGGAGGAATTAAGCGGGCTACATCCTTCGAACACTTTCCATGAAAATACTTGTAGAACAGACTCAAGTCGCCAACCGTTCTTCGATGTTCCAGCGAATCAAGGCCGCCGGTCAATTCCGGGTCCCCAATCAGACGGACCGCTCTTCTCTGAACAGAATCCAACAAATGCAGTGTATGTTTGGGAGCGGAGCCCCAAACGTGGGAGCAGTATTCCATAGTTGGTCGAATTTGGGCTTTGTAAAGAATTAACAGTTGTTGTGGGTGTAAAGCTTTCTGGTTCTAAATAATATTCCCAACTTTTGAGAAGCTCTCCTTGCTATGCCTGCAACATGTTCATGCCAAGACATATTTGCTCCCAAACTAACGCCCAACAAATTGAGCGACGATGCTAGGGGAATGGAATGCCCCGACATAACTATGTCGGGTTCAGCAACGTTAACTTTTTCAGAAAATACTGCCGCTTGGGTTTTTGTAGCGTTAAATTCCACTTGGTTACTGTCACCCCAAGATAGAATTTCTTCCAGGTCTTTGTTAAGTTGAACGACCTCCTGCTGTCTGCGGATATTCGCCTGAGCAGCCGATGTCCGAGCGTTCAAGGTGAATGAAGAGACAAGCGTACTGTCATCTGCAAAGCTATAGATTGGATTCCCGGTCTTTTCCAGCAGATCGTTAATGTAAATGAGAAAGAGAGTAGGAGACAGTATGGAGCCCTGGGGTACACCGGCGTTGATAGTGAGGGTGTTAGAAAGAAATCCGTCGACCGCCACTCGTAAAGAACGCTCTCTGAGGAAACATGAGAGCCACAAACAGAACCTTTCAGACATACCATAAGAGCGTAACTTAGCCAACAGTCCATCGTGCCAAACACGGTCGAATGCCTTGGATATGTCAAGAGCAACCGCTCGAGATTCTCCAAAGTGTTCAATTGCGTTGTTCCAAACATGTGTTACATAAGTCAGAAGATCGCCTGTTGATCTATGTTTACGAAAACCATATTGGTGATCGCTAATAATATTGAATCGTTCAAGATATTTTAGAAGATGCTCATTGATAACCTTTTCCATGACTTTCGATATTATTGAAAGCAGTGCAACTGGTCGGTAGTTATTTGGCAAGGTCTTCTTACCTTTTTTAGGTATCGGCTGAACCGTGGCACATTTCCAGCAGGACGGAAATATTCCGTTTCTGTAGGATAGGTTAAAAAGTCTACAGAAAACTGGTGTTAGTTCCCTTGCACAGTTTTTGAGAACTATGGCAGGTATTTCGTCAGCGCCAGAAGCCTTCTTGGTGTCTAGCTTCATTAAAATGCGCTTTATGATGCGCTGTCTGAAGACAACATCGGGCATCCTTGACTGTAATATGGGAATAGTAGATGGTGTTTTTCCTTGGAAATCGACAGTAGAATGTGAAGCAAAGAGTTCAGCCAACAAGTTCGCTCTCTCAACAGGTGTGGTTGCAATGGAATTATCTGGCCGTGTGAGTGGTGGTATGGTGGATTTGGTAAAATTTTGACTAACTGCCTTAGCGACTGCCCAAAAGGACCTAGAATTGTTGGGACAAAGCGAGAAGTTTGTTTCTAATTCGTTGATTGTGTACCTCCTTGGTTTCGTCGATAATTCCCTTGCATCTGTTCCGGGCATGAACAAAGATGTTACGATTTACGGGGTAGGATTTGCACGCCATTGTCGGTAGGCAATATGTTTAGAAGCAACAGCTTCTTTGCATTTTCGGTCGAACCAAGGCTTGCCGTTGGAGAAGCATTTCTTCGGAAAAGGGATGTAAGCTTCCATACCAGCCAAAATAACATCGGAGACCTCTCTGGCGCAGTCAGATGGGTTATCGGATCGAAAACAAATGTCCATCCAAGGGAAAGTTCGAAAGTATTCCATGAGATCTTCCCATTTAGCAGATTCGTAGTGCCAAATCTTGCGCGGCCTAGGCGCCTCTCTGTCACTGATTGGCAGGATACTCGATGTAGAAAGAAGTTTATGGTCGGAAGAACCTAACGGCGGATTTACGGTGACCGTGTAAATCTCCGGATTGGTGGTTAAAAACAGATCAAGAAGACTGGCGAACTCCCCGTCTCGATCAGAGATCCGTGTTGGTTCGTCATTAAGCTGAGTTAAGCCATAACTGATTGAGAATGATTCAGCTTCACGACCTTGTTCATCGGTAGTATTTGAATATTTAAGCCAGTTGATATTGTGGACATTAAAGTCGCCCAGGATGGCAATCTCGGCACTTGGATAGTTACTTTGTAAATGATCGATGATGTCTGCAAGAGAAGCGAAAAGTGTTTTGAAAATTGGTATCACTTGGTGGTCGATACAGGATACAGATGAACCTTGTGGTTTGTTGAGTCGTTATTTTTAACCACATAACATCAAAGTTTGGGGGCTCCAGAGCTTCTTCTCGTTGACAAGAGAGGTCGCTTCTGACAAAAAGACAGATTCCAAAGTTACGCCTAAATCGGGAATAGAAGTCGTACCCAGGATAAAGATAGTTGACCGTGCTGGTCGATGGACTGACCTTGGTTTCACATAGAGCGAGTACATGAGGTTTATTTGATTACAGGTGTTGATGCACTGAATTTATGTTCGAGTTTATACCTTGTATGTTGCAAAAATCTATCTTAAAATTATGATGTCTGCAAGTCGACGCCTCCGAACCAGCCCCCACCCGGAGATCCGAACAGGGTGCCATTCTACCTCCGGAACTTCTTGCATCCAGGCGCCTCATCATGCTCTTTCGTCCCACAGTAGTTAATGTGGAATTTTCCTGTTCTGTCACATGTTTATCTTTGCCTTCTTTGGCTTTGATCCAGGGGGTGTTATTATTGGGTAGTTTGGGTTCTGACCAGATACTTTTCCAATGATCTGTGAGTTCTTGTTTGTTTGGTGGTTCGGTCACTGCAGTCTGTTTACTGTACATAGTTTTCCGGTAGAACTGTGTTTGGCTTCTTCGGAAGAGGTTGTTAGTATCTTTCCTCTCGTTTGGTTCTTTGTATCTACGGAGTCTTGCGGCATATACGGATAATTTTTGTTTCAGAGTATCCAGGATTTCTGGCAGTGTTCTGTTGGAAGACCCTGCCTTGATCTTGTTTATACTCTGTGTGACTCGTTTGGACACGTTCCCGTGAAATTTGTTCTTGCATCAAAGGTACGGGATTCCAAAATTATGGCCTACGCCATCTATGAATCCCCAAACTAGGATACGCATGTTTCGCTCTATATCAGAGCTCATCAGCCAGCTTTTGTTGTTGTGTTAATAAACAAATTTTGAGCATAAATATTTATAGTAAAACACATAAAGAGTAAGCTGGCGAAATTAAAGGGGTAGTTTCAGATATATTATGTTACATGTTCTTTTCAGAGTTTTTAGAGGAGACTAAAGTAGAAAGTTAGAGGGGTCGCTTCGTCTATACTATGTTGTATGTCTTTCTTGGGGTTTTTGGAGTCGAGAAATCAGAAAATTAATTTTTTTATTTTGTTTCTTTTTTCTTGCTTGGCACAATAACACCATAAAAATATGTATTGGCTGTCTAAAAATACTGAAAAAAAAAGACGTACAGTTTGTAGAATCTATTAAAAACGAATTAGCGATTGTGTTTTCACATTTCAGCATCCATAGATCAGGAAAAATATAACCGCTTACTTCCGTCAACCTACATACAGTGGGGTAGAGCAATATCACTAAAGGCGAAGAAGGTTAAAGAGGTAGGGGGTCGATAAACTTTGTTTATTTTCTCCAGCACTATGATAATTCTTCTTGGATTGGTTGATATGATGAATAAATTTTGAACATAATTAATTACAGTTAAAGACACAATGGGTTAAATTTGATTGGAGACTAAACCCTCACCAGTAAACTTGATTCTTTGGCACATCGAAGAACGGTTGGTGACTTGAGTCCCACCGAGTACAATTTGCAGGCATTTAAGGCAAACGTGAATCGTTTTTTTTTTTTCGCACTTGCGTTGCTCCTGTAGCACTTTAACGCTATGCTATGCCCATAAAAAGAGAGTGGAGAGAGTTTTAGAAGGATTACTTCGAATGTAACATATTATACGTCATTTTCACAGTTCTTGAAGTCGGAAATTTTGATAATTGTGTTATTGTTTCATTATTTTCAAGTATTTATGATCAAAGGTGGGTTAATGAGGATTGACGAGAAGGATCGTATGTATCGTCTTTTCAAGGGTTCTTTGACCCTAGAACTCTGAAAATTGTGTTATTTTTTCATTATTTCTAATTATTTATAATCAAATCTATAAGAAGGGAATGAGGTAGGAAAGGGGGTTAGTCGAGTAGCTTCTTAGATATGATTATATAAGTCTTTCTCAGGATCCTCGGAACCAAAGGATCCAAAAAGGCTGTTATTTTGTCATTATGAGGTAGGGAAGCTGGTTCAGGGGTTGCTTCGAAGAAGAATAATTTTTTTGTTATATGTAAGATAAACTTTTTCTCCATTTTTTTTTTATTTTTTATTTTTTATGGGTCTAGCTCACGTGCTGCAGGGAAGTCCCTAAAGCGCTCCAGGAGTGGCACGAGTGCGGAAAAAGCGATTCACGTTGTTCTTGAATCGCTGTAAATTGTACTCGGTGGGAAACACAGTGCTGGGCAAATTATTCCAAAGGGATGACGTTCTCCATATAAAAGATTGCTTGAAAAGCGTTGTACGCGGAGTAACAAGCTGAACCTCATACGGATGCGAAGCACCAGCGCAACGTGTATTTCTAACATGCACCGCTTTGGAAGGAATTAAGCGGGCTACATCCTTCGAACACTTTCCATGAAAATACTTGTAGAACAGACTCAAGTCGCCAACCGTTCTTCGATGTTCCAGCGAATCAAGGCCGCCGGTCAATTCCGGGTCCCCAATCAGACGGACCGCTCTTCTCTGAACAGAATCCAACAAATGCTTGGGAGCGGAGCCCCAAACGTGGGAGCAGTATTCCATAGTTGGTCGAATTTGGGCTTTGTAAAGAATTAACAGTTGCTGTGGGGTGTAAAGCTTTCTGGTTCTAAATAATATTCCAACTTTTGAGAAGCTCTCCTTGCTATGCCTGCAACATGTTCATGCCAAGACATATTTGCTCCCAAACTAACGCCCAACAAATTGAGCGACGATGCTAGGGGAATGGAGGGCCCCGACATAACTATGTCGGGTTCAGCAACGTTAACTTTTTTAGAAAAAACTGCCGCTTGGGTTTTTGTAGCGTTAAATTCCACTTGGTTACTGTCACCCCAAGATAGAATTTCTTCCAGGTCTTTGTTAAGTTGAACGTTTGTATAAAACTTTTTGTGGCACACTATATATTTAACGTTATGTATGTATTAATGAGGCAGGAAAGAGTGTTAGAAGTTTTTTTTGTATATATCGTATTATACATTGTTTTCTCTTTTTTTTTTTTAGCCGAGGAATCAGAAATCTTGTTGTTTATGCGACCAATTTTAGCAGAAATACTATAGAGACAAAAATGACAGATTTCGTTTAAGAATATTATTAATATTTAAAATATCTACCTATAGTGGATAAAAAAATTTTATGTGTGAGAAAGTGAAACCCGGTGTTTATTTTAGATTACTTGTCGCAAGGAAAGTATTAGTACCTAGTACTTTACAAAATTGTTTTGTTTACTCTAAAAAAATAATAACTAGGAACGAAAATTTAAACAACTGTGTAATATCACCACGTATTTTTATTGTATTATAGCTGACAATTGTTTCGACACACTCTGTCTTCTTCTGGAGCAAGATGTAAATTAACTACAAATTATGTTGCAAAATATATAAGTTACCTGACTATAAGGCTAAATTAATTAACAATATTCACCATAATTCCTAAAACAAGTTCAATAAAGAGGATCCACCCCCATCCACTTGATGGTTGAGTAATAAATCTGAGGATTTTTTTCTGGTTAATCTCTACCTGGTCTAAACAATTCAATAATTTTCCTTTCTTTTCATTCAGCAAAATTCTGAAGTCTTCATTGAGAGTATTATGTTCGTCTGGTAAATGTTTAGCGTAGTGAGATATGTTATTTTTCATTTCTATAACTTGTTGTTTATGTTCCTTTATTCTTTTATAAAGAGATCTGCCTATTTGTCCTATATAGGTTTTATTACCAGTACCACAGCATATTTCGTACATTTCTGTTTTATTTTCTTTTTTTTTTTTTGTTTTACTTTTTTATTATTTTTTAATATGTCGAGCTAATTTGTTGTTGATACGGAAGGCAATGTTTAGATCATTTAAAAAAAAAATACTGAATTTTACTAGTCAATTTACCGATATAAGTGAGTGTATGAAACTTATCTTTTTTTAGTTCAGGTTAGTTCAGGTTATGCGGGTACATAAGTCTTATGGCTTTTTTAAATTGCTTTTTTTCATTAAAATATTATCTACAAAATCCCCCTGTACCCATTGTTTATGCTAATTTGCTTTTTTATAATATTTAATTCTTTCAGAAAATTTTCTTCAGTTAATAGTGTATTTATGAGTCCATTATAAGCTGAAATTTTGTGAACGGATGGTTAGAATTAGCTTGTATAGTTATATCTGAGTATGTTGCTTTATGGAAGATTTCAAAATCATGTTGATTTAATTTGTTTCATATTTTTAAATCTAGGAAATTAATCGATTTATTAGTTTATATTTTTGTTGTAAAAGTAATGTTATTATGTCGTTGATTATATAATCTAGAAATAGTTTTAATTGTCGATCTGTACCGGTTAAAGCATGTCAATATATTATTTACATAACTGTACCAATAAAAGAACTTTTTAAATATATGAGAATTACTGATTTGTTCTTCTACATTGTCTATGAAAATTTCAGATAAATTAGACTAAGAGGGTTTCCCAATATTAAACCTTTCCTGCTTACATAAATCTTATCGTTGAATTCGAAATAATTCTGGTATAAACACAATGTTAAGATGTCTAATATTTCTTGTTTTAACTATTGGGTTAGCATTATTTTCATTATGTAATCTTTAGATCAAAATTATAGCATCTGACGGCGGTAAAAAGGTTTTGTACGTCAAAGGATATAAATTTGGAGTTACTTGGTAGAGTTAACGTATGAATTTTTGATATTAATTCATTACTATTTTTTATACTATATTTAGGCGTGAATTTACAATATTTTGTCAAAACCTTTACCAATTTATTTGATAAAGAAAAAGCAGGAGCTGTTATGTAATAAACTACTTGGCGAATTGGTGAGTTATTTTTATGTAATTTGATAAAAGAATGCAACTGTCAGCTACCAGGGGTACAAGTATGAAATGCGGATTTTTTTTCTAAAAAACATGTTAAATTCGGAAGAATGATAAAAAGTGCTGTATTCAAAGTATGCTCCATCGCTTGTTATATATTTTTCCCATCTTTTGGGCAATTTGTGAATACCACGCCAGTCAAAAACTTTCCCCATTGGCTGCTAACCATTCACATCTTCGTATGAACCAAAGCGCTGCTCAGCAAGTGCGTGACCCATCGACACAAACAAGTGGTAATCGGAAGGAGCCAAGTCTGGTGAATAAGCCGAATGGGGCAGAACTTCCCAGCTGAGTACTTCCAACGTGTCGCGAACTTGTTTTGCCGTATGTGATAGAGCACTGTCATGAAAAAAAAAATGACTTTGTGTTACCTCTTTCGGTATTCTGGCCTTTTTTCAAGCAGCAAACGGTTCAAATCGGTCAATTGTTGTTGGTAACGTTTAGTCTTAACCGTTTCCCTAGGTTTTAACAGCTCATAATAGACTACGCCCCTCTGGTCCCACCAAACGCAGAGCATCGCCTTTCTGCCAAAGCGGTTCGGTCTTGAGGTCGATGTGAATGGTGCGCCTGGGTCTACCCATGATTTTTTGCGCTTGAGATTCTCAAAATAAATCCACTTTTCATTCCCTGTAACTATACGATGCAAAAACGACTTCCTTTTGTACCGAGCAAGCAAAACGTCACACGTGTTTTTGCGCTTTTCCATTTGCCTGTCGTTCAACTCATGTGGTACCCATCTACCGGTCTTCTGAATCTTGCCCATCTCTCGTAGCCGATTGGGAACAGCTTGTTGACTAACGCCCAATTGCTCGGCGAGTTGTTTTTGTGTTTGCAAATCATCTTCGTCCAACAATGCTTGTAATTCCACAACTTCGTATTTTTTGGCGGTTTTCCACATTCCTTGTCTGCAACATCGAAGTCACCACTTTTGAAACGCCAAAACCATCGTTCACATGTATTTTGCGATGGAGCATGTTTACCATAAGCTTCTCGAAGTAATCGGTATGATTCAACAGCAGTTTTCTTCAAATGAAAACAAAAAATTAATGCTGTCCGCGAATGCTCTTTGTTCGGTATAAATTTCGACATATTGAACACAACAACACAATATTATGCACACACTTTTCCAATTTATCACTCGTGCGCGTCTGACACTTGTTAATGACAACAAAATGGCGCAGTATCAAATCTTTATAGCACAAACTGCATTGGTGCACCATCTGTTGTCTGAAATCCGCATTTCATACTTGTACACCTGGTATAATACAATAAGTATATGTGGTGTTTAAATTTTCATTCCGTTATTGTGGATCTCCATCAAGTAACGGTTAAGTCAGTGCAGTATTAACTATTATATAACTCCTTTAACATTTTACAAAATTAATAAATCCAAACATAAAGTAAGTATAAAAAACATTCTACAGTATAGAAAAAAATACACATCATTACGAAGGAGACACAAAAAGGGCAACTTTTCAAGCTGGTAACAAGCAATCTCCAGTTCATTTATTTACATTACTTGCTCGGATGCTCGGAACTAAATAGCTTGCTGCGTATATAAGGCAGGCATTTGTAGAGTTCAGCCCTCGGGCTTAAGCATATTTCACAATAAGCTCAACAACTCTGAATAACGGTTATCATTAGGGATATATCGAGTAATGTATGTTTCGAGGGTATAAGTATGAATGGGGGGGAGTGATGAACACTGGTTATATTTTGTAGCGGGGGATTATTGGTATTAATGAACGTTTTTTAACAACTTTTTGCTTTCTGCGCCTATTGAATGTATCAGTTTTCTTTAAGGTAATATACAAATAAATTCTCAGCCTTACACACACAGAACCTATTCAAATGGGAATTTTTTTCCCTACTATGGTAATTATAAAGCACTACTATAAGCCTTTTAACTAAGGGGTACCAGTTTTCATCCATACAACATTTTGCGTGCCAACATAGGTACTTACTACAACTAAAATTAACAAAAATTAACTTAAATTAATTAAAATATTGCTTTTAGAAGGTTTAATTACAAAAATATTTTAACATTTAACAAATAATTTTATTATACTAGTCCTAGGACCTAGTGTGAACCCTGTGCTTGAAGTTCTTTAGAGGGTTTTCTTATATCCGGTTCATGTCTGGTTATTTTCAGTGTCACACATGCTTCCGAATTGTCTGTTGTCAGCCTGCTTCGGTACGGGTTTAAAATCACTCTCATATGGGAAAAAAGTTGTTCACAGATATAGGAGGATCAGAAAGCTATAAGCATGGCAAACGCTACTTTCTTAAGACAAATAAATTTCTCTGGTAAACTCATCCAGCAACTGAGTATCTCGTTTGAATGGTTCTAGCAGTCACCTTCTAATACCCTTCCTAATTCTACAAATTTCGTGTTCCATAACTCGGAGCTTTTAAGTTCAATGTATTGAAGATCAAAATCATTAATGTCCATCCATGAGAAAAGATATATGTCAAAGCAACTGCTGGAACAATCCATTAAATCTGGTTTGATTAAAAAAGCGAACATAGGACCATGTTTGTCAAAATCCTGACCCCTCTCGATAAACTCCTCTTTTAAATTAGTCATATATTTAGAATTTCGTCTATTAGTGCACCATCGTCGACACTGGATATATAAGTTTTTAAATTCGGAAAATATTTATATGTGTTTGTAGTAATATCGCTGATAAATAAATCTATTTTTAATTTGAATGATTTCCAGGATTCGTATAAATCCAGAACTGTTTTGCCTGAACCTTGTAACTTTAAGTTGAGTTCACTGAGATGGTTTGTAATATCAGTATGAAACATTAACATACAGATCCAATTCTTATCTTCTAGTTCAGGATAAGCATCCACTTGATTTTTTTCCAACAAGAACGATTTAATTTCGCCCAGACATTGCACAGATCTAGAGAGCACTGTACCACGGCTGAGCCAGCGAACATTATTGTGCAATGGTATATCTGAATATGCACTTTCTAATTCCTGCAGAAAAGCCTTAAATTGTCTATGGATCAGTGAAGAACAACCGACAATGTAGTTAACTATTTTAACCACCCTATCCATCACGGATGTTAAACTTCCAGCGGAGATTTTAGCGCACAAACTCTCTTGGTGAATTATGCAATGAAAATTCAAAACTGATCGACCCATGCGTTCAATAAGAAAGGAAACAAATCCTTTATGTCTCCCAATCAGGTAATTCGTCTCTCGATGGTCCGCGCTGATGCCGGTATATCCCTAATCCCGGCCAATATTGTATCCTTATTGGGCAAGTCGTCGAATAAAATCTCACCAGTATTCAAAAGGGTTTGCTTCATAAATTCTCCGTCAGTGAACGGCCTACCCTTTTGTGCCAATGATTGTGCAATTTTGAAACTGCATTCAGTTACCTGATTTTTTCCTTGGAAAACTTTGCTAATGAATGTTGACTGTTTCTCGTATTGTTTATTTGCTCTTTGTATTGTCTCCCTTTTATCAGCGTTATCTTTAAATTACGATTCATGTTTTATCTGGAAATGTCGTTGAACACTAGATGTCCGGAAAACTACGCTTTCCCGACATAGGACACAAATGGCCTGATCGTTTTGCTGTACAAAACCGTAATCTGTTGTCCATGAAGTTTGAAATGATCGAACGTCTACCTTCTGTTTATTCGCGGCCATAACGCAACGTAATTTTATTTTTTAAACTTTTCGACGGCTATTGACTAGAACGGATGTTACTTCTATACTAAATGATGTAAACGTGTAGCCGCTTGCTATATATAGAAAAATAATGTTTCCAGAAAATTCCAATAATTACGTTTATTAAATTTTTTAGAACAAAAATTATTACTTACAACGCGCCCATTGCAATCAAAGGGCCGCCTAGAAGTTAAATTTAACAAAAACTAAACTTCGGCAATATAAAAAGCGTTGCGGCGCGCGTCGGAACGATTGAAGTCAAGTCAAACAAAAACCGCCTTATAGCGGCTCTTTTAATCTGAACTGAGGACGTTTATTTGTGATTTTGCCTAGGCTTATATTTTGAGGCTTGCCGTCTTTAATACTTGCCGAAATTAAAGCCAAACCAATGCATTCAGTAAATTATAAATTACAAAATATATATTTTGTAGTTTTTGGTAATAATACCTAGTAACCTATATAATATATCGTTTTTGTTTGTATCGTTAAAGTAATACTGTCTTCGATTATTTACTTAATTTCTAAACATGTCACAGATTACAGAAATAATGTGTAAACTTTGAATAGGTACGCGTGCCATTCAAAATTGCTTGGCGTGCCAGAGATGGTACGCGTGCCATAGGTTGCCGACCCCTGCTCTAGGACAAGACATAATACTTCATTCTTTTTTTTTATGAGAATGGCACACGGACTGTAGGGAAATCCCCAAAACGCGACAGGAGCGATGCGTGTGCAGAAATAAGTTAGCTTTGAATCGCTGTAAATTATATTTGGTCGGAAACACATTCCTGGGCAAATCATTCCAAATGGATGAGGTTCTCCATATAAAACACTGCTTGAAAAGGGTTATATAAGAAGTCACAAGCTAAACCTCAAACGGATGTGAAGCATTAGTGCGACGTGTATTCCTAGCATGCACCGCTTTGGGAACAATTAAGCAGGCTACATTCGTCGAACACTTTCCATGAAAATACTTGTGGAATAGACCCAAGTCGCCAACTGTTCATCGATGATCCAAGGAATCAATGTTGCTGGTCAGTTCTGGGTCTCTACTCAGGCGAACAGCTCTTCTCTGAATACAATCAAACAAATGGAGTGAGTGTTTGGACGCAGAGCCTCAAACATGGGAGCAGTAGCGTATCGTTGGCCGAATTTGAGCTTTGTACAGAAGTAACAGTTATTGTGGAGAGTAAAGCTTTCTAGTTCAAAATAATATTCCCAGCTTTGCTATGCATGCGACATGTTCATGCTAAGACATATTTGCTCCCAAGTTAATGTACTGCAACGTCAGTGACGATGCTAACGAAATGAGGTGTCCAGATATAACATTGTAAGGTTTTTTAGAAAAACTGCAGCCTGAGTTTTTGTAGCGTCAAATTTTATTTGCATTATATAAAAACATTTATGAGGTTTGCGGTCGGTTATAGATGAAACATCTCAATATTTACACTTTTGAAATAAAATACAGTATATCTGTTTCACTGAATCTATTCAGATCACTCTGACACGTGTTTCGGTCTCGCGATATTTTCCGTAAACCAACTACAACAGATACCATTATCATTATTATGTCAACCTTCCACAGTCTTATATACAGATTAACTAACATTTTACTAAATACGGTCAGTTATCTAAAACACCTGAACATAATTAAAAAAAATAGCCAAAAACAACGGACGTAATCCAATTATTATAGATCAACTGGAAAAAACAAGATAGAAATAAACTGTATAAGTGTTAATAAAAACAATATAGCCCAATATCTAACTAATAATAAAGAAAGATCTAACAAATATGGAAAATCGGATATATATGAACTTAATTGTGATGAGTGTGACGCTGTCTATGTGAAACAAACGGGATGGAGCCTGAAACAAAGACTAAAAGAACACAGGCACTCTATTTTAAATAAACAAAACTTAACAGGCTTTGCTAAATACTGCATAAACAACAATCACCTTTTTAATAATGAGAATGAGAGGGTGAAGTTGTTATAGAGTGCTCGAAAAGGAAAACATATGGATTATTTAGAAATTTTTAGCATATAAAAAGCCATTAAAAATAATACAAAAATAAGGAACACCCAAATAGAATTTGGAAATATCCCCATATTAGACGCCGTGTTAAGATAGACTACCTGTAATAAACCCAATTTTGTTATCTCTTAATTAACCATCCAAACATAATATCTTTTAGAACTTAAGTGAATTCTCGTTGTAAACCTCTTCGAAAATGATTGTGAGACCGAAACACGTCTCAGAGTGATCTGAATAAATTCAGTGAAACAGTTTTACTGTATTTTTATTTCAAAAGTGTAAATTTTACTTGGTTACTGTTACCCTAAGAAAGTTTCTTTCAGGTCTTTATTAAGTTAAATGAATTTCCTGCTGTCTGCAAAGCCTGTGTAATACAATATATACTAGGCAGCTCCTCTAACACTCTTTTTCACCCCTATAATCCCCTATATGTTTGATTATAAATATGTGAAAGTTATTAAAAAATATCATAATTAAAAATTATTTGACTCCAAGAACCTGGAAGGACTTATATTATGATATATATGAAAACAACCCCTCTAGCCCATCTTCCACCTTTTCAATCCGTTATACGTTTTGATCGTAGATAATTAAACGTAAATTTTTTCATCGTCTAAAAAAAAACAATAGAAATTCACGCAATGGTATTGAAAATAATTGAAATGTATCGACCCACACCCCTTTCATCCTCCTTCCCCCTTAGCAGTATCGCCCAAGAACTATACTAGGAGTTCCATCCTTACTTCAAGTATATACTGTACTAAATTTAAATTCTATATCTCGCATCGTTCTAGAGTCAGACCGTTAGTCAGACAGAAAGACCAACGAAAATCGAGACTATATTTTTCGTAATCTAGGGACACTAAAACGTGAAGAAACGACAAAAAATCTTGGAGTAATATTTTTTTACAGAACAGGAACAAGAGATAATCGAGGCTTCTGAGGCAAAAAAAAATTATTTGGCTTTTGGTTTAAACCTTGTACCAGGTGTGGTTCCAGCCGTTTTCAAATTTCAATCTTCAGGATGATGAATGTTCTTCTCATTTAAAAATGATGGAAGATGAGGAGTTAGAACAAAGAATTCTTGCCAAATTCAACTAAAACGTGTATTGTGTTTGTCTAAGCAAGGCATATAATCTATAGAAACTAGGGAGCACTTACACGGAGTCCTGCTGAGCCCCTTATGAGCGGAGCACGGACTACCCCCTCTTTGCTCTTGAGATCCAAGAAAAAGAACTTTTCTATCTGATCATGCCGTCACTTTGAACTTTACCAACAACTGATCCGTGTTAATGGGGCACTCGAAGAGAAAGATCGGTTACTGGCAGTAAAATAACACCAATAGTACTTGAAGAAGATTTAAGCTTGAAATATCTACCTCATGCAGTTTGTTTTCCAGACTTGATCACGTCATATTACCATATTTTCCAATCTCCACATCTGATTGTTTCTCAGTTAAAGTCAGAATTGATAAATTTATCGCATCGACACCACCATAAATTTAAACATTTAGAGAAAGCGAAGGAGATTTCTTTGAAGATTGAGTTGTAAACCTGCCATAAACCCAGTAAAAAAACTTAAAGTTGTAAGTTTGTGGACGTAAATATTATTTTAAAATTAGTTCAGGCTAAATGTTTATAGAACTTTTTTTAGTAGACAAGACGTTTAGAAGCAGTAAATTCTTTCTTCTCTGACTGAATTAGGTTTTAGTAAGTTTTACTGTTAGAAAGTTCTTTTTTTTTTGGAAAAAAACAAGCATGTTAGCTGATATGACAGCAGAAACTTCCTTATCATAGGCAAATAGGTCGTCAGAACTACCACAAATGCACAGGCTATATTCTGTTCTGTTCGTGACTTACTTATTACCTCTTGCTTTTCAGCGTAGAGCCAATTATTTTCAAAAGCTTTAAAACAGCAAAGTTGCTAGCTTGGAAAAATGTAAACTGAGTTGTCTACTGCATTACTTAATTGTGTTAAGCATCTAATTCCCTTATGAAAAACTCCGCGCTTGTACGACTGGTACAGGCCCTTTTGTACCTAGAACGATTATTAAAGTGGTCCTTTATGATTCCAAAAAAATAAACAGCCAACCCATGTTCATTATTATAGATGAAAAGTCCAACACTGCCGGATTAGGAATCAACTATCCGACGCCCGTTAAAGCCCCCAAACTGACCAATAAATGTTCTTCTCCCAGTGCACCAAGAAACAGCCATAATTCTGCTTTTTGATATTCAAGGACGCAATGACCTCGAAACGAGCTGTGCTGCAAGAATCGCTCAGATATGGAAAAATTTTAATAAAATTTTGCGCGATTTAGGCGCATTATGAATAAAAATCTATACTTCTTTATTTAATTTTTTTTTTGAAACATTGAAACTGAAACTGGAATTTTACTGCAGTGATAATTTGACTTATTCAAAATCCGGAGACTAAAAGATAAATGTTTTTCACTGCTGATAAATTATTCAGTTAACAGCTTAAACTCTTCTTTTCTTGCTCTTTCAGAATCTAGCCTTTTGTTTTAAGCGCCTTTCTAGTGTTTCCAAATCGTTGCCGAGGATTTTCTTTTGAAGTGCAATTCAGCGGAAGGAAAATTGTTTTGGAAATTATAATATTGTTTTAACAATGTAATTTAGAACTTTGCAAATTTTTGAAATTATTATATTTTCCTATTGTTAAGTAATCATTTGTATTATTATTATTTTTCTTATAATTTAAACGAGTTTTAAAATGATAAAGTTGATATTCAAGGGCATTATAAAAAGGCATCTGATGCTGCAAAGTAATATAGAAGGGTGTATCTAGCCCTGACGTTACACTTTTAAGTACAACATTTACGAGATTTTGCACGAGTTTATTTCATTTTGTCATTTTCACAATTTTATTTTCTTTGAGAAAATGATTAAAGGTAAATTGGAACATCGGGCACTGATAAAGCTTCTCACTAAAGAGATAAATGAACCAAAAGTTATTTATGAAAGAATGTCTCAGATATATGGCAATGATGTCGCAGATTGTTTTCAAGTAAAATTTTGATCTGAATGAAATGAAAATAAATCTATCGAAAGTGGCTCAATTCTAGATGATCCCATATAAGGAGACCATCCGATCTGTTGAGGTTTTACTGGTGTCACATGGACGAATGAAGATCGTAGTGGTCGCTAAAGGTTGCATCAGAGTAAAAATTGGCGAGGAAATAAATTTCTCAAGAATATGGGAATAATTTTTTGTGAATTGTTACAGATGACGAGCCTTATATTGGGATCTCCTTACAAAGCAGAAGTTAATGCTGTCGGTTCAATGCGCGTCTTCACCTCCAAAGAAGGTGACAGTTCAATTGTTTTCAGGAAAGTCACAGGAACCGGTTTTTTGCACTGCGAAGAAATTTTGCTTTTTGAATATATTGGAAAATGATGCAGAATTAATGGAGAGGTTTACGGAAGTACGAGCCAAAATCGAAGCAGATCATTAGAGAAAAAGGTCGAAATTCATGGAGAACCAAAATTTTGCTGTAACGTTATAACTGCAACTGATTTCACCAATTAACAACATCTATCTTATAGCCCGAATTTAGTGCCCTGGGATTTTTTTTAAACATCTCAAGAACGATCTCAGAGACCGATAATTTTCCTCACATGATGAAATGGAAGCCTTTGTAGGGATGGTTTTTGAGGCGGAAGCAAGAGATTTTTCGTGGATGCAGTGAGACAGGAAATGTAGACAAATGTACGTTTTCAAGTCTTTCTTCATGGCTAGGTACGAGAGATGTTCAATAATTAACGAAACAGACAGCAATAGTGGGAAAACTACGAAATGTTTTTAAATGAAACTTTCTGAAGGTCAAGTTGGCAACCTTGGTGATGGATTTAATCAGCTGTTTGAAAAAAAAAATAGTATATATAACCTAATCTGTTAATTTAAAAGTATTAGTTCCACTCGAAACGTATACGCTGGAAGCTATCCGAAGGTGTGAAACCGTCAAAATTTACTCCAAAATGTTGAAACAGTATTGTGAAAAGCAGTTAAGCTGCAGAAACGTATATAAGTGAATTGGGGGGGGGATCCAGTTGAAGTTTCGTTCATATCGTTTAAAAATTGCAACAACTGATGAAATGTGTTTTGTCAGTACTGGAACCGTGCACACGAATTATTCATGATAAGCTGAACTATTGCAAAACGTTTTCGAGATGGATTCCAAGACAGCTGACTCCGGACTAAAGACAACCGAATTCGCATTTGTTCTGAACTCAAATGACAGTTTTTAAACGAAGGTAATGATTTTCGTTTGATAATCTGTCATGAAACATTCTGCCCGCTCAAAGAGTTTACGAGGGACTAAGTTCAACAACAAAGTAGTAAAAAAGCTGTATATGGCCGGCTCAGACAAGTGTATACAATTCTATACTACAAGAGTTCAAAAGTTCACAAAACGATGGAAAAACTGCCTAAATGTCGATGGAAACTACGTTACAAAGTAATGTAAATTTCATTTTTCCTTGAATAAACCATTTTTTGTTCATGGACATTTGTCCCTTTGAAAATCTCTCATAGATAACTTTAAAAAAGAACTTCTTCTTATTCGGTTCAAATATTTGCAATCATTCTGGCTATTATTACCTTATCGACTGCAGCTCTGAAAAGAACGTTAGTATTTATTGAGAACCAATTTCGCAGATTGTTTAGCCAGGAGATGCGTCTGCGTCCTGGTCCCCTTTTTCCAAATACCTTTCCTTTCCTGTCCTAAAACCAAAAAAACACTTTCGTAAATTGTATCACAGTACCATAGACATAAAACCTAGTAGCGGCAGTTCGACCCGGCACCTTTGATCTGAAGGGGTCGGCATATTGCTGTAATGATACCTACGAGTTTTTGAAATATTCAAACTCCTATTCTGTAGAATAAAAATGAATTTTACTGATTGAAAGGAAGAAAAAGACTTTTTTTAGAAACATTTTTTTTTTATTTATCAAGTTGTTATTAAAACAAATATACAAAAAAAAAACAGGGAAAAAGTAAAAAATAAACGGAAAAAATCCATTTGGCTACAATGCTTTTTGCACGTTATTCATTTAAATAACTCATTGTTGAATTTATATTTCTCAACTATTAGGAATATTGTCTGGGGGAAAAATGTTCATTTTGAGAATATGGTATATCTCTGCACACCTTCAGCTTCGCGCGTATAACTTCAACAATCATGCTCCTTATATTTCAACGAATCCAGCGAGAGATTGAAAATAATTGTAAGTATCATTTAAAGATTAGATCGTCTTTCTTCTGAACTTAAAAATGAAGTGATTACACTTTGCTTCACTTTATCATTAGTTATATCTAATATAATAATTTTCATACAATTAATGACTTTTCGTGCCTATATACTTACATAAAAAAATTAAACCCATACACTGATTTATTCAAATTCATTCGTGTGGGAGAATTTCTACTTTTGCATGCCCAGATAATAAAACATCAACTGTCATATATATATATATATATATATATATATATATATATATATATATATATATATATATATATATAATATGTATATATATATATATATATATATATATATATATATATATATACATATATATATACATATATATATCTATATATATATATATATATATATATATATATATATATATATATATATATATATATATATATATATTACTAAGATTAAAAAATTGTAAGACTTTTTCCAAACCGGACTAATTTTTTTCGTTAGGTTGGTAGAATCTTAACTGCCATCTGTGACATAGCGTTAGTAGTTAATAAGATTCGCTTGCATTCGTTCAACAATAAAAGTGTGTTTTTCGATTTTTAACATAAGTGAAAAAATTCACAAAGAAGTTACATTAAATTTTGTTTCAAAAATGGCTTTTCTGCTTCCCAAATGTTTGAAAACGGCCGGAATTATGGGCCGATAACTCTTAGTTTTTTCTTCACGATAATGCGCCTTCTCACACAGCATTGATTCTTCGCGACTTTTTCGTCAAAAATTCAACTCATATCATTCCGCAATCGCCCTGATTTAGCTCCGTCGGACTTCTGGCTACCGAATCGAAGAAGGCTTTAAAGGCCATTCCAGAAATCGATTTCAACAACTGTTTCAAAGACTGGAAAAAACGTTGGCATAAGTGCATTGTATACAAGGGGGATTGCTTTGAACGGGACGAAATAAATTTGGAAAAATAAATAACCCGTTTGCGTTTTATTTCAAAAGTCTTACTATTTTTTGATCACAGTAGTATATATATAGACCTATATGTATATATATATATATATTATATATATATATATATATATATACATATATATATATATATATATATATATATATATATATATATATATATATATATATATGTATGTATGTATGTATGTATATTTATATACAGTGGCGAACAAAAGTATTTCTTTTCTTCTTAATCAAAAATATAAAATACTATCCTTTAGGAATAAAAAACCAGTCTTGTTTTGTTGACAATTTCTTTATAGAATTTTGTTATTGACTATAAAAACTTTGTTTACCTTTCCTGGTAGATAAGGTTTTTAAAAAACGTGCTTTGTCCTTATCGAAAGCATTGAAATATGTAGCATAGTTTAAGAGTGCAGTTGCCAAAATGCCAAAGTGCAAATATTACAGTTTGGATCTGAAACATAAAATTATTGAAATAGTAAAATCTTTAAACATGCATAGGAGCACTGTCAGTAAAATTATTAAGAAGTACTCGAAAATGGGCAATGTTGATCCGGCATTTAAAAATGGTAGACCTCGAAAAACAAGATAGTAAAAAATTATAATTCGAAAAGCGAAAAATGATCCCAAGAAAACTGCTGTTGATATTAATAAAAAACTAAGGCAGGAATATCAGGATGTATTGGTGTCAGACATGACTATTAGGCGTCGTCTGTTATCTGAAAATCTTCATGGTAGGCGTGCTGTTAAAAAGCCACTCCTTACAGAGCGTCACAGAAAAGAGAGATTGAAATTTGCTAAGGATCATAAAGACTGGACTTAAAATCAGTGGTTTCTTTAGTGACAAAAGTAGGTTCAATCTTTTTGGAAGTGATTCTACTGGTTATGTAAGAAGACAGTTGGTCTAAGATATGACCCAAAGTACCTTGTACCTACTGTCAAACATGGCGGTGGAAATATCATGGTATGGGGATTGTTTTCGACGGTCTGCTATGGGGCCATTGGCAAAGATAAATGGCAGAATAGATGCTCAAATGTATCTTGATTTTTGATTCCTTATGAAGAAGATTTGCCACTGTCATGGATTTTTCAACAAGACAATGACCCAAAACACACATCTCGCTTGGCCAAGAATTGGTTTACTGAACAAAGGATTCGGGTGATGCGCTGGCCTTCACAATCACTTGATTTGAACCCGATAGAGAATATTTGGCACTATCTGGATAAACAAATTAGGAAAAGAAATATACAAAAACCGGGACGATTTTGGATCGCATTAAAACAAGAATTGGAAAAAATAACACCCGATTTTTGTGCTAGACTTATTGACTCTATGGGCAGAAGTTGTCAAGCAGTGATTGACGCAAAAGGATATCCAACTAAAGATTAAATATTTTCGACATCTTAGTCATCTTAGTGGAATTTTTATTTTATAACATAAATGTTTTCATACTTTTGTTTCCGCATAATTTTGTTACGTTAAAACTAAGCACATTTCTAATAAACAACTGTCTATATATATAATATATATAAAATGCAACGTCTCTCTGTCTGTCTGTCTGTCTGTCCGTCAGTGTGCTTATCACTGGAGAACCACTTATCCGATTTACGTACTTTTTTTTTTAAAACATACATATGTTCTCTGGACAGGTTATAGGCTATATTTTATTACAATAGGTAGCATAAGGAATGAGCGATGACGTAAAATAGTGAATGAAGTCGGAAAAAAGTTTGCCATTAACGCGTTCCATTGCAAGCACAGCCTAAACCATTAAATATGAAACAATATTATGTAGCAGAGAATATCTATAATCTATAATATATATAAAATGGAATGTCCCTCTGTCTGTCTGTCTGTCCAATAGTGCGTTTATCACGCGAGAACCGCTTATCCGATTTACGTGTCTTTTTTTAAATTCATACATATATTCTTTGGCCAGGTTATATAATAATAATAATAATCTATATCTATAATATGTATAAAATGCAACGTATTTCTGTCTGTCTGTCCGTTAGTGCGCTTATCACTGGAGAACCACTTATCCGATTTACGTGCTTTTTTTAAAACATGCTAAACCATTAAATATGGAACAATATCATGTAGCAAAAAATATCTATAATATATATAAAATGTAACGTCTCTCTGTCTGTCTGTCCGTTAGTGCGTTTATTACTGGAGAACCACTTATCCGATTCTCGTGTTTTTAGTGTTCCGTACGGAACACTTATAAGATCACTTCGGTGTCTGTCTGTCTGTCTGTCCGTCTGTCTGTTCGTCTGTCTGTCCGTCTGTCTGTCCGTCTGTCCGTCTGTCCGTCCGTCCGTCCATCCGTCCGTCTGTCCGTCTGTCACACCCAATTTTCTCCGAAACTATTTGTCATAGAAAGTTGAAATTTGGTAGTAATATAGGAATTGATGGCCTCATCAGAGTTTTGAAAGTTAAATTTTGACTTAAGGGGTTAGTTTTGGGGGGTGAAATCGGAAGTGAAAAAAAAATTTTTTTACTAAGTAATCGAGTGTGGTGTTAAATGAAAGCTTGTGAAAACACGAGTAAAAAATATATATATAATGTAATACTTGCGCGCACTCTTCTTTGTATTATTTTTAAAAAATCGCGAAAAATCGCTGTCCACCCGCCTTATCTCGGAAAGTACTTATCAAAAAATTTTGAAAAAATTCTGGAATATTCTTCACGGGGTGTAGATTGAACGAAAATTATCACGAGTGCATTACCTCTAATAATTTATCTGGTATATAAAAAAAAACATAAATTTCAAGGTCATCAATTTTCAGTAAAGATTGGAAATAAACTTTGTTGAAAACTTATTTGGGGTGTGTTTTGTGAAGTCACTGATCATTTTGTATCACCGTAACATAAATTTTGACATAAGCGATTCGTTTTTGAGGGGTGAAATCGGAAGTGAAAAAAAAATTTATTTACTAGGTCATCGAGTGTGGTGTCAAATGAAAGCTTGTGAAAACACGAGTAAAATAAATATATATATATATATATATATATATATATATATATATATATATATATATATATCTATATATATCTATATATATATATATATATATATATATATATATATATATATATATATATATATATAGATATATATATATATATATATATATATATATATATATATATATATATATATATATATATATATATATATATATATATAATGTAGTACTTGCGCACACTTTTCTTCGTATTACTTTTAAAAAATCGCTGTCCCCTACCTTATCTTGAAAAGTACTGATCAAAAAATTTTGAAAAAATCCTGGAATATTCTCCACGGGGTATAGATTGAACGAAAATCATCATTATCTTTAATAATTTATCTGGAATAGAAAAAAACCAAAATTTCACGGTCACAAGTTTTCAGTAAAGATTGGAAACAAACTTTGTTGAAAACTCATTTGGGGTGTGTTTTGTGAAGTCACTGATCATTTTATACCACCCTAACAAAAATTTTTATTTTAAAAACCATCAACGTACGGAATACTAATTGTGCAAGTTCAACTTGCACTTGACCGGTGATTTTTTTAAACATACATATGTTCTCTGGCCAGGTTATAGGATATATTTTATTACGTTAGGTGACATAAGGAATAAGCAGTGACGATAATAGTGAATCAAGTCGGGGAAAAGTTTGCTACTAGCGCGTTCTCTTGCAATACACTTCCTAAAGCATTAAATATGGAACAATATCATGTAGCAAAGAATATAATATATATAAAATGCAACGTCTCTCTGTCTGCCTGTCTGTCCGTTAGTGCGCTTATCACTCGAGAACCACTTATCCGATTTACGTGTTTTTTGTTAATTCATACATTTGTTCTCTGGCCAGGTTATCTATAATTTCCTATCTAGAATATATATAAAATGCAACATCTCTTTGTCTGTCTGTCTGCCTGTCCGTCTGTCTGTCTGTCCGTTAGTGAGCTTATCACTTGAGAACGACTTATCCGATTTACGTGTATTTATAAATTTATACATATCTTCTATATAATTCAATATAAGCCTAGATAAGATGAGATAATGGGAGATAGGGAGAAATAATGGGATATAAGTCGAGATAAGCCTCGATAATGGAAGATAAGGGGAGATAATTGGAGATAAGTATAAATAATGGGAGATAAGGAGAAATAATGGGAGATGAGCAGAGATAAGTCTAGATAATGGAAGTTATGGGGAGATAATGGGAGATAAGGAGAAATAATGGGAGATAAGGAGAAATATTGCGAGATAAGTCTTGATAAGCCTAGATAAGTCGGGATAGGCCTAGATAATGGGAGATAAGGTGAAATAATGGGAGCTAAGGAGAAATAATGGGAAATAAGGAGAAATAATGGGAGATGAACGGAGATAAGCCTAGATAATGGAAATTATGTAGGGATAATGGGAGATAAGGAGAAATATTGGGAGATAAGGGGAAATAATGGGAGATATTTTATTACGTTGGGTAACATAAGGAATAAGCAGTGACGATAGTAGTGAATCAAGTCCACGCTAGCGGAGCCGCGGACCCGGCTAGTAATATATATATATATATATATATATATATATATATATATATATATATATGCAAACACAATTATCATAATCTTTATATAATATATTGCATAATAGAAATAAAAAATTATGAATAAATTACCTTTTAGGATCTTAGGGAAATTTAAAAAAACTAACTCCTTTGGAGATACCACATATATTTTTACAAGCACTAACCGCACAACCAAAACTTCCTCTTTCAATCTTCTTTATAATTATTTTCAATTATAACGTCAAACAAGTCATTGACGTATTGAAAAATTATTAATAATAAATTTCGAATCACGTTATAAACAGATTTTCCTTGAAATTCAGATGTAAACACAACCCGCGACCACTCTAGCAGCCATGTTGTTGGTGATAAGAGATGCTTGCGTGACAAAAAACATGACCTAAAAATTTTCTTGAGCGTCGCTACTGTGTTTTATGTTTACGGTGATTGTATCCTTTCTTGTTGTTAGTTATAGTTAATCGAAAATTAAGTCTAGCCAGTTCAAATGCTGAACATTGACTATTTATGTCTATCCTGTCGATAAGCAAGCGTCTATATTAGACAGTTTATGAACTAATGAAAAAATTTACTTTGGTTTGACCCAAATAAAAGCAAACAAGTATATACAAGAATAATCAATACACTCCCTTTTACACAGTAAATTTGTGTTTGGCTTATATTATCTGCATCATTTTACACTTGTAAACTCTTATACTCGTGGAACTAGCGTAAGTGTGCGATTTCCGCAAAGTTTGAGTGCAATATCAGCTTTCGGTATTAAAGGAAATTTACCTTAATATTCTAAAGTAAGGAAGTAACTCCGCATAGATTGGCAATGTAAGATAATGAAGTTACCCATCCCCAATTTAATAACTGAGCGAGAGTATGCCTGCATACAAAAGGTAATATCCACAAGGGAAGGCAAAATGCAATGACCTGAAATAATCAAATACCTTATTACTAAACCTAGAAGAAATTTGTGAAGGGCTAACTAGGTTGTCCCTTTCGTATCTATTATTTAGTTCATTGGTATGTTTCGTGAATAGCAAAGTTTATTTGGCTCATTTGTAGAGATAATAGTGAACTAAGGTACAAATTGTAAAAAAAAATAACTGTTTGCGTTTGATTTTTCGCAGTACAACCATGCTTATACCAAAACTAGTTTATCCATTTTTACGTCCGTTACTCAAGGGAAGTATAGTATTAGTGAAAAAAATCATAGCCCTGGAAAATCCACGAAAAACATAGTTACAGGTCTCCGTCATTTTGCCTGTCTGTGTGTTGATAACAATAACTTGATTGGGAGAATAGAACTTATAGTTATGAATTAATGTGTCTTTCGGGAAATGCGATGAATCGAACGATTCCACAAATTTTGTATATTTTCTAAATTGTTATTAGAATTTTTCATCTATAATATATATAAAATACAACGTCTCTCTGACTGTCTGTCTGTCTGTCTGTCCGTTAGTGCGCTTATCACTGGAGAACCACTTATCCGAATTACGTACTTTTTTTTAAAAAACATACATATGTTCTCTGGCCAGGTTATTGGCTATATTTTATTACGATAGGCAGCATAAGGAATAAGCAGTGACGATAATAGGGAATGAAGTCAGAAAAAAGTTTGCCGCTAGCGCGTTCCCTTGCATTACACAGCCTAAACCATTAAATATGGAACAATATTATGTAGCAGAGAGTATCTATAATCTATAATATACATAAAATGCAATGTCTCTCTGTCTGTCTGTCTGTCCGTTAGTGCGTTTATCACGCGAGAGCCACTTATCCAATTTACGTGTCTTTTTTTAAATTCATACATATATTTTTTGACCAGGTTACATAGTAATAATAATAATCTATATCTATAATATATATAAAATGCAACGTCTCTCTCTCTCTGTCTGTCTGTCCGTTAGTGCGCTTATCCCTCGAGAACCACTTATCCGATTTACGTGATTTTTTAAATTCATACATATGTTCTCTGACCAGGTTATAGATATATATTTTATTACATCTATAATATATATAAATTGCAACCTATCTTTGTCTGTCGTCTATCTGTCTGTCCGTTAGTGCGCTTATCACTGGAAAACCACTTATCCGATTGCGGTACTTTTTTTTTTTAAACATACATATACAAAAGTTTATCGCTAGCGCGTTCTCTTGCAATACACAGCCTAAATCATTAAATATGGAACAGATATATAAAGTGCAATGTCTCTCTGTCTGCCTGCCTGTCCATTAGTGCGTTAATGACGCGAGAACCACTTATTCGATTTACGTGTCTTTTTTTAAATTCATACATATATTCGTTAGCCAGGTTACGTAATAATAATATAATCTATATCTATAATATATATAAAATGCAGCGTTTCTCTGTCTGTCTGTCTGTCCGTTAGTGCGCTTATCACTGGAGAACCACTTATCCGATGTACGTGCTTTTTTTTAAAACATACATATGTTCTCTGGCCAGGTTATCTATCTATAATATATATAAAATGCAACATCGCTCTGTCTGTCTGTCCGTTAGAGCGTTACGTACTTTTTTTTAAAAACATACATATATTCTCTGGCCAGGTTATAGGATATATTTTATTGCGTTAGGTAACATAAAGAATAAGCAGTGACGGTAAAAGAGAATCAAGTCGGATAAAAGGTTACCGTTAGCGCGTTCTCTTGCAATACACTGCCTAAACCATTAAATATGGAACAATATCATGTTGCAAAGAATATAATATATATAAAATGCAACGTCTCTCTGTCTGTCTGTCTGTCCGTTAGTGCGCTTATCACGTGAGAACCTCTTATTCGATTTACGTGTTTTTATAAATTTATACATATGATATGTTCTATATAATTCGATATTAGCCTATATAATGGGAGATAAGGTAAGATAATGGGAGATAAGTGTAAATAATGGAGAGAGTTAAAGAGAAATTATGGGAGATAAGCAGAGATAAGTCTAAGTTATGGGAGTTATGGTGAGATAATGGGAGATAAGGAGAAATAATGGGAGATAAGGAAAAAAATTGCGAGATAAGTCGAGATAAGCCTAGATAATGGGAGATAAGGTGAGATAATGGGAGATAAGGAGAAATAATGGGAGATAAGGAGAAATAATGGGAGATGAGCAGAGATAAGCCTAGATAATGGAAATTATGTAGAGATAATGGGAGATAAGGAGAAATAATCGGAGATAAGGGGAAATAATAGCAGATATTTTATTACTTTAGGTAACATAAGGAATAAGCAGTGACGATAGTAGTGAATCAAGTCCACGCGAGCAGAGCCGCGGGCACGGCTAGTCTTTTATACTTAGATAATGAAAAAAATTCAAACACACGTTAGACAAGAAGCTGCAGCAATTTTAAGGGATTAAAGAATTTTTTTTACGGAGATGAAATAGAAACAAGCACGCATCACGTTTTTGACATATAACACAAACGTTACATTTTTAAATAGAATGTTAGTGGCGTAATACTTGCTTGCGGTGCAGAAGGTCTCGAGTTGCAATCCCGGCAAGTCGGTATACTTATTTATTTAAGTATATATGGCCGCGTACATAGGTAGTATTTGTTTGCATAAATGCAATAAAGGCCGTGGAAGCACTACCGCGTTGTCTAAAAGGTGCTGTGAAATTCAAAAATGCATGTTCCCGCACTAGTATTACAACATCTTCACCGATATCTTTAGGATATGAAAAAGGCGGTGAGGTGAGCAATAAAAAAATATAATTTTTTCGTGTTATTGTGCCTATCTTTGCCGACGTTTGTTATGCACATTTGTTTAGAATTTCGATAATAATAAGTTAAAACTAATGATAAATAAGCATAGTTTTTTCGGAGATTGAAAAATGGGATAACTACGAAATATTGCTTAAAAATGGATATCAAAATAGATAAGCACAAGAAGAATACGGAAGACTTTATAGGAGGCAAAAAGAAACATTTTCAAAAATACATAACCATATAACCACATCTGAACTAAAACAGGGTTCAAATAAACGAAACACCACGGCACAAAGAGGAGTACTCTGCGAAAATAAAGAATTAAAAATTCTCTTGCATATTCCACGTACCCAACGACTGTCAAAACTAAACCAAGTTCTATGAAAAATGTATATCATAGTGTGTGTATCGAGTACAGAGGCCAGGTTTGAGAGGTTAATTTCTGATAAATAATAACGTGTCTCTCATTAAGAGTTAATTTTATTTTGTTGTTTGCTTTCCTTATGGTTTTTAAAGTTTTTGATTATGTTTCGGAAGGTAAAAAAGTGGACATGCTAATGTTCCTAGATTTGATGACATACATTATATATGCACGACGTTTCGCCAAAATCTCATTTGGCATTTTCAAGTGCTCCCGCTATATATATATATGTTAGAATAGAGGTTTTCACGGATGGTGGAATGTAGTACATTAGAATTACGAATGTCAATCCGTTCGTCGAACAATGAATTGCACGACGTTTCGCCAAAATCTCATTTGGCATTTTCAAGTGCTCTTGCTGCTGCTGTTGCTACTCGATACTTTGATCTTGCTGCTGCTACCGCTCGAAGCTAACTGAGAAACCTACGTGCGGTCGCCGTCTTTTATAGGTCGGCGTCTATGCAGATTGTAGGTGGGGCGGGTCGGAAGTGTTCGTCTGAGCATCGGTGTTTGCCGGCTGGGTGGTAATTACGGATTCCGGCGCTATGCTGACTGTTGCCTTCTCGATGTTTTGGTTGTTCCTTGGTTTAGCTAGTAGACCCTTCCATGTAGTGGCGATATTCAGTGCATAATTTTGCTTATTTAGCCGCCCATTCTATTCGATTTCCAAGGCTTCCCTGACTGCATATTTTATAATGTGAAATCGAGGCTATTTGTTTAGATCCCTCAAAACTGATGTTGTGACCAGTATCATGATGGTGCTGAAAAAGAGCTTTTTCTTCTTCTACTTCCAAAGTGATGGTGGTGAATTCTATTTAAACAGGTCAGGAAGTTGTCTAGTGCATTTCGTCCATGGGGCCAAATTATAAACATGTCATCGACATATCGTTTCCAGAGTTTGGGTTTGAGTGGTAAGTTTTTAATGGCCTCTATAGAGAGATTAGCTATTACTGGTGAAAGGGAAGATCCCATGGATGCTCCATCTATTTGTTTGTATATCTGACTGTTGAAGACAAAATAGGTATTTACAATATATATGTATATAACATATAACAGCAATACATTTGAGATACCCGGATATTATCAAGGCACGGCGGTCCCACTAAATATTAGTTTAAACCAAGTTGTTATTTTCCGTTAAACTCCGTCAAACTATTATTGGTAATTGTTAAGGGAATAGAGATTTTTTTGACATTAATTTTGTTTACATTTTTATAACAATGATATATGGTAACTTCTAAATAAAATGTTACGTAATTGTTTTTAATACTAATCCTCGTTGATTCAGTTTCAAATATTAATTTAAACATGTTTTCTCATAATTCCAATTAATTGGTTAAACATAACAGAAAAATAGTCTAGAAAGCAGGTGGTGTATGGAGATATTTTGGACTGACTGTATATATATAATATATATATATATATATATATATATATATATATATATATATATATATATATATATATATATATATATATATATATATATATATATATATATATATATATATATATATATATATATATATATATATATATATATATATATATATATATATATATATATATATATATATATATATATATATATATATATATATATATCTATATACATATATATATATATATATATATATATATATATATATATATATATATATATATATATATATACATATATACACAGGGTGCCCCATATGTATGGAATAATGATTCCATAGCATTTGTTAATCAGTGTATCAAAAAAATGTTTAAATAAATGTTATAGGATATTATATGATGCAAATGCTAACGTTGACAATAAAATGTTTTGAACTGTCAGTTCGAAGAAATTACGCCATCTTGATTTTTTTTAAATGGAAAGTCCTGTATATTAATTTATTTTCGAGTCCTTCTGAAAATTTTAGATATTATTTGTCTAACATACTATGTGTCTAAATTCGACAATTGCTCAAAATGCCTACTGTTAACAGCTAGGCAATGACCCAATCTGTCATAAATAGTCTGAAGAGAGTTTTGCAGAGAATCCGGGGTGATCTGTGCTACTTGATATTGAATTCCTTGTTGTAAATCTTCTACAGTTTCAGGTCGACTTGGGTAAACTTTGGTTTTCAAATGACACCATAAAAATAAAATCGAGTGGCGTAAGATCGGGACTCCTTGCAGACCATCCTACAGCACCTCTTCTGCGTATCCATCAATTAGGAAAAATCGCATCCAAATATCTACGAACATTTATTTCATAGTGAGGACGTACTCCGTCCTGCTGATACCACAGATTCCTGTTAGGGGTATCCGAATTATTTTCATCAGGAAAAAGACCTGCATAAGTTGGAATAACTTGGAGTAACCGTAAATACCGCTGCCCTGTAAAATTTTCATCAATAAAAAAGGGACTAATGATATGACGTCCACAAATCCCTGCCCACACGTTTATCTTTTGTGTTCTCTGAGAATAATTGTCGATTATTCAGTGGGGATTCTCAGTAGACTAGTACCGGCAGTTATGCCTGTTAACTCTACCGTTAAGACAAAATGTGGCCTCGTCAGAAAAAACAATATTATGAATTAGGTTTGGATCATTATTGATTCGTTCCATCATGACCTCGCAAAATTCAACGCGTCTATGGTAGTCATCTTCAAATGCAACAGAGTAGAGTTGTATAGATGCAATTTTTCTTCATTCAGTATACGACTTAAGACACCTTTACTTATGTTGTGGTATAGGCAAGTCGATCGACCTGAAACTATAGGAGATTTACAACAAAGAATTCAATATGAAGTATCACAGATCACCACGGATTCTCTGCAAAACTCTATTCATGCTGTTTATGTCAGATTGAATCATTGTCTTGTTGTTAACGATAGGCATTTTGAGCAATTGTTACCTTAAAAATAAACCTAGAGTATTTAGTAATAGTTTTTTTTGTCTTTTTTTTATTTTAAATTCAAATGATAATAATGCCAAAACAGTTCAATTTAGACATATGATATGTTAGACAAATAATAACTAGAATTTTTAGTAGGACTCAAAAATAAAATAAGTTCAAAACATTCTATTCTCAACGCCAGCATGTACGCCGTATAATGCACTATAATTTTTATTTTAACATTTTTTTTGATACGCTAATTATTAAATGTTGTGGATATATATATATATATATATATATATATATATATATATATATATATATATATATATATATATATCTATATATCTATATATATCTATATATATCTATATATATATATCTATATATATATCTATATATATATATATATATATATATATATATATATATATATATATATATATATTATATACATATATATATATATATATATATATATATATATATATATATATATATATATATATATATATATATATATCTATATATAATATATGTATATATATATATATATATATATATATATATATATATAAATATATATATATATATATATATATATATATATATATATATATATATATATATATATATATATATATATATATATCTATATATAATATATATATATATATATATATATATATATATATATATATATATATATATATATATATATATATATATATATATATATATATATATATATATATATATATATATATATATATATTTATATATATATATATATATATATATATATATATATATATATATATATACATATATATATATACATATATTATATATAGATATATATATCTATATATAATATATGTATATATATATATGTATATGTATGTAGTCAATAAGCCTAGCACAAAAATTGGGTGGTATTTTTTTTCCCATTCTTGTTTTAATGCGATCCAAAGTTCGTCCCGGTTTTTTTATATTTCTTTTCCTAATTTGTTTATCCAGATAGTGCCAAAGATTCTTTATCGGGTTCAAATCAAGTGATTGTGAAAGCCAGCACATCACCCGAATCCTTTTTTCAGAAAGCCAATTCTTGGTCAAGCAAGATGTGTGTTTGGGTAATTGTATTGCCAAGAAAACTGCTGTTAATAAAGAACTAAGGCAGGAATATCAGGGTGTATTGGTGTCAGACATGACTATTAGGGGTCGTCTGTTATCTGAAAATTTTCATGATAGGTGCTGTTAAAAAGCCACTCCTTACAAAGCGAAAAGAGAGATTGAAATTTGCTAAGGAACATAAAGACTGGACTTAAAATCAGTGGTTTCTTTAGTGACGAAAGTAGGTTCAATCGGTTTGGAAATGATTCTACTGGTTATGTAGGAAAACCATTTGGTCTAAGATATAACCCAAAGTACCTTGTACCTAGTGTCAAACATGGCGGTGGAAATATCATGGTATGGAATTGTTTTCGACGTTCTGGTCCGGGGCCATTGGCAAAGATAAATTGCAGAATGGATGCTCAAATGTATCATGAGATATTGGAAAATAATTTGGTTCCTTATGAAGAAAATTTACCACTGTCATGGATTTTTCAACAAGAAAATGACCCAAAACATCCATCTCGGTTGGCCAAGAATTGGTTTCCTGAACGAAGGATTCGGGTGATGCGCTATCTTTCACAGTCACCTGATTTGAACTCGATAGAGAATCTCTGGCACTATCTGGATAAACCAATTAGGAAAAGAAATATAAAAAGCCGGGACGAACTTTAGATGGCATTAAAACAAAAATGGGAAAAAATACCACCCGATTTTTGTGTTAGGCTTATTGACTCTATGGGCAGAAGGAAGGATATTACCCTAAGTATTAAATACTTTCGACATCTTAGTCGTCTTAGTGGAATTTTTATTTTATAACAAAAATGTTTCCATACTTTTTTTTGTGCATAATTTTGTTACGCTAAAAACTAAACACATTTCTAATAAACAATAACTGTTTTAGTCTTCAAAATGGTTGTTAGCATGAACACGAGTAATAAATAAATATTGTAATTGTAAAATGTTTAAATGATAAGTCTAGAGATGGGAATTTAAATGTTTCCATACTTTTGTTCGCCACTGTATAAATATATATATATATATATATATATATATATATATATATATATATATATATATATATATATATATACATATATATATATATATATATATATATATATATATATATATACATATGGATATTTAACGATTATTATAATTTCATTATGTATGTAAATTAGGATTCGTTTCTAAATACGTCAATTACGTCTGTCTTTCTATTAATAACCTGAACATTACATAATTATTTCATTTCCCAACAGCTCTTATTGGATTAAACTACAATTGACAATGAGCTATCTATGTTCATAAATTAGAAGGCTTTCCAGAAACGGTTTCCTATTCCTCTCCTCGCTACGCCTAACATTTACGCACCTGAGACGCACATTATAATCTTCTCTCCCAATTTATAGAAGCGTAGATTTTCATAATAATTTCTTGACACTTATTTTAATTAAATATGGGTGGATTAATTGTAAAATTTAAACGAATTGTTTAGTTTGGTTTAAAATCCTTTGTATATTAAGTGAATATGATACAAACAATAAGAGGAAAAATGTGGTTCAGTAGAGTTGAAGTGTCTCTCGAACATAAAAGATGATACTTTAAACTTCTTCAACTCGTTATTAACAAAAACTTATTAACTGGAAGTTAGAATACAAATGACAAGAACGGAAGCCACTGAAACGGCGGCCAGGGGGCGGAGCCTATTACTACCAATAGGAACCACTACAACCTCAGGCATAGATATAAAACACTTGGCAGCAATGTAATCTCCCTGTAAGCCACTGAACACTCACAAGTTAACATTGAAAATGCCAAATACCTCAACCTTGGTACAACGTATACGAAGCTCCAATAGGCATGTAATGAACGAACGAATATATTCCCAGCTTAACTTCTCTACATATTTCCCCATCCATTAATCACTACTATCGTGCATTTTAGTAGCTAGTTCGAGTAGAATTGGACACTGTATTTGTTTCTATTTTTTTTTTATTCAAATCATTTTTTTTATGCAGTGAAATCGTAACATATAACAATATTTAAGAATTCAAAACAACATCGACATAAAAATGAACTAAAAGAAACAAACTAAACTGGCATATATTTTGACAAACAATCAGGTCACACATCCTTAGCTTGATAACAGTGAAATAACGGAGAGGCAATATGCATGCAAAAGGCAATTTTCTGAAGGAAATGCAGTATTCAATGCACCGGTCTTTAATATAATCGAAGTGAATGGTTATTCAAGCCTTTGTGTGCCAATTCTCCAGTTTACTGGTTGACATTAGGTCCTTTATTGCCCCTTAGTTACGAGTTATCGAGCCTAGTTACGGAATTACAGAGAGATATTGGGAATTACCTCTTTTAATATAAAATTTAATAAAATATTTGCATATCCAATCCAGATATTCGTATTATATATATATATATATATATATATATATATATATATATATATATATATATATATATATATATATATATATATATATATATATATTCCGTATTCAATTTATCAACCACAGGGCGTTTAGAAGAGAGTGTATGAGTATTTTGGCACTGGCTATAACCAACCAGCCAGCTTTTCTATTTTTATATAGGGAACAAAAATTAAGGAAAAGAAAATTTTCTCCTACTGTTCCTTCATTGTATCTAAGTATATCTAATTTGTCTAATTAATTTCTATTTTTTTCCTTCCTTTTTTTAATTACTTATTTTTTTTATTTAAGTTCTTCCTCTTTTTTTCTCGTCTTTCTTTTTTCTCAATTTTTTTGTTTTTGTTTTGTTTTTTTTTTTAAACTTTAATGTTGAAGTCCACCACATGGTGATAGATGATTCTATAGATAACATTGTTATTTAAGATTAATAGATGTTGCAGATTAATTGGCCTGTGATTTAATTTTACTAAAAAATTTTACATTATGATTGGATTTCAGTCTGCAATCTTAAACACAGTATTGCATATCTCCTGTTTTTTTTCCGAAATCGCAATTGACACTGTCCTGTAGGCCTATTCTATTTCTGTATATCGGACATAATGCATGAATACCTAAATTATGGTAAAAACACAAATAAATTATTTATTTATTAATAACTCTTAATAACATAGGCACATTTCTTTTTAGTCTTATAAGTGTTCCGCACGGAATACTTACAAGATCACTTGGGTGTCTGTCCGTCTCTCTGTCTCTCTGTCTGTCACACCTGCAACTATTTGACATAGAAAGTTGAAATTTGGTACTAATATAGGAATTGATGGCCTCGTCAGAGCCGTGTAGTTTTGAAAGTTAAATTTTGACTTAAGGGATTAGTTTTGGGAAGTGAAATCAGAAGAGAAATTTTTTTTTACCAGGTTATCAAGTTGGTTGTCAAATAAAAGCATGTAAAAATACGAGTTCAAAAACATATGCACACTTTTCTTTGTATTATTTTTTAAAAATTGCGAAAAACCGCTCCCCCCCTTATCTCAAAAAATTTTGGAAAAAATCTCGAATATTCTCCACAGGATGTAGCTTGAACGAAAATTATCACGAGTGCATTACCTTTAATAATTTGTCCGGTATATAAAAAAAAAATTTAAGGTCATCAGTTTTCAGTAAAGATCGGAAAAAACTTTGTTGAAAACTCATTTGGGGTGTATTTTGTGAAGTCGCTGATCATTTTATATCTCCGTAACAAAATTTTTTATTTTAAAAGCAATCAACGGAACACTAATTGCGCAAGTTCAACTTGCACTTGACCGGTTATTTCTACTATTTTTTTTTGGTGCCACTGTAGTATGCGATCTACCTGCAAATCTTAATTGTTGCTTGCAAAGAAGGAAACGTATATATATATATATATATATATATATATATATATATATATATATATATATATATATATATATATATATATATGTATATATATGTATATATATATATATATATATATATATATATATATATATATATATATATATATATATACGTTTCCTTCTTTGCAAGCAACAATTAAGATTTGCAGGTAGATCGCATACTACAGTGGCACCAAAAAAAAATAGTAGAAATAACCGGTCAAGTGCAAGTTGAACTTGCGCAATTAGTGTTCCGTTGATTGCTTTTAAAATAAAAAAATTTGTTACGGAGATATAAAATGATCAGCGACTTCACAAAATACACCCCAAATGAGTTTTCAACAAAGTTTTTTCCGATCTTTACTGAAAACTGATGACCTTAAATTTTTTTTTTATATACCGGACAAATTATTAAAGGTTCGTTCAAGCTACATCCTGTGGAGAATATTCGAGAATTTTTCCAAAATTTTTTGATCAGTACTCTTTGAGATAAGGGGGGGAGCGGTTTTTCGCAATTTTTAAAAAATAATACAAAGAAAAGTGTGCATATGTTTTTGAACTCGTATTTTTATATGCTTTTATTTGACACCCAACTTGATAACCTGGTAAAAAAAATTTTCTCTTCTGATTTCACTTCCCAAAACTAATCCCTTAAGTCAAAATTTAACTTTCAAAACTACACGGCTGTGACGAGGGCATCAATTCCTATATTAGTACCAAATTTCAACTTTCTATGTCAAATAGTTGCAGGTGTGACAGACAGAGAGACAGAGAGACGGACAGACACCCAAGTGATCTTGTAAGTATTCCGTGCGGAACACTTATAAGACTAAAAAGAAATGTGCCTATGTTATTAAGAGTTATTAATAAATAAATAATTTATTTGTGTTTTTACCATAATTTAGGTATTCATGCATTATGTCCGATATACAGAAATAGAATAGGCCTACAGGACAGTGTCAATTGCGATTTCGGAAAAACAGGAGATATGCAATACTGTGTTTAAGATTGCAGACTGAAATCCAATCATAATGTAAAATTTTTTAGTAAAATTAAATCACAGGCCAATTAATCTGCAACATCTATTAATCTTAAATAACATTGTTATCTATAGAATCATCTATCACCATGTGGTGGACTTCAACATTAAAGTTTTAAAAAAAAAAAACAAAACAAAAACAAAAAAATTGAGAAAAAGAAAGACGAGAAAAAAAAGAGGAAGAACTTAAATAAAAAAAATAAGTAATTAAAAAAAGGAAGGAAAAAAATAGAAATTAATTAGACAAATTAGATATACTTAGATACAATGAAGGAACAGTAGGAGAAAATTTTCTTTTCCTTAATTTTTGTTCCCTATATAAAAATAGAAAAGCTGGCTGGTTGGTTATAGCCAGTGCCAAAATACTCATACACACACAATCTGGATATTTTAAGTGAGTTTTTTTCCTTTAATTTGAGGAATATTATATTGAATATTTACTTTTTAATATAAATTTAATACACATTTTTTGGCTCTTCTAAACGCCCTGTGGTTGATAAATTGAATACGGAATATATATATATATATATATATATATATATATATATATATATATATATATATATATATATATATATATATATATATATATAAATACGAATATCTGGATTGGATATGCAAATATTTTATTAAATTTTATATTAAAAGAGGTAATTCCCAATATCTCTCTGTAATTCCGTAACTAGGCTCGATAACTCGTAACTAAGGGGCAATAAAGGACCTAATGTCAACCAGTAAACTGGAGAATTGGCACACAAAGGCTGCAAGGGCTTGAATCACCATTCACTTCGATTATATTAAAGACCGGTGCATTGAATACTGCATTTCCTTCAGAAAATTGCCTTTTGCATGCATATTGCCTCTCCGTTATTTCACTGTTATCAAGCTAAGGATGTGTGACCTGATTGTTTGTCAAAATATATGCCAGTTTAGTTTGTTTCTTTTAGTTCATTTTTATGTCGATGTTGTTTTGAATTCTTAAATATTGTTATATGTTACGATTTCACTGCATAAAAAATGATTTGAATAAAAAAAAAAATAGAAACAAATACAGTGTCCAATTCAACTCGAACTAGCTACTAAAATGGACGATAGTAGTTATTAATGGACGGGAAAATATGTAGAGAAGTTAAGCTGGGAATATATTCGTTCGTTCATTACATGCCTATTGGAGCTTCGTATACGTTGTGCCAAGGTTGAGGTATATAGCGTTTTCAATGTTAACTCGTGAGTGTTCAGTGGCTTAGAGGGAGATTACATTGCTGCCAAATGTTTTATATCTATGCCTGAAGTTGTAGTGGTTCGTATATATATATATATATATATATATATATATATATATATATATATATATATATATATATATATATATATATATATATATATATATATATATATATGTATATATATATATATATATATATATATATATATATATATATATATATATATGTATATATATATATATATATATATATATATATATATATATATATATATAAATATATATATATATATATATATATATATATATATATGTATATATATATAATATATATATATATATATATATATATATACGATATATATATATATATATATATATATATATATATATATATATATATATATATATATATATATATATATCGCTGTCACACGTGTGCTATGCCTATAAAAAGGTTTAATTACTAGAAGTTATTTAATATCTACTGAAAAATTGAATCTGAAATTATATTTATCTCCTCATTTTTAAACCTTATTATCATTCGGCTCCTTTTCGACTGCAGACGGAACGATTCCGAAAGCCCTTCACCGTCAATTTTCCTATTAACTGGCCGACATTAAGCCCTTTATTGGTCTGCAGCCAAGAGCAGCCGATCGTTAATTTGTAGAATTAGGGCTATTTCAACACAAGTGCTGTCCTTAATACCGATTAGCTAGGAGAAAAAAATTATTATTAAACTATCGTTGGCTGTAATGAAAATGGTTTTAATCACACAAAAATAGGAGGTTTCAGCATGACAGACGGCAAGTCATAAATTACTACTAATTACCAAGTTCAAAATACAATTTGTATTTATTCTTTCTAATAAAAACTGGCCAAGTGCAAGTCGGACTTGCGCAATTAGTATTCTTTACGTTGAGCTCGCTTAAAATACAAATTTTTTTACGGAGGTGTAAAACGATTAATGATTTTACAAACCCACCCCAAATGAATTTTCAACAAAGTTTTTTTTTCCGGTCTTTACTGTAAACCGATGACCTTGCAAATTTTGTTTTTTTTATATATTAGATAAATTACTAAAGGTAATGCACGCGTGACAATTTTCGTTCAATCTACACTCGTGAAAATATTCCAAATTTTTTTGATCAGTACTTTTCGAGATAAGGGAAGGACAGCGATTTTTTCGAATTTTTTAAAAATAATATAAAGAAAAGTGTGCGCAAGTATTACATTATATATATATTTGAACTCGTATTTTCACTAGCTTTCATTTGACACCCTACTCGATGACCTGTTAATTTTTTTTTTGCCCCCCCGCAACTAACCCTTTAAGTCAAAATTTAATTTTCAAAACTACCATCAATTTCTTTATTGGTGCCAAATTTTAACTTTCATTGCCAAATAGGTTTAGAGAACATCGAGTGAGATAGACAAACAGACGGACAGACACCGAAGTGATTTCATAAGTGTTTCCGAAGTTTCATCTACCACTGTAAGAAGTATCTTCAAGGATTTTTACTTTTAGGGATTAGAACACGAATTCGTAGGCTAACTATAGGGAATACAAGGAATACTGTGCGCAAGTATTACATTCTGTATATTTTGAACTCGTGTTTTCACAAGCTTTCATTCAACACACCCCACTTGACCTGGTAAATTTTTTTTTTCACCTCCGATTTCACCCCCCAGAATTAACCCCTTAAGTCAAAATTTAACTTTTAAAACTACAACACGGCCATCAATTCCTATGTAAGTACCAAATTTCAACTTTCTGCATTAAATAGTTTCCCAGAAAATCGGATGTGACAGAAGGATAGACACCGAAGTGATCTTATAAGTGTTCCATACGAAACACTTATAAACTTTTATATGGTATCTCTTAATGAAAGCTCGGTAATAATATTAAAGTCTTCCAAATACTTTAAAAGTTTTTTTTCTTTTCATATACTGGAAAAATTCAGTTTAAGGATAAACGATAGGGTAGAAATAAGTTTCTAGTCCTGCATTTAAAGAGCAAGGAAATTTCAAACACAAAAACTTTATTTTTGTTGTTTATTCAACGTAATTGCCTTTTAACTTTATATACTTACTGCCTCGGTTATGAAGTAACTCTAGACGACTTTCAAGAAAAATTATTTGTTTTCGCAAACCGATCTTCCACAGCATTTATTACGTCTTCATTTCGATGAAATTTGAGTGTTTTTTCAGTTCTAGAAATAGGTACAGTCGGTTAAATGGACTTGTTGAAGGATTTGTGGTATTGTAGCAATTTTTGGACGACTTTCGCGTGGATCATCTTCACGGTGGAAACCGAAGGTGATGCATCCTTATACACTTTTAACAATTTCCGATGAATTTCTGTTGGTGTTAAACTATCTAAAGCAAAGAATTTAATCACTGCACCACATTTAATTTTTTCCATTTTAAAAAAATCAATAATACGTTAATATTAAACAATTGGTACTACTCGAATAAATTGACAGATCGAAATAAAATTTTACGTGCGTTTATATAAAGGATGCAACGTTCCAATACAACTATAGTTTCACAGTTTTTCTAACGCCATCTGACACATAAAATCGAGAACTTTTCAGACAGCCTAGGTATTATGCATGTTTTGAAATAGATGTTACTTTTAGTATGCAAAAAACTTTTGCATAAAGTATTCGACAAAACCAGGTACCCGGCCAAATCCACTGGGTACCTGGTTTTTGGCCGGGTAGACCCAGTACCCGTTTACATTTCTAATAAAAACACAATTCGGTTGTGGGTATACAGGGTGTCCCAATATTCCATGTAGACAGAGTTACTGTGGATTTCTGGGATGAAAATATGACCATTTTACTCAACTTACCTTAATCCAAAAATTCGTAATTTTTCACATATACGGTGGCAAAGTTATCCTTTTATTTTAGTTTTTCTTAGGTAAGTTTCTTAATAATTGTAATATTTGTACAAGATTTAGTGCTAAGGGGTTTCTGAGATGAAAAATCGAAATCAGCTCACGTTTTTGTTGTAAATTGTAGGGCGCCCCACTTATTGCACTGTGTATACTTTTAAATTGTCATAACTTTTTTATACCACTCTGTATGATATTTTTAATTAAATATTCGTATTCGCGGCCTACTCACCTCTTGGTAACTGTTGCTCCGAGCAACAGTTTTTCTGCGATAGTGGAATGTTTTGTTTCCATTTTTTAATTCCATTGTCAAATTCACAAATGCGTTCCTTCTTGTATATACAGTGCCATTCATAAAGTTTGCACCGTATGGGAAAAAAATTTTTACTATAAGAGTTTTTGAAAATTTAACTTCGTAATGTGTTAGTGCATGTTTTATGTTTAGGATTACACCCAAATAAGGTCATGACGTCACAAGCCTTGCCTGTTAAATTTCACATTTAAAATTTAAAACTGGGAAAAAAGGTTTTTTTTAAAATATCTAAAAAAGTTATAAAGAAAAAAGATTGTATTTTAATTTTACGTCTATGTGCCAATTATCAAAAAAATTTGACGAATTTGACTTTTTTTTTCGATTATGTGCCCCGAAAATGATAACACTGGTCAACAAAAAAAAGAAAATTGCTTGTTTCCTGTGATTTTTTTTTGTTTCTATCTCAAATTGACGCGTATTTTTTAATATGGCAACAATTTTTCTCTAACAGCTTTTATTTTTGAGTTATAGCTAACTACCCTCATTTACTATTTTTACTTAGATTTTCGTTTTTTATTGGACACTAAAATATATTTTGTTGTTGTTTTAGATATGGCTTCGTCAAGAAGATGTTGTGTGCTTAATCCCGATTGTTTTTGCTATATTTGTGGTGAATATATATTTGTAAAATATCGAAAACCTATATCGGACTTTGTGAAAACTGCGTATCATCAAAGTATTGTGTAATCAGGACAAGCCATGGGTTCCTCATATTGTATGCCAGAAATGTGTGGTATGTCTACGGTTATGGTCCAGTGGAAAAAGAAATGCAATAATGTTCGTAACACCCATGATTTGGCGAGAACCTCGAAACCATCATCACGATTGCTACTTCTGCGTTGTGAAAATAAACGGAATTAACCCTGGAAATCGCAGTAAGTGGTCATATTCTAACTTATCTTCTGCTCAACGACCCCAATTAAAATCACAAGAGGTACAACCCAGCACATCTAAATCTTCTGATGATCCAAATCTCTGTGAACCCGAACGAAATACATCAAGTGAAGACTCTGATTCAGACTACAAATGTAGCCTTTCAGAACCTCAACCATTTAATCAGAAAGAACTAAATGACTTAGTAAGAGATCTGAACTTACCAAAAGAAGCTTCTGAAATTTTAGCATCTCGTTTAAAAGAAAAAAATTTGCTTACTCCGGAAACCAACATTACATTTTATCGTACCCGAAAAAAAATCTGTTACCGTATTTTTCTCAAGAGAAGGATTTAGTTTTTTTGTAACGATGTTGGTGGTATTTTGCAGCAGATGGGATTAAAACAGTACCAACGTAGTGATTGGCGTCTTTTCATAGACAGCAGCAAAAGAAGTTTAAAGTGTGTTTTGCTTCATAACGGTAACAAGTACAGATCTATACCTATTGCACATTCGACGACTTTAAAAGAAGAATACGTAAATGTTTCTAAGGTTATGGAAAAAATTAAGTATCAAAACCACATATGGGTCATTTGTGTTGATTTGAAAATCGTTAACTTTCTTTTAGGTCAACAAGGGGGGTACACAAAGTTCTCTTGTTTCATGTGTCTCTGGGATAGTCGTGACAAACAACACCAATGGTCACAAAAAGTTTGGCCAGTGCGGGAAGAGCTAAAAGTTGGTACAAAAAATGTTATAAACGTGCCTTTAGTTAGCCGAGACCGCATCATACTTCCACCACTTCATATTAAACTCGGCATAATGAAACAGTTTGTGAAGGCGCTTGACAAAAGTGGCGAATGTTTTAATTTTCTTTCACGCAAGTTCCCAGGATTAAGTTCAGAAAAATTGAAAGCTGGTATTTTTGATGGGCCACAGATTAAGCAACTCGTGAAAGATCCTAATTTTGTCAAATCAATGACTGAAGTCGAATCCAAATCTTGGAATTCATTTGTTTTGGTTATGAGTAGCTTCCTAGGCAAAAAGAAATCTGACGACCATGTCGAGCTTGTTGAGTGCATGCTATCGAACTTACAAGAGCTAGGGTGCAACATGAGCATAAAAATTCACTTCCTGCACTCGCATTTAGACCGATTTCCACAAAATCTGGGTGATTTTAGTGAGGAGCAGGGTGAAAGATTTCATGAGGATCTTCGGACAATGGAAGAGCGTTATCAGGGGCGGTGGGACTCACATATGATGGCAGACTACTGCTGGAGTTTGCAACGAGATCTACCTAAAGTCGTTCATTCAAGGAAATCTTATAAAAGATCATTTGCTAATGGTCAATAGAAATTTTGTTAACATAATGTATTATTTTTTTATATTTTTTTGGCAAAATAATAGAACTGTATATTTCAAAAGGTAAAGCTGTTAGCAATCTCCCAGTATTTTTTTCATAGTCAGGGCCATAGAAATACCCAATAACAGAAAAAAAAATAAAGGAAACAAGACTTGTGTTGACCAGTGTAATCGAAAATTTTTTCTTATAAATTATATTATATACTTTTTTAGTGGTTAATGTTTTACTAAATGTTACGAAAAAAATTAATTATGCCGTAAAATTAGGTTGAAAATTTATTTTTTTCAAAAAGTTGTAATTTAACAATGCAATATTGGTGCAAAGCTGCTTATCATTTATGACACGTCAAGGATATTATAAAAAATTAATGTTATTTACTAAATGAAAAAACGTTCTTAAGTTTCTACGCTTCTTCCTTCCTTTGCAATAGACATAATAGTTCTGTTATAAATTTCGAATATTTGCATAGAACTCCGGCTTGATTTCATTTACAGTGTGCGATATTTTCAGAAGGTCGCTGAGCATAAACTAAATTAATTAAATACCTCCACAAAAAAAATCACAGGGCGTACGATCGGGTGACCGCAGCGGCCAGGGTAGTTCATAGGAAAACCTACCAATCCACTTCCCAGAAAAGTTTTCTTCCAGCCAATTTCTAATTTCGAATGTGCCGTGACTAGGTGCTCCATCTTGTTGGAAGTACCTTTTCATTCTTTCCTCTAAACTAAAATCTTCCAGTTCATTTAAAAGTTCGTTGTTTAGAAACTGTAAGTACATTGCGGCTGTAATATTTTCTCTAAAAAAAAAACGGGCCAATAATTCTGTTATTAAAAATACCGCACCAAACGTTTTAAAGGAATATTGATCTCTTGTATCTATTGTAAAATTTGGATTGCTATCCGCCCACCATCTACAATTTTGCGACGAGACAACACCATTAGAATTAAAAGTACATTCATCACTGAACAAAATATACTTTGTAAATGACGGGTCTTCTTCAGTTTTACTTTGCAGCCAGAAAGAAAAATACATGCGCCTATCATAATCTTGTTCTTTGAGAGTGTGGACAAACTTTGGTTTATAAGGTTTAAACCTATTTTTCTTAAGCACTCTTTGAACTTAATTATAAGATAAACCTACATTGTGCGATATTTTGGCAATTGAAGTTCTAGGCATTTCAATCACTCTCTGCATAACTGCAAACTGAGCATCCTCATTAGTAACCCAATGTTGACGTTTAAAATTATTCTTCACACATCCAGTATTTTTAAAGTTGGTAAGAATTCTTCCTAGTATTGTATGCGTTATAACTTTTTCCGGATCTTGTTGATTAAAAATGACGGCAGCTTCTCTTTGAGTTTTGTAGTTATCACCCACGATCAAAACTATTTCTATTTTATCTTGCTTAGTCAATTTAATTGACATTTTTATTAAAGGAGAAAATTTAGAAAACTGTTATTATTGCATTAATAATAGTGAACAAACTGTCAGTTTCATGTTTTATGTGACAAAGGAACGAAACACGAAATCGATGGCAACTACGACAAAGATACGTGAAAGCCTATCATATTATAATTTTGTTTGACTTAATAGCAAAACATGAATGTATATTCTTTCCACCAATATTACTTTGCAAAACATTATAACAATTTTTAAAAATCTTGTTTTTGACCTTTTGAAAATATGTTAAAAAACATTTAGAATAAACTATCCCCAAAACCTGTATATGAAATTAAGAAAGAGTTTGTCTCCAATGTTCGCCAAATAATTTATAAAAGAACTATTTTGTGCATTGAAGAAGGAATTAAGAAACTTAAAAAACTACAAATTTGCTCAAATTTATTACATAACATTAATATTTATTATATGAGCTGTCATAAAAATTATGCAGCTTTGCACCAAGATTACATTATTAAACTACGACTTTTTTTGGCGTTAGTAAATTTCACACCAAGACTACCTCCGCCCTTAATACAACAGGTAAATTCCACACTAACCTTATAAGGGTGCTTAAATCTTACAGGTAATTTCCACACCAAGCAAATATAATTATGCTTTATTCATCTAAATAAAATTGGACGGATTTCTTTTAAATCAGTTTTTATTGAAAATTTTAGATATTTGCAAAAATATATGTTTTTGTAGAATAATATTGATAAAACATGAAGTTTTTGCTAAATACATAAAATACAATTAGACAAATTTCCTTACATATACTAGATAATGCTACAAACCTATACATATCTATTTATATATACACGTATTTACAAAACAGGTTGAGAAAAATAGGAGACACATTTTAAAAAATTGAAACGATTAATATTTCCTAATTGTCTTTGTTCATAAAGATTTTTTAAATGTTTTAATTTTTGAATATTATGATTATTACTTATTTTAGACTCGTCGACACTTTGTATTTTTATATATACGTTAATCTGAAATTTTTTCAGCCTATCGATAAAAGTATACAGAGACGGTTGTGTAGAATAAAAAGAATTATTTAGATGGGAATGGAAGGACTCACAACAGTTAGTCGTTCGAGTTAAAGATGGACTCGATTCTGCCCATATTTCAACTGGAAAATCGGCTCCTTCCTCTATATACGTTTCTAGTAGGTAATCAAAAAATTTTATTTGAACGGTCATCCTCAGGTTTTATAGAATATAAATCGTATGCAAAACTGTCACCTAATTCTCCGGGTGCTAAATAGGACAAGCCGAAACAATACTTTAACCAATGACCAATTTCAGAATTTTTGTCGCAATATTCTTTAGCTAGACCTAGAGTCTGTATTTTGCGAAACCAAGATTGGTGTAAATGAAATCTACATCCTAACACTTTAGCATTTGGCCAAACTTCAAATACTGCCTTATGAATAGATTTTTCGAAGTCAATAATAATTTTCTCTGGATTGAAATACAGAGTTCTGTTGAATAAATCTTACATTTTAATAATGTGAAGAGGTTTTTGTATGTTTCAGCTCTCTTATCACGCAATAAGCAAAATAATAATGGAATGTAATGACCGTTTGCAAAACCATGCACTATAAATAACTGTAAAATATTTAGTGCACTATGAAAAAGTGCCGTCCATATATATATTGGATATTTTACACCACATATTGATATTTGTAGTGCAAGAAAAAACAATAATGCCACTTTCGGGTTCATTGATATATAGAAAATTCTCACCCTTGCTAGTTTTGATTGCAAATGTCTCTAAAACACTATGCACCTCCTTAGCACTTCTTGGATTACGTCCTGGCAAAAATTTTCGTCTATGGTTATAAATCTTTTTCTAATATATTCGACATCTTTTTCTGTTACTGTTTCAGGCAGCGTGTTTTGTAGTTCTTGTCGGATAATTTTAGATGGCCTTTCACTCATATGCTCTCCGGCTTTTCTTTTGCAGGAATTACTAATTATTTGCCGATTCAGCTTCTTGGTGTCGGCTTCGTGTGTATGGAGTCCTTCACTTCTGGTTACTAAATTCTCGGGCCCAACGGTGAAGACTTTTGATTTGCTATCTTTTTTTGAACATCTCCAAAATGTTTCTCCACATTTTAGCACCTTTTGTCGAAAGTAAGTGTAGTAATTCACACATAACATGTCCTTTCCTCTATTACTTTTTATTAACTTTGCTTCCATATTAGCAACACTTTAAAAATATATACGCACAACCAAGTAATAATCACAAATTAATAATATGTACTAAACTGATATGTAGAAGGGTTTAATAATGATTTAATTGAACAGGCCGGTGCGTACCACCACCCATTTATCAACCCTCATCCTCTGCCTGAAAGTACTCGGTGTGGAATTTACTTCTGCAATTACAATCCCTTAAATATGTCTAGGTCATAAACGGATTAGTGGTGTGGAAATTACCTGCGCCCGACTTTTTGATAGAACTCGTTTTTCAGCTTAATTTTAAGACTTAATTTTTTTTTTTTCTTAGCATTTAGTGAAACCTCAACTAATAAATAAGTACATAAGATAATTTATGTGGAAAAACAGTTGATTGTCATTTTAGGGGAAAATAATTTAAAAAACTCAATTTCGTCATATCTTTTCGAATATTGGTACATAAAAGTAAAACTGCAATACAATCATTTTTTCTTTATAACCTTTTTGAATATTTTCAATAAAAATACGATTTTTTGACATTTTAAAATTTAAATGTCAAATTTGACAGGGAAGTCATGTGACATCATGACCTAATTTGGGTGTAATCCTAAACATAAAACATGCACAAACATATTTCGAAGTTAAATTCATATTCATTTTATTGTTGTCAGCCTTTTATATATATATATATATATATATATATATATATATATATATATATATATATATATATATACGAGGCTGGTTTGAAAAGTCCGTGCAAAGTCCGAGAGATGGCACCACCGGCGCGTATCGAGGTCATGTTTAGTTAGTAGCATCTCTTGAATGAACGCACACCAAGTTTCAGCCATATTGGTCTATTTCTTTGTGTTTGGCATTCGTGTGAATCAAGGAAGTCGAGTGATTTTCAAGAAATGGACGAAAAAGAATTTCGTGTGGTGATTAAACATTACTTTATGAAAGGCAAGACGCCTCAGGAGACTAAAGAGAAGCTTGATAAACATTATGGTGACTCTGCACCTTCGATTAGAACAGTTTATAAGTGGTTTCAAAATTTTCGGACTGGCCATATGGGCACAAGTGACGCTGAACGTTCTGGACGGCCTGTGGAGGTTACGACTCCAGAAATCATTGATCAAATCCATGATATGGTGATGGATGACAGAAGAGTTAAGGTGCGTGAGATTGCTAGTACTGTGGGCATCTCGACTGAACGGGTACATAATATTTTGCATAAACATTTGGACATGAGAAAGCTATCCGCAAGATGGGTGCCGCGATTGCTCACGCTTGACCAAAAACGGAATCGTGTGAAGTGTTGCAAGGATGGTTTGCAGCTGTTCCAAAAGAATCCGGAGGACTTTAAGCGTCGTTTCGTCACTGTGGATGAAACATGGATACATTACTATACTCCTGAGACCAAACAACAATCTAAACAATGAGTTACCAAGGGGGAATCTGCACCAAAAAAGGCGAAGACCGTTCCTTCGGCCGGAAAGGTTATGGCGACTGTCTTTTGGGATTCGCAAGAGATAATCCTCATCGACTATCTGGAAAAGGGTAAAACTCTTACAGGTGAATATTATTCATCGTTATTGGACCGTTTGAAAACCGAGCTCCAAGAAAAACGCCCGCGATTGGCCCACAAGAAAGTCCTTTTCCATCACGACAACGCACCAGCACACATCTCAGCAGTTGTGGTCGCAAAATTAATGGAAATAGGATTCCAACTCGTTTCACATCCCCCCTATTCTCCAGACTTGGCTCCCTCGGACTACTATTTGTTCCCCAATTTGAAGAAATGGCTGGCGGGACAAAGATTTTATTCAAACGAGGAGGTGATTGCAGACACTAATGGATATTTTGCAGACTTGGACAAATCCTATTATTCGGAAGGGATCAACCAACCAGAACATCGTTGGGCGAAGTGTATAAGCCTAAAAGGAGACTATGTCGAAAAATAAAAAAGGTTTACCCCAAACACATAAGTAGTTTTCTATTTTTGCATGGACTTTTCAAACCAGCCTCGTATATCTTATTATTGTTGTTAGCCTGTTTGCCTTTAAGCATGCTCCAAATTTCAAAAACATCCCATTATATCTGAAATTATTACTCGGAGCAACATTTACCAAGAGAGCTTTTTTAGACAGAAGAAGCCGGAGAATTCGAATATTTAATTGAAAGTATAATATAGAATGGTGTAAAAAAGTTATGACAATTTAAAAGTATACACAGTACAATAAGTGGCGCCCCCTACAATTTACAACAAAACTGTGAGCTGATTTCGATTTCTCATCTCAGAAAACCTCTTAGCACCGAATCTTGTACAAATAGTACAATTATTAAGAAAGCTTGTTAAGAAAAACTAAAATAAAAGTATAACTTTGACACCCTGTATCTCAAAAATTACAAATTTTTGGACAAAGGTAAGGTGGATTAAATGGTCATATTTTCATCCCAGAAATCTACAGTGTAACTCTATGTACACGGAATACTGATACACCCTGTAGACAATAATTTTATTAACTTAACTCCATAATGTATTGTTATATTTGAACATTACTTGCAAAGAAGGTAAAGAAAATTAATTTAAAAATGTCCTTTCGGCACTCTGACCTATATTTCAAACTTGAGTTTTCCAATTAAATTTTGTATGCTTATAATTTTTCCGTGGAAAACGTTCGGTCCGAGATTAACTCGGTTTTAAAATCTTTATAAATCGTTTAAAAGCTTCTTATATCTGAACAAATCTCGGCGCCTTTTCAATTTATTGCGCAAAATTACTTCTCAGAGGACCAAATAGAAAAATCTAGAAAAATCTTGGCACTCTAAAAAGAAATTTTAATTATTTTTCCTGGTCGGAGCAGCGCGAACGGCGCGCGAGACCAACGAATGAAAGAAACTTTTTAGATGAATGTTAATATAATTCGGCACAAATTAAGGCCCTCTAGCGTCTTTTAAAATTTATACGGTAAAATAAAATTTTAATTAAATTCAGCCCTGGAAAAGATCCGACAACAGTGTGTATGTGTGTGTGTGTGCAGGTGCCGTCTGCTCTAAGCGGAAAACGGGCTTAACGTTTGACAGATTTATCTGGTTAACTATGGTGCTGTCAGAAAAAGAAAATGTGCCCAACATGGAGAGTAATAGTGGAAGAGGTAAATGGTAATGCATTTATTGCAGTCCTAATTTAAAACCGGTACTACAGCTTTGAAAATTACTACTAGAGGCGCGTCTTATAGTTCGAATGATTATTTAAACTTCGAATTTCTTATACTGCTGTTATCGATTTTTATTTAGATGTTTAAAGGCTTTGAAACACATAATAACTTTTGAAATATCTGGTTCTTAAATACTTAAAAAATAAGTATTATTATACCAATTCCAAAAGTTCATATTACTCAAAATATTCATATTTTTAGTGTTCCGTACGAAACACTTATAAGATGACTTCGGTGTGTCTGTCACACCCGATTTTCTCCGAAACTATTTGTCATAGAAAGTTGAAATTTGGTAATAATATAGGAATCAGAGACGTGTAGGCATAAAAGTTAAATTTTGACTTAAGGAGTTAGTTTTGGGGAGTGAAATCGGAAGTGAAAAAAAAAAAAATTTACTAGATCATCGAGTGTGGTGTCAAATGAAAGCTTGTGAAAACACGAGTAAAATATATATATATATATATATATATATATATATATATATATATATATATATATATATATATACGAGGTATATCCACAAAGTAAGTTCCGTTTGGTTATATAAAAAAAACGTGTACAGATACAGAAAAAATATTTATTGTACAAAAATCTACAACTATTAAACTAATTTTCTACATAGCTTCCGAAATTTTTGTAGGCACTTGTCATAGCGTGGCACAAGTTTTTGTATGCCTTCTTCATAGAAGGTTGCCGCCTGTGTTTTTCAACCATGTGGTAACATGTTCTTTCAGCTCGTCATCATCTTTGAAGTGTCGACCACCAAGGAAAGATTTTAGGTGTAAGAAGAGATGAAAGTCGCTAGGAGCGAGGGCCGGGCTGTACGGAGGATGATCAAACACGTCCCAGTCAAATTCCTGTAGGAGTTCTTTTGTCACGTTCGCAGTGTGAGGTCGGGCATTATCGTGGAAAAAAAAACACCTTTCGACAGTAATCCTCGGCGCTTGTTTTGTATTGCGCGGCGCAACTTCTTAATTGTCTCGCAGTAAACATGTGCATTGATTGTTTGGCCTCGTGGTAAGAAATCAATCAGCAAAATGCCTTTTCTGTCCCAAAAAACGGTGCACATGAGTTTTCGAGGTGTCAAGATTTGCTTAGGCTTAACTTTCGTTGGGGACGAAGTGTGCCTCCATTCCATTGATTGCCGTTTAGTTTTTTCTGGGGTGTCGTAAGATACCCAAGTTTCATCCCCCGTGACTATCCGAGAAAGAAAATCATCACCGTCTTCATTGTAGCGTGTCAAAAACTGAAGTGCACTGCCCATCCGTTGTTTTTTTTGTGTTGTTCAGTAAAAATTTTGGGTACCCAACGTGAGCAAAGTTTTCGAAATTTCAGTTTTTCATTACCAATTTCATGAATTAGTGATCGTGAGATTTTGCGGAAATTCCATAGCAAGAGCACTAATTGTAAACTTACGGTTTTGCTTAAGCTTCTCTTCAATTGCGTGAACCAGTTCATCAGTAACCAAAGACGGGCGTCCACATCGTTCTTCATCGTGCACTTGATCACGTCCTTCATTGAACTGTCTGACCCATCTTCTAACCATTGAATCACTCATAGCAGTTTATCCGTAAACCTCGCAGATTTGCCGATAAATTTCACTTGGTTTAACTTTCTTTGCATTTAGAAAACGAATCACAGATCTGATTTCACAAGCAGCGGCATTTTCAATTAAGGCTGACATCATATAGAAGCACTACAAAGAACACGTCGGCAACAGCGATCTGAAAATGGCGTACATTTCTTTTGCTTGAGTCAGAGTAACTGCCACGCATGCTCGGAACTGCGATCGCAGCTCTGCCGCGGATAGAAATAGAAACAGAACTTACTTTGTGGATATACCTCGTATATATATCATATAATTATATATATATATATATATATATATATATATATATATATATATATATATATATATATATATATATATAGTGGAAACTCAATTAACCGGCCCTCAGTTATACGGATTCGTGATTATCCGGACTACCAACCGCGATCAAGTAACTTTATACCTTCAAATCCATCCAATTCCATGCATGCACGGAATGTCGAAATTTGCATTACCCGCCCGCGCCCCGCGCTATCTCTGCCCCACACGTTTTGTTATTGTTTTAGTTAGTTACCAATTGTTATTGTACTCCGTTGTGTCGTGTCACCGCGCGATCTCTGCCCCACGAGTTTCGTTATTGTTTTAGTTAGTTCGCTGTGTCATGTCACTTCTGTACTTAAAAATGTCGAAGCGTAAGAGAGTGGTGTTATCGCTTAAAGATAAAATAAATATTATTGATTCATTAAAAAAAGGAGAAACCGGTCGTAAGTTAGCTGATAAGTATTGTGGTTACATCCACGATAAGTGATATTAAGAAGAATACCGATTCAATTTTGAAGTACACTTGCAAATTAGATAGTGAAGACGGGAGTAAACATCGAAAAGTGATGAAGAATCTGAAAAATGAACTTTTAGAAGAAGCTTTGTATTATTAGTTTTTTACAAAAACGAGCAACTGGACAACCGATATTTGGTCCTTTGCTCTGTGAAAAAGCATTACAGTTAAATAAAAAAATAGGTGGCGATGAATCGTTTGTGGCGAGTAACGGATGGTTGTACAGATTTAAATCTCGTCATGGAATTCGCGAATTGGAAATACAAGGTGAAAAAATGTCAGCTGATGTAGATGCAGAAAATTGTTTTAAAGATGGTTTTAAGAAGGAATTGGATGAAAATGACTACGACTTGGATTTTGTTTATAATGCTGATGAAACTGGATTAAACTGGAAATCCTTACCGTCAAAATCTTTAGCTTCTCGGCGAGAGAATTCAGCTCCAGGATATAAAACTAGTAAAGAGCGAGTAACAATAGTAGTTTGCGCTAACGCTACCGAGGCCCATAAAATACCTTTGCTCCTCAAATCAAAATGATATTGGCAAACAAGGAAATGTCCTACTTTTACTGGATAACGCGCCAACCCACCGTTCGGCTTAACTGTTAGAGAGAGAAAATGGAAAGTATAAATTAACATTTTTGCCCCCTAATGTGACATCCTTGCTACAACCAATGGATCAGAGTGTTATTGAAACATTAAAACGACTTTATAGAAAACAACTTTTACGTAGATTGTTATCTGTTGATGAAGATGACGTAGAAGTCGTTTTGTCATCTTTCAAGCAAATGAATTTAAAGGAGTGTTGTTACATGGTTGTAGATGCGTGGGATTTGATTGAAAGGAAGACTTTGAGCAAAGCTTGGAACAGAGTACTAATACGGGAGAATGAAAATTCAATAACCAATACGGATGATTCTATTTTGAAGGATATAAATGAGCTAATATTAAACGTACAAATATGCCAGGAATGTGATGCTGAGGATATGAAAGAGTGGCTCACTTGTGACAGTAATGATCAAGGTTTTCAGATTATGTCGGATGACGAAATTGTTGAAAACATATTGCAGGTAAACGAAGAGCAGGAAATGCAAGAAGATGAAACAGAAGAAAACGTAGATGTGGAAAATGACGCAGGACCATCTCATGCGGAAGCACTTCAGGCCCTGGAAACAGCTCTCAAATGGTTCGAAAAACAAAGAGAGTGTGATACTGTGAGATTACTACAGCTAAAACGAATTCGTGATGTAGCAGCAATGAAGGGAAAAACTGGCTTACGTCAAATGACAATTACCAAATATTTTAACCCTTTAAACTAAATTCATATTTTTATTTCTTGATTACCAATTGAAAATTACCAAATATTTTAAACAAATTAAACTAGTATGTACATACATATGTACATATGTATATTATTTCATGATTAAGGTTGCAGTATTTTAGTAATTTAAGAAAATATGTCATCTCTTAATAATTTCTTAATAAACATTGATTAAGTTTAATTTGTTTTTGTTGTTTTAAATAATTAGCTAGCATTATGTATTATGCAATAATATGTACAAAAACCGCTTTTCTTCATACATTCGATTATCCGGATTTTCGATTATCCGAATGCCTAACGACAATAATTAGTCCTGTTAATCGAGTCTCTATTGTATAATGTACTACTTTCGCGCACTTTTCTTTGTATTATTTTTAAAAAATCGCGAAAAATCGCTGTCCTTATCTCGAAAAGTACTTATCAAAAAATTTTGAAAAAATTCTGGAATATTCTCCACGAGGTGTAGATTGAACGAAAATTATCACGACTGTATTACCTTTAATAATTTATCTGGTATATAAAAAAAAAATAATAATTCAAGGTCATCAGTTTTCAGTAAAGATTGGAAACAAACTTTGTTGAAAACTCATTTGGGGTGTGTTTTTGTGAAGTCACTTATCATTTTATACCTTCGTAACAATTTTTTTTTATTTTGAAAGCAATCAACGTACTGAACACTAATTACGCAAGTTCACATTGCACTTGACCGGTTATTTCTACTATATTTTTTTTGGTGCCACTGTAGTGTGCGATCTACTTGCAAATCTTAATTGTTGCTTGCGGTCTACTTGCAATAAATACATTTCTAAGCCGGTTGCCGGTCCCAAGCCCGGATAAAGGAGGAGGGTTAGCTAGTGAGGCTAGCTACCTACCAGCAGTAAAATGGTTCATTAGCTCACAGACCCACAAGGGAGCCTCGGAACTGGACAGATTTAACGACGACGACTCGACAACGGAATAGGACACGATTTTGGAAAAAACAAAAATACATTAAGACTCACCTGCTGGAATATAACATCTTGGAGTCAAAGAGAAGAAGAAGTCATGAACGAACTAGTCCAAAGACAGATAGATATCTGCTGCATATCTGAAACGAAGAAAAAAGGAAAGGATATCAACAAAATAGGAGACTATATATTGATATATAGCGGAAAAGATGAATCAAAAAGGTCAACGGCAGAAGAAGGAGTTTTACTCCATAAAAAATTCGAAAACAATATTGACAACATTGGTTACATAAACGAAAGAATTCTGAACCTGTCACTGAAGCTGGACAATAAATGCATTAACCTTCTGAGTGTCTATGCGCCAGATATAAGCAAAACCCGAGAAGAACGACAAACATTCTACGAACTCTTGCAGAACGAAATAAAAACAATACCAACTTACCGTCCAGTTATAATCATGGGAGACCTGAACGCAAGGATCCGTAATGACGTTGTCCCCGGAATAAAACAAAAATTTAACGAAGCCTATAGAAATGATAACGGGCATCTGATAATGGACTTCGGCACCCGACACACATGCAAAATAAATAACACTCTCTTTGATCACAAATAGCAACACAAATATACTTAGAGTAATGCCAGAAGACAACAATCAATCATAGACTGCGCAATTACAAGTAGACACTTTACTTCAGAACAAATAATAGATGTAAGAACTGTAAATTCAGCCGACACTGAAAACGATCATGATCTACTCTTGTGTAAAATAGGATTACACCATAAACAAAAGGAAAAAGAATTTAAATATGTTGAAAAACTAAAGATACGATCCCTAGAAAATGACTCTACTATTAAATTTTATCAAGACAGGCTAAACCAAAAAATCAAAGAAAGCGAGGTGTTAGAAAGTGATAATGTAGAGGAATCATGGTAAAAAATAAAACAAAGCATTCTGAACGCAGCAAGTGAGTCATCGGGAAAACACAAGGTATACGCCATACTAAAACCCAACTACAAACCATGGTTCACTTAAGAAGTCAGAGAAATAGCAGGAAAAAAGAAAGAAGCTTATTTGAAATATAAATCAACCAAAACGTTCGAAAATAGGAACAATTATATGGCAGAGAGAAATCGGGCGAATAAAAGAATAGGACAATTAAAAGAGGAATACTGGGGCCATTTTACGAAAGCCATGGAATCAGATCTGTACGGCGCGCAGAAGAAGACTTGGAAGGTGTTAAGAAACAGAAAGAAGAAGACCAGCGAGGTGATCACTGTAACAAAAATTAACAAAAATCAAGGGCGAGAATAGTCTTTACAAAACTGACAACACACCAGATAGAGAGATAGGTTTACAAGATAACGACAAAAGGACAACCATTACTAAGGACGAAATAGAAAGCGCTATAAAGACTTTAAAAAATGGAAAATCGCCAGCGGAAGACGGAATTACAAATGAACTTCTAACTAAAATACGGCAAACAAGAACTGGTAGACGAATTGCGAAAACTATTTTAAAAAATTCTAAATTGTGGAATTGTACGAACAGAATAGAAAACCAACATAACAATTCCGTTGTTCAAAAAAGGTAAAAAAGATAACTCAAAAAATTATAGAGATATCACTCTTTTAAATACAATATCCAAGTTATTGACAAAAATAATAGCTCTTAAAATAGGACCCATGTTAAACATAAGTGAGGAACAGCAGAGATTTCGGAAAAACCGCTCAACAACAGATGCAAAATATATGGTTCGTCAAGTAGTGGAAAAAGCGATCGAATATGCAAAACCAGCTTACATTTGTTCGATAGGCTTAACAAAGGTCTTCGATCGGGCGAAACTACACAACGTTCTAGAAATTCTACACGAAATTAACGTAAATAAAGACATACAAATTTTGATCAAAAATTTAAACATGGATAATAAAACAAAGATACGTGTAGAAGCCGAACTTTCAGAGCCAGCACCAATGGATTCCGGCATTAGACAAGGGGATTCCTTAAGCTCACCGTTGTTCAGTACACTGATGGATAAAATGATCAAACCTATAAAACAACTGGCAGGGTATAGATTGGGAAACCATCATATAAAGATATTATGCTACGCAGACGATAACGTACTATTAGCAGAGTCTGAGGACGACTTATAAAGAATGTTATATAAGTTTGCCATAGAGACAAAGAAATACATGACGATAGCCACCGAAAAAACAAAATGTCTTCTAATTTCCAGAGAGCCACTGCGATGCAAATTAGAGATAGAAGGGAATATAATCGAACAAGTGATGACATTTAAATCCCTGGGAGTTAACATTACAAGTACCAGAAATCTTAACGCCGAAGTAAAAGAACAAATCATAAAGGGGACAAGAATATCAGATTATCTGAGAGATATTTAACAGTTAACTCCAAAATAAGAATCTGAGGCCTGAATGTCTAGATCTAGCACTGGCAATATTTCTAAACATTTTTTTTTACTATAGTAAATCCTAAGATATAGATCCTGTCTTTTTGCTTTTTCAGTGGGGCAATAAATGACCCTATTAAGGTTTTGTGCATAGTTGCCACGTATTACGATAAAGGTATTTTTTATTTTACCTGCTTTGTATACCGCCCTCACTTGCACCTGTAATCATATTGGATCTATTTTTACCTATATATTTACTACCTGGCAACCCGGTTTGGAGCCCTTTAGGTATTTGATAATATAGACTTAATAACCACAGGTTCCCATTAAGATTCGAACGATACTTTTTATTATATTTATTTTTAATTTTACTTATATGTAACGGTTCTATTTTAATTATGTGGCGTCCATGGGAAAATTGCAATAGTGGCTATCATAAGAGAAAACATCACTTGACTCTAAACTAATAGTGAAAAATGTTTAAGAGTGTTTGGTTAAAAGAAATTTGAATAAACAAAGTGCTTTGTAAGAAACCAGTGAACTAACAAAAACCCCAATTTCTGCGATTAAGGGTATTGTAGAAAAACCATCACTCAGGAACTGGAAATAACGGAAAGATTTTCAAATGCATCATGTAGACGATTGTGAAAAAGACGTCATCACGAGAAAAATATATTCTGTGTATGAAGAGCAGTTGGTGTTGACACTAGACAAAATAAAATTAAGACTGGTGCAGGACTGGTGTGGCCGATCAACCCTTCACAGAATTCTCTTAAGAATGGGATTCACGTTCCGAAAAATCAATAAAAGACAAGTAGTGATGGAGTTACAAAGATTACGAATTACGAATCAATAATTTACCTTGATGAAACATGGTTCAATACCCATGACACTGTGCAAAAAGGGTGGGTTGACAGCAGTACAAAATGGACTAACGCACCTTCAAATAAAGGTAAATGAATAACCATTTTGCATGCTGGATCCGAAAAGGGCTGAGTTTCAAATTGTCTTCTATTATCCGCAAAAAAACATAAAACATTCTAGTTTGGACTATCACAAAGACACGACCGCAGAACTTTTTGAAAATTGGTTTCAAAATTCCCTTTTGATAAATGTTCCCGAACAGACTGTTATAGTTATGGACAATGCAAGTTACCATAGTCGCTTACTAAATAAAGTTCCTAATGCACCCAACACCAAATCGGAAATACAGAATTATATGTTAGAAAATTACATTTTATTTTGACTTTAGTTATAAAAAAAGTGATATTCTGGTAGTTTTGGAAGACTATATATTGAAAAAGAAATATGTTTGTGATAGTATGGCTGAGAAAATGGGACACACTGTTTTGCGGCTTCCTCCGTATTATTGTATGTTTAATCCAATTGAACATATTTGGCATCAATTTAAATCAAAAATAAGGGCACACAATGTTTCTCCTACTTTAAGCGTGTCAGTGGTTGAATTAGTAAAAGAAGTTATAAATGATATACGTTGTGAAAGCTGGAAGAATTCCATTCAGCATGTTGTTAAAGTTGAAGATTCATATATTTATGTAAATAATATAAAACCACTAGTAATTACCTCACAGCTGATGACAGTCATAGTGAAACCGAATTAGGCTTAAGTTTAAAATATATTTTTATTTATACAATATGCCCCCTCTTGTAAACCCCATTCATTAAAACCTTATATTTGTACTTCGTATCCATTTGTTTTTACATGCATCTATAAATAAAACATCTCCAAAAACACATATTTTATTTATTTGCATTAATGATTAAAATTCTTAAGTCCATCTCTGCAACCTATCATAAATAAAAGGTTAGAATTTTTATATTGCCCACTTTAAAACGGCAAAAATCAGGATCTTATATTTTGGGATAAGCTATACCTTAAATAGTCTGGAGCTGGACTCCAAAAATAATAAACCATATTTTAAGCGTGATACAAACTAGACATGGTAATAACACATTATCGTATTAAAATTAATAACATTTTCATGCCAAAAACAGCAAAACATACAGACCACAGTTTTTTTGCACAAATCATTTACTTAATATAAGCAATACAATACGGAGATTTAAATTGAAGTTTGTCAGGATTTTGGTGGCACATCCTCTATATATATATATATATATATATATATATATATATATATATATATATATATATATATTCTTCCTTCAGCCGCTCTCTACCCACTGTCGGGTATAGGCCTCTCTCAAATCTTTCCATTTTTCTCTATGTTTGTGCTTGTTAATACCAGTTAAGCCCTCCGACTTTCTTCAGATCGTCGCTCCATCTCTGTTGGAGCCTTCCTATGCTTCGCCTTTCACCTCATGGTCTCCACCTAGTGATCTTGCCACTCCACTTGTACGTCGCACTCGCTACATGGCCGGCCCAGCTCCATTTCAGAGATGTTATCCGTTTGGTGATATCAGCCAACTTTGTTGTCTAATCCATTTATTAGTTTTCTTGTCCTTCAAAGTAACACTCAACATCTTCCTTTCCATTGCTCGTTGGTGAACTTGTAGTTTTTCTATTGTTCTTTTACTAAGTTGGGAATGTGGAATCTTTGGCACAATGATACTACTCAGTATATATCACCACTACACCAAACACTTTATTTTTGCACTCGACGCGCGTTTCGCTAACCATGTTAGCTTCATCAGGAGCGATGATTGACAGTCAATCATCGCTGTGGTGTAGTGGTGATATATACTGAGTAGTATTGTTTTCTTTTAGTTAAAACCCATGTCTCGGCTCCATACGTTGTAGCTGGTAAGATACATTGATCATAAATTTGGGTTTTTGATCTTTAAGGAATGTTCATATTCAGTACATATTTCAATTTTCCATATGCTGCCCATCCCATACATATCCTTCTTTCTATTTCAAGCTGCTGGTTTTCCTTTCCTGTCGTTATTATTTGACCCAGATATGTGTTTACATTTTCTATTGTTGAATGTTCAATCACTATATTTTCATCATTGGTGTCTTCGTTACTCATGTGTCTGTCTTGGAGAAATTTATGTTAAGTCCCACTTTTTTTGCTTGGTGGTGGAGATCTGTGATCATCTGGATCATTTCATTCTTATTGTTTGCTATAATTACAGTGTCATCTATCAGAAGGCCATTTTCGTCCCAATTCAGTTCTTTGAATACATCTTCTAAGATCATTGTAAATAACTTAGGCGATATTACATCGCCCTGCCTTACTCCTCTGTTCACTGGGACCTTGTTTGTCAGTTTTTGGTTTACCATAATTTTGAGTGTTGCTCGTTCATATATTCTGGCTATCAGTTCGCTGTATCTGTGGTCTATACGAGCATTTCTAACAGCTCTTATAAGCGCCCATTTTTCCACTGTGTCGAAAGCCTTGCGAAAATCTACAAATGTGAGCCACATTGGTATATTATATTTGGTGGCCTTCTCTATTAGTATTCTCAATGTGTGCAAGTGCTCAATCGTACTGAAGCCTGATCTGAATCCAGCCTGTTCTTTCGGTTGGTATAATTCCATTTTGTGTTCCAGTCTGCTTGTTATGATTCGTGAGAACAGCTTGTAAACTTGGGAAAGTAAACTAATTGGCTGGTAGTTTTCTAGATTTTCGAGGTCACGTTTTCCCAGTCTTCTGGTATATTTCCACATTTGAGACATTCATTAAAAACATCTTTTAATTCATTCATTAGGGCATCACCTCCGCATTTCAGCATTTCATCCTCTCCAGCCGCTCTTCCACTTTTCATCTGTTGTAAGGCTTTCCTAACTTCATCCATTTCTATGTCAGGAATTTCTTCTGAGTTGACATTAATTACTTTTTTTTCTGTTGATGAATTGTCCTTTTCAACTAGGACATTTTGGACTTAGGTCTTGATAGAAAGTTGTAATTATGTTCTGGATATTTTTCTTGTCATTGATTATGTTTCCTTCTTGGTCCTTCAATTTAATTATCTCACTTTTACAGGCGTTTGCTCTTCTAAAAACTTTTAATCCTTTGTTTTTCTCTATAAGATCTTTAGCCATGTTTTCTTTGTATTTGTTTATGTCTTCTTTAGCCGCTTTTCGTACTGTCTTATTCAGTTCTGCATATTCGACAGTTAATCTCTTTCCTTCGTGTATCAGTTGTTTTCGTTGTTCCAACATTCTTTTTGCTTCTTCACTGAGCTTATTATCTTTCGCCTAGTAGGTTGAGGAGCTATTTTTTCTGCGGTGGTCTTGAGTGTTTCAATTATTCTTCTGTTTCTTTCGTCTAAACTTACTCCTGTAGTTAATGTGTTGTTATTAAGGTTGGCTGTAATCTGTTTTTGGTATTGTTCTGCGTTTTCTTTTAGTGTTTGTCTGTCTGTTTTATTTGTTTTTCTTGTTGTGTAAAACGTTATATATATATATATATATATATATATATATATATATATATATATATATATATATATATATACATATATATATATACATATATATATATACATATATATATATATATATATATATATATATATATATATATATATATATATATATATATTGTAAGGTGTAAACTTGCCCGCTTTTTGAGGCGTTATCTTATACCGTGTATATTAATTGGTCGCTTTTTGCGGCGTCATTTTCTACCCTGTGAAAATTGTTTTTCACACGCTTGGGCACAATTTTCTTGCAACCTCTTTTTAATTTCTGAGAATGAATTGAGTGAATAATGATTTTAAAAGAACTAAAGAAATTAAACAAACACTAGCTCAGTTTTTCTTGGTAGAGAAATATGGGTAAGAGATAATTTTTATACGTCTTTTTGGAATTATTTTCTATTTTTTTTTAAAAAAACTTCAGTCGTACAAATTTTTGGGCACCATTCATTTTAAAATAGAAAGGATCTAACTTCAGTTAAAAAAATGAAAAAATACTGAAGTGTTTTACAGATATTACTAAAAAGAATTATACTAGTATAACTTTTCTTATCCTGAAAAGAAAAATAGGTATTCAGTGAGACACTAGCTTTAATCAACAAAAAGAAAATTTATTCATGATTTAAAATAAAAGTTCCAACCTTTGCTGTTATAAAAATTTCAGTTCAAATTGCTGTTAATACACTTATTTGCGGGGAATATTTTTATTGATGTATGTTCTGGCAACTTACGGTTTTCCTAGGGGCTTCTAGGCCTTCAATGCTACACAAAACCGATTTTACACTTTTGAGGAGAGCCTACTTTAGCTACTCCATTTAGAAAACACACAACGCCCACTACGGCTTTATGATAAAAAACTTGTGCTTAACTTGGTTCTCGTAGATATTCTCGTAAGCCTCTACTGCGGCTCGGTGGAAATTAGCCTGCTGCGGCTTGATGTTACTTCCTGGCAGCGGCTCGGTGTTCTAAGCCTGGCTGCGGCTTGATGGTCTAAGCCCCTCTTCCTGTCCACCGGACTCTTAAATAACCCGTGGGCACTCTCTCGGTAATATGGCTACGCCGGAACCAAAACTCCGGATACAAACATTTAACCAATCCCGGCGTATCGAGAGATTCGGTCGCAACCCGCACAGCACACTATATACCGAACGGCTTGGAATTTCTGATTAATATACCGTTCGATACAAAAATGAAAAGAAGTACAATTTAAAGTGAAAAATCAGTAACATTACATGGTCTTAAAATCTAGGAAAAAATGAATGTTACATTTACCCCCTTCCAAAAAGAAATAGACTACACTAGTCTATTAAACTAAGGCTACTTATGAAAAGGTACAAAGTGGTACACTATCACTTACTACTAAGGTCAGAACTTAAAACAAAATTACAAACTTCGGACCTTACTACTAGACTTAATTCAATTAAGCACTAATATTAAGTACAATGAAAACCAAATGAAAATCTTTGCATGTACACAAGAATCTTATAACTAGACTTAACTTAATTAAGCACTAAGGTTAAGTACATCAAAAAGTAAATAAAAATCCTTGCATGAACATAAGAAATACCTTTCTAAAGTAACAATCGCGGTCTTCTTATATAAAAGAATCAGCTCTGTTATTGTTACCAAAACAAAAAAAAAATATAACTTTGTCTAAACTCTTGTCTAAATCAAAAAAAAAATGAACTGAAACAAAATATGAACACCCCCCTTAAAATAGTTTAAGGATTGTCAGAAAATTTTCTATTTCAGCAAAAGAAATTTAGAAAAATTCTTGAATAAAGAAAAATAAAAAAATGGAAAAAAGTCTTGTAAGACCATTTAGCACAAGGCTAAGAAAAACATCTGGATGAAAATCCAGACAAACGCTCGGAAAAAATCGCCATCAACGCTCTAGCTCACCGCTAAGAGAACATTCTAAATCTAGTATCACTACTAGTCGCACTCAGAAAATAATCGCACTCTACATCGCAATGTCGACGTCCTAAGACATCCAGACATGCTAAAATCGCCAGGGAAAACGCTACATCGCGCAATGTCGACGTCCTGAGACATCCAGACATGCAAAAATCGCCAGGGAAAACGCTCTGGTTGATCGCCAGAAAACACGTCAGCTCATCGCCAACAAAACACTCTGGTATATCGCCAGAAAAAACCTCGGCTCCTCGCCAAGAAAACACTCTGGTATATCGCCAGAAAAAAGCCTCGGCTCCTCGCCAAGAAAACATTCTGGTACATCGCCAGAAAAAAGCTCGGCTCCTCGCCAAGAAAACACTCTGTAAATAGTCTTCGACTACACAAAGTCTGCGTTCTAAAAGAACAATCTCGCCATTAACATAGTGAGCAGCTATAAAAGCTAACAATATCACTATAGGCACAGTGAATAGCTATAAAAGCTAAAATTCACCCTAAACACAGTGAATAGCTATAAAAGCTAAAATTCACCAAACTGAATGATCCTGCTTCAAAAAGCAATGTTCACTAAGAACAGAATGATTAGTCTGCGCACAACTAACATTCAAGGAAACATTCCCAATATAACTGTATGAGACAGCAAGTCTCGAAATAGGACCTCCCTAAAGTCATAATCCTATATATAGGAGTCCATAAGCAAAACGACTCAAAAGCACGCATTTTGAGCACATGCCCTCAGGCAACCAACACACAGAAATATATACAGAACTATATACAGAAATATATACAGGAGTTCAAATCCCAAACTCTTGGTCATGGTAACTCCATAGCGAGCTTGGTGAAAGCTCTTAGCAAAAGTTAAACAAATCTTCGGCACATCGCACCAAAGTGACAAATCTGCCTAGAAACATGAGCCAGAAGAAACGCCCTCCATCATTCTTCAGGGTGGCTACACAGAGATATAAAACTTAACCAGCATTGCGCTTCTTCAAGTTGCATGAAGAACCCTCGTGTACTGGTCTCGCCCTGGAACAACAACGAAAAACATTCAATCCATCCCACATAACAGGAGACGAACACCTCACCACGATATACTGAAAGGTGGAGACAATAAAATACGGAAATGGTGAACCTGGAGTCCACCAACAAAAGGGAGTAGATTATAGCATCCACTAAACTAAAACGGTGTCTACCACACCACCATAAGTCAAAAAAAAAAATTTAATCAATAGGGTGTTCCGAAACACACTACTGCCAACAGCCTGTCACCACTAATAGGCTAATTGGAGCTGAGGTCGACTACAGTAGCTAGGCTCTCCCTTGGCTCAAATAGAAATAACCATTGAGTAATAAAACCTCTAAAGGTCCCAAAGGTTAAACGTTCGCCCCCCATAGACTACCCTTCCAATCAGTCTGTTCCTCAGGAAGACTAACTCCCTGCCAAACGTCGTAACGGCATCTGTTAGTACCCGGTGCATCACAGCCTGTAAAAACAAATAACTCATGGGATACAACCTAAAAGGTTTACAAGGTTGACTTAACCAAGCTTCTAACGGAAATTTCCAAAAAACGAAAAAGAGCTTAAAAAGCTACATGAAGCAAAAATTTCTCTATTTTTCGGTGGCAACGCAACAAAACTGTTGAAGACGACAAGAGCTTTTCCAGCTTAATCAGAAACAAGAAGAAAACATCGTTGACAGCTAAAATATTCGATCATGGTGTTAATCGTCTTCCTAGACAATAGCCTCTAGAAGAAACTGCTACAGGTATCAGGCATAACCGTTTTCTGTCAGCCCAAACTTCTAGATTACCTCTTGGAAATCTAAAAATTCGGTTAGGAATCTTCCTTCACTGCGCTTAGCCTCTCTTAACAAGGTTCTCATCTCGGTATCAGATTTTGATCATTTCTTTGTGAAACGACTGTCTTACTCTGCTCTCATCTCTTGTAAATGATCAGCCTTTAGTTCTCCTGCAGGACTTCAATTTCCTATCAATCTGATAGTATACCGAAAAAACTCAACATACGCCTATGAGTCCATGCAAAAAAATTTTTAAAAAAATTAGTGACTCAAAGGTAACGTTTAAACGGCTCTGAAAAGAAAAAAGTATACCCTCAGTTTGTCAATTCAGAAGAAGGTCTAAATCAAAATAATCCAAGCCTTAGACTTACTGGATAAACCAAAATCAATTTACTCTTAATTGCACCCAACATATACCACTAAGGTAATAGAAATACACCCACTCGGGTAATAAACTTTGAAATTGCTCATAAAAATTTTTGACTCAACATCATACCACGCGAGCTACATCTTGCGCTTGTCCTAACTCAAGATCACCTTGGATTGCCTCTAATCAAAATTTCGCTTCCAAGTGTCAAGAACTGGATATTATTTGGGGTCATAAGCAAATCAAATCCCGCGACCACCGACATACCAGTCTTATGATAAATCCTGAGTGTGACTCTTTCGCAAGCTCGCAACAGCTGAGTCGATGCTAAACATCAACTACAATCAACCTAAGTTTGGATATGATCAGTACCCAAAACCTTAGCAAAAATAATAAAAGTAAGCTATACTCTGCTCAACTTTTATAACAGTCAAAAAAAAACGAGGTCGTCACCTCTACAGAGCAACATCAAAAAAAGTAAAGTAAAGCAATTAAGATAATGTAAATATAAATTATTCTTCTTCTGACAAACTTTCATTAGGGTTAGGTCCAGTGAATGGTTTTAAGTCTTTAATATGCCATCGTCCTACTTTAGTCCCATCTAAATTAACTAAACCATAAACTAAGTCTGAAATCTTTTCTCTTATCACGCAATGCACATACTTAGGTACCAACTTAGATGTGAACTTATCAGCTGCACTGGAAAGAATTTTATTTTTTCGCCAAACGTGATAACCGATATTAAAGGAAAAATCCCTTTTTCTAAGGTTGTAAGACTTACTGTTCCGTTCATAAGCCTTATGTATCCTACTACGCACGTCGGTGAAAATATCTTTTAAACCCTTTAAATTTTTGGCGTACGCACCCCTGTTACTCGGAATTATTTCGCTGTCAACATTGACATCCAAATCCAAATTTTTATAATACGATCCAGCTAGAGGTATGTTATATGTCTGCCGTAAACTAAGAAAGACGGTGTAAACCCTGTTACTTCGTGTCTTGCGGTGTACACGGGATTAAAACGGATGTTAAAACCATAAGTTTCACTTAAGCTCTTAAAACTCTTAGAGGTATACTGAGTACCGTTATCGCATATCAAGAGCGATGGAACACCGTGGATTAGAAAGACATTATTTTCCAAAATTCTCTCTATATATTCTGCTTTAGAGCTTTTCAAAGGAAATAGCATGGTATACTTTGTAAACCAGCAAGAAACCACGAGAAGCCATTTATTTCCCCTTTTTGAACGTGGGAATGGGTCTACTAGATCAGCTGCTATGACTTGAAAGGGTAATTGACCGTTTTCTCTTTTCCCATCAGTCCCATAGGTAGTGTATTTGGAGATTTCTGCGCTCCACATACTTCACAAGTCCTCACAAACTTTAAGATATCAAAACGCATTTTTGGCCAATAATACTGTTCCTGAACCCTGTAAAGAGTTTTTATAAAAACCAAAATGACCAGAAGTAGGAGGAGTGTGACACATGTCTATAATTTCCTCTCTCTGTGGTTTAGGAACTAGTATTTTCCACTCGGGTACATTAACTTTTAAAGGCAACTGGTTTGGGATAAACTTGTACACGAAATCATTTTCCACCTTCCACTGCGGAAAATTTTGAGGAAATTCTTTAATTTGCTGCCGTAAATTATCGTACCATGGATCAATGCGATCTATATCAACTGTATCTATTCTTACGTCAATTTGTGCATTAAGACTGTTCTCGTCCACTGTATGATCTGGGATTCTTGACAAAGCGTCAGGAATAACAGTGTGGACTCCTTTTCTATGAATTAAATTAAACGTATGTTGTCTCAACCTAATCGCCCAACGCGCTAGTTTGCCACTAGGGTTTTAATAGAATTAAGCCACAATAAACTATAATGATCTGTTATGACCGTGAAAGGAACACCTTCTATGTAAGGTCGAAACTTTTCGATGTTAAAGAGTACTGCTAAACATTCTTTTTCAACAACCGAATAGTTACGTTCAGCCTTTGATAAAGTTCTACTGGCATATGCTATCACTCTTTCCTCATCATTGATTTTCTGTGTTAGGACGCCCCCTAAACCGGTATTAGAAGCATCACTAGAAATATAAAACTGTTGGGAAAAATCTGGTTGGGATAAAATTGGAGCTGAAACCAATAGCTCTTTAATCTTTATAAAAGATTCTTCTGCTGCCTTGGTCCAATCTATCGATTGTCCTTTTTTCCGTCCTTTCAAAAGATCATTAATAGGCGACAACAAGGTAGAAAAATTCTCAATAAAACGTCTGTACCATGAACACATTCCTACGAAGCGCTTAACTTCCGTAGTATTAGTAGGTCTCGCATAATTAACCATGCTTGCTACTTTATCCGGATCGGTACGTAAGGAATTTGAGCCTACAATATAGCCTAAAAACTTTAGAGAAGTTTTGAAAAAATCACATTTGCTCAAATTTATCGTCAGTCCGGCCTCTTTCAATTTATTTTTTACTTCTTTAAGTAAGCATATATGCGATTCGAAGTCTTCCGATGTTACTAAAATATCATCGAGATAGGTAAAAATATGTGGCTCATATTTCGGACCAAATATAGCGTCCACTAAACGTTGCTGAGTTTGAGCAGCGTTCTTTAGACCAAACGGCATAGTGACGAACTGAAATAGACCTCGGCCTATTACTGCAAAAGCGGTCTTTTCCTTAGAGGATTTGTCCAAAGGAATTTGCCAGAATGCCTTTCTAAGGTCTATCGAGGATACATACTTAGCATTCCTGAGTGATGTCAAAATTCTGTCGATGTTCGGTAATGGATAGTTATCAAATTTGCTGACCTCGTTGAGCTTTCTTCCGTCAAAGCATAGACGATTTCACTCCGAGTTTCAACATTTCGTCTAACTTCTTATTTAATACTTTTGACATGTACGGAGACATGGCGATGGGCCTTGTCTTTACAGGGCTGGCATCAGCCGTATCTATAGACATGGTGATTTTATACGTTCGGCCTAACCTATCTTTACTACTTATTTCCTTGAAAGAGCTTATTACTTTTTCTGCCTTTAAGCGTTCCGTCCGCGAGAGATCATCTACGGTACATAGACGCGAGAAAAGGTTTTCTAAAGAACTTTCTGAATAACAATCTTTAAAACTTGTATGAGAATTGACTTCTAGGGACTGTGGATACCACGAATTATCTTTAAAATTTACTAAAATTTCGAATTTTTGTGCAAAATCACATCCTAAAACCAAAGTATGTGATAGAGAAGGTACTACTAGAGCAGAGATTACTAAATAATGACCATTGCAGACTAGCGGCAACTCAACCGTACCTAAAACTTTTAGACGGCTGCCATCTGCAGTGGTAACACTTCTATTTTCGACATGGCATATTTTTATACTTAAACGACTTAAAATTTTTATACCATTCTGACCTACAACGGAGGCATTTGCACGAGAGTCAAATAAAGCCGAGAAATGGACACCTAATAGATTTATCTTTCTATGCGGTCTATTATCTAAATATTTATGCACGAATAAAGGAGATATGTGACCATTTGGAGAAGCAGGAGTTTTTACTTGAGAAGGAGGATTTTTATTAGACTTAAAAAAATCAGAAACTTTTGTAACTATTTAGTCCAATCTGATCTATTGGATTATTTCTTTACTTAAGATCCTCGTTGGAATCTTTCTTTTATCCGCGACCGGACGTTCTGAGAAAGTACGACGGATTTTCAGTTCATAGTCTAATTCATATTCCAGTAGGTGACTTTAAAATTGAATGCTTCCATGATAAATGAATACAATTTAAAAGAATTGTTTAAAAAGTCGTGAAAATATTTCTCCTGTGCTCCCAATAGTCAAAATAAAAAATATGTAAAGGCACTTAAAATGTGTAAACTTCTTTACCAAACATTAAAAAAAATCTTCGACAATTTCAAAAAAAAAATTTCTAAGTATTGCCTTGTATTAAAATTCTTTTCAACACAAAAAAAATCTCCAAATATCGTTTCATATCAGCTAAGTATTTTTAATATTCATGCAAAACATCGGTGAGAAAAAAGTACAGTATTTTCTTCGGTTAACCGCTAAATAAATCTAACACTGCAAAAATTAAAGTAAACCAGCACATCTGCTAATCTGAACTATAAAAGTAGCTTTTAAGAAAAAAGTAGGAATCTCTTATCTTAGAGTCGATTAACAAAATTCAAATATCTATACCACCATCAGATAAATTGAAATAAATAATTCTACAAATTTCCTGCTTTTGTCTTATTGCTATTGTGTAGTTTCGTTTAATAAATATTATGAAATAAAAATATCTGAAAAGTTAGAGCTTTTACTTTGTTCGATAGCTAGTACACTGAACCCTTTAAAAAAATAAAATTCCAAAAGCCCCGCGTTGACAGCGTCATTTTGTAAGGTGTAAACTTGCCCGCTTTTTGAGGCGTTATCTTGTACCGTGTATATTAATTGGTCGCTTTTTGCGGCGTCATTTTGTACCCTGTGAAAATTGTTTTTCACACGCTTGGGCACAATTTTCTTGCAACCTCTTTTTAATTTCTGAGAATGAATTGAGTGAATAATGATTTTAAAAGAACTAAAGAAATTAAACAAACACTAGCTCAGTTTTCCTTGGTAGAGAAATATGGGTAAGAGATAATTTTTATACGTCTTTTTGGAATTATTTTCTATTTTTTTTTAAAAAAACTTCAGTCGTACAAATTTTTTGGGCACCATTCATTTTAAAATAGAAAGGATCTAACTTCAGTTAAAAAAATGAAAAAATACTGAAGTGTTTTACAGATATTACTAAAAAGAATTATACTAGTACAACTTTTCTTATCCTGAAAAGAAAAATAGGTATTCAGTGAGACACTAGCTTTAATCAACAAAAAGAAAATTTATTCATGATTTAAAACAAAAGTTCCAACCTTTGCTGTTATAAAAATTATAAAAGTTCTAGCCTAAATGTAGTTTTTATAAATTAGAGTCCCTAAATCAGAGATTTTACTTCTAAATTTTGACTACACCCGAACTCGAAGAGTCGTGATTTTCACTTCGCGATCTTTCAGTTCAAATTGCTGTTAATACACTTATTTGCGGGGAATATTTTTATTGATGTATGTTCTGGCAACTTACGGTTTTCCTAGGGGCTTCTAGGCCTTCAATGCTACACAAAACCGATTTTACACTTTTGAGGAGAGCCTACTTTAGCTACTTCATTTAGAAAACACACAACGCCCACTACGGCTTTATGATAAAAAACTTGTGCTTAACTTGGTTCTCGTAGATATTCTCGTAAGCCTCTACTGCGGCTCGGTGGAAATTAGCCTGCTGCGGCTCGGTGTTCTAAGCCTGGCGGCGGCTTGATGGTCTAAGCCCCTCTTCCTGTCCACCGGACTCTTAAATAACCCGTGGGCACTCTCTCGGTAATATGGCTACGCCGGAACCAAAACTCCGGATACAAACATTTAACCAATCCCGGCGTATCGAGAGATTCGGTCGCAACCCGCACAGCACACTATATACCGAACGGCTTGGAATTTCTGATTAATATACCGTTCGATACAAAAATGAAAAGAAGTACAATTTAAAGTGAAAAATCAGTAACATTACATGGTCTTAAAATCTAGGAAAAAATGAATGTTACAATATATATATATATATATATATATATATATATATATATATATATATATATATATATATATACATACATATATATATACATATATATATATATATATATATATATATATATATATATATATATATATATATATATATATACATATATATGCTTGACTTCTTCAATTGAATCACGCTTGCAAGTTGTCCGTTCTATTTCGCTTATACAGACAACTCACTGAAACAGTGTTAAAGTTAAGCCAAAGTTAACCTTCTAGCAGCACTATTTACATTCAAGATGGAATCAATTGGTTATTCCATTTCAAACTTTGTCAACCAATTTCGAGTTTACCGACACGCCAGAAGTTATGTGGGCCATATGCACTTCAATCTATTAGTTGTTATTCACTTCTGTGCCTAGCCGGAACATTGAGCAAAATATAGACACTAACTTCGGAGAGCAGAATCAAGCTAGTCAAACGTGACGATTAGCGTTAAATTAATGTTCAATGGAAATGTTTTTGGTCAAGAGAACAGTTGGTAAACTGATTTTAAATTAGTCTATTAGGAGTTGTTTTGAAAAAGCACAAATATTTTATATTTCTGGTTAGTATTGGTTGTCTTAAGTTTTTTCTGGGTAGAATTCATTTTTACTTGTTTTGTTTCCATTTTCCGTCTGTATGTCGGTTTGTTTGCCTATCACACATACATAATATTTGAAGTAGAAAAAGAACATGGCGAAAAGGATGGAAGTCATTGAATATTGTGTAGTTTCAATAGCATTATCATAATTTTTTGTGGCCGATAGTTAATACAGTTGCCAAATTTATAGTCATGCATATAAGGCAGGGGTGCTCAAACGGTCGATCGCGATCGACAAGTCGATCGCGAGTGCTTTTTGAGTCGATCTCGAGAAAAAAATTCCGATATAGAACTATTCACAAATTTTGTTTTAGGTAACTAAAACACAATGTAATGAATAAACTACTAAAATTTATTCGATGCACAATTAGGCCAGAATAACCCCCTCATCACTTTCTTTTATCGTAATAACCCCCTGCTAGCGGCAAAAGGTGGCTTTATCAAAGGAACGCGCGGTACTTGTCAAAGAAAAGCCGCGTGTTTGATTGCCGCCGATTTTTCTAGAAACTTCGGGCGGCGTGTTTGACGGGAACATTCGAGACTTCGTTCGCGCCGATATAAATGTTGCGCCTGCAGGAATAGGAGTCAGTCTGAGTTGTAACTTGAAGGCGATACTTCGATATAAAGTTTATTAATAAATAGTCCAAAATGAGTGCGGCGAAGAAAAGTAAAACTTATCATTTTAATAACGATTGGGAGGAAGAATTTTTCTTTTGTATGGTAAAGGATAAGTGCATTTGTCTCATTTGCCGTGCGTCAGTTGCAATACCTAAGCGTGGGAACTTAGAGAGGCATCATAAAACGGTTCATAAAACTATGAAAAGGATTTTCCGTCACAGAGTGAATTAAGAAAACGAAAAGTACGTGATTTGATAACTTGTTTGAAAAATGAGCAAACCATGTTCACAAGACCAGCCAAACAATCAAAAGCTGCAACGATTGCGTCATTTAAAATATCTCATATATTGGCGAAACACAAGAAACCATTTGATGATGGATTGGTTGTGAAGGAAGCATTTATTGAAGCGGGTGAGACTTTATTTGGAGATTTTAAAAATAAAACAGAGATTATGTCTGCTATTAGAGAACTTCAGTTATCTCGTCCGACTGTCATAAGGCGTGTTGAAGTCATGAGTCAGGACATGGCAGATAAACTAAAACATGATATCATGGAATGTACATACTTTTCTATACAGTTCGACGAATCCACCGATATGACAGACACTGCTCAGCTTTGTATTTTTATTCGAATGGTATTCAATGACATGTCGGCTAAGGAAGAATTTTTCACAATGATTCCTCTGAAAGGAAAAACCCGTGGCGAAGATATATATGACGTTTTCTTCAATCTTCTAACAAACTACAAGCTACCAATATATAAACTAGTGTGCATTACAACCGATGGAGCACCAGCAATGACTGGAAACAAAAACGGTTTTGTGGCATTGTGTCGAGCTAATGATGATTTCCCTTCATTTTTCTCCTTCCATTGCATTATACATCAACAAGTTTTGTGTTCAAAAGTTCTAAACATGGAGGAGATTATGGGCATTGCAATAAAAATTGTGAATTCTATCCGTGCACGTAGCTTGCAACGACGGCTCTTTAAATTGCAGTTGGAAGATAGTGAGTCAGCTGAATACACTGATTTAGTTCTTCACACGGACGTCAGGTGGTTGAGTCGCGGAAAATTCCTAGAAAGTTTTCAAGAATTATTGCCCGGAATAACAGCTTTTCTGGACGAAAGAGGTGATGACACTCAGATGCTGAAAAACGGAAAATGGCTGACTGATTTGGCATTTTTGACAGACATCACAATGCATTTAAACACCATTAATTTGGAGCTTCAAGGTAAAGGAAAAACTATTATTGAGATGATTAGCGCAATAAACGCATTCAAAAGTAAATTGCAACTTATGATAGATCAACTGAAAAGAAAGGATCTGAAAAATTTTCCGTCTTTGAAAGCAAGGATTCCTCAGTTAAATTATGATATTTATGAGGCAGAATTATCAAATATTTTGGGCCAATTCGAAATACGTTTTTATGATTTCAGTAAATTGGCAAATATCGCATCATTTATGAGTTATCCTTTTTCGTGTAAAAACATTGAGGAATTAGCTACTGAAATAGCAAGTCAATTTAACATGCACTCATGTTCTGTTGAAAATGAGTTAGTGCAAAAAAAAAAAAAAAAAAAAAAAGATTATATCAGATATACATCTCAAAGCCACAGCATCTGATACAAAATTCTGGTGTTTTATAGCTGAAGATAAATATCCGAATCTAAGGCAAATCGCCCTTCAACTGACGGCAATGTTTGGGTCAACTTACTTGTGCGAGTCTGCATTTTCTAAAATGAAGATAATTAAGTCAAAATATCGCAATCGACTAACTGACGAACATATGTCATCATGCATGCGATTAGCACTCGGTAATTATGTACCATCTTATGAAAAGTATGCTGAGGACATGCAGTGCCACGCCTCAACATCCAAAGTCACTCTTCAGTTAAGTTTAGACACTAGAACTCGTTTGTTTTGTAAGAACCAATAAACTCGCAATTTTGAATAATTATGAGTTTTTCATTGACATTTTAGAGCAGACCTACACTTACCTTGACTAAAAAAATGCATATTGTGCGGAAAATTAATATCTATGCCACGATACACCCTACCTAGACGACAATCTTGCATCACACTTACTTGCAGCCTCTCAGAGTCGATCGATCGTAGTCTAACAATATTGAGGTAGATCGCCAGCAGTTCAAGTTTGAGCACCCCTGATGTAAGGGATTGAAGGGATAGGGAAGTAAGTTAGAAGAACTGTTTCATGTGTATCCTCTTATATGTGATTTTCAGTGTTCTTGCTCTAAACTCAAGAATTTTAAATTGTATCATTTTTTCCATTATTTACACTGTTAACAGATATATTTATGTTGGGCGCAATGACGGATTTCAGTTGTAAAAATCTCTGAGTTATATTTCATCATTAATTATTTAAAGTCTCAAGTTGTATTACTTGAATTAAGTTATTTTGTAGTAAGAGAAGAATAAATTTAGTTTTTATTTTAGAATATCATTTTTGAAAGAGAGGTGCCGACTTTTAGAAAACTATGGAAAATCCTATGCTGAAATATTACTTTTTTGCTCCTATAACATTTAACTTACATAATTATAAAAAAAAAAGTATATTGATACACTAACAACAAAGTTAATACTTTCTCCTTAGCTGCCATTTATTGTTTTTCTTTACTAAAACAAACAAATGTATTCATAATCACACTGTATCCCGTTTTTAAAATTCACAAACTTTATTTAGATAGGAGCCAAAGGAGATATCGTTCTTTCTCTCGTGCCTTCAATGCTCTTAAATGGCATATTATTTATTTGTGTCCCTCATTCGTATGTTGTTTTTCTGCATTTAAACAAGCAGATTTAGTTGAGCCCATCCTGTGTCCCGTTCTTGAAATTTGTTACCATTTCTTTTTGTGTTGTACCATTAATACTCTTAAATTTTATATCATTTGTTCGTGTCCTGCATTTTTAGTTATGATTACCCGGTGTCCCGTGCTTGAAATTCAATACCTTTCTATCAATACATACTAGAGTAGATATTATTTCTTCTTTTCGTACTTTTAATGCTTTTTAATTGTATAATGCTTCTGTGTCTGAGATTAATTTGTTGTTTTTGGCATTTAAATAAGCATAGTGCAGTAAAAAAATAATTTGAAATTGCACAGTTTAGATACACCAACATTATGATTTTATTCTCTCTGGGGTATCAACAAAAGGGTTTTGGACCTCGAAAAAAAAGATCCATGGTATAAAATGGCGGGCAATTCAAATTTTAAATAACAAATGTAATTGTGCCTACTGGGTTCAATATTTTTGAACCAAAATTTCAGGGTGTTTTTGCTATAATAAAAGACATATTTTCTGAAAATTTCTAGCCCATCGATTTACTTAGTCGGCCTGTACAATAAAATGAAAAAAAAAATGTCTGTTTTTTCAATCTTGCCGGTTATTTACACGTTTGAGCGATTTAGAACCAACAAGGATTTGTTGGAAATTTCATTACGAAGAGTTTAGTTTCTTGTTTGTCTCGATCCGACTACTATAACCGGAGTTATTCACATTTTAAGCTCAAAAAACGCTTTTTGATAACTTCTGTTGTTTATAAACAAAATAGCACAAGTTTTTCGAGCTCTAAAACTCATGACCAAACTCCTGGTGATACCCAAGAGAGGATAAAATCATAATATTACTATATCTAAACTATGCCTATCTCGTCATTATTTTGACCTTTTATTACACACTCACAGACTTAGTTATGACCTCACCAGCTTTGTTTAACTAGGAGCCAAAGGAGATATCGTTATTGAAATTTGTTATCATTTCTTATATAGGGACTAAAAGACATTTCTTTGATTTTGTACCATTAATGCTTTTAAATTGCATATCATTTGTTCGTGTCCTACATTTTTAGTTATGAGCACCCAGTATCTCGTTCTTGAAATTCAATACTTTTCTGTAAATACATTTTAAAGTAGATATTATTTGTTTTTCTCGTGCCTTTAATGCTTTTTTAATTGTATAATATTTCTGTGCCTCAAATTAATTTGTTCCTTTTGGCACTTAAAAACCAGCAGACTTAGTTATGACCTCTCTGTACCTCGATCTTGAAATCCTTTAACTTTTTCTTAATAAAAACTAAATTCTTTTTACAATATTATTCTTATTCTTATTTTTTCTTTTAGTATCTTTAATGCACCTAATTTGCATATTACGCAGGTCAACATTTCATCTAAAAAAAAATACTCGGAGCGGTATGGTCCTTATGGGGTTTTTGGGGTCGCTGATTACGATGAGCGGGTTGGTTAACCTTCATCACATCAGATTCAAGGTCAAATAGAGAAAAAACCGTAGGAAAAATCTGAAAAATTTCATGCGTATGTTTTTTGAGGTCCCTGAGTCCGAATCCGTAGTTTGTTTGACCTTACGCCTTTTCCCAGAGGTCATTTGAAGGTCAAATAGAGAAAAAACCGTAGGAAAAATCTGAAAAAATGTATGCTTATGTTTTTGAGGTCCCTGAGTCCGAATCCGTAGTCTGTTTGACCTTACGCCTTTTCCCAGAGGTTATTTGAAGGTCAAATAGAGAAAAAACCGTAGGAAATATCTGAAAAAATTCATGCGTATGTTTTTGAGGTCACTGAGTCCGAACCCGTAGTTTGTTTGACTCAAGCCGCCTTTCAGAGGTCATTATAGGTAATTTCATCATCAGTTTATGTTTATTTGAAAAATATGTACGGTCATTTTGCGTTGTTAAATTTAATTTTGTTTTTATCGTACACTTGCGAAGCATACAGAGGTTAATTTACGGTACATTTTTATTGATTATATCTTATACATATCATTTTACATTTACGTTAATATATCACAATCAAAAATGTCTTTTATGCTGCTCGGTCATTACAAGGGAATTAATATGTGAAATATAAGCTAAATAATGGCAGGTAGACTGATGCAAGCAAATGTTTTAATACTGTTTAAAGGTACTTATTAGTAAAACTTAAAATATTGTTCATATCAAAAATAGACTATACAAATATTTTGACTAGTTTTGTGACTGTCAAATAGACTTTTAAAATCTAAAAAAAAATTGACCTAATTTTTGTACTCTCGATGTTCGTTCCGTATATCTAGTAAATTTAAAGTCCAGCCCGACTGTGTTTCTTGAGGTATAAATGAAACATTGTGCGCTATGTTATGTTTAAATTTCGTTTAATAACTCAATTTCCAATACATTTCAAATTAATAATTCTAATGTCGAACAACCTTGTTATCATGTAACCTTTAATCTCTATAATTCAATACTTAATCCTTGTCGACAAAGAAACTCTAATACCCAATACCTTTGAACCCAAAAACTTACTTGTACAGTAATCCTTATATCTACTTATACTCTCATATTGTCTTATATAATAACTCAATGCGTAAGTTAACTACTAAAAATGATTCGGCTCATACTTCGTAGAGTCTCGAGTGTCCAAGTAGATTTTCGAAATCGCGCAGTCAGTATTTAATATGCTATTTATTAAGCATAAGAGTTTGCTTCTTTTAGTATTTATCAAAGCATGTTTGAAAGTACTACTCTAAACGAGAACGCTTTTGTTTCTCGTGAAATGATCTTCGACTTGCTTTTCTTTTATGAGATTTATTTGATTCTCGCTTCAGGCTCCAACAATAATCTGCCAACATGTTTATCCCCCAAACACCTTGATACCTTTTTTCAAATTCACTCAAGTCTTGGTGCATCCTTTCTCCATGTTCTTCGCTAAAATCTCTGAGATTTTCAGGGAACCAATCAAGGTGTGAATGGAGAAAATGCAGTTTCAGGCTCATTAAACACCCCACTTCTTTATAATTTTGTACTAAATTTCCAACAATATTTTTGTAATTAGGGTCTTTATGATTTCCAAGAAATTTAGTCGTCACCTCTCTAAAACTTTGCCATGCTGCTTTTTCTTTGGCATTCATTTTCCTCTCAAATGCATAATTTTTTAGAAGGTCTCTTATTTGTGGTCCAGTAAATATGCCCTCTTTTATTTTAGCTTTAGAAAGATTAGGTAGCACTTTAAAAATATGGGTGAAAGCAGGACTTTCGTTTCGGCTCATGGCCTTGACAAGTTGCTTTGCAATACCTAGTTTGATATGCAACCTTATTGGTTGATATCAAACTTGGACCTATGATGTTTTATTCACCTGGAATTAATTCTTGTCTCAGGCCAGTCTTTCCTCACATAATGCTCATCTCAAGCCCGACTATTCCACTCACAAATAAAGCACGGATAAGAAGTGTTTCCAGATTGCTGTCCCAGTAATATTGTAAATATCTTTAAGTCCCCACAAAGTTCCCACTGGTTTTGATCGTAATTCAATTTTTGCAATAGCAACTCAAAATTATGGTATTCTTCATCTAATTCAACAGAATGAGCGGCTGGTAAAGGGGCATAAATATTTCCATTATGTAACAAGATAGCTTTTAAGCTTTTTTTTTGAAGAATCTATAAACAGTCGCCAATCACTTGCTGTGTATTCTATACCGTATTCTTGCACTAACCCTGCAATATTATAGCAATAGACTAGATTATTCATTTTAGTAAAATATTTTCTGAATGGACGTTCTCTCGAACGATAGACAGAAATTTTTATTCCTGTGGATAGACAATTTTTTTTCTTTTAGCCTAGATGCTAAAAGCTCTGATCTATCTTTCGAGAGTCCCATGTCTCTGCACCAATCACTTAATTCGTTTTGATTAAATGTTTCGGCTTCCGATATATAATTTTCCTCAACATCTGATTCTTCTGTGCTGAAATTTTCTCTTTCTTTGTGTTCGAATGTTTCATCTGGCATATCTTCATCAGTTACCACTTCTTGTCCCAATTCAATAATTTCCATGATATGACCAGAATTTGTTTCAATAAGAACTGGTAAAGTCACAGATGTTACACGTGCATATGAAATAGAATCCTTATTCTTTCGGTTGTACCCTTTCAAGTTTGTTAAGCAGAAGTAACAGTCGGTGGTATGGTCTGTTGGGGGTCTCCATATCATTGGCCGAGAAAATACCTGGTTGTTAATTCTATATAGAACATTGCGTCATTTATGACATATAGATTTTGGTGTGTAAGAGTTATCCAATGAGCTTGTATCAATATGATAAATTTGGTGATATTTTACTTTTAACGAATCTGAAAACATGAATTTCTTTTGTGGAATATACTCCCCACAAACAACACAAAAATTGTCGAGTTTAATGGAACATGACGAATTTCTTGTAGCATTTGACTTTACAGAGGCCAAGTTTCCCACCAATGCAATGTAGAGCTACGGTCGCATGATGACGACGCCTGCGGGCCCGCTTTCCCACCCTGACCAGCCGCCGATTCTGGGTTTCCCGGACCCTGTCTCGTAATTTTTTTAGGAGTAGTTGCCATGACGGCATAAACGCCGTAACCCAGGGACTTCGCCGGATAGTGAGACAACTCCGTTGCCCACCGTCACCACGTGGAGGTGCCCTGGGTGCAACTACACCTTAATACTGGAGTTTAAAGCGTTTAAAGAAGAGAATAAATAATTTCGCGAGGAATGAAAAAGCATTTTATTGTCAAAGTAAAACTCCAAATATATATACAAAGATACTTAAAATGACCACCGTATATCTTTTGAGCATAAGATCATGCAGGATTTGAACTGAATGACCTGAAAAAATAATAGATGAATTTTTTCAGATTTTTTCCACGATTTTTTCTCTATTTGACCTTCAAATGACCTCTGGGAAAAGGCGTAAGGTCCAACAAACTACGGATTCGGACTCAGGGACCTCAAAAACATACGCATGAAATTTTTCAGATTTTTCCTACGGTTTTTTTCTATATTTGACCTTCAAATGACCTTCAAATGATCTCTGGGAAAAGGCGTAAGGTCAAACAAACTACAGATTCGGACTCAGGGACCTCAAAAACATACGCATGAATTTTTTCAGATATTTCCTACGGTTTTTTTCTCTATTTGACCTTCAAATGACCTTGAATCTGATGTGATGAAGGTTAACCAACCCGCTCATCGTAATCAGCGACCTCAAAAACCCCATAAGGACCGTACCGCTCCGAGTGTTTTTTTTTTAGATCAAATGTTGACCTGTGTTATTTATTTATATCTAACTTTAATGTGTTATTTTTCAGCACTTAAATCTTAAACAAAACAATTTTTTCTTTATCTAAACTTTTCTTAAATCAAATATTTTATGAATAATGGGCTGTACTGAATAAAATTATTTATCCATATATTTGTCAACCTTATATGGGTATAAACACTTATATATGTGTCCCACATTCATTTGATGTGTATATGTATAAATATATTTATCTTGTTTACTTTGAATAAGCTGCCTCGAGTTATGAAAAAATAACTTAGATAAATATGCTAACAACAAGGTAAACACGTTTCCTTTATCAGAGCTTCAATAAGCGAGACTGTCTTAGCTTGGAAAGCACAACAAGCAGAGCCACTTTTTTAGCCTGGTTTGAGCTAATATTTGCCAGTCACTTTGCCTGCTTCCTTGTGCTTAAGCAAACAAAATCGACTGCGTGACAGGCAAGGCATCGTAGCATGCCCTGGCGCTCGTCCAATCTAATCGGATAATCCCGATTCTGTTTTGTTTTTCTTAATTTTATATTACGTGTACTGTATACTTCTTGTTGGTAATTCTTGTTTTGATGATTGTTTATTGTATTGATTCTTAGTAATCCTAGGATAATTTCATTTTTATAGGATATAATCAATTTTAAAATTTTTTATACACACAAATCGAACTTTTCAAGCTGGATCCAAATGTGTAAGTAGCTTTTTACGGATTTAAATATTTCAAGTTTTTTTCTTTTATATTAGGCTTCTTAACACCTCATCTTCAGACTAAGATTAATCTGCCTGCATTCTTCGTAACAGGATTTCAGTGATTTTTTACAATTTAAATCTGGTATTGTACTCTACATTCGATTTCTGCTGAAATTGGATGCATCCAGAAAATAATAAACACTCCTAAAACCCTAAGAAGCACATATAAACGATATATACGTAGCAACCTTTCAAACCCTCTCGTCAAATAAATAATAATGTTTCAAATTTGTCCAATATCCAGCTATTGGAGAATTATTGTGCAAACCAACAAACAGGCAAACAGACCGACGTAAATTGAAAACTATATTTTTCGTTAACTATGGAGTCTAAAACATAAAGAAATGTAATAATCACCAAGAGAGATTTTTTAGAAATGTAATAAATAAAGTAAAAAATGTTATCACATAACGAATGAGGGTGATAGACAAATTCTAACAGTTCAGATTAAATAGGTATACATTAGAAATTTGATTGGTAATAAAATGGTGTTGTTTATTTGCAGTCTGTAAGAAAGTGTCGGCGATAATTCATTTTTAGTAGATGCGACTCTAGCGATTTAACAAAAAATCGGCAGAGGGATCATTTGGTAGGTCGAACTTTCGTCGAAATCACGTAAAAATCCAAAATGAGACCCTTGTTTACGTGTAGGTTAGAGGCAGTCTTTCTTTATTCCCATCCAAAGGGACCTAAAATGACACATTCCGCGGCGGTTAAATATATTAAAAAGTCGGTATCGTTTGTGAAGATGTGGGTAAATCGTTTTAACGAGACGAAAAATGTGTCGACGACTTGCCAAAACGTCGCTCGGTGATCAAAGTTGTTCCGAAAGTCGGAAAACGAATCGTGTATTGGTTTTCACGAGGTCCGAAATTGGCACTATGGCACGGAGCGGCAAAATTAAGAAAATTGGGATGAAACTGTTCCATGAGACCATTCGATAACATCTTCGTGTTCATGTCAAATTCCGAAACACGTTGAAGAAACCATTGCTGGGCAAAAAACATGTCGCGAAGCAGCTCGGTTGGGCCCACGATATTAGAGTGTCCCTCACAATCGCCGGACGCCAACTCTATTGAAAACGTTTGGTCCCTTGTAAAGAGAGAGCTCAGACGAAAGACTCTGACTCAGTTGTCTCGCGAAATTCGAAAAATTTGGAGATCATTGCAGAAAATCTCGTCGACACCATGCCTCGAAGATGTCAGGCAATTATTGATGCAGGAGGCTATTGGACAACTTACTAAGATAATTGCGCTGTTGTTAGCACACCAAAGAATACATTGATGGCAAAAAATGTTCTCGAAACACATTTTTTCAAGAACACGGCGATCGCGTTCTTACTTGACAAACTTTAATGTGTTATATACGAGGGTGGATTGAAAAGTTCGCGGCCTAGTCAAGAAAACAAAATAAAATACGTACAAAAATATTTTTATTTTTCGACGTAATCTCCACCTTGCTCTATGCACCACCTGCTTTCCAAAGCTTCCACATCTGTTTAAAAAAAAGATTCCTCAAGGTCTTCAAAAATTCATTTGATGAAAATTTCTGGCCACCGAGGTGTTTCTTAAGGTTTGGAAACAGATGAAAGTCCGAAGGTGTCAAATCAGGAGAATAAGCCGGATGGGGCAGCAATTCGAAACCACAATCACGAATTTGAGCCATAGACTCAACAGACGTGTGAACGTGAACGTTGTGCTGATGAAACAAAACTTTCTTTCTCAGTAATTCTGGGCGTTTTTCTTTAATTCTTGACGTAAGCGACTTAAAAGGGAACAATAGTAAGTTGAGCATCCCAAAAAACTGACGCCATCACTTTTCCAGCCCACAAAATTGCCTTCGCTTTCTTTGGGATCGGTTCACCAGTTTTTTTCCACTGCTTAGATTGTTGTTTTGACTCTGGAGTATAGTGGTGAACCCAGGTTTCGTCCATTGTCACAAACCTGTTAAGACAATCTTGCGGATCAGCCTCAAACATCTCCAAACAGTCGCGATAAATCGTGAATCGAATTCGTTTTTGTTCAACTGAAAGCAATCTGGGGACCCACCTAGCGGAAACCTTAGAATATCCGAGTTAGTTGGCAATGATGTTTTGTGTTTATTCATACAAGATGCTTATAGTGTCTGCTATCTCTCTGATAGTTAATCTACGGTCTTTCAATATGAGATCACACACTTTGCCGATGTTTCCTTCAGTCGTAGACGTCGTGGGCCGGCCGGAGCGAGGGTCATCTTCGATGCTCTCTCGTTCACGTTTACATTCTGCAACCCATTTTTTCACAGTGGTATATGACGGAACAGATTCCCTTAGTGGTGTTAATCTTTTTTTAAATAGGTACTTGATGACCGTACGTTGTTCAATTTTTTCCGTTTTTTTTCCCAAAACACTGCATTTGGTTTCACTAAACTCGTTCAAACCTAAAAACCACAAATTCTACAGCAACAAAATTTTACACTCTGACAACCAAAGAAAGTATGAACTTATTGAAGGTACTAGTATAATAAAAATGTTATAATTATTTTTTGGTGAGGCCGCAAACTTTTCAGTCCATCCCCGTAAGACAGAAGGTGTCTTTTCGTAGTGTTTTACCAAAACTTTTCTAGCCTTTAGTCCAGATAATGGTCTAAGCAAATTAAAGCCCACAAGCTGTAGTTAAAACTGATTATTTTATATAGGCCAAGAGGGCGATCCGAAATTTTGACCTGTCGACTAACAGTCTGCCTAATTGTTCATTCTATCGGCGATTCGGATAAAAGCCTTTAACGTTATTGGCTGGAAAAAGCTGGTCCAGCTTCGTCCTCCAGTATTGGCGGCGTCTGCCTTTTGCAGGTTCTATTTTATTTTATCAAGAATAAACTAAATTTATTTTCATTTTCTTTATTGACTTACAAGGAAAACATAGCCTCTTACTTCTATTAAATAAACGTTGTTCTAACATGGAGAGAAAATATACTTATTCTAACTAAACTTAGTATTTACATTAATGTTCCTAATCTAAACTTAACCTAGAAGATGTGTTTTTTAACATGATTATGACCTAACCTAACTTAATCTAGAGCCTATGCTAACTTAACCTAGTTTTACATTCTTCTGTCATGGTGGGTTGGTAGGGCCATCGTCTTCGTCCGAGAAAGGGTCTTAGGGTCTCGGGAATTGGTTGGGGGCATGGGGGAGGGTTAGAAAGGCGTCCCTGATAAGCTAAATTTATTGATTTCATATGGTTAAATGACTTTTTTGAGCCCTAAAGCTGGGTTCGGTCTCGGCGGCGTCTACCCTTTGGGACGCTCGACTTTTTTTAGTGTCAACAAATGTTATGGTGCTTGAGTTAAGTGGTTTTTTTTAAACGACAGTCCATTTTTGGATGTAGCAATTTGGGCCGTATCTGGGAATTTCAGGGCACGGGGGCCGCAAAATCAACGTTAAATGCTTTTATTCGAGTCGCCAGATAGAATAAACAACTAGGTAGCCGGTTAGTCGACAGGTCAAAATTTTGGGTCGCCCTCTTGGTCTAATAAAAAAAGAAGGAAGACATATATACTTTCTTAAATTAATCCTAGATTAGAATGTTCCTAATAAGGAGTAGTGTCGATTTCGTTAATATACTTGACCTTTTGATAACACAGCCCCACAAAAAAAAAGTGGGGTATACTTTTGATGCGATATATCAGATCCGTAGTATTTTTGCCCGCTGATCACGAATCTGACGTCAGAATATCGCCATCACATCTCAATTTTTTTCTAACCTCAAAAAATAGGTAAAAATTAGTAAAAATTAAGAAAAATATACTCCTAAAAAATTGATTCAAGCTTTTTCATGAATCCAAAGATGTATTAATATGTACTCGGGCACGCTAAGCTAATATTCATCGGTTGGATTGAGCCATACAGTTCTGTTTTCTTTCTAACCTCAATAAATCAGACAGACATAGTGCTTCTCGAATGCAAAAACGAATTCAAATTAAAATTCAACCGATCCTTACCAAATTTGGTATACGGGAATTTTTTGGGTCGCTGATTACGAATCTGAGGTTGGATTTGCAAAATTCAAGATGGCAGATGTTTTCGCGCCATTTTGAACGCCGAGAAAATTCATCGGTCGATTTTTATTCTTCTACCTGCATCCAGGGCACCTCCACGTGGTGACGGTGGGCAACGGTGTTACTCCACTAGCCGGCAGAGTCCCTGGATAACGGCTTAGATGCCGTCATGGCAGGTAGAAGAAAGAGAATTACGATGCAGGGACTCGGAAACCCAGTATCGGCGGTTGGTCAGGGTGGGAAAGCGGGCCCGCAGCCGTCGTCATCCAGCGACCGTAGCTCTTCATGTGTGGGTGACTTGGCTCATGTAGAGTATAATGCTACAGGAAAACGGTCTCACGGTACAAGGACTTTTCATAAGTGCGATAAAAACAGTGATTCATTTTGTTATATTTGCTGTCAACACGTATTGAGTAAAATGGGGTCACCGATAACGGATAAGATTAAAACCTTATATAAAGATTATTTTAACATTGAAATACAGCACCAGGATACAGATTGGGTTCCCCACGTCATTTGCAGTTCTTGCAAAATAATGTTGTACATCAATAAGAAGGCGATTAAATATTCCAGACCAGCAATATGGAATAGACCATACAGTGAAAATGATTGCTACTTTTGTATGAATGTTGTATCTAGGCATAACTGAAAAAATAAAAGCACTATTACTTATAACGATGTTTCGACAGTAACAAGACCAACTAAACTAATTCCGCCTCCTGAACCACTTGATGCTGATGTTATGGAAACAAATGATTTCACCTTATCAGTTCATGCCGAAAACATTGAGACTGTTGAAAAAGATTCAAACACTGTTACTAATGAATGTTCTAGTGACAACCTATCATATAAGAGTGACACAGATAAAGAATTTCTACCATACAACCGTAAACCAGAACCAATACTCGTATCACAGTCAGAACTTAGTGATCTAGTCAGAGATTTAGGCTTATCCAAAGATGGTTCAGAGCATCTTGCTTCATTTTTAAAGAAAAGACATTTACTTAAGCCAGAAGCTACGATTTCTTATTATAGAAACAGAGATGAAGAATTTCGAAAATATTTCACAATGGACGAGGAATTGTCACTTTCATATTGTACCGATGTAAAAGGTCTAATGGATGAATTTCAAAATAACTCATACGATCCTGAAGAATGGAGACTGTTCATTGATTCTTCTAAACGGAGCATTAAGGCAGTTTTGCTGCATAATACCAACGTTTACGCTCCCATTCCGATTGCTCATTCCACAGTTATGGAAGAGCAATATAAAAAAATGAAGCAGCTTTTGATAAAAATAAAATATGCTGATCATAACTGGAAAATTTGTGGAGATCTGAAAATTGTAACAATATTGCTTGGCCAACAGTCAGGGTTTACACTTTATCCCTGTTATAAATGTCTGTGGAATATCAGAGACAGAGAACGTCATTATAAGAAAAAAAATTTGGCCAACAAGAGAATCGTTCACTCCTGGTGAAAATAATGTATTGTTTCCACCATTGGTAGATCCAGGAAAAGTTCTTATTCCCCCGCTTCACATTAAGTTTGGATTTATGAAGCAATTCATGAGAGCATTAGATACAAACGGCCCATGTTTCAAATATTTGCATAAAAAATTTCCGAAATTTTCTGAAGCTAAAATTAAGGCAGGCGTATTTGACGGGCCACAAATAAGAAAATTGTTTCAAGATTCATTATTTGTTACTAAAATGAACAAAGTTGAAAAAGCTGCTTGGCTTAGTTTTAAAGAAGTCACAACAAACTTTTTGGGAAATAATAAAAGTCCTAAGTACAAAGAAATAGTCGAGAAAAATAGTAAAAAATTTTCAAACATTAGGTTGCTTAATGAATCTAAAATTACATTTCCTGGACTCCCACATCGATGATTTCCCAGATAATCTTGGTGACTACAGTGAGGAGCAAGGGGAACGTTTTCACCAAGATCTGAAAATCATAGAAAATCGGTATCAAGGACGATGGGATGACCATATGCTAGCGGACTATTGCTGGTCGCTAAAAAGAGAAACAAGTCCTCAAAAGCGTTTGAGCAGAAAGCCTTTGAATAGGTCATTCGCGGAAAAAAGAACAAGATACAGCCAAAAAAAGGAAAGTTAGGCGCGGGTCTAACCTTCGCAATTCTAGGGCTTAAGGGTCTACTATTTGAGAGTATATGGTTTAAAAGTCCTGGTTTTGAGTTTATTGGGTCTCATTTTTAAAGTTACAGGGTTATTGAGGTCTATTTTTTGAGGTTAGAAAAAAAAATTGAGATGTGATGGCGATATTCTGTCGTCAGATTCGTGATCAGCGGGCCAAAATACTACGGATCTGATATATCGCATCAAAAGTATACCCCACTTTTTTTTTTGTGGGGCTGTGTAATTACTTCCATTGGGTATAAGTCCAATCTAATATACTTACTTAGAAAAGTTGAAAGACCCACACTAACAACTTATCGAATAAATTTTGGCTGTCAAGTTTACTTATGGATTATGGAAAATATAATATAAGCTGGGTAAGTTAATCCAGTATAAGAAGTAAACAAAAAAGCACTTTACTTTGCAATTCTGTCACTCACACGTGGTGTTAGGTTGTAAATTTAGAGCCAAACAAAACGGTGTCAGGTGCGTGGGATGCTAATCTGTTTAATTTTGTAAGCATACGAAAAAAAGCTCTGTAAAGTTTGCGAAAACTAAGTTGAATCTATTTATAACATGGCAACTAGGAATAAAAATTTAAACAACTGTTTAAGATCACCACTTATGTTTATTATATTAGAGCTGACAATTGTTTCGATACACTGAATCTTCTTCTAGTGCAAGATGTAAATTAACTACAAGGTATGTTATAAATTCTGTAAATTACCTTTTTTTTTTTTTTTATGGGTCTAGCACACGTGCTACAGGGAAATCCCTAAAGCGCTACAGGAGCGACACGTGTGCGGAGAAAGCGATTCACGTTGTTCTTGAATCGCTGTAGATTGTACTCGATGGGAAACACAGTCCTGGGCAAACTATTCCAAAGGTATGATGTTCTCCATATAAAAGGCTGCTTGAAAAGCGTTGTACGAGGAGTAACAAGCTGAACCTCATACGAATGTGAAGTATTAGCGCGACGTGTACTCCTAACATGCACCGCTCTGGGAGGAATTAAGCGGGCCACATCCTTCGAACACTTTCCATGAAAGTACTTGTAGAATAGGCTCAAGTCGCCAACCGTTCTTCGATGTTCCAGCGAATCAAGGCCGTCGGTCAATTCCGGGTGTCCAATCAGACGAACCTAGTTAAAAGGGCTAAATTCTTCTTCTTATTTAGTAGGCCTTAGGCCCGTTTCTTCTTCAGTTTCAGCCTCCTCGGAGGAGATTATCGGACCATCTTTTCCTTGATCGGGCTATGCTTCTTTTTCCTGCAAGTGATTTATCCCTTGCGATGCGTACTATTCTTTCGGTTCGGTCGGCATTCTGCTGATATGGCTGTTCCACTCTTGTTTCCGCTTTAGTACCTACTCGTTTATGTTTTCCGTCTTGCACATTTTTCTTATATTTTCACTTCTTTCTCTGTCTAGTAGCGTTTTTCTTGCGACGTTTCGAAGTATTATCATTTCTGTGGTCTCCAACAAACGTTTTGTTTTTGCTGTATCGGGTCTCGTCTCTGATGTTTATGTCATGCTTGCTTTAGCGACTTGCTGTCTCTTGTTGGCTAAATTAATTAACAATATTCACTATAATACTTAAAACAAGTTCAATAAAGGAGACCCACCCCCATCCATTTGAACGTTCAGTAGTAAACCTCAGGATTTTTTCTGGTTAGTTTTTACCTGCTGTAAACAATTCAGTAATTTTACTTTTCATTGTGTAAAATTCTGAAATCTTCATTGAAAGTATGATTTTCATCTGTTAAATGTTCTTTTTTCCGCGAATGACCTATTCAAAGGCTTTCTGCCCAAACGCTTTTTTGAGGACTTGTTTCTCTTTTTAGCGACCATCAATAGTCCGCTAGCATATGGTCATCCCTTCGTCCTTGATACCGATTTTCTTTGATTTTCAGATCTTGGTGAAAACGTTCCCCTTGCTCCTCACTGTAGTCACCAAGATTATCTGGGAAATCATCGATGTGGGAGTCCAGGAAATGTAATTTTAGATTCATTAAGCAACCTAATGTTTGAAAATTTTTTACCATTTTCTCGACTATTTCTTTGTACTTAGGACTTTTATTATTTCCCAAAAAGTTTGTTGCGACTTCTTTAAAACTAAACCAAGCAGCTTTTTCAACTTTATTCATTTTAGTAACAAATAATGAATCTTGAAACAATTTTCTTATTTGTGGCCCGTCAAATACGCCTGCCTTAATTTTAACTTCAGAAAATTTCGGAAATTTTTTATGCAAATATTTGAAACATGGGCCGTTTGTATCTAATGCTCTCGTGAATTGCTTCATAAGTCCAAGCTTAATGTGAAGCGGGGGAATAAGAACTTTTCCTGGATCTACCAATGGTGGAAACAATACATTATTTTCACCAGGAATGAACGATTCTCTTGTTGGCCAAATTTTTTTCTTATAATGACGTTCCCTGTCTCTGCTATTCCACAGACATTTATAACAGGGATAAAGTGTAAACCTTGACTGTTGGCCAAGCAGTATTGTGAATGGAAGCGTAAACGTTGGTATTATGCAGCAAAACTGCCTTAATGCTCCGTTAGAAGAATCAATGAACAGTCTCCATTCTTCAGGATCGTATGAGTTATTTTGAAATTCATCCATTAGACCTTTTACATCGGTACAATATGAAAGTGAAAATTCCTCGTCCATTGTGAAATATTTTCGAAATTCTTCATCTCTGTTTCTATAATAAGAAATCGTAGCTTCTGGCTTAAGTAAATGTCTTTTCTTTAACCTGCTGTAAACAATTCAGTAATTTTACTTTTCATTGTGCAAAATTCTGAAATCTTCATTGAAAGTATGATTTTCATCTGTTAAATGTTTAGCGTAGTGAGATATATTATTTTTCATTCTATAACTTTGTCTATGTTCCTTTATTCTTTTATAAAAAGATCTTCGTGTTTGTCCTATATAGGTTTTATTACAACTGCCACAATATAGCTCATAAACTCCTGTTTTATTTTCTTTTTTCGTTTTACTTTTATTATTTTTAATATGTCGAGCTAATATATTATTCGTATGGAAGGCAAAGTTTACATGATTTTTATGGAAAAAATATTGAATTTTATTGGTCAATTTACCAATATAAGTGAGTGTATGAAACTTATGTTATCTTTCTTTAGTTGTTGATGCGGTTGTTTTACTTTTATTATTTTTAATATATCGAGCTAATATATTATTGATATGGAAGGCAAAGTTTACATGATTTTTATGGAAAAAATATTAAATTTCATTGGTCAAATTACCGGTATAAGTGAGTGTATGAAACTTATCTTTCTTTAGTTGTTGATCCAGGTGCACAAGTCCTATTGCTTTTTTAAATTGTTTTTTCATTAAAATATTATTTACAAAGTCACTCCTTTACCCATTGTTTATACTAATTTGTTTTATGATATTTAATTCTTTCAGAACATTTTCTTCAGTTAATGGTGTATTTATTCGTCTATGGTTGAAACAATTATAAGTCGAAATATTATGTGTGAACAGATGCACAGTGTCTCGACTAGTACAAGCTAGCGGGACAATATTATTTCTTCACTTATTTCAATTGTTTATGTATATTCCAGGTATTTTAAGCTATTTTAAGAAAAAAAAAGTTGAGAAATGTGTACTGTATGTGTATTAATCGAAATATGTAGCTGCAAGACGGAAGTGGTTTACTAATGTGTCTCATTTGTTCACTATTGTCGCTAATTGTTCTTTAATTAGCTACATACGTCTACCTACTCATTATGTGTGAAAAGCACAATCATGTTTGTTTACAAAGAAATTTCTAGGAAAAAAATAAAAATCATAATGATAGTACCCACATTTATTAATTTACAAAATATTATTTCTTTTAAAATAAATTAGTACAATAACAGTATCTATATATCAATTATTTACAATAACAAGGTGTATAAGTAAAAGAAATATAATATTAAATAACCTATATACTAAGGCATGAATTATAAGCAACTACAACGCACAATAAAATAAGAATAATAATTACAATAAAAAAATACTTAAACCTACTAATCACCATCAGATGAGTCGTCATCACCGCTCTCCCATTCAGTAGAATATTCAGAGAGTAAATAATCCTCCTCATTTAATTCGTGATGATGACTTACTGATGGTGTTTCGGATGGCAATGAAGGTGGGATAATCAACTGCAGAACCTCCGATGGCAAAGAAGTAAATTTTCTTCGCGATAATTCTCTATACGAGGTGATAACAGGATCAGACGTAATTAAAAGCATTCTCAAAAGATCGGTATTTGTGGCAATACGTGACCGCTTCCTGGTGTGCCGTTCACGGAATCTACGACAGTCTTTATTTCTTGCCTCCTGGGCTTCTTCGGAGAGTTGTCCAATGGGAAGAAGAAAGGACTATAACTTCCGCGCTGTGTACAAGAATTTTATGCACAGTAACGGCCATGGAATACCACGAATACAGATCAAGGTAAAATTTTCTAGTATCAACACAAAACTTTTCGAATTCTATATAATTTATGTCATATCCCGATGACAAAGTTCTTAAAATTACATGAAATCTACGAATAAGGTTTACGTCTAATCCTGTAATTTCGCTGCTCAATTCAGCTTTGGATAAAAATCTACGTGCTGTGTTTCCATCGTTTGTGTTACCATACCCAGGTTTTGGTTTATCTACAATGAGACCCATACGATCTTTAAACACTTTTTGTATCCCTTGTGAGCGTTGCTTCACAATAGCTTTGTCGTTAAATCTCCTGACTTGCCACTTTTTTATTTCTAAACGATAGCTGATGTGAAGCAAACATTCGAACGTGCGGATCCATGCATGTAAAGTAGATAAACCAAATGCAAGGCGTTCTTCGTTGCTGGGATATTTCTTTGACTCCTCGTTCATAGTAGACGGGGTGGCACCGCAAATATAACACTTTTGTGTTGAACTTGTGTCTGTTAAGGCATTGCACACTTTGCCATCAGTCATTGTCAACAACAAATCGTGTTTAACAGAGAATTGAGATCCAGCAACGTTACATAATGTTGGAAGAAGCTGACTTACTTCATCTAAAATTTTAGAAGTTTCTTCTTTCGTAAACTCTTTTGTCTCCTTGGCAAAAATAAACTTAATAGGACGGCAATATAAAGTAGAGTACAGTTTCGCCATCAAGAAGTCTCAAAGGGACAAATGAGTATACGAACAAAAATTCGTCTGTAGCGTTAGTGTTCTCAAATTTCTGCTTATACGTGCTATGCCCCGAACTCCCATCACAGCCCCACTTGCTTACCAACGTATAATATGAACGAGGTAACACACTTCTAATGACTTCCGTCTGAGCTTTAACTAATCGTTCAGCCGTTTTATCCAAAATCGCGTGAAGTTTAATTTCAGCTCGAGATTCAGTCACAGAAATATATTCGTCAGAAGGACAACAAGAAGCTTTGGACTTACCTAAACTATAAAACGATGGATACACTTGATGTCCCGCTTTCATTGACCATTTTCTTGTTTGTTTATATGAGTGAGAAGTCGATTTCGAGTCCACATAATAAGCTAAAGCTTCGTCTGGTGTTAACTGCCGACTTTGTTCAGAACACTTATTCTTTTCTCTAGTTTCACTGACCGCGACGTTATGGATCTGTTTAGCAACACTTCGATGCCCTTCTTTTCGAGTAGCTAACTCAGCTGCTATAATAAGCTCACTTGCACTTCGCGATTCCAAAAGATCTTCTACTCTCCGTCTCTTCGTTTTCGTTGATGAGACTTCAAATGATTTTCTGGGTCGCCCTACGGAAAGAGCCGCTGATGATGTTGAAGTGCACGGCTGGTTAACACACATCTTTATTTCGATTCCGGATTCCTCTAACCAATCTTTATGTTTGATTAGAAACATTTCTTTGTTACACTTTAAAGAAGTCCACTTTTGATTGAATTTTGCTGAAAGGCTTGATAGTTTCATTTTGAGTCGTTTTAGAGAATCGTCAGAAACATCAGACATATTGAATTTTTCACTTATATAATAAAAAATGCCACTGTTTCGTTCAGTTTTGTCATGTTTTAGCCATTCTTCAAAAAACTCCATTTTCGTCATAGTCACGACTCGTTCTGAAAAAAATAAAATAATTTTACTTTCGGGCCTTTTCGGGGTCTATAATATATATGAATCTGTGCCTGAATGTTGTAGGTATTACATATAAAAAAATCTAGGTGGATATATGTGGATAAAAAAAGTTGCTACTTTTAAAGTTTACAATTAATGTAAAATTTGCTGGATTTATCTATACATTTACAAATTGATATTACACCAAAAGTATACATATTTTTTATAAAAAATATAAGTCATAATAGAGTACATTCCTTCAACAGAATATTCCATCATAAAAAACTCGTTTCACTTTGCTACCAATTTTAAAATATGTTATCACAAGTGTGCATAAAATGCAACTGATTTGCAAATGAAAATGACCTCTCTTATAAGGGTTACTTTGACCCCCTGATAAGATACCTTTATGAGGTGATAAACAAATTAATTCTTGGAATTCGTTAAATGGGGGGGGGGGTTGTTTACAAGTCGTTATCAGTGGTTCCTGGAAATTACGTCATGAATATTGTCCCGCTAGCATGTTCTTGCCGAATCACTGTGAGATGGTTAGAATTAGCGTGTAAAGTTATATCTGAGTATGTTGGTTAATGGAAGATTTCGAAATCATGTTGCTCTAATACAATAAGTGGTGATCTTAAATAGTTGTTTAAAAGACCCTGCACTAACTTTATGGAAAATAGTGGATTTGGACGAAACTTTGTGAAAATGTAACTTACGCGATGCTGAACAAAGTATTTCATTTTCTCAACTTTAACCTGTGAGCCGTTTTCATTCTAGGAAGTCTTATAAGTGAAAAAAAATTGTTGTTCTGTCGGGGTCTATCAAGTTAATCTTGCTCCTTCATACGTTCAGGACAAACTCGATAGGGAAAGAGATGAAGTATTTGATATAGTCCTTCATCATGAACAACCAGGTTTATTAAGAGTTCTCGTTTTCTATCGCTTTCGAAATAGGATTAAAGCATCAGTTATGGATAGCTTTCAAACCACAAGATAATGAAATTAAGAACATGAATATTGACGATGATAAGGACATAATGGATTATTATTGCACTTGCCAGTCCGGTACTAGAACACTTAGCGAGTGTACTGGGGTTTTTGGGATATTCCAGGTATGAACAAAATATAAGGTATACATCGAATGCACTCTTGAACCATGTATTAGATGCCGGAGAAAGACCACCACAACGCAATCCATTGAATTTAATGGATATCGTTGATGTTTAATAGCGTACTCTTACACACTCACACACACACACACACACACACATACCCTCACACATGTTGCTTATTTACAGAAACAAACACACTCAATCAAGCTCACATCTCCTACTCCAACACACACTCATCCGCCCACACACACACACACACACACATACACACTCCCACACACACATATACTTAAACACACATACATACATACATACACACACAGACACACATTTACACTCGTGCCCAGTCCACTTCATACGTACACACACACACACACACATACACACACATACAGGGAGCAGTCTACGCCACGTCCACGTCGTTGAAAAGCGGAGTGGCAATTTTTATTTCACTTACAAGACTTCCTAGAATAAAAACGGCTTATAGATTAAAGTTGGAGCCATGAGATATTTTGTTCAGCATCGCGTGAATTACATTTTCCCAAAATATCGTCAATTTTCACCAAAAGCCATTATCTATAAGGTTAGTGCGGGGTCCTTTTCGTTCCTAATTATTATGGACTTCCATCCAATAACGCCTAAGTCAGTGCAGTATAGCATATCATTTTCCTAAGTAGTTTCCATCATTTCAGTATAGTTTCATCGAAACACATATATAATTTGAAGGATACTAGTGGTACAGAGCCGGCACAGTCACTTTCATGAAAATTTAGAAAAAACATTTTTACATTACTTTCAATTTTAATGGGAAAAAGGTGTGAAAGAGATAGCTATAACCTCACGCTTATTTCTTCATTCACTTTGTTCTCTCGGACATCAGCTACTTATACAACTATCCGCAGACAGCCGTCGTTCAACTTAATTAAGACCTGGAAGATAACCAAGTAGAATTTTCTAAAAAGTTAAATTTGCTAAACATAATTATGTCGGGGCACCGCATTTCTCTAATATCGTCACTCAATTTACTGGACGTTAATTTGGGAGCCAATATGTCTTGGCGAAAAAAAAAGCAAAGAGAGCTTCTCAAAACTGGGAATATTATGTCGAAGTAGAAAGCTTTACACTCCACAACAACCGTTGATTCTACACAAAGCTCAAATTCGACCCTGCTGCTCCCAAACATACACTGTATTTGTTGGATTCTGTCCAGAAGAAAGCTGTTCGCCTTATTGGAGACCCAGAACTGACGAGCAACCCTTATTCCTTAGAACATCGAAGAACGGTTGGCGACTTGAGACTATTCTATAAATATTTTCATGGAAAGTGTTCGATTGATGTAGCCCGCTTAATTCCTCCCAAGCGGTGCATGCTAGAACTACATGTCGCGCTAGTACTTCACATCCGTATAAAGTTCAGCTTGTCATGCCTCGTACAACCCTTTTCAGGCGGTCTTTTGTATGGAGAAGCTTTGCCCAGGACTATGTTTTCCACCGAGTACAATTTACGACGATTCAAGACCAGCGTAAGTCGCTTTTTTTTTTTTTTTTTCCGCACACGCGTCGCTCCTGTAGAGCTTTAGGTACTCCCCTGTCGCACGTGTGCTATGCTCATTACAAATTATATTTTATAAGTATTTTTCCAAATTTTTGGCTGAGCTAATGAACTAATTTTAATAATAATTATTTATTTAATATAAATATTTATGCAACGTATGGGAAAGGGGTTAGAAGATTTGTTTGGTATTTAGTGATTGATCTACTCAATCATCGCTCCTGATGAAGCTAACATGGTTAGCGAATCGCGAGTCGAGGGCAAAAATAAAGTGTTAGTGTATTGATGATATACATGTATACTAGGTATTGTAATCATACCAAAGGTTCCACATTCCCAACATATGTAACTAGGTTGGATGAACTTTATCATGCATCGTCACGAGTCGGACTGGAAATGAACCTGAGCAAAATAAAGATAATGAGCCCAGAGCAAATAACGGTTACCATAGAAAATCGGCCATTAGAGAACATATCTGAATATATGTACCTCGGACAAAAAATACTACTAGAAAAGGAAAACCAAACAGTAGAAATTTCTCGAAGAGTGGGTTTTGGTTGGGCAGCTTTTGATAAACTCGGGTTTATTTTCAGATCACGAGATATCCCTGTAAACCTCAAAAGGAAAACGTACGAGTCGTGTATACTGCCAGTCACGTACGGTCTTGAAATGATGTCGCTAACAAGTAAGTTGAGGCACTGGCTTCGAGCGGCGCAGCATGCAATAGAGAGAGCTACATATACTGAGAGTGAGTTTGAGAGATAGAATCCCAAATGAGGAAATCTGGAGAAGAACACGGCTGACGGATGCTATGGAAAGAGTGGCTCAACTAAAGTTGAGATAGGCTGGCCACATGAGAAAAACGACAGATAGGCCTACAAGCTTACAGTATGGCGCCCAAGGGAGAGTAAGAGGATTGTCGGAAGATCTTAAAAAAGGTGGCAGACTATTGAAACAGAACAGCTCTAGACAGGGAAAGATGAAAATATTTGGAAGAAGCCTACATCCAGGAGAGGATGACAGCAGGCTAAAAAGAAGAATAATAAAATAGTGAGTATATTTAATGAGCTAATGTATTGTTCATATTTTCATAAAATGTATTTTGTTGGGCAAATAAAATAAGACATATAAATATCTTAAGGGCATAATTTTTAGGAATTAGATTTAACCTATCATTTTAAATAGTCTATAACTTTCGAACAGGGTGTGAGTTTCCTATTTTCGAATTCATTATTTGACTTTGTGAAAACAATAAGGACAAATATTAGCTAAAATGTTTACAACCTAAACTCAAACTGGGCTAATTTCCCCCTAAAATTACATTTCTAACTAATAACATCCAACTAGCCAAACTGCAAATGAAAACTGTTACTGTACCAAAGTTTGGCAGAACAATTCAGCTCGTTATTGTTTGGCAAATTCTATCACAACAGCAATTTCTTAATAACGCGATAGAGCTTTGGAAAGTTAGACGTAGCCACTTAGTTGAATAATTTTAATGATTTTGGAGGCAATTACGTAACAGGAAAAATCATTCGAAATAATGTTTAGCGTTGTGGCAGCTTCATTTTACAGTTTGTAGCGAATGGGTTCTAACTGTAAGGACACTACTGAATACGCCGTTTTTTACTTATTTTTGACACTGTATTTGCCTAGCAAAAAAATAGGAAATGCTAAGTTCTGTTAACGAAATACGCAGAATTGAGGTATCATTATAGTGGACAACAAACAAAGAAAGTAAGATAAAATAAAACATACATTTATTTCTATGTATTTACGTATCAGATTTGTAACCCAGTAGTACTCAAAAATATTAAAATATCTCGATCAGGGATCCGTGTTGGTTTGTCAATAAGCTGAGTTAAGCCACGACTGGTTGAAAATGATTCGGCTTCACGACCTTGTTCGTCGGTAGTATTTGAATATTTAAGCCAGTTGATGTTGTGAACATTAAAGTCGCCCAGGATGGCAATTTCGGCATTTGGATAGTTAATTTGTAAATGATCGATGGTGTGCGCAAGAGAAGCGAAAAGTGTTCTAAAGTGAATATCACTTGGTGGCCGATAGAGGATACAGATGAACCTTATGGTTTGTTGAGTCGTTATTTTTAACCACATAACATCATAGTTTGGAGGCTCCACAGCCTCTTCTCGTTGGCAAGAGAGGCCTCTTCTCACAAAAAGACAGATTCCAAAGTTACGCCTAAATCGGGAATAGAAGTCGTACCCAGGATAAAGATAGTTGACTGCACTGGTCGATGAACTGACCTTGGTTTCGCAGAGAGCGAGTACATGAGGTTTATTTGATTGCAGGTGCACTGAATTTATGTTCGAGTTTAAACCTCATATGTTGCAAAAATCCATTTTAAAATTCTGGTCTCTGCATGTCGACGCCCCTGAACCAGCCCCCACCCGGAGATCGGAACGAGGGCTATTTTACCTCCGGAATTTTTTGTATCCAGGTGCCTCATCATGCTATTTGGTCCCACAGTCCGGGACATCGGCACAGCCACGAAACGTTAAGCAACTTCACGCAGCCTAAGCCGATGCGATGGTATCACACCGGGCGATGCTGGTGGGATCTGGACAGTGCCATTCATAAAGTTTGCACCATATGGGAAAAATTTTTATTATAAGAGTTTTTGAAAATTTAACTTCGAAATGTGTTAGTGCATGTTTTATGGTTAGGATTACATCCAAATAAGGTCCTGACGTCACAAGTCTTGCCTGTCAAATTTGACATTTAAAATTTAATACTGGGAAAAGATTTTAAAAAGAATATCGAAAAAAGTTATGAAGAAAAAAGATTGTATTTTAGTTTTACGTCTAATACCAATTTTCAAAAAAATTTGACAAAATTCACTTTTTTCAATTATGTCCCCAGAAAATGATAATCGAAAGTTTTTTTTCTTATAAATTATATTATATACTTTTTTAGTGGTTAATGTTTTACTAAATATTACGAAAAAAAATTAATTAGGCCGTAAAATTAGGCTGAAAATTTATTTTTTTCAAAAAGTTGTAATTTAACAGTATAATATTGGTGCAAAGCTGCTTAATATTTATGACACGTCAATTTTTAAGGATTACTATTATAAAAAATTAATGTTATTTACTAAACGTTCTTAAGTTTCTACGCTTCTTCCTTCCTTTTCAATGCACATAATAAAATATGGCATCAAACGTTCGTTTTAAAAGAATATTGATCTCTTGTATCTATTGTAAAATTTGGATTGCTATCTGCCCACCATCTAGAATTTTGCGACGAGACAACACCATTAGAATTAAAAGTACATTCAGCTCTGAACAAAATATACTTTGTAAATGACGGATTTTTTTCAAGTTTACTTTGCAGCCAGAAAGAAAAATACATGCGCCTATCAGAATCTTGTTCATTGAAAGTGTGGACAAACTTTGATTTATAAGGTTTAAACCTATTTTTCTTAAGCACTCTTTGAACTTAATTATAAGATAAACCTACATTGTGCGATATTTTGGCAATTGAAGTTCTAGGCGTTTCAATCACACTCTGCATAACTGCAAACTCAGCATCCTCATTAGTAACCCAATATTCATGTTGACGTTTAAAATTATTCTCCGCACATCCAGTATTTTTAAAGTTGGTAAGAATTCTTCCTACTGCTGTATGCGTTATAACTTTTTCCGGATGTCGTTGGTTCAAAATGACGGCAGCTTCTCTTTCAGTTTTTTAGTTGTCACCCACGATCAAAACTATTTCTATTTTATCTTGCTTAGTCAGTTTAATTGGCATTTTTATTAAAGGAGAAAATTTAGAAAACTGTTATTATTGCATTAATAATAGTGAACAAACTAATGTCATTTTTGATGTTTTATGTGAGAAAGGAATAAAACACGAAATCTATAGCAACTGCGACAAAGATACGTGAAAGCCTGTCATATTATAATTTTGATTGACTTAATAGCAACATAAATGTATATTCTTTCTACCAATATTGCGTTGAAAAACGTTGTAATAATTTTTAAAAATCTTGTTTTTGACCTTTTGAAAATATATTAAAAAACATGTAGAATAAAGTATACCCAAAACCTGTATATGAAATTAAGAAAAAGCTTCTCGCGAATATTCGGCATATTTATAAAAGAATTATTTTTGCATTAAAGAAGGAATTAAGAAACTTTAAAAACTACAAATTTCCTCAAATTTATTACATAACATTAATATTTATTATATTAGCCTAGCTTACAAGTTGAGCTGTCATAAAAATTATTCAGCTTTGTTAAACTACGACTTTTTGACAGAACTCGTTTCTCAGCTTAATTTTAAGGCCTAATTATTTTTTTTCCTAACATTTAGTAAAACATCAACTAATAAATAAATACATAAGATAATTTATGTGGAAAAACAGTTGATTGTCATTTTAGGGGAAAATAATTAATAAAATCAATTTCATCAAATCTTTTCGAACATTGGTACATAAATGTAAAACTGCAATACAATCATTTTTTCTTTATAACTTTTTTCGATATTTTCAATAAAAATATGATTTTTTCACATTTTAAAATTTAAATGTCAAATTTGACAGGCAAGGCATGTAACGTCATGACATAATTTGGGTGTAATCCTAAAGATAAAACATGCACTAACATATTTCGAAGTTAAATTTTCAAAAACTCTTATAATAAAAAAATTTTCCATATGGTGCAAACATCACAAATAAATAATTGAAGAAAAAACAAATAAAATCAAAATTAAATAACCGGTCAAGTGCAAGTTAAACTTGCGCAATTAGTGTTCCGTACGTTGATTGCTTTTAAAATATAAAATGTTGTAACGGAAGTATAAAATGATCAGTGACTTCACAAAATACACTAAAAATTGATGACCTTGAAATTTCTGGTTTTTTTATATACCAGATACATTATTACAGGTAATGCACTCGTGATAATTTTCGTTCAATCTAAACCCCGTGGAGAATATTCCAGAATTTTTTCAAAATTTTTTGATAAGTACTTTTCGAGATAAGGCGGGTAGACAGCGATTTTTCGTGATTTTTTAAAAATAATACAAGTATTACATTATATATATATATATATATATATATATATATATATATATATATATATATATATATATATATATGTATATATATTTTACTCGTGATTTTACAAGCTTTCATTTGACACCACGCTCGATTACCTAGTAAAAATTTTTTTTTTTTTTCACTTCCGATTTCACCCCCCAAAACTAACCCCTTAAGTCAAAATTTAACTTTCAAAACTACATGGCTCTGATGAGGCCATCAATTCCTATATTATTACCAAATTTCAACTTTCTATGACAAATAGTTTCGGAGAAAATCGGGTGTGACAGACGGACAGACAGACACCGAAGTAATCTTATAAGTGTTCCGTACGGAACACTAAAAAAGGAATTAGGCAAGACGACCCTATATCTTATATATATATATATATATATATATATATATATATATATATATATATATATATATATATATATCTATAATATATATAAAATGCAACGTCTCTCTGTCTGTCTGTCTGTCTGTCCGTTAGTGCGCTTACCACTGGAGAACCACTTATCCGATTTACGTACATTTTTTTTTAAAACATACGTATGTTCTCTGGCCAGGTTATAGGCTATATTTTATTACGATTGGTCGCATAAGGAATGAGCAATGACGTAAAATAGTGAGTGAAGTCGGAAAAAAGTTTGCCGTTAGCGCGTTTCTTTGCAATACACAGCCTAAACCATTAATTATGGAACAATATTATGTAGCAGAGAATATCTATAATCTATAATCTACAATATATATATAAAATGCAATGTCTCTCTGTCTGTCTGTCTGTCCATTAGTGCGTTTATCACGCGAGAACCACTTATCCGATTTACGTGTCTTTTTTTTAAATTCATACATATATTCTTTGGCCAGGTTATATAATAATAATAATAATCTATATCTATAATATATATAAAATGCAACGTTTCACTGTCTGTCTGTCTGTCCGTTAGTGCGCTTATCCCTCGAGAACGACTTATCCGATTTACGTGATTTTTTAAATTCATACATATGTTCTCTGACCAGGTTATAGATATACATTTTATTACATCTATAAATATATATAAAATGCAACGTATCTCTGTCTGTCTGTCTGTTCGTCCGTTAATGCGCTTATCACTGGAGAACCACTCATCCGATTTTCGTACTTTTTTTTTTTAAAACATACATATGTTCTCCGGCCAGGTTATAGGCTATATTTTATTACGATAGGTAGCATAAGGAAGTGACGATAATTGTGAATGAAGTTGGAAAAAAGTTTGCCGCTAGCGCGTACTCTTGCAATACACAATCTAGACCATTAAATATGGAACAATATTATGTAGCAGAGAATATCTATAATCTATAATATATATAAAATGCAATGTCTCTCTGTCTGCCTGTCCATTAGTGCGTTTATCACGTGAGAACCACTTATCCGATTTACGTGTCTTTTTTTAAATCCATACATATATTCTTTCGCCAGGTTATATAATAATAACAATAATCTATATCTATAATATATATAAAATGCAACGTCTCTCCGTCTGTCTGTCTGTCTGTTCATCCGTTAGTGCGCTTTTGACTGTAGAACCACTTATCCGATTTACGTGCTTTTTTTTAAATATACATATGTTCTCTGGCCAGGTTATAGACTTTATTTTATTACGTTAGGTAACATGAGGAATAAGCATTGACGATAATGGTGAATCAAATCGGAAAAACGTTTGCCGCTAGCGCATTCTCATGCAATACACTACCTAAACCACTAAATATGGAACAATATCATGTAGCAAAGGATATCTATAATATATATAAAATGCATGTTTGTCCGTTTGTGCGCTTATCACTGGAGAACCACTTATCCGATTTACGTGCTTTTTTTTTAAACATACGTATGTTCTCTGGCCAGGTTATAGGATATATTTTATTACGTTAGGTGACATAAGGAATAAGTAGCGACGACAATAGTGAATCAAGTCGGAGAAAAGTTTGCCGCTAACGCGTTCTCTTGCAATACACTGTCTAAAGCATTAAATATGGAACAATATCATGTAGCAAAGAATATAATATATATAAAATGCAACGTCTCTCTGTCTGTCTGTCTGTCCGTTAGTGCGCTTATCACTAGAGAACCACTTATCCGATTTACGTGTTTTTTATAAATTTATACATATGTTCTATATAATTCGATATAAGCCTAAATAATGGGAGATAAGGTGAGATAATGGGAGATAAGGAGAAATAATGGGAGATAAGTCGAGATAAGCCTCGACAATGGGAGATAAGTATAAATAATGGGAGATAAGGAGAAATAATGGGAGATAAGCAGAGATAAGGAGAAATAATGGGAGTTATGGTGAGATAATGGGAGATAAGGAGAAAGAATGGGAGATAAGGAGAAATATTGCGAGATGAGTCGAGATAAGCCTAGATAATGGGAAATAAGGTGAGATAATGGGAGATAAAGAGAAATAATGGGATATAAGGAGAAATAATGGGAGATGAACAGAGATAAGCCTAGATAATGGAAATTATGTAGAGATAATGGGAGATAAGGAGAAATATTAGGAGATAAGGGGAAATAATGGGAGATATTTTATTACGTTGGGTAACATAAGGAATAAGCAGTGATGATAGTAGTGACTCAAGTCCACGCGAGCGGAGCCGCGGGCCCGGCTAGTATATATATATATATATATATATATATATATATATATATATATATATATATATATATATACACACTCCTGGACAAAATTAACGCAACAATCTGAAAATTAATTTAACTTTTTCTTATGTCAGTTTTAAAGTTTATCGAGTATTTGAATAGAAGGCTATGCATATTTTGTTTCGTTGTTCATGACAGAAATCAAAACAATTCGTTTAGATTTTATAGTTTTAAAGAATTTCTTAGAAGATAAACAATTTTCTGTAATAATGCGATAGATTTTCTTTAAAAGTAAGCTTATAAATTGTTCCCTTTTTCAAAGTAATACGTTTTTGTGGTAGACTGTTTTATTTTTGACCCCGAAGAATTAGAAAAATGAATCGAACAAGGTATTTAACTGAACACGAGGTAGTACGAGCCTCAGTTTTATTGGACGAGGGATATTGTCAGAGTTATGTTGCCAATTTGTTAGGCAAACATCGTTCCACAATAAGTCGTATGGTAAGACGCTTGAATGAAGTAGGAATTTATTCTAGAAGACTAGGGCAAGGGCGAAAACGATGCACTAGCGACCTAGATGAACGTTTTATAAGACTATATGGTTTAAGAAACAGGACTGTCACTAGTTCTATAATAAGAAACGAATTCGAAGCTGTTCGCAATGTCACAATTTCTTCTAAAACAGTTAGAAGACGGTTAAATGAAGCTGGATTAAACAGTAGGAGACCAGCCACTGCGCCCTTGCTTTCTAGAGAGAACAGAGTTGCCAGGTTACGTTTTGCTCGAAATCACGAAAACTGGTCTGTATATGATTGAAAACAAGTTTTCTTTACAGATGAAATTAGGGTTAGTCTAAAACATCTAGATGGTCGTGAGCCAGTATGGCGAAGACCAGGAGAGAGGTTTGTTCCTTGCAATATCTCTGCAAGGATTCCATTCGGCGGTGGCTCTGTTATGTTCTGGGGTGGCATCTGCTTTGATGTTCGCACAGAGTTAGTTCCTGTCCGTAGGAGATCTATGAATGCTGACTACTATCTTGAGAATATTGTAATAGAACATGTGATGCCTTTCGGTCATTTTGTGGAGCCCAATTTCCTGTTTATGCAAGACAACGCTCGACCTCACGTGGCAAGGGAGCTACTCGATTATCTTAATCAAGTTGATATACCGATTATGCAATGGCCACCAAAAAGCCCGGATCTGAATCCGATAGAACATGTATGGGATCACCTTAAGAAAAATGTGAAACGTCATATACCCGCACCTAGAAACCTGAGGGAACTTGAAAATGCAGTTATCACAGAATGGGAGCAAATTCCTCAAGATTTAATCCAAAATTTAATTAGAAGCATGCCTAGGCGCATAAACGCTGTAATCCGAAGTAGAGGAGGCAACACAAGCTACTAGTGTCCCAGTTACACCATTAATTTTGCTACTAGTGTCCCAGTTTATTTTTTTCATTATTACATAATTTCAACGATTTTGTTATTAGGTCTTAAGAATAATTTTAATTCGAATCTTATAGAGAAATTTGATAGCTAATTCACTTGTAAAGTATCCGAAGAAGTTTTTTCTAAGTTTTAGTGTAACCAATGTTCATAAAAAATTATTAAAATTAATTCATTATAGAGATTTGTATGATTTAATATATTGTTGCGTTAATTTTGTCCAGGAGTATATATATATATATATATATATATATATTATATATATATATATATATATATATATATATATATATATATATATAAATAAATAATGGATTAAAATTAATCACCTCTATATTCTGTATAATCAACGAGTTTTTAATGATCAGCATGGTATTCGTAACACCCCGTATCACCCAATATAATATTATCTATCACCACCACCCAGCTTTCAATATCAGTCATATCTTAACCAATTTGCAACATTGCGGCCATAAATCCTTCTCGAGCATCCTTGTCACCAAGATATTAATTTCCTCCGAAACTGGGCCGCGTAGTTCTAGATAATAATTTAAATATCCAAAGCCAATACACCATATACAACATTATATATATTCAGAATATAATGTTAGGGATCTCGACTAACAAGAAAAATTTTAGAAATCCCATATGTGTCCGAGAATATAATTAAATGGAAATAAACTTATTATAATCACTTTCATAGCTGGAATATACTATAGAAGTCAAAAAATCACCCTCCGAAAATTTTGCTTGGTTTAAGTTTCAAGGTGCCCAGATCACTTAAAACCTGATTTTCAATTTTGGTCGGTCTATTTGTCCGAGCAAAATGATATATTCATTTCAAATATGGTACACAGATAACACAAGAATACAAAAAAAATCCACCACTAGGTTTTTTTTAGAAAACACACTTAAAGTTGCCAGAAAACTATTAAATTGAAAAAAATACATTTTAAAAAATAGAAATAATGAAAGAAATCAAACATTCGGTCATTTGAAGACAAACTGAAAAGACCAAAAAAATAAAAGAAAAATTTTTCCTAATAAATAAAAAACGAAAAAAAAAAAAGAAAATTAAAAAACAGAGTTTATAAACGAAAGATTTAATTTTATGTAAAACAGTTAAGATAAATAGTAAACAAACAAACAAATCACTCACATACTCAAATACTCACATACTAACTCACATATTTACTTACTCGCATATCATCATACTCACTCACTCATTCAATCACTTACTTACCAACTAATATACTTACTCACTCAATCCCTCGCTCACTCGTTCACATACCTCCATACTCACTCATTCTCTTCCACACTCACTCGCTCACTCACTTACTCAGTCACTGACACCCTCACTCGCTCCCTCACTTGGTCGCTCGCTCGCTAAGTCCCTCACTTACTTACACATTCACTCACTCACTTTTACACTCACTACATATTTTTTTATAATTTTTTTGGATTCAGCATAAAAAAGTACTTATGAAAACACGTGTTCTTACTTAAAAAGACAAAGAATTTTTTTGTATACCTGTATATTTCTTAAGGTAGAAATAGAACCTATAGTTCTTAAGCGATATCGCTTCAGAAGAAGTAGATAAAAGAGTGGGGAGATCGCTAATGTGAACTTTTGGTTGTAAATGTCTCTGAAGCCTTTCCCTCTGCGCAGCTTTATTTTGTCTATTAGTATTACCTATCATTTAAAATATCGAATTATAAGTCCAATTTATTTTAGAAGAAGTTCTTGTGGGAATAACTGATTATTTTCTCACTTTTCTGTCTCCCATTTAATTACTGTTTTTCTTTTTTTTTGTTTCCCTACTTTTCTCCCATCTCTTTTTAGTTTTTCTACTTTTTAGTGTTCCGTACGGAACACTTATAAGATCATTTCGGTGTCTGTCTGTCTGTCTGTCTGTCTGTCACACCCGATTTTCTCCGAAACTATTTGACATAGAAAGGTGAAGTTTGGTAATAATATAGGAATTGATGGCCTCATCAGAGCCATGTAGTTTTGAGAATTAAATTTTGACTTAAGGGGTTAGTTTTGGGGGGTGAAGTCGAAAGTGAAAAAAAATTTTTTTACTAGGTCATCGAGTGTGGTGTCAAATGAAAGCTTGTGAAAACACGAATAAAAAATATATATATAATATTATACTTGCGCGCACTTTTCTTTGTATTATTTTTTAAAAATTCGCGAAAAATCGCTGTCCCGGGCCTTATCTCGAAAAGTACTTATCAAAAAATTTCGAAAAAATTCTGGAATATTCTCCACGGGGTGTAGATTGAATGAAAATTATCATGAGTGCATTACCTTTAATAATTTATATGGTATATAAAAAAAACAAAAATTTCAAGGTCATCAGATTTCAGTAAAGATTGAAAACAAACTTTGTTGAAAACTCTTTTTGGGTGTATTTTGTGAAGTCACTGATCATTTTATACCTCCGTAACAAAATATTTTTATTTTAAAAGCAATCAACGTACGGAACACTAATTGCGCAAGTTCAACTTGCATTTGACCGGTTATTTTATATTTATTGTATTATTTCCTGTTTTTTTCTCACTTTTCTCCTATTGAGACCTTTATTTCTTGGATAAAATAAGAGTAAACTGAGAAGAAATAGGACAGAAATTAAAAAGTAGTGAGAAAATATAGAAAACAAAACAAAATTCTACACGAGAAAAGGTAAAAAGAATAAGAATGATTGCAATAAATCGCGAAAAAATAGAAGATAATTGATATAAATGTATGATAAATATGATAAAATAAGATAAAACACTAGTATATTGGTAAAAAAATAGTGGAGACTGAGCCCAAGGTTCCATAATGTTTCTTACTTCCTTTTGCCTTTACAGTAACTATCTGCTGGAAAGGACCAGGAAACCCATTACAGTATGTTTGGTCTCATTATTCTTGAACGCTCGGATAACAGGTACTCATGCAAAAATCCACAGACGGCAGGACGTTATTCAAGTTAACAAGGACTTAATAAAAATTCGGCTTTGTGACCAACGATAGAATACTGCTTCCATGTTTGCCGCTGTGCTTCCAATACTAGGCGTTTGTTGGATTCTGTTCAAAAAAGACCTGTTTGTCTGATTGTAGACGCAGAACTCACCAACAACTTTGATTCCATGGAACATCGAAGAACGGTTGGCGACTTGAGTCCATTCTACAAGCATTTTCATGGACGGTGTTCATTGGCTGTAGCCTGCTTAATTCCTTTCAGAACGATGCATGTTAGGAATACACGTCCCAATAATACATTACAGCCGTATGACGTTCAGATTCTTACTCCTCATGTAATCTCTTTCCAGAATTCTTTTATATGGAAAACTTCATTCCTTTTAAATGACTTGCCCAGGACAGTGTTTCCGAATGTACGTGTAGCGATTCAAGATCAACTTGATTCGCTTTTTACTCACACGTATCGCCGCTATGGCGCCTGAGGACACGTGTACTCTACTCATAAAAACTGTCTCTAGGTATCAGCTGTGCTGCTAACTAATTAAAAAAGCTCAATATTACTTTAAAAAATTATTTCCTATTAGATTCAAAAATTTCCCTTCTAAATTATCCCTAAATAGCTACAAACAATCCAACAAATTTCTGACCCTCGCTTCCGGCAAACTATCAAAATCCTTTAAACAATTAAGTACGATTCATAATGCGTCGAAACTATCTACGAACGATATCGTCCTGGCATTTCTACAAGTCCATTAGGTCATATAATGGTCAACGTAGGGTATACGGTCCGAGAGTTCTGGCTATTTAAATTAACATCTCCGACGACACGAATCCCTGTTTCGCAGGAAATTAATATCTCGGTGACAAGGATGCTCGAACCCGATTTATAGCTGTGTATACAGGGTTGTAAATTGAGCAAACAGCGAATAAAATTACAAAATTACGAATGTACTGTTAAATAATTTACTATTCAAAGTGCTTTCCAGTGAAAAAGGGAGCAGGCCTTTTATCTCTTCCTTCAGAATAAGAAAGGGTTTTCTACACGCTAGTCGGCTTAGTACCTTCAAGAATTCTTTTATGCGGGGAACTTGATTCTTTTGGCATAATCCGCCTAGGACTGCGTTTCCCACCGACTACAATTGCAAGTGAACCGCTCTTCCTTACACTCATCGCTACTGTAGCGATTTAGCGAACCGCTCTTCCTTACACTCATCGCTACTGTAGCGATTTTAGGGATTTCCCGGAAGTACGTGAGCTATGTTCATAAAAAAAAAAGCGAATAATTCAGCTAACAAATTGGATTTCGCAATAAATGCTATTGCAGTAGTATTAGCTGGCTGTGTAAGTATGAACAGTTTTTCTTAATTGATGCCATTTTTCACGTACTATCCAATCTTCATTCCACTTTTCCATTGTCCTTGCAATTTCGTCGTAATTGAGTAACATAGAAAAAGATTCACAGATGGCAGCAGAAAGAGCAGATGTAAAGTCAACCACTGTGGTTATTAATACTGCGGACAGCCATGATACTGACACTTTAACTACTAAAAATAATCTTATAGAACAAAAACAACCCATTAAGAGATCTAAGAATCAAATTACTCAATATATTTGCCCAGATGATATTCGGTTTTGAAACTACAAACATCAGCTACATTGAAGGAAATTCAAGCTTCGGGTAAGAATGTTATGATAGAATGGAAGAACGTTTAACACAGGTTTGAGAGACGTGGTATGGTTCAATCGAGCTGCAAGCAAAATGGCAAGTACCGCATTACAAAAAGATAATTCTGTAAATAAAAAGGCATAGTGATAAAAAATGTGCTCCTTCATCAGGTTTTGTATATTTTAATTACGGCAACAATACAACTGGAGATTATAAGGTTCTTGATCTCTCTCTATCTATCGATCTCTATTATGTTTCTTCGTTATAATGTTATATATATATATATATATATATTATATATATATATATATATATATATATATATATATATATATATATATAGATCAAGAAGAACCAGAGAAACATATAAAGAATATAAGAAAGGTCGCAATTAAACAAACACATTAGTAAGAAAAAAGAAAATGGAACACTGGGAAAAATTCTCTAAAGAAATGGAACATCACTTTTATGGTATGCAAAAGGAGATTTGGAGAATGATACGTGGACAACGGAAGGAAATAAAAGAATAATTGAAGTAAGATACATCGAAAAAGAGACATGGATATATTATTTAAGCAATTGTATAATACAACAGAAAATTTGGCACCCGAAACACCAGAAACAGGTGGAAGAAGCTCTCAAAAAATTAAAAAAACGAAGATCAGCTGGCAAAGATGAAGCACAATATGAACTATTAAAGTACGGAGGAGTGAAACTGACTAAAGAATTGACAAAGCTCATAAACAAATTAATATAGGGCTCGCGAATACCAGAAGAATGGAGAACGAGCATTTTTTTAAAAAAGGAGAAAAAACCGATCCGAATAATTATTGAGGAATCTCTTGTGCACAACTTTAAAACTGACGACAAAAATTGTTACCAATAAAATAACTCTACTTATACAGCTTTCTGAACAACAACAAGGATTTAGGAGCAGAAGATCCTGTAACGACGCAGTATTTATAATCAGACAAATTACTGAAAATTCAATTGAGTATAACAGACCAGCGTTCTTATACTTTATAGATTTGGTAAAAGCATTTGATAGAGTACAGCTGCAAGACGTAGTGCACTTTACGACAAGAATATTCCATTGGACATAATAAAACTAATTGAGAACATTTACAAAAGAAATAAAATGGAAGCGAGAGTAAATTCGGAGTTAACTGAGTCCATAGAGGTAACAACTGGTATTAGACAAGAAAACTCACTGACTCCCCTACTGTTGACCATCATATTAGATGAAATAATTAAACAAATAAAAACAAAAAAAGGCTATAAAATGGGCAATAAAGAGATATAAATATTGTGTTACGCCGTTATCTCCAAAGAACCAATTAGGTGCAAGCTGTAAATCGATAATCAAATTATAGGGCAGGTGATGACAGTTAAATATTTAGGAATTAAATTGTCATGTCACAACAACATAGAAGAAGAAATAAAAAACAAACAGTGAAAGCCAATAGAATAGCAGGATGCTTGAATGGCACTATTTGGAAAAATAAATACTTGAGACCAGAAGTATGGTAAAATCTCGTATATATAAATCTGTAGTTGGACCAGTTATGACCTATACAGCAGAGACAAGACCAGAAACACGCAAAACTCAGAAATGCTTACAAACAATGAAATGAAAAAACATTAAGAAGAATTGCAGGAAGAACATTTTGGGGTAGATAAACAAATGACAACATGTGAAGTAGGGACATTAACACGTAGATAAGAAATAGAAAACAAGAATGGAACTAACACATAAATAGAATGTCCGAACGGCGATTAGTGAAAATAGCTGGGATAAATCACCGATGGGCCGAAAGAGTATAGAAGGGGTGTAGCGACGATACACTAAACAAAAACAGGCAGGAATGCCTAATATAAAGAAGAAGAGAAAAAAGTTATAATGATTATTGATTTCTTAAATTCTTGGATTTAAAAAAAATGTTTTGGGTTACCCATTATCTACAGTCTGTCAAGTAAGAACGTGACCACTAGTATTCTTGAAAAAATGTGTTTCGAGAGCATTTTTGCCATCAATGTATTATCTGATGTGCTAGCAACGGCGCAATTACCTTAGTAAGTTG
>CM032453.1:147985779-148026767 GCA_019049505.1 Pachyrhynchus sulphureomaculatus | reverse complement strand
TTATGTAATGAAAAAAATAAACTGGGACACTAGTAGCAAAATTAATGGTGTAACTGGGACACTAGTAGCTTGTGTTGCCTCCTCTACTTCGGATGACAGCGTTTATGCGCCTAGGCATGCTTCTAATTAAATTTTGGATTAAATCTTGAGGAATTTGCTTCCATTCTGTGATAACTGCATTTTCAAGTTCCCTCAGGTTTCTAGGTGCGAGTATATGACGTTTCACATTTTTCTTAAGCTGATCCCATACATGTTCTATCGGATTCAGATCCGGGCTTTTTGGTGGCCATTGCATAATCGGTATATCAACTTGATTAAGATGATCGAGTGGCTCCCTTGCCACGTGAGGTCGAGCGTTGTCTTGCATAAACAGGAAATTGGGCTCCACAAAATGACCGAAAGGCATCACATGTTCTATTACAATATTCTCAAGATAGTAGTCAGCATTCATAGATCTCCTACGGACAGGAACTAACTCTGTGCGAGCATCAAAGCAGATGCCACCCCAGAACATAACAGAGCCACCGCCGAATAGAATCCTTGCAGAGATATTGCAAGGAACAAACCTCTCTCCTGGTCTTCGCCATACTGGCTCACGACCATCTGGATGTTTTAGACTAACCCTAGTTTCATCTGTAAAGAAAACTTGTTTCCAATCATCTACAGACCAGTTTTCGTGATTTCGAACAAAACGTAACCTGGCAACTCTGTTCTCTCTAGAAAGCAAGGGCGCAGTGGCTGGTCTCCTACTGTTTAATCCAGCTTCATTTAACCGTCTTCTAAATGTTTTAGAAGAAATTGTGACATTGCGAACAGCTTCGAGTTCGTTTCTTATTATAGAAACTAGTGACAGTCCTGTTTCTTAAAGCATATTGTCTTATAAAACGTTCATCTAGGTCGCTAGTGCATCGTTTTCGCCCTTGCCCTAGTTTTCTAGAATAAATTCCTACTTCATTCAAGCGTCTTACCATACGACTTATTGTGAAACGATGTTTGCCTAACAAATTGGCAACATAACTCTGACAATATCCCTCGTCCAATAAAACTGAGGCTCGCACTACCTCGTGTTCAGTTAAATACCTTGTTCGATTCATTTTTCTAATTCTTCGGGGTCAAAAATAGAACAGTCTACCACAAAAACGTATTACTTTGAAAAAGGAACAATTTATAAGCTTACTTTTAAAGAAAATCTATCGCATTATTACAGAAAATTGTTTATCTTCTAAGAAATTCTTTAAAACTATAAATCTAAACGAATTGTTTTGATTTCTGTCATGAACAACGAAACAAAATATGCATAGCCTTCTATTCAAATATTCGATAAACTTTAAAACTGACATAAGAAAAAGTTAAATTAATTTTCAGATCGTTGCGTTAATTTTGTCCAGGAGTGTATATATATATATATTATATATATATATATATATATATATATATATATATATATATATATATATATATATATATATATATATATACATATATATATATATATATATATATACATATATATATATATATATATATATATATATATATATATATATATATATATATATATATATATAGAGAGAGAGAGAGAGAGAGAGAGAGAGAGTCGTCTTGCCTAATTCTTTTTTTATTGTTCCGTACGGAACACTTATAAGATCACTTCGGTATCTGTCTGTCTGTCTGTCACACCCGATTTTCTTCGAAACTATTTGTCATAGAAAGTTGAAATTTGGTAATAATATAGGAATTGATCGCCTCATCAGAGCCATGTAGTTTTGAAAGTTAAATTTTGACTTAAGGGGTTAGTTTTTGGGTGGTGAAATCGGAAGTGAAAAAAAAAAATTTTTTACTAGGTAATCGAGTGTGGTGTCAAATGAAAGCTTGTGAAAACACGAGTAAAAAATATATATATAATGTAATACTTGTATTATTTTTAAAAAATCGCGAAAACTCGCTGTCCACCCGCCTTATCTCGAAAAGTACTTATCAAAAAATTTTGAAAAAATTCTGGAATATTCTCCACGGGGTTTAGATTGAACAAAAATTATCGTGCATTACCTGTAATAATGTTTCTGGTATAAAAAAAAACAGAAATTTCAAGGTCATCAATTTTTAGTGTATTTTGTGAAGTCACTGATCATTCTATACTTCCGTTACAACATTTTGTATTTTAAAAGCAATCAGCGTACGGAACACTAATTGCGCAAGTTCAACTTGCACTTGACCGGTTATTTAATTTTGATTTTATTTGTTTTTTCTTCAATTATTATTTGGGATGTTTGCACCATATGGAAAAATTTTTTATTATAAGAGTTTTTGAAAATTTAACTTCGAAATATGTTAGTGCATGTTTTATCTTTAGGATTACACCCAAATTATGTCATGACGTTACATGCCTTGCCTGTCAAATTTGACATTTAAATTTTAAATGTGAAAAAATCATATTTTTATTGAAAATATCGAAAAAAGTTATAAAGAAAAAATGATTGTATTGCAGTTTTACATTTATGTACCAATGTTCGAAAAGATTTGATGAAATTGATTTTATTAATTATTTTCCCTAAAATGACAATCAACTGTTTTTTTCCACATAAATTATCTTATGTATTTATTTATTAGTTGATGTTTTACTAAATGTTAGGAAAAAAAATAATTAGGCCTTAAAATTAAGCTGAGAAACACAACGAGTTCTGTCAAAAAGTCGTAGTTTAACAAAGCTGAATAATTTTTATGACATGTTTTTATGAACTTGTAAGCTAGGCTAATATAATAAATATTAATGTTATGTAATAAATTTGAGGAAATTTGTAGTTTTTAAGTTTCTTAATTCCTTCTTTAATGCAAAAATAATTCTTTTATAAATATGCCGAATATTCGCGAGAAGCATTTTCTTAATTTCATATACAGGTTTTGGGTATACTTTATTCTACATGTTTTTTAATATATTTTCAAAAGGTCAAAAACAAGATTTTTAAAAATTATTACAACGTTTTTCAACGCAATATTGGTAGAAGAATATACATTTATGTTGCTATTAAGTCAAACAAAATTATAATATGACAGGCTTTCACGTATCTTTGTCGCAGTTGCTATAGATTTCGTGTTTTTTTCCTTTCTCACATAAAACATCAAAATGACATTAGTTTGTTCACTATTATTAATGCAATAATAACAGTTTTCTAAATTTTCTCCTTTAATAAAAAATGCCAATTAAACTGACTAAGCAAGATAAAATAGAAATAGTTTTGATCGTGGGTGACAACTAAAAAACTGAAAGAGGAGCTGCCGTCATTTTGAACCAACGACATCCGGAAAAAGTTATAACGCATACAGCAGTAGGAAGAATTCTTACCAACTTTAAAAGTACTGGATGTGCGGAGAATAATTTTAAACCTCAACATGAATATTGGGTTACTAATGAGGATGCTGAGTTTGCAGTTATGCAGAGTGTGATTGAAACGGCTAGAGCTTCAATTGCCAAAATATCGCACAATGTAGGTTTATCTTATAATTAAGTTCAAAGAGTGCTTAAGAAAAATAGGTTTAAACCTTATAAACCAAAGTTTGTCCACACTCTCAATGAACAAGATTCTGATAGGCGCATGTATTTTTCTTTCTGGCTGCAAAGTAAACTTGAAAAAAATCCGTCATTTACAAAGTATATTTTGTTCAGTGCTGAATGTACTTTTAATTCTAATGGTGTTGTCTCGTCGCAAAATTCTAGATGGTGGGCAGATAGCATTCCAAATTTTACAATAGATACAAGAGATCAATACTCTTTAAAACTAACGTTTGATGCCGTATTTTATTATGTGCGTTAAAAAGGAAGGAAGAAGCGTAGAAACTTAAGAACGTTTTTTTATTTAGTAAATAACATTAATTTTTTATAATAGTGTCATAAATATTAAGCAGCTTTGCACCAATATTACATTGTTAAATTACAACTTTTAGAAAAAAATAAATTTTCAGCCTAATTTTACGGCCTAATTAATTTTTTTTCGTAATATTTAGTAAAACATTAACCACTAAAAAAGTATATAATATAATTTATAAGAAAAAAGTTTCGATTATCATTTTCGGGGGACATAATTGAAAAAAGTGAATTTTGTCAAATTTTTTTGAAAATTGGTATATAGACGTAAAACTAAAATACAATCTTTTTTCTTCATAACTTTTTTTGATATATTTTTTAAAAATCCGTTTTTCCCAGTATTAAATTTTAAATCTCAAATTTGATAGGCAAGACTTGTGACGTCAGGACCTTATTTGGCTGTAATCCTAACCATAAAACATGCACTAACACATTTCGAAGTTAAATTTTTTTCAAAAACTCTTATAATAAAAATTTTTCCCATATGGTGCAAACTTTATGAATGGCACTGTATATATATATATATATATATATATATATATATATATATATATATATATATATATATATATATATATATATATATGTATATATATATATATATATATATATATATATATATATACATATATATATATATATATATATATATATATATATATATATATATATATATATATATATATATATATATATATATATATATATATATGCGGCTTAGGCTGCGTGAAGTTGCTTAACGTTTCATGGCTGTGCCGATGTCCCGGACTGTAGGACCAAATAGCATGATGAGGCACCTGGATACAAAAAATCCGGAGGTAAAATAGCCCCCCGTTCCGATCTCCGGGTGGGGGCTGGTTCAGGGGCGTCGACATGCAGAGACCAGAATTTTAAATGGATTTTTGCAACATACGAGTTTAAACTCGAACATAAATTCAGTGCACCTGCAATCAAATAAACCTCATGTACTCGCTTTCTGCGAAACCAAGGTCAGTTCATCGACCAGCGCAGTCAACTATCTTTATCCTGGGTACGACTTCTATTCCCGATTTAGGCGTAACTTTGGAATCTGTCTTTTTGTGAGAAGCGACCTCTCTTGCCAACGAGCAGAGGCTGTGGAGCCTCCAAACTATGATGTTATGTGGTTAAAAATAACGACTCAACAAACCATAAGGTTCATCTGTATCCTCTATCGGCCACCAAATGATATTAACTTTAGAACACTTTTCGCTTCACTTGCGCACACCATCGATCATTTACAAATTAACTATCCAAATGCCGAAATTGCCATCCTGGGCGACTTTAATGTTCACAACATCAACTGGCTTAAATATTCAAATACTACCGACGAACAAGGTCGTGAAGCCGAATCATTTTCAATCAGTCGTGGCTTAACTCAGCTTATTGACGAACCAACACGGATCGATCGAGATATTTTAATATTTTTGAGTACTACTGGGTTACAAATCTGATACGTAAATACATAGAAATAAATGTATGTTTTATTTTATCTTACTTTCTTTGTTTGTTGTCCACTATAATGGTACCTCAATTCTGCGTATTTCGTTAACAGAACTTAGCATTTCCTATTTTTTGCTAGGCAAATACAGTGTCAAAAATAAGTAAAAAAAGGCGTATTCAGTAGTGTCCTTACAGTTAGAACCCATTCGCTACAAACTGTAAAATGAAGCTGCCACAACGCTAAACATTATTTCGAATGATTTTTCCTGTTACGTAATTGCCTCCAAAATCATTAAAATTATTCAACTAAGTGGCTACGTCTAACTTTCCAAAGCTCTATCGCGTTATTAAGAAATTGCTGTTTGTGATAGAATTTGCCAAACAATAACGAGTTGAATTGTTCTGCCAAACTTTGGTACAGTAACAGTTTTCATTTGCAGTTTGGCTAGTTGGATGTTATTAGTTAGAAATGTAATTTTAGGGGGGGAAATTAGCCCAGTTTGAGTTTAGGTTGTAAACATTTTAGCTAATATTTGTCCTTATTGTTTCACAAAGTCAAATAATGAATTCGAAAATAGGAAACTCACACCCTGTTCGAAAGTTATAGACTATTTAAAATGATAGGTTAAATCTAATTCCTAAAAATTATGCCCTTAAGATATTTTTATGTCTTATTTTATTTGCCCAACAAAATACATTTTATAAAAATATGAACAATACATTAGCTCATTAAATATACTCACTATTTTATTATTCTTCTTTTTGGCCTGCTGTCATCCTCTCCTGGATGTAGGCTTGTTCCAAATATTTTCATCTTTCCCTGTCTAGAGCTGTTCTGTTTCAATAGTCTGCCACCTTCTTTAAGATCTTCCAACAATCCTCTTACTCTCCCTTGGGCGCCATACTGTAAGCTTGTAGGCCTATCTGTCGTTTTTCTCATGTGGCCAGCCTATCTCAACTTTAGTTGAGCCACTCTTTCCATAGCATCCGTCAGCCGTGTTCTTCTCCAGATTTCCTCGTTTGGGATTCTATCTCTCAAACTCACTCTCAGTATATGTAGCTCTCTCTATTGCATGCTGCGCCGCTCGAAGCCAGTGCCTCAACTTACTTGTTAACGACATCATTTCAAGACAGTACGTGACTGGCAGTATACACGACTCGTACGTTTTCCTTTTGAGGTTTACAGGGATATCTCGTGATCTGAAAATAAACCCGAGTTTATCAAAAGCTGCCCAACCAAAACCCACTCTTCGAGAAATTTCTGCTGTTTGGTTTTCCTTTTCTAGTAGTATTTTTTGTCCGAGGTACATATATTCATATATGTTCTCTAATGGCTGATTTTCGATGGTAACCGTTATTTGCTCTGGGCTCATTATCTTTATTTTGCTCAGGTTCATTTCCAGTCCGACTCGTGACGATGCATGATAAAGTTCTTCCAACCTAGTTACATATGTTGGGAATGTGGAACCTTTGGTATGATTACAATACCTAGTATACAAGTATATCATCAATACACCAACACTTTATTTTTGCCCTCGACTCGCGATTCGCTAACCATGTTAGCTTCATCAGGAGCGATGATTGAGTAGATCAATCACTAAATACCAAACAAATCTTCTAACCCCTTTCCCATACGTTGCATAATTATTTATATTAAATAAATAATTATTATTAAAATTAGTTCATTAGCTCAGCCAAAAATTTGGAAAAATACTTATAAAATATAATTTGTAATGAGCATAGCACACGTGCGACAGGGGAGTACCTAAAGCTCTACAGGAGCGACGCGTGTGCGGAAAAAAGCGACTTACGCTGGTCTTGAATCGTCGTAAATTGTACTCGGTGGAAAAACATAGTCCTGGGCAAAGCTTCTCCATACACAAAAGACCGCCTGAAAAGGGTTGTACGAGGCGTGACAAGCTGAACTTTATACGGATGTGAAGTACTAGCGCGACATGTAGTTCCAGTATGCACCGCTTTGGGAGGAATTAAGCAGGCTACATCAATCGAACACTTTCCATGAAAATATTTATAGAATAGTCTCAAGTCGCCAACCGTTCTTCGATGTTCTAAGGAATAAGGGTTGCTCGTCAGTTCTGGGTCTCCAATAAGGCGAACAGCTTTCTTCTGGACAGAATCCAACAAATACAGTGTATGTTTGGGAGCAGCAGGGTCGAATTTGAGCTTTGTGTAGAATCAACGGTTATTGTGGAGTGTAAAGCTTTCTACTTCGACATAATATTCCCAGTTTTTGAGAAGCTCTCTTTGCTCTATTTACACAAAGACATATTGGCTCCCAAATTAACGCCCAGCAAATTGAGTGACGATATTAGAGGAATGCGGTGCCCCGACATAATTATGTTCAGCAAATTTAACTTTTTAGAAAATTCTACTTGGTTATCTTCCAGGTCTTAATTAAGTTGAACGGTGGCTGTCTGCGGATAGTTGTATAAGTAGCTGATGTCCGAGAGAACAAAGTGAATGACGAAATAAGCGTGCTGTTATAGCTATCTCTTTCACACCTTTTTTCCATTTAAAATTAAAAGTAATGTAAAAAAAATGTTTTTTCTAAATTTTCATAAAAGTGACTGTGCCGGTTCTGTACCATTAGTATCCTTCAAATCATATATGTGTTTCAATGAAACTATACTGAAATGATAGAAACTACTTAGGAAAATGATATGCTATACTGCACTGACTTAGGCGTTACTTGATGGAAATCCATAATAATTAGGAACGAAAAGGACCCCGCACTAACCTTATAGATAATGGCTTTTGGTGAAAATTGATGATATTTGGGAAAATGTAATTCACGCGATGCTGAACAAAATATCTCATGGCTCCAACTTTAATCTATAAGCCGTTTTTATTCTAAGAAGTCTTATAAGTGAAATAAAAATTGCTCCGCTTTTCAACGACGTGGACGTGGCGGAGACTGCTCCCTGTATGTGTGTGTATGTGTGTGTGTGTGTGTGTGTGTACGTATGAAGTGGACTGGGCACGAGTGTAAATGTGTGTCTGTGTGTGTATGTATGTATGTATGTGTGTTTAAGTATATGTGTGTGTGGGAGTGTGTATGTGTGTGTGTGTGTGTGTGTGTGTGGGCGGATGAGTGTGTGTTGGAGTAGGACATGTGAGCTTGATTGAGTGTGTTTGTTTCTGTAAATAAGCAACATGTGTGAGGGTATGTGTGTGTGTGTGTGAGTGTGTAAGAGTACGCTATTAAACATCAACGATATCCATTAAATTCAATGGATTGCGTTGTGGTGGTCTTTCTCCGGCATCTAATACATGGTTCAAGAGTGCATTCGATGGATACCTTATATTTTGTTCATACCTGGAATATCTCAAAAACCCCAGTACACTCGCTAAGTGTTCTAGTACCGGACTGGCAAGTGCAATAATAATCCATTATGTCCTTATCATCGTTAATATTCATGTTCTTAATTTCATTATCTTGTGGTTTGAAAGCTATCCATAACTGATGCTTTATCCTATTTCGAAAGCGATAGAAAACGAGAACTCTTAATAAACCTGGTTGTTCATGATGAAGGACTATATCAAATACTTCATCTCTTTCCCTATCGAGTTTGCCCTGAACGTATGAAGGAGCAAGATTAACTTGATAGACCCCGACAGAACAGCAATTTTTTTTCATATATAAGACTTCCTAGAATGAAAACGACTCACAGGTTAAAGTTGAGAAAATGAAATACTTTGTTCAGCATCGCGTAAGTTACATTTTCACAAAGTTTCGTCCAAATCCACCTAATGCTATTTTCCATAAAGTTCGTGCAGGGTCTTTAAAACAACTATTTAAGATCACCACTTATTGTATTAGAGCAACATGATTTCGAAATCTTCCATTAATCAACATACTTAGATATAACTTTACACGCTAATTCTAACCATCTGTTCACACATAATATTTCGACTTATAATTGTTTCAACCATAGACGAATAAATACACCATTAACTGAAGAAAATGTTCTGAAAGAATTAAATATCATAAAACAAATTAGTATAAACAATGGGTAAAGGAGTGACTTTGTAAATAATATTTTAATGAAAAACAATTTAAAAAAGCAATAGGACTTGTGCACCTGGATCAACAACTAAAGAAAGATAAGTTTCATACACTCACTTATACCGGTAATTTGACTAATGAAATTTAATATTTTTTCCATAAAAATCATGTAAACTTTGCCTTCCATATCAATAATATATTAGCTCGATATATTAAAAATAATAAAAGTAAAACAACCGCATCTACAACTAAAGAAAGATAAGTTTCATGCACTCACTTATATTGGTAAATTGACCAATAAAATTCAATATTTTTTCCATAAAAATCATGTAAACTTTGCCTGCCATACCAATAATATATTAGCTCGACATATTAAAAATAATAAAAGTAAAACGAAAAAAGAAAATAAAACAGGAGTTTATGAGCTATACTGTGGCAGTTGTAATAAACCTATATAGGACAAACACGCAGATCTTTTTATAAAAGAATAAAGGTACATAAACAAAGTTATAAAATGAAAAATAATATATCTTACTACGCTAAACATTTAACAGATGAAAATCATACTTTCAATGAAGATTTCAGAATTTTGCACAATGAAAAGTAAAATTACTGAATTGTTTACAGCAGGTAAAAACTAACCAGAAAAAATCCTCAGGTTTACTACTGAACGTTCAAATGGATGGGGGTGGGTCTCCTTTATTGAACTTGTTTTAAGTATTATAGTGAATATTGTTAATTAATTTAGCCAACAAGAGACAGCAAGTCGCTAAAGCAAGCATGACATAAACATCAGAGACGAGACCCGATACAGCAAAAACAAAACGTTTGTTGGAGACCACAGAAAATGAGAATACTTCGAAACATCGCAGGAAAAAACGCTACTAGACAGAGAAAGAAGTGAAAATATAAGGAAAATGTGCAGGACGGAAAACATAAACGAGTAGGTACTAAAGCGGAAACAAGAGTGGAACAGCCACATCAGCAGAATGCCGACCGAACCGAAAGGCTAGTACGCATCGCAAGGGATAAATCACTTGCAAGAAAAAGAAGCATAGCCCGATCAAGGAAAAGATGGTCCGATAATCTCCTCCGAGGAGGCTGAAACTGAAGAAGAAACAGGCCTAAGGCCTACTAAATAATAAGAAGAAGAATTTAGCCCTTTTAACTAGGTTCGTCTGATTGGACACCCGGAACTGACCGACGGCCTTGATTCGCTGGAACATCGAAGAACGGTTAGCGACTTGAGCCTATTCTACAAGTACTTTCATGGAAAGTGTTCGAAGGATGTGGCCCGCTTAATTCCTCCCAGAGCGGTGCATGTTAGGAGTACACGTCGCGCTAATACTTCACATTCGTATGAGGTTCAGCTTGTTACTCCTCGTACAACGCTTTTCAAGCAGCCTTTTATATGGAGAACATCATACCTTTGGAATAGTTTGCCCAGGACTGTGTTTCCCATCGAGTACAATCTACAGCGATTCAAGAACAACGTGAATCGCTTTCTCCGCACACGTGTCGCTCCTGTAGCGCTTTAGGGATTTCCCTGTAGCACGTGTGCTAGACCCATAAAAAAAAAAAAAAGGTAATTTACAGAATTTATAAACATACCTTGTAGTTAATTTACATCTTGCATTAGAAGAAGATTCAGTGTATCGAAACAATTGTCAGCTCTAATATAATAAACATAAGTGGTGATCTTAAACAGTTGTTTAAATTTTTATTCCTAGTTGCCATGTTATAAATAGATTCAACTTAGTTTTCGCAAACTTTACAGAGCTTTTTTTCGTATGCTTATAAAATTAAGCAGATTAGCATCCCACGCACCTGACACCGTTTTGTTTGGCTCTAAATTTACAACCTAACACCACGTGTGAGTGACAGAATTGCAAAGTAAAGTGCTTTTTTGTTTACTTCTTATACTGGATTAACTTACCCAGCTTATATTATATTTTCCATAATCCATAAGTAAACTTGACAGCCAAAATTTATTCGATAAGTTGTTAGTGTGGGTCTTTCAACTTTTCTAAGTAAGTATATTAGATTGGACTTATACCCAATGGAAGTAATTACACAGCCCCACAAAAAAAAAAGTGGGGTATACTTTTGATGCGATATATCAGATCCGTAGTATTTTGGCCCGCTGATCACGAATCTGACGTCAGAATATCGCCATCACATCTCAATTTTTTTCTAACCTCAAAAAATAGACCTCAATAACCCTGTAACTTTAAAAATGAGACCCAATAAACTCAAAACCAGGACTTTTAAACCATATACTCTCAAATAGTAGACCCTTAAGCCCTAGAATTGCGAAGGTTAGACCCGCGCCTAACTTTCCTTTTTTTGGCTGTATCTTGTTCTTTTTTCCGCGAATGACCTATTCAAAGGCTTTCTGCTCAAACGCTTTTGAGGACTTGTTTCTCTTTTTTTAGCGACCAGCAATAGTCCGCTAGCATATGGTCATCCCATCGTCCTTGATACCGATTTTCTATGATTTTCAGATCTTGGTGAAAACGTTCCCCTTGCTCCTCACTGTAGTCACCAAGATTATCTGGGAAATCATCGATGTGGGAGTCCAGGAAATGTAATTTTAGATTCATTAAGCAACCTAATGTTTGAAAATTTTTTACCATTTTCTCGACTATTTCTTTGTACTTAGGACTTTTATTATTTCCCAAAAAGTTTGTTGTGACTTCTTTAAAACTAAGCCAAGCAGCTTTTTCAACTTTGTTCATTTTAGTAACAAATAATGAATCTTGAAACAATTTTCTTATTTGTGGCCCGTCAAATACGCCTGCCTTAATTTTAGCTTCAGAAAATTTCGGAAATTTTTTATGGAAATATTTGAAACATGGGCCGTTTGTATCTAATGCTCTCATGAATTGCTTCATAAATCCAAACTTAATGTGAAGCGGGGGAATAAGAACTTTTCCTGGATCTACCAATGGTGGAAACAATACATTATTTTCACCAGGAGTTAACGATTCTCTTGTTGGCCAAATTTTTTTTTCTTATAATGACGTTCTCTGTCTCTGATATTCCACAGACATTTATAACAGGGATAAAGTGTAAACCCTGACTGTTGGCCAAGCAATATTGTTACAATTTTCAGATCTCCACAAATTTTCCAGTTATGATCAGCATATTTTATTTTTATCAAAAGCTGCTTCATTTTTTTCATATTGCTCTTCCATAACTGTGGAATGAGCAATCGGAATGGGAGCGTAAACGTTGGTATTATGCAGCAAAAACTGCCTTAATGCTCCGTTTAGAAGAATCAATGAACAGTCTCCATTCTTCAGGATCGTATGAGTTATTTTGAAATTCATCCATTAGACCTTTTACATCGGTACAATATGAAAGTGACAATTCCTCGTCCATTGTGAAATATTTTCGAAATTCTTCATCTCTGTTTCTATAATAAGAAATCGTAGCTTCTGGCTTAAGTAAATGTCTTTTCTTTAAAAAGGAAGCAAGATGCTCTGAACCATCTTTGGATAAGCCTAAATCTCTGACTAGATCACTAAGTTCTGACTGTGATACGAGTATTGGTTCTGGTTTACGGTTGTATGGTAGAAATTCTTTATCTGTGTCACTCTTATATGATAGGTTGTCACTAGAACATTCATTAGTAACAGTGTTTGAATCTTTTTCAACAGTCTCAATGTTTTCGGCATGAACTGATAAGGTGAAATCATTTGTTTCCATAACATCAGCATCAAGTGGTTCAGGAGGCGGAATTAGTTTAGTTGGTCTTGTTACTGTCGAAACATCGTTATAAGTAATAGTGCTTTTATTTTTTCAGTTATGCCTAGATACAACATTCATACAAAAGTAGCAATCATTTTCACTGTATGGTCTATTCCATATTGCTGGTCTGGAATATTTAATCGCCTTCTTATTGATGTACAACATTATTTTGCAAGAACTGCAAATGACGTGGGGAACCCAATCTGTATCCTGGTGCTGTATTTCAATGTTAAAACAATCTTTATATAAGGTTTTAATCTTATCCGTTATCGGTGACCCCATTTTACTCAATACGTGTTGACAGCAAATATAACAAAATGAATCACTGTTTTTATCGCACTTATGAAAAGTCCTTGTACCGTGAGACCGTTTTCCTGTAGCATTATACTCTACATGAGCCAAGTCACCCACACATGAAGAGCTACGGTCGCTGGATGACGACGGCTGCGGGCCCGCTTTCCCACCCTGACCAACCGCCGATACTGGGTTTCCGAGTCCCTGCATCGTAATTCTCTTTCTTCTACCTGCCATGACGGCATCTAAGCTGTTATCCAGGGACTCTGCCGGCTAGTGGAGTAACACCGTTGCCCACCGTCACCACGTGGAGGTGCCCTGGATGCAGGTAGAAGAATAAAAATCGACCGATGAATTTTCTCGGCGTTCAAAATGGCGCGAAAACATCTGCCATCTTGAATTTTGCAAATCCAACCTCAGATTCGTAATCAGCGACCCAAAAAATCCCCGTATACCAAATTTGGTAAGGATCGGTTGAATTTTAATTTGAATTCGTTTTTGCATTCGAGAAGCACTATGTCTGTCTGATTTATTGAGGTTAGAAAGAAAACAGAACTGTATGGCTCAATCCAACCGATGAATATTAGCTTAGCGTGCCCGAGTACATATTAATACATCTTTGGATTCATGAAAAAGCTTGAATCAATTTTTTAGGAGTATATTTTTCTTAATTTTTACTAATTTTTACCTATTTTTTGAGGTTAGAAAAAAAATTGAGATGTGATGGCGATATTCTGACGTCAGATTCGTGATCAGCGGGCAAAAATACTACGGATCTGATATATCGCATCAAAAGTATACCCCACTTTTTTTTTTGTGGGGCTGTGTTATCAAAAGGTCAAGTATATTAACGAAATCGACACTACTCCTTATTAGGAACATTCTAATCTAGGATTAATTTAAGAAAGTATATATGTCTTCCTTCTTTTTTTATTAGACCAAGAGGGCGACCCAAAATTTTGACCTGTCGACTAACCGGCTACCTAGTTGTTTATTCTATCTGGCGACTCGAATAAAAGCATTTAACGTTGATTTTGCGGCCCCCGTGCCCTGAAATTCCCAGATACGGCCCAAATTGCTACATCCAAAAATGGACTGTCGTTTAACCACTTAACTCAAGCACCATAACATTTGTTGACACTAAAAAAAGTCGAGCGTCCCAAAAGGTAGACGCCGCCGAGACCGAACCCAGCTTTAGGGCTCAAAAAAGTCATTTAACCATATGAAATCAATAAATTTAGCTTATCAGGGACGCCTTTCTAACCCTCCCCCATGCCCCCAACCAATTCCCGAGACCCTCAGACCCTTTCTCGGACGAAGACGATGGCCCCTACCAACCCACCATGACAGAAGAATGTAAAACTAGGTTAAGTTAGCATAGGCCCTAGATTAAGTTAGGTTAGGTCATAATCATGTTAAAAAACACATCTTCTAGGTTAAGTTTAGATTAGGAACACTAATGTAAATACTAAGTTTAGTTAGAATAAGTATATTTTCTCTCCATGTTAGAACAACGTTTATTTAATAGAAGTAAGAGGCTATGTTTTCCTTGTAAGTCAATAAAGAAAATGAAAATAAATTTAGTTTATTCTTGATAAAGTAAAATAGAACCTGCAAAAGGCAGACGTCGCCAATACCAGCTTTTTCCAGCCAAAAACGTTAAAGGCTTTTATCCGAATCGCTCGATAGAATGAACAATTAGGCAGACTGTTAGTCGACAGGTCAAAATTTCGGATCGCCCTCTTGGTCTATATAAAATAATCAGTTTTAACTACAGCTTGTGGGCTTTAAATTTGCTTAGACCATTATCTGGACTAAAGGCTAGAAAAGTTTTGGTAAAACAGTACGAAAAGACACCTTCTGTCTTACGGGGATGGACTGAAAAGTTCGCGGCCTCACCAAAAAATAATTAAACATTTTTATTATACTAGTACCTTCAATAAGTTCATACTTTCTTTGGTTGTCACAGTGTAAAACTTTGTTGCTGTAGAATTTGTGGTTTTTAGGTTAGAACGAGTTTAGTGAAACCAAGTGCAGCGTTTTGGGAAAAACGGAAAAAATTGAACAACGTGTGGTCATCAAGTACCTGTTTAAAAAAAGATTAACACCACTAAGGGAATCTGTTCCGTCATATACCACTGTGAAAAAATGGGTTGCAGAATGTAAACGTGGACGAGAGAGCATCGAAGATGACCCCCGCTCCGGCCGGCCCACGACGTCTACGACTGAAGAAAACATCGGCAAAAACTGTGTGATCTCATATTGAAAGACCGTAGATTAACTATCAGGGAGATTGCAGACACTATAGGCATCTTGTATGAACCAACACTAAACATCATTGCCAACTAACTCGGATATTCTAAGGTTTCCGCTAGGTGGGTCCCCAGATTGCTTTCAGTTGAACAAAAACGAATTCGACTCACGATTTCTCGCGACTGTTTGGAGATGTTTGAGACTGATCCGTAAGATTTTCTTAACAGGTCTGTGACAATGGACGAAACCTGGGTTCACCACTATACTCCAGAGTCAAAACAACAATCTAAGCAGTGGAAAAAAATTGGTGAACCGATCCCAAAAAAAGCGAAGGCTGGAAAAGTGATGGCGTCAGTTTTTTGAGATGCTCGACTTACTATTGCACCCTTTTGCGTCGTTTACGTCAAGAAATTAAAGAGAAACGCCCAGAATTATTGAGAAAGAAAGTTTTGTTTTCATCAGCACAACGCTCGCGTTCACACGTCTGTTGAGTCTATGGCTCAAATTCGTGATTGTGGTTTCGAATTGCTGTCCCACCCGGTTTATTCTCCTGATTTGACACCTTCGGACTTTCATCCTTTCAAACCTTAAGAAACACCTCGGCGGAATAAGTGCATAAAGCTAGGTGGAGATTACTTCGAAAAATAAAAATATTTTTGTACGTATTTTACTTTGTTTTCTCGACTAGGCCGTGAACTTTTCAATCCATCCTCGTATATAACACACTAAAGTTTGTCAAGTAAGAACGCGACCGCCGTGTTCTTGAAAAAATGTGTTTCGAGAACATTTTTTTGCCATCAATGTATTCTTCGGTGTGCTAACAACCGCGCAATTATCTTAGTAAGTTGTCCAATCGCCTACTGCATCAATAATTGCCTGACAACTTCGAGGCATGGTGTCGACGAGATTTTCTGCAATGATCTCCAAATTTTTCGAATTTCGCGAGACAACTGAGTCAGAGTCTTTCGTCTGAGCTCTCTCTTTAGAAGGGACCAAACGTTTTCAATAGGGTTGGCGTCCGGCGATTGTGAGGGACACTCTAATATCGTGGGCTCAAGCGAGCTACTTAGCGACATGTTTTTTGCCCAGCAATGGTTTCTTCAACGTGTTTCGGAATTTGACATGAACACGAAGATGTTATCGAATGGTCTCATGGAACACATTCAAACCCGATTTTCTTAATTTTGCCGCTCCTTGCCGTAATGTCAATTTCGGGCCCCGTGAAAACCAATACACGATTCGTTTTCCGACTTTCGGAACAACTTTGACCACCGAGCAACGTTTTGGCAAGTGGTCGACATTTTTCGTCTCGTTAAAACGATTTACCCACATCTTCACAAACGACACCGACTTTTTAATATATTTGACCGCCGCGGAATGTGTCATTTTAGGCCCTTTGGATGGGAACAAAGAGAGACTGTCTTCAACCGACACGTAAACAAGGGTCTCATTTTGGATTTTTACGTGATTTCGACGAAAGTTCGACCTACCAAAATGTGTCGTAAACAAATGATCCCTCTGCCGATTTTTGTTAAATCGCTAGAATCGCATCTAGTAAAAATGAAATTATCGCTGACACTTTCTTACAGACTGTAAATAAACAACACAATTTTTTACCAATCAAATGTACGAGTATACCTATTTAATCTGAATTGTTAGAATTTGTCTATCACCCTCATTCGTTATGTGATAACATTTCTTACTTTATTTATTACATTTCTAAAAAATCTCTCTTCGTGAATATTACATTTCTTTATGTTTTAGACTCCCTACTTAACGAAAAACATAATTTTCAATTTACGTCGGTCTGTTTGCCTGTTTGTTGGTTTGCACAATAAATGCTCCATATTGGACAAATTTAAAACATTATTATTTATATGACCAGAGGGTTTTGAAAAGTTGCTACGTATATATCATTTATATGTGCTTCTTAGGGCTTTAAGAGTTTTTATTATTTTTTGGATGCATCCAATTTCAGCAGAAATCGTATGTAGAGTACAATGCCAGATTTCAATTGTAAAAAATCACTGAAATCCTGTTACGAAGAACACAGGCAGATTAATCTTAGTCGGAAGTTGAGGTGTTATAGACGCCTAATATAAAAGAAAAAAACTATATATTTGGATCCAGCTTGAAAAGTTCGATTTGTGTGTATAAAAAATTTTAAAATTGATTATATCCTATAAAAATGAAATTACCCTAGGATTACTAAGAATCAATACAATAAACAATCATCAAAACAAGAATTACCAACAAGAAGTATACAGTACACGTAATAAAAATTACGAAAAACAAAACAGAATCGGGATTATCCGATTAGATTGGACGAGCGCCAGGGCATGCTACGATGCCTTGCCTGTCACGCAGTCGATTTTGTTTGCTTAAGCACAAGGAAGCAGGCAAAGTGACTGGCAAATATTAGCTCAAACCAGGCTAAAAAAGTGGCTCTGCTTGTTGTGCTTTCCAAGCTAAGACAGTCTCGCTTATTGAAGCTCTGATAAAGGAAACGTGTTTACCTTGTTGTTAGCATATTTATCTAAGTTATTTTTTCATAACTCGAGGCAGCTTATTCAAAGTAAACAAGATAAATATATTTATATATATACACATCAAATGAATGTGGGGGGACACATATATAAGTGTTTATACCCATATAAGGTTGACAAATATATGGATAAAAATTTTATTCAGTACAGCCCATTATTCATAAAATATTTGATTAAAGAAAAGTTTAGATAAAGAAAAAATTGTTTTTGTTTAAGATTTAAGTGCTGAAAAATAACACATTAAAGTTAGATATAAATAAATAATATGCAAATTAGGTGCATTAAAGATACTAAAATAAAAAATAATAATAAGAATAAATATTGTAAAAAGAATTTAGTTTTTTACTAAGAAAAAGTTAAAGGATTTCAAGATCGAGGTACAGAGAGGTCATAACTACGTCTGTTGGTTTTTAAGTGCCAACAGAAACAAATTAATCTGAGGCGCAGAAATATTATACAATTAAAAAGCATTAAAGGCACGAGAAAAACAAATAATATCTACTTTAAAATGTATTTACAGAAAAGTATTGAATTTCAAGAACGAGATACCGGGTGATCATAACTAAAAATGTAGGACACGAACAAATGATATGCAATTTAAAAGCATTAATGGTACAAAATCAAAGAAATATCTTTTAGTCCCTATATAAGAAATGATAACAAATTTCAATAACGATATCTCCTTTGGCTCCTATTTAAACAAAGCTGGTGAGGTCATAACTAAGTCTGTTAGTGTGTAATAAAAGGTCAAAATAATGACGAGATAGGCATAGTTTAGATATAGTAATATTATGATTTTATCTTCTCTTGGGTATCACCAGGAGTTTGGTCATGAGTTTTTAGAGCTCGAAAAACTTGTGCTATTTTGTTTATAAACAACTGAAGTTTTTCAAAAAGCGTTTTTTTGAGCTTAAAATGTGAATAACTCCGGTTATAGTAGTCGGATCGAGACAAACAAGAAACTAAACTCTTCGTAATGAAATTTCCAACAAATCCTTGTTGGTTTCAAATCGCTCAAACGTGTAAATAACCTGCAAAATTGAAAAAACAGACATTTTTTTTTCATTTTATTGTACAGGCCGACTAAGTGAATCGATGGGCTAGAAACTTTTAGAAAATATGTCTTTTATTATAGCAAAAATACCCTGAAATTTTGGTTCAAAAATATTGAACCCAGTAGGCACAATTGAATTTGTTATTTAAAATTTGAATTGTCCGCCTTTTTATGCCATGGATCTTTTTTTTTCGAGGTCCAAAACTCTTTTGCTGATACCCCAGAGAGAATAAAAATCATAATGTTGGTGTTTCTAAACTGTGCAATTTCAAATTCTTTTTTTTACTGCACTATGCTTATTTAAATGCCAAAAACAACAAATTAATCTCAGACACAGAAGTATTATACAATTAAAAAGCATTAAAAGTACGAAAAGAAGAAATAATATCTACTCTAGTATGTATTGATAGAAAGATATTGAATTTCAAGCACGAGACACCGGTGATCATAACTAAAAATGCAGGACACGAACAAATGATATGAAATTTAAGAGTATTAATGGTACAACACAAAAAGAAATGGTAACAAAATTTCAAGAACGGGACACAGGATGGGCTCAACTAAATCTGCTTGTTTAAGTGCAGAAAAACAACATACGAATGAGGGACACAAATAAATAATATGCCATTTAAGAGCATTGAAGGCACGAGAGAAAAAACGATATCTCCTTTGGCTCCTATCTAAATAAAGTTGGCGAATTTTAAAAACGGGATACAGTGTGATTATGAATACATTTCTTTGTTTTAGTAAAGAAAAACAATAAATGGCAGCTAAGGAGAAAGTATTAACTTTGTTGTTAGTGTATCAATATACTTTTTTTTATAATTATGTAAGTAAAATGTTTTATAGGAGCAAAAAAGTAATATTTCAGCATAGGATTTTTCATAGTTTTCTAAAAAGTCGGCACCTCTCTTTCAAAAATGATGTTCTAAAATAAAAACTAAATTTATTCTTCTCTTACTACAAAATAACTTAATTCAAGTAATACAACTTGAGACTTTAAATAATTAATGATGAAATATAACTCAGAGATTTTTACAACTGAAATCCGTCATTGTGCCCAACATAATATATCTGTTAACAGTGTAAATAATGGAAAAAATGATACAATTTAAAATTCTTGAGTTTAGAGCAAGAACACTGAAAATCACATATAAGAGGATACACATGAAACAGTTCTTCTAACTTACTTCCCTATCCCCTTCAATCCCTTACATCAGGGGTGCTCAAACTTGAACTGTTGGCGATCTACCTCAATATTGTTAGACTACGATCGATCGACTCTGAGAGGCTGCAAGTAAGTGTGATGCAAGATTGTCGTCTAGGTAGGGTGTATCGTGGCATAGATATTAATTTTCCGCACAATATGCATTTTTTTTTTAGTCAAGGTAAGTGTAGGTCTGCTCTAAAATGTCAATGAAAAAATTCATAATTATTCAAAATTGCGAGTTTATTGGTTCTTACAAAACAAACGAGTTCTAGTGTCTAAACTTAACTGAAGAGTGACTTTGGATGTTGAGGCGTGGCACTGCATGTCCTCAGCATACTTTTCATAAGATGGTACGTAATTACCGAGTGCTAATCGCAAGCATGATGACATATGTTCGTCAGTTAGTCGATTGCGATATTTTGACTTAATTATCTTCATTTTAGAAAATGCAGACTCGCACCAGTAAGATGACCCAAACATTGCCGTCAGTTGAAGGGCGATTTGCCTTAGATTCGGATATTTATCTTCAGATATAAAACACCAGAATTTCGTATCAGATGCTGTGGCTTTGAGATGTATATCTGATATAATCTGCACTAACTCATTTTCACCAGAACATGAGTCCATGTTAAACTGACTTGCTATTTCAGTAGCTAATTCCTCAATGTTTTTACACGAAAAAGGATAACTCATAAATGATGCGATATTTGCCAATTTACTAAAATCATAAAAACGTATTTCGAATTGGCCCAAAATATTTGATAATTCTGCCTCATAAATATCATAATTCAACTGAGGAATCCTTGCTTTCAAAGACGGAAAATTTTTCAGATCCTTTCTTTTCAGTTGATCTATCATAAGTTGCAATTTACTCTTGAATGCGTTTATTGCGCTAATCATCTCCATAATAGTTTTTCCTTTACCTTGAAGCTCCAAATTAATGGTGTTTAAATGCACTGTGATGTCTGTCAAAAATGCCAAATCAGTCAGCCATTTTCCGTTTTTTCAGCATCTGAGTGTCATCACCTCTTTCGTCCAGAAAAAGCTGTTATTTCGTACAATAATTCTTGAAAACTTTCTAGGAATTTTCCGCGACTCAACCACCTGACGTCCGTGTGAAGAACTAAATCAGTGTATTCAGCTGACTCACTATCTTCCAACTGCAATTTAAAGAGCCGTCGTTGCAAGCTACGTGCACGGATAGAATTCACAATTTTTATTGCAATGCCCATTATCTCCTCCATGTTTAGAACTTTTGAACACAAAACTTGTTGATGTATAATGCAATGGAAGGAGAAAAATGAAGAGAAATCATCATTAGCTCGACACAATGCCACAAAACCGTGTTTGTTTCCAGTCATTGCTGGTGCTCCATCGGTTGTAATGCACACTAGTTTATATATTGGTAGCTTGTAGTTTGTTACAAAATTGAAGAAAACGTCATATATATCTTCGCCACGGGTTTTTTTCCTTTCAGAGGAATCATTGTCAAAAACTCTTCCTTAGCCGACATGTCATTGAATACCATTCGAATAAAAATACACAGCTGGGCAGTGTCTGTCATATTGGTGGATTTGTTGAACTGTAAAGAAAAGTATGTACATTCCATGATATCATGTTTTAGTTTATCTGCCATGTCCTGACTCATGACTTTAACACGCCTTGTGACAGTCGGACGAGATAACTGAAGTTCTCTAATAGCAGACATAATCTCTGTTTTATTTTTAAAATCTCCAAATAAAGTCTCACCCACTTCAATAAATGCTTCCTTCACAACCAATCCATCATCAAATGGTTTCTTGTGTTTTCGCCAATATATGAGATATTTTAAATGACGCGATCGTTGCAGCTTTTTGATTGTTTGGCTGGTCTTGTGAACATGGTTTGCTCATTTTTCAAACAAGTTATCAAATCACGTACTTTTCATTTTCTTAATTCACTCTGTGGCGGAAAATCATTTTCATAGTTTTTATGAACCGTTTTATGATGCCTCTCTAAGTTCCCACGCTTAGGTATTGCAACTGACGCATGGCAAATGAGACAAATGCACTTATCCTTTACCATACAAAAGAAAAATTCTTCCTCCCAATCGTTATTAAAATGATAAGTTTTACTTTTCTTCGCCGCACTCATTTTTGGACTATTTTTATTAATAAACTTTGTATCGATGTATCGCCTTCAAGTTACAACTCAGACTGACTCCTATTCTGCAGGCGCAACATTTATATCGGCGCGAACGAAGTCTCGAATGTTCCCGTCAAACACGCCGCCCGAAGTTTCTAGAAAAATCGGCGGCAATCAAAAACGCGGCTTTTCTTTGACAAGTACCGCGCGTTCCTTTGATAAAGCCGCCTTTTGCCGCTAGCAGGGGGTTATTACGATAAAAGAAAATGATGAGGGGGTTATTCTGGCCTAATTGTGCATCGAATAAATTTTAGTAGTTTATTCATTACATTTTGTTTTAGTTACCTAAAACAAAATTTGTGAATAGTTCTATATCGGAATTTTTTTCTCGAGATCGACTTAAAAAGCACTCGCGATCGACCGTTTGAGCACCCCTGCCTTACATGTATGACTATAAATTTGGCAACTGTATTAACTATCGGCCACAAAAAATTATGATAATGCTATTGAAACTACACAATATTCAATGACTTCCATCCTTTTCGCCATCTTCTTTTTCTACTTCAAATATTATGTATGTGTGATAGGCAAACAAACCAACATACAGACGGAAAATGGAAACAAAATAAGTAAAATGAATTCTACCCAGAAAAAACTTAAGACAACCAATACTAACCAGAAATATAAAATATTTGTGCTTTTTCAAAACAACTCCTAATAGACTAATTTAAAATCAGTTTACCAACTGTTCTCTTGACCAAAAACATTTCCATTGAACATTAATTTAACGCTAATCGTCACGTTTGACTAGCTTGATTTCTGCTCTCCGAAGTTAGTGTCTATATTTTGCTCAATGTTCCGGCTAGCACAGAAGTTGAATAACAACTAATAGATTGAAGTGCATATGGCCCACATAACTTCTGGCGTGTCGGTAAACTCGAAATTGGTTGACAAAGTTTGAATTGGAATAACCAATTGATTCCATCTTGAATGTAAATAGTGCTGCTAGAAGGTTAACTTTGGCTTAACTTTAACACTGTTCCAGTGAGTTGTCTGTATAAGCGAAATAGAACGGACAAGTTGCAAGCGTGATTCAATCGAAGAAGTCAAGCATATATATATATATATATATATATATATATATATATATATAATATATATATATATATAGAGGGTGTGCCACCAAAAATCCTGACAAACTTCAATTTAAATCTCCGTATTGTATTGCTTATGTTAAGTAAATGATTTATGCAAAAAAACTGTGGTCTGTATGTTTTGCTGTTTTTGGCATGAAAATGTTATTAATTTTAATACGATAATGTGTTATTACCATGTCTAGTTTGTATCACGCTTAAAATATGTTTATTATTTTTTTTGGGAGTCCAGCTCCAGAGTATTTAAGGTTTAGCTTGTTCCAAAATATAAGATCCTGATTTTTGCCGTTTTTAAGTGGGCAATACAAAAATTCTGACCTTTTGTTTATGATAGGTTGCAGAGATGGACTTAAGAATTTTAGTCATTAATGCCAATAAATAAAATTAGTGTTTTTGAGATGTTTATTTATAGATGCGTGTAAAAACAAATGGATAAGAAGTACAAATATACAGTTTGAATGAATGGGGTTTACAAGAGTATAAATAAAAATATATTTTAACTTAAGTCTAATTCGGTTTCACTATCACTGTCATCAGTTGAGGTAATTACTAGTGGTTTTTATATTATTTACATAAATATATGAATCTTCAACTTTAACAACATGCTGAATGTAATTCTTCCAGCTTTCACAACGTATATCATTTATAACTTCTTTTACTAATTCAACCACTGACACGCTTAAAGTAGGAGAAACATTTTGTGCCCTTATTTTTGATTTAACTTGATGCCAAATATATTCAATTGGATTAAACACACAATAATACGGAGGAAGCCGCAAAACAGTGTCTCCCATTTTCTCAGCCATACTATCACAAACATATTTCTTTTTCAATTTACAGTCTTTCAAAACTTCCAGAAGATCAAAAAAAAAATGTAATTTTCTAACATATATTCTGTACTGCCGATTTGGTGTTGGCTGCATTAGGAACCTTATTTAGTAGGCGAGTATGGTAACTTGCATTGTCCATAACTATAACACTCTGTTCGGGAACATACTATCACAAACATATTTCTTTTTCAATTTATAGTCTTTCAAAACTTCCAGAAGATCAAAAAAAAATGTAATTTTCTAACATATATTTCTGTACTGCCGATTTGGTGTTGGCTGCATTAGGAACCATATTTAGTAGGCGAGTATGGTAACTTGCATTATCCATAACTATAACACTCTGTTCGGGAACATTTGGCAAAAGGGAATTTTGAAAACCAATTTTTTTTAAAAAAGTTCTGCGGTCGTCTCTTCGTGATAGTCCAAACTCAGCCCTTTTCAGATCCAGCATGCAAAATGGTTATTTATTTACCTTTATTTGAAGGTGCGTTAGTCCATTTTGTACTGCTGTCAACCCACCCTTTTTGCACAGTGTCATGGGTATTGAACCATGTTTCGTCAAGGTAAATTATTGATTCGTAATTCGTAATCTTTGTAACTCCATCACTACTTACCTTTTATTGATTTTTCGGAACGTGAATCCCATTCTTAAGAGAATTCTGTGAAGGGTTGATCGGCCACACCAGTCCTGCACCAGTCTTAATTTTATTTTGTCAAGTGTCGACACCAACTGCTCTTCATACACAGAATATATTTTTCTCCTGATGACGTCTTTTTCACAATGGTATACATGATGCATTTGAAAATCTTTCCGTTATTTCCAGTTCCCGAGTGATGGTTTTTCTACAATACCCTTAACAGGTTGACTGCCGACCACTCCGATCGGAGTGCGTCGGGTCTCTTCGCCAACGCCGTCTACTCCGATCGGAGTTCGACATGCGTTCTTACGAAACGTTTTAGTATTCCATCGGCGTTGTATATGAAACGTGTTTCTAGTGGTGGCGTTGCTTAAAAACGCAAGTTCTAACAGGTGCTTAAGTGGTTCCGCGGATTTGCTTTTGGTTTGGTTGTAATCTGCCGTACAATATGGACAATCAACCTGGGCCTTCTGGTATTAAAAAAAGACATTGTAGTGATGAAAAAAAGGTATATGATAAGAAAAAGAAGCTAACTGACACTGAATTATTGCAGCTATTGGAAGAAAGCGGAGGTAGTAGTGACGAACATTACGTACCAGACACAGACGATAGTGATGTAAATTCAAGCTCCGAGTCCGAAGAAGAGAATTTTATAGACCCTATTCGGCCCCACATCAAACACTTCCTAGCCTTAATGAGATAAAAATGGAACGACAGAGGTGCGTTAAAACAAATTTTGTTCCAGAAAACACAGGAATTATTGGTGCAAATTCCAGGACAGGGGTGCACCTATCGATTTTTTCGAAATGATCATTGATGATGATTTTTTACAAACTATTGTAGAACGAACGAACTCTTACGCAGTCGAGGTTTTGCTGCGCCCAGAGACAAGTACAAAATCACGTATTACTAATTTTAAAGATCTTACTCTTGACGAACTAAAAATTTTTTTGGCCCTGTTACTTCACACTGGCACAATATCCTTGAGCCGTCTTAACGATTATTGGAAAACTGATCCGCTATTTAATCTACCTGTTTTTAGAAAATATATGTCAAGGAATAGATTTTTGCTTATCTTGAGGTGTTTGCATTTTACGTCTCCAGATATGGATCCGGCAGATCGGCTAGGAAAGATTAGATTTGTGGCAGATTTTTTTAACAACAAGATGGGAGAAATTTACTATCCTGGAAGAGAGTTGTCTTTGCATGAAGCTCTGGTACTTTATCGGGGTCGTCTCCAGTTTAAACAGTATATCAAGAGTAAGCGTCATAAGTATGGTATGAAGTTATACATGCTGACAGAGCCTAATGGACTTATTTTGAAATTTCGTGTCTACGAAGGTGCGACAGATGTTTATGGTGGCAGCGGACATACTGAAAAGATTGTTTTACATTTATTGGAGGAAAAATTGGGTGTGGGGACATGCTGTTTATCTAGACAATTTTTACAATAGTGTTAATTTAGCTAGGAAATTACTTCAACAAAATACATACTGCACTGGTACGCTGAGAGCTGAGAGGAAAGATCATCCGAAAGAGGTAATGAGTGCAAACTTAAAACGTGGTGAGAATAAATCTATGTTTTGCAATGGAGTGCATGTCGGAAAATGGCGCGATAAACGCAATGTTCAATACATTTCAACAGAATTTGGAAGCGAAATGGGCATTTTTAAAAACAAAAGAAATCAAGAATCTGAAAAACCTTCCGCAATCATTGGATATAATGCTTTTATGTCCGGTATAGATAGACAGAATCAAATGATGGCATATTATCCTTGCAGCCGTAAAACCATTCGGTGGTACAAAAAGTTATTCATGCATGTGCTGCAAATGAGCATGATAAACGCCTATTTTTTGTACAATAAATATTCGCGGCCTGACCAGTTACGATTATATGACTTCCGATTGGATGTCATAAGAAATTTACTAGCCAGACGACCAATTACTAATTTGCCGCAAATTCCTCCAGGCCAAATAAATGTCCACAGCATTAGCAAAGTAGAAAAAAATTGTTAGTGAAAAAAAGGAACTAAAGAAACAAAACGGGTAAGCAGAAAAGAATGCAAAGAATGCAGGAAAAATAAAATAAGAAAGCAAACAGTGTATGAATGCAAAATGTGCCCTGGACAACCAGGTTTTTGCCTTAATTGCTTTGAGGATTACCAAAAAAATGTACAAAAATGATTTAGAAATAAATGTTTTGAGTTCATGAGTTCGATTTATTATTTCTTTACTTATTTAATTGGACACTCCGATCGGAGTGTTCGGCATCTAGTAAAAATTTTCACTTGCAATGCCGATTACTCCGATCGGAGTGAAATTTTTTTTCTAATATTTTGAATGGCACATAAAAAAAACACATCCAAGACTCATTTTAATTCATATTTACCACAATGAAATAAAAATATTTGGAAAAATCTTACCGGCGTCAACCACAAACTCAAAAATATAGATCGGCAGTCAACCTGTTAATCGTAGAAATTGGGATTTTTGTTAGTTCACTGGTTTCTTGCAAAGCACTTTGTTCATCCAAATTTCTTTTAACCAAACACTCTTAAACATTTTTCACTATTTGTTTAGAGTCAAGTGATAAATGTTTTCTCTTATGATAGCCACTATTGCAATTTTCCCACGGACGCCACATAATTAAAATAGAACCGTTACATGTAAGTAAAATTAAAACTAAACATAATAAAAAGTATCGTTCGAATCTTAATGGGCACCTGTGGTGATTAAGCCTATATTATCAAATACCTAAAGGGCTCCAAACCGGGTTGCCAGGTAGTAAATATATAGGTTAAAATAGATCCAATATGATTGCAGGTACAAGTGAGGGCGGTATACAAAGCAGGTAAAATAAAAATACCTTTATCGTAATACGTGGCAATTATGCACAAAACCTTAATAGGGTCGTTTATTGCCCCACTGAAAAAGCAAAAAGGCAGGATCTTATATCTTAGGATTTACTATAGTAAAAAAAAATGTTTAGAAATATTGCCAGTGCTAGATCTAGACATTCAGGCCTCAGATTCTTATTTTGGAGTTAACTGTTAAATATCTCTCAGATAACCTGATATTCTTGTCCACTTGGTGATTTGTTCTTTTACTTCGGCGTTAAGAGTTCTGGTACTTGTAATGTTAACTCCCAGATATTTAAATGTCATCACTTGTTCGATTATATTCCCTTCTATCTCTAATTTGCATCGCAGTGGCTCTCTGGAAATTACAAGACATTTTGTTTTTTCGGTGGCTATCGTCATGTATTTCTTTGTCTCTATGGCAAACTTATGTAACATTCTTTATAAGTCGTCCTCAGACTCTGCTAATAGTACGTTATCGTCTGCGTAGCATAATATCTTTATATGATGGTTTCCCAATCTATATCCTGCCAGTTGTTTTATAGGTTTGATCATTTTATCCATTAGTGTACTGAACAACAGTGAGCTTAAGGAATCCCCTTACCTAATGCCGGAATCCATTGGCGCTGGCTCTGAAAGTTCGCTTTCTACACGTATCTTTGTTTTAATATCCATGTTCAAATTTTTTATCAAAATTTGTATGTCTTTATTTACGTTCTTTTCGTGTAGAATTTCAAGTATGTCGTGTAGTTTCTCCCGATCGAAGACCTTTGTTAAGCCTATAGAACAAATGTAAGCTGTTTTGCATATTCGATCGCTTGTTCCACTACTTGACGAACCATATATTTTGCATCTGTCGTTGAGCGGTTTTTCTGAAATCTCTGCTGTTCCTCACTTATGTTTAACACGGGTTCTATTTTAAGAGCTATTATTTTTGTCAATAACTTGGATACCGTATTTAAAAGAGTGATATCTCTATAGTTTTTTGGGTCATCTTTTTTACCTTTTTTGAGCAATGGAATTGTCATGTTCCTTCTGTTTGTACGATTCCACAATTTAGAATTTCTTGAAGTAATTTTCGAAATTCGTTCTACTAGTTCTCGTTTGCCGTATTTTAGTTAGAAGTTCATTTGTAATTCCGTCTTCCGCTGGCGATTTTCCATTTTTTAAGGTCTTTAAGATGCTTTCTATTTCTTCCTTCGTAATGGTTGTCCTTTTGTCGTTATCTTGTAAACCTATCTCTCTATCTGGTGTGTTGTCAGTTTTGTAAAGACTATTCTCGCCCTTGATTTTTGTTACAGTGATCACCTCGCTGGTCTCCTTCTTTCTGTTTCTTAACACCTTCCAAATCTTCTTCTGCGCGCCGTACAGATCTGATTCCATGGCTTTTGTAAAATGGCCCAAGTATTCCTCTTTTAATTGTCTTATTCTTTTATTCGCCCGATTTCTCTCTGCCACATAATTGTTCCTATTTTTTAACGTGTTGGTTGATTTATATTTAAAATAAGCTTCTTTCTTTTGTGCTAACTTCTTGAGTGAACCATGGTTTGTAGTTGATTTTTGGTATGGCGTATACCTTGTGTTTTCTCGCTGACTCACTTGCTGCTTTCAGAATGCTTTGTTTTATTTTTTGCCAGAATTCCTCTACTATCACTTTCTAACACCTCGCTTTCTTTGATTTTTTGGTTTAGCCTGTCTTGATAAAGTTTTATAGTAGAGTCATTTTCTAGTGATCATATGTTTAGTTTTTCAACATATTTAGATGCTTTTTCCTTTTGTTTATGATATAATCTTATTTTACACATGATCGCTTTCAGTGTTGGCTGAATTTAAAGTTCTTACATCTATTATTTGTTCTGGAGTAAAGTGTCTACTTGTAATTGCGTAGTCTATGACTGATTGTTGTCTTCTGGTATTACTCCAAGTATATTTGTGTTGCCATTTGTGATCAAAGAAAGTGTTATTAATTCTGCATGTGTGTCGGGTGCAGAAGTTCATTATCAGATGCCCGTTATATGGGCCTCGTTAAATTTTTGTTTTATTCCGGGGATGTCATTACCGATTCTTGCGTTCAGGTCTCCCATGATTATAAATGGAAGGTAAGTTGGTATTGTTTCTATTTCATTCTGCAAGAGTTCGTAAAATGTTTGTCGTTCTTCTCGGGTTTTATTTATATCTGGCGCATAGACACTAAGAAGGTTAATGCATTTATTGTCCAGCTTCAGTGACAGATACAGAATTCTTTTGTTTATGTAACCAATGTTGTCAATATTGTTTCGAATTTTTTATGGAGTAAAACTCCTTCTTCTGCCGTTGACCTTTTTGATTCATCTTTTCCGCTATATATCAATATATAGTCTTCTATTTTGTTGATATCCTTTCCTTTTTTCTTCGTCTCAGATGTGCAGTAGATGTCTATCTGTCTTTGGGCTAATTCGTTCATGACTTCTTCTTCTCTTTGACTCCAAGATGTTATATTCGAGCAGCTGAGTCTTAAGGTATTGTTGTTTTTTCAAAATCGTGTCCTATTCCGTTGTCGAGTCGTCGTCGTCGTTAAATCTGTCCAGTTCCGAGGCTCCCTTGTGGGTCTGTGAGCTAATGAACCATTTTACTGCTGGTAGGTAGTTAACCTCACTAGCTAACCCTCGTCCTTTATCCGGGCTTGGGGCCGGCAACCGGTTTAGAAATGTATTTATTGCAAGTAGACCGCAAGCAACAATTAAGATTTGCAGGTAGATCGCACACTACAGTGGCACCAAAAAAAAAAAAAATAGTAGAAATAACCGGTCAACTGCAAGTTAAAACTTGCGCAATTAGTGTTCCGTACGTTTGATTGCTTTTAAAACAAAAAAATTTGTTACGGAGGTATAAAAAATAACCAGTGACTTCACAAAACACACCCCAAATGAGTTTTCAACAAAGTTTGTTTCCAATCTTTACTGAAAACTAATGACCTTGAAATTTTTGTTTTTTTATATACCAGATAAATTATTAAAGGTAATGCAGTCGTGATAATTTTCGTTCAATCTACACCTCGTGGAAAATATTCCAGTACTTTTCGAGATAAGGCGGGGGGGGGCGGGGGGGGCAGCGATTTTTTGCGATTTTTTTAAAAATAATACAAAGAAAAGTGCGAGAAAGTCTTACATTATTATATACATTTTTTACTTGTATTTTCACAAGCTTTCATTTGACACCACACTCGGTGACCAAGTAAAAAAACATTTTTTTTTCACTTCCCTCAAAACTAACTCCTAGAGTCAAAATTTAACTTTTAAAACTACACGTCTCTGATGAGGCCATCAATTCCAATATTATTACCAAATTTCAACTTTTTATGACAAATAGTTTCGGAGAAAATCGGATGTGACAGACAGACAGACAGACGGACAGACAGACAGACATCGAAGTCATCTTATAAGTGTTCCGTACGGAATACTAAAAATACGAATATTTTAAGTAATAGGAACTTTTGGAATTGGTATAATAATACTTATTTTTTAAGTATTCAAGAACCAGATATTTCAAAAATTATTATGTGTTTCAGAGCCTTTAAACATGTAAATAAAAATCGATATCAGGAGTATAAAGAAATTCGAAATTTAAATGATAATTCGAACTATAAGACGCGCCTCTAGTATGAATTTTTCAAAGCTGTAGTACCGGTTTTAAATTAGGACTGCAATAAATGCATTTACCATTTACCTCTTCCACTATTACTCTCCATGTTGGGCACATTTCCTTTCTCTGACAGCACCATAGTTAACCAGATAAATCTGTCAAACGTTAAGCCCGTTTTCCGCTTAGCGCAGACGGCACCTGCACACACACACATACACACTGTTGTCGGATCTTTTCCAGGGCTGAATTTAATTAAAATTTTATTTTACCGTATAAATTTTAAAAGACGCTAGAGGGCCTTAATTTGTGCCGAATTATATTAACATTCATCTAAAAAAGTTTCTTTCATTCGTTGGTTTCGCGCGCCGTTCGCGCTGCTTCGACCAGGAAAAATAATTAAAATTTCTTTTTTAGAGTGCCAGATTTTTCTAGATTTTTCTATTTGGACTCTGAGAAGTAATTTTGCGCAATAAATTGAAAAGGCGCCGAGATTTGTTCAGATATAAGAAGCTTTTAAACGATTTAAAAGATTTTTAAAACCGAGTTAATCTCGGACCGAACGTTTTCCACGGAAAAATTATAAGCATACAAAATTTAATTGGAAAACTCAAGTTTGAAATATAGGTCAGAGTGCCGAAAGGACATTTTTAAATTAATTTTCTTTACCTTCTTTGTAAGTAATGTTCAAATATAACAATTCATTATGGAGTTAAGTTAATAAAATTGTTTTGTCTACAGGGTGTCTCAGTATTCCGTGTACATAGAGTTACTGCAGATTTCTGGAATAATAATATGACCATTTTAATCCACCTTACCTTTGTCCAAAAATTTGTAATTTGAGATACACGGTGTCAAAGTTATACTTTTATTTTAGTTTTTCTTAACTAGCTTTTTTGAATAATTGTACTATTTGTACAAGATTCGGTGCTAAGAGGTTTTCTGAGATGAGAAATCGAAATCAGCTCATAGTTTTATTGTAATTTGTAGGGGGCGCCACTGATTGCACTGTGTATACTTTTAAATTGTTATAACTTTTTTACACCATTCTATATTATTTTTTCAATATATATCAACTAGCCGGGCCCGCGGCTCCGCTCGCGTGAACTTGATTCACTGCTATCGTCACTGCTTATTCCTTATGTTACCCAACGTAATAAAATATCTCCCATTATTTCTCCTTATCTCCCAATATTTCTCCTTATTTCCCATTATCTCTACAAACATGTGTGCTAGACACATAAAAAAAAAAAAAAAAAAAATCCATCATCTAGGCTTATCTCTGTTCATCTCCCATTATTTTTCCTTATCTCCATTATTTCTCCTTATCTCCCATTATCTCACCTTATTTCCCATTATCTAGGCTTATCTCGACTTATCTCCCATTATTTCTCCTTATCTCCAATTATTTCTCCTTATCTCCCATTATCTCACCATAACTCCCATTATCTAGACTTATCTCTGCTTATCTCCCATTATCTCTCCTTATTTCCCATTATTTACACTTGTCTCCCATTATCTCACCTTATCTCCCATTATCTCACCTTATCTCCCATTATCGAGGCTTATCTCACCTTATCTCCCATTATTTCTCCTTATCTCCCATTACCTCACCTTATCTCCCATTATCTAGGCTTATATCAAATTATATAGAACATATGTATAAATTTATAAAAAACACGTAAATCGGATAAGTGGTTCTCGAGTGATAAGCGCACTAACGGACAGACAGACAGACAGAGAGACGTTGCATTTTATATATATTGTTTTCTTTGCTACATGATATTGTTCCATATTTAATGCTTTAGGGAGTGTATTGTAAGAGAACGTGCTAGCGGCAAACTTTTTCTCCGACTTAATTCATTATTATTGTCACTGCTTATTCCTTATGTCACCTAATAAAATACAGTCGACACTCTATATAGTGAAAGACCAAAATGTTGACCGAAATTTCACTATAGAGAGTTTTTCACTATATAAAGAGAAAATCCGTATATATTGCTATGTATGTAAGATATTCTAGATCTTGAAAAAATTGCACTATAAGAGTTTTTCACTATATAGAGTTTCACTATAAACAGTGTCGACTGTATATCCTATAACCTGGCCAGAGAACATACGTATGTTTAAAAAAAAGCACGTAAATCGGATAAGTGGTTCTCCAGTGATAAGCACACTAACGGACGGACAGACAGACAGACGGACAGAGAGACATTGCAGTTTATATATATTATAAATATTCTCTGCTACATAATATTGTTCCAGACAGACGACAGACAGAATACGTTGCATTTTATATATATTATAGATGTAATAAAATATAAACCTATAACCTGGTCAGAGAACATATGTATGAATTTAAAAAATCACGTAAATCGGATAAGTGGTTCTCAAGGGATAAGCGCATTAACGGACAGACAGACAGACAGACAAACATTGCATTTTATATATATTATAGATATAGATTATTATTACATAATCTGGCCAAAGAATATATGTATGAATTTAAAAAAAGACAGGTAAATCGGATAAGTGGTTCCCGCGTGATAAACGCACTAATGGACAGACAGACAGACAGAGAGACATTGCTTTTTATATATATTATAGATTATACATTACAGATATTCTTTGCTACATAAATTGTTCCATATTTAATGGTTTAGGCTGTGTATTGCAAAGGCACGCGCTAGCGGCAAACTTATTTCCGATATCATTCACTATTTTTACGTCGCTGCTCATTCCTTATGCTACCTATCGTAATAAAATATAGCCTATAACCTGGCCAGAGAACATATGTATGCTTAAAAAAAAAGTACGTAAATCGGATAAGTGGTTCTTCAGTGATAGGCGCACTAACGGACAGACAGACAGACAGAGAGACGTTGCATTTTATATATATTATAGATATAATATTCGTATTATCCGTCTTCTTCTGTCTAAAAAGCTCTCTTGGTAAATGTTGTTCCGAGCAATAGTTTCAGAGATAATGGAATGTTTGTTTCCACTTTTTAATTCCATTGTCAAATTCGCAAATGCGCTCCTTCACACTTCATCCAGGTTTAAGATGTATCCTAAAAAAATTTCTTTGAAATTTAGAGCATTCTTAAAAGCAAACGCTAACAATAATAATAAAATATATATATAAAGCTGACAACAATAATATGAATATGAATTTAACTTCGAAATATGTTAGTGCATGTTTTATGTTTAGGATTACACCCAAATTTAGGTCATGATGTCACATTCCTTCCTTGTCAATTTGACATTTAAATTTTAAAATGTGAAAAAATCGTATTTTTATTGAAAATATTCAAAAAGGTTATAAAGAAAAAATGATTGTATTGCAGTTTTTACATTTATGTACCAATGTTCGAAAGATTTGATGAAATTGACTTTTTTAAATTATTTTCCCCTAAAATGACAATCAACTGTTTTTCCACATAAATTATCTTATGTACTTATTTATTAGTTCATGTTTCACTAAATGTTAAGAAAAAAAAATAATTAGGCCTTAAAATTAACTTAGCTGAAAAACAAGTTCTATCAAAAAGTATAGTTTAACAATGTGATCTTGGTACAAAAACCGCATAATTTTTATGACAGCTCAACTTCTAAGGGCTAATAAAATAAATATTAATTTTATGTAATAAATTTGAGCAAATTTATAGTTTTTAAATTTCTTAATTCCTTCTTCAATGCACAAAACAGTTCTTTTATAAATTATATGGCGATTATTCGCAACATACTCTTTTTTAATTTCATATACAGCTTTTGGGGATAGTTTATTCGAAATGTTTTTTAACATATTTTCAAAAGGTCAAAAACAAGATTTTTAAAAATTGTTACTATGTTTTGCAACGCAATATTGATGGAAAGAATATACATTCATGTTTTGCTATTAAGTCAAACAAATTATAATATGATAGGCTTTCACGTATCTTTGTCGTAGTTACCATAGATTTTGTGTTTTGTTCCTTTGTCACATAAAACATCAAACTGACATTAGTTTGTTCACTATTATTAATGCAATAATAACAGTTTTCTGAATTTTCTCCTTGATAACTAAAAACTCAAAGAGAAGCTGCCGTCATTTTTAATCAACGAGATCCTGAAAAAGTTATAACGTATACAACAGTAGGAAGAATTCTTACCAACTTTAAAAATACTGGATGTATGGACAATAATTTTAAACGTCAACATGAACATTGGGTTACTAATGAGAATGCTCAGTTTGCAGTTATGCAGAGAGTGATTGAAATGCGTAGAACTTCAATTGCCAAAAAAACCGCACAATGTAGGTTTATCTTATAATTCAGTTCAAAGAGTGCTTAAGAAAAGTAGATTTAAACCTTATAAATCAAAGTTAGTCCACACTCTCAAAGAACAAGATTATGATAGGCGCATGTATTTTTCTTTCTGGCTGCAAAGTAAAACTGAAGAAGACCCGTCATTTACAAAGTATATTTTGTTCAGTGATGAATGTACTTTTAATTCTAATGGTGTTGTCTCGTCGCAAAATTGTAGATGGTGGGCGGATAGCAATCCAAATTTTACAATAGATACAAGAGATCAATATTCCTTTAAAACGTTTGGTGCGGTATTTTTTAATAACAGAATTATTGGCCCGTTTTTTTTTTAGAGAAAATCTTACAGCCGCAAGGTACTTACAGTTTCTAAACAACGAACTTTTAAATGAACTGGAAGATTTTAGTTTAGAGGAAAGAATAAAAAGGTACTTCCAACAAGATGGAGGACCTAGTCACGGCACCTTCGAAATTAGAAATTGGGCTGGAAGAAAACTTTTCTGGGAAGTGGATTGGTAGGTTTTCCTATGAACTACCTTGGCCGCTGCGGTCATCCGATCTTACGCCCTGTGATTTTTTTTGTGGAGGTATTTAATTAATTTAGTTTATGCTCAGCGACCTTCTGAAAATATCGCACACTGTAAATGAAATCAAGCCGGAGTTCTATGCAAATATTCGTCATGAAATTTATAACAGAACTATTATGTCTATTGCAAAGGAAGGAAGAAGCGTAGAAACTTAAGAACGTTTTTTTCATTTAGTAAATAACATTAATTTTTTATAATATCCTTGACGTGTCATAAATGATAAGCAGCTTTGCACCAATATTGCATTGTTAAATTACAACTTTTTGAAAAAAATAAATTTTCAACCTAATTTTACGGCATAATTAATTTTTTTCGTAACATTTAGTAAAACATTAACCACTAAAAAAGTATATAATATAATTTATAAGAAAAAATTTTCGATTACACTGGTCAACACAAGTCTTGTTTCCTTTATTTTTTTTTCTGTTATTGGGTATTTCTATGGCCCTGACTATGAAAAAAATACTGGGAGATTGCTAACAGCTTTACCTTTTGAAATATACAGTTTTATTATTTTGCCAAAAAAATATAAAAAAATAATACATTATGTTAACAAAATTTCTATTGACCACTAGCAAATGATCTTTTATAAGATTTCCTTGAATAAACGACTTTAGGTAGATCTCGTTGCAAACTCCAGCAGTAGTCTGCCATCATATGTGAGTCCCCACCGCCCCTGATAACGCTCTTCCATTGTCCGAAGATCCTGATGAAATCTTTCACCCTGCTCCTCACTAAAATCACCCAGATTTTGTGCAAATCGGTCTAAATGCGAGTGCAGGAAGTGAATTTTTATGCTCATGTTGCACCCTAGCTCTTGCAAGTTCGATAGCATGCGACATGGTCGTCAGATTTCTTTTTGCCTAGGAAGCTACTCATAACCAAAACGAATGAATTCCAAGCTTTAGATTCGACTTCAGTCATTGATTTGACAAAATTAGGATCTTTCACGAGTTGCCTAATCTGTGGCCCATCAAAAATACCAGCTTTCAATTTTTCTGAACTTAATCCTGGAAACTTGCGTGAAAGAAAATTAAAACATTCGCCACTTTTGTCAAGCGCCTTCACAAACTGTTTCATTATGCCGAGTTTAATATGAAGTGGTGGAAGTATGATGCGGTCTCGGCTAACTAAAGGCACGTTTATAACATTTTTTGTACCAACTTTTAGCTCTTCCCGCACTGGCCAAACTTTTTGCGACCATTGGTGTTGTTTGTCACGACTATCCCAGAGACACATGAAACAAGGGAACTTTGTGTACCCCCCTTGTTGACCTAAAAGAAAGTTAACGATTTTCAAATCAACACAAATGACCCATATGTGGTTTTGATACTTAATTTTTTCCATAACCTTAGAAACATTTACGTATTCTTCTTTTAAAGTCGTCGAATGTGCAATAGGTATAGATCCATACTTGTTACCGTTATCAAGCAAAACACACTTTAAACTTCTTTTGCTGCTGTCTATGAAAAGACGCCAATCACTACGTTGGTACTGTTTTAATCCCATCTGCTGCAAAATACCACCAACATCGTTACAAAAAAACTAAATCCTTCTCTTGAGAAAAATACGGTAACAGATTTTTTTCTCGGGTACGATAAAATGTAATGTTGGTTTCCGGAGTAAGAAAATTTTTTTTTTTAAACGAGATGCTAAAATTTCAGAAGCTTCTTTTGGTAAGTTCAGATCTCTTACTAAGTCATTTAGTTCTTTCTGATTAAATGGTTGAGGTTCTGAAAGGCTACATTTGTAGTCTAAATCAGAGTCTTCACTTGATGTATTTCGTTCGGGTTTACAGAGATTTGGATCATCAGAAGATTTAGATGTGCTGGGTTGTACCTCTTGTGATTTTAATTGAGGTCGTTGAGCAGAAGATAAGTTAGAATATGACCACTGACTGCGATTTCCAGGGTTAATTCCGTTTATTTTCACAACGCAGAAGTAGCAATCGTCATGATGGTTTCGAGGTGTCATGGGTGTTACGAACATTATTGCATCTCTTTTTCCACTGTACCATAACCGTAGACATACCATATATTTCTGGCATACAATATGAGGAACCCATGGCTTGTTCTGATTACATAATTTTATTTTAAAGTATTGATGATACGCAGTTTTCACAAAGTCCGATATAGGTTCTCGATATTTTGCAAATATATATTCACCACAAATATAGCAAAACAATCGGGATTAAGCACACAACATCTTCTTGACGAAGCTATATCTAAAACAACAACAAAATATATTTTAGTGTCCAATAAAAAACGAAAATCTAAGTAAAAATAGTAAATGAGGGTAGTTAGCTATAACTCAAAAATAAAAGCTGTTAGAGAAAAATTGTTGCCATATTTAAAAAATACGCGTCAATTTGAGATAGAAACAAAAAAAAAAATCACAGGAAACAAGCAATTTTCTTTTTTTTTGTTGACCAGTGTTATCATTTTCGGGGGACATAATCGAAAAAAGTCAAATTTGCCAGATTTTTTTGATAATTGGCACATAGACGTAAAATTAAAATACAATTTTTTTTTCTTTATAACTTTTTTAGATATTTAAAAAAAAACTTTTTTCCCAGATTTAAATTTTAAATGTCAAATTTAACAGGCAAGGCTTGTGACGTCATGACCTTATTTGGGTGTAATCCTAAACATAAAACATGCACTAACACATTACGAAGTTAAATTTTCAAAAACTCTTATAATAAAAATTTTTCCCATACGGTGCAAACTTTACGAATGGCACTGTATATATAAGAAGGAACGCATTTGTGAATTTGACAATGGAATTAAAAAATGGAAACAAACATTCTACTATCGCAGAAACTGTTGCTCGGAGCAACAGTTACCAAGAGAGCTTTTTTAGATATGAGTAGGCCGCGAATACGAATATTTAATTAAAAATATCATACAGAGTGGTATAAAAAAGTTATGACAACTTAAAAGTATACACAGTGCAATAAGTGGCGCTCTCTACAATTTACAACAAAACTGTGAGCTGATTTCGATTTTTCATCTCAGAAAACCCCTTAGCACTAAATCTTGTACAAATATTACAATTATTAAGAAAGTTACCTAAGAAAAACTAAAATAAAAGGATAACTTTGCCACCGTATATGTGAAAAATTACGAATTTTTGGATTAAGGTAAGTTGAGTAAAATGGTCATATTTTCATCCCAGAAATCCACAGTAACTCTATGTACATGGAATATTGGGACACCCTGTATATCCACAACCGAATTGTGTTTTTATTAGAAATGTAACGGGTACTGGATCTACCCGGCCAAAACCAGGTACCCAGTGGATTTGGCCGGGTACCTGGTTTTGTCGAATACTTTATGCAAAAGTTTTTGAGTAAAACACTAAACTAAAAGTAACATTTATTTCAAAACATGCATAATACCTAGGTTGTCTGAAAAGTTCTCGATTTTATGTGTCAGATGGCGTTAGAAACTGTGAAACTATAGTTGTATTGGAACGTTGCATCCTTTATATAAACACACGTAAAATTTTATTTCGATCTGTCAATTTATTCGAGTAGTACCAACTGTTTAAATATTAACGTGTTATTGATTTTTTTAAAATGGAAAAAATTAAATATGGTGCAGTGATTAAATTCTTTGTTTTAGATGGTTTTAACACCAATAGAAATTCCTCGGAAATTGTTAAAAGTGTATAAGGATGCATCACCTTCGGTTTCCACCGTGAAAAAATCGGCTGCTCTTTGTAAATGTGGTGGTACAAGCCTCGAAGATGATCCACGCGAAAGTCGTCCAAAAATTGCTACAATACCACAAATCATTCAACAAGTCCATTTAACCGACTGTACCTATTTCTAGAACTGAAAAAACACTCAAATTTCATCGAATTGAAGACGTAATAAATGCTGTGGAAGATCGGTTTGCGAAAACAAATAATTTTTCTTGAAAGGTCTAGAGTTACTTCATAACCGAGGCAGTAAGTATATAAAGTTAAAAGGCAATTACGTTGAATAAACAACAAAAATAAAGTTTTTGTGTTTGAAATTTCCTTGCTCTTTAAATGCAGGACTAGAAACTTATTTCTACCCTATCGTTTATCCTTAAACTGAATTTTTCCAGTATATGAAAAGAAAAAACAACTTTTAAAGTATTTGGAAGACTTTAATATTATTACCGAGCTTCCATTAAGAGATACCATATAAAAGTTTATAAGTGTTTCGTATGGAAACACTTATAAGATCACTTCGGTGTCTATCCTTCTGTCACATCCGATTTTCTAGGAAACTATTTAATGCAGAAAGTTGAAATTTGGTACTTACATAGGAATTGATGGCCGTGTAGTTTTAAAAGTTAAATTTTGACTTAAGGGGTTAATTCTGGGGGGTGAAATCGGAAGTGAAAAAAAAAATTTACCAGGTCAAGTGGGGTGTTGAATGA
>CM032453.1:147868279-147980779 GCA_019049505.1 Pachyrhynchus sulphureomaculatus | reverse complement strand
ATATATATATATATATAAATACGAATATCTGGATGGATATGTTACGATTTCACTGCATAAAAAATGATTTGAATAAAAAAAAATAGAAACAAATACAGTGTCCAATTCTACTCGAACTAGCTACTAAAATGGACGATAGTAGTGATTAATGGATGCGGAAATATGTAGAGAAGTTAAGCCGGGAATATATTCGTTCGTTCATTACATGCCTATTGGAGCTTCGTATATGTACGTTGTGAAAAGGTTGAGGTATATGGCATTTTCAATGTTAACTCGTGAGTGTTCAGTGGCTTACAGGGAGATTACATTGCTGCCAAGTGTTTTATATCTATGCCTGAGGTTGTAGTGGTTCCTATTGGTCGTAATAGGCTCCGCCTCCTGGCCGCCGTTTCAGTGGCTTCCGTTCTTGTCATTTGTATTCTAACTGCCAGTTAATAAGTTTTTGTTAATAACGAGTTGAAGAAGTTTAAAGTATCATCTTTTATGTTCGAGAGACACTTCAACTCTACTGAACCACATTTTTCCTCTTATTGTTTGTATCATATTCACTTAATATCTAAAGGATTTTAAACCAAACTAAACCATTCGTTTAAATTTTACAATTAATCCACCCATATTTAATTAAAATAAGTGTCAAGAAATTATTATGAAAATCTACGCTTCTATAAATTGGGAGAGAAGATTATAATGTGCGTCTCAGGTGCGTAAATGTTAGGCGTAGCGAGGAGAGGAATAGGAAACCGTTTCTGGAAAGCCTTCTAATTTATGAACATAGATAGCTCATTGTCAATTGTAGTTTAATCCAATAAGAGCTGTTGGGAAATGAAATAATTATGTAATGTTCAGGTTATTAATAGAAAGACAGACGTAATTGACGTATTTAGAAACGAATCCTAATTTACACACATAATGAAATTATAATAATCGTTAAATATCCATATCATATATATATATATATATATATATATATATATATATATATATATATATATATATATATATATAGTGGCGAACAAAAGTATGGAAACATTTAAATTCCCATCTCTAGACTTAACATTTAAACATTTTACAATTACAATATTTATTTATTACACGTGTACCATTTTGAAGACTAAAACAGTTATTGTTTATTAGAAATGTGTTTAGTTTTTAGAGTAACAAAATTATGCACAAAAAAAAGTATGGAAACATTTTTGTTATAAAATAAAAATTCCACTAAGACGACTAAGATGTCGAAAGTATTTAATACTTAGGGTAATATCCTTCCTTCTGCCCATAGAGTCAATAAGCCTAACATAAAAATCGGGTGGTATTTTTTCTCATTTTTGTTTTAATGCCATCTAAAGTTCGTCCCGGCTTTTTATATTTCTTTTCCTAATTGGTTTATCCAGATAGTGCCAGAGATTCTCTATCGAGTTCAAATCAGGTGACTGTGAAAGCTAGCGCATCACCCGAATCCTTCGTTCAGGAAACCAATTCTTGGCCAACCGAGATGTGTGTTTTGGGTCATTTTCTTGTTGAAAAATCCATGACAGTGGTAAATTTTCTTCATAAGGAACCAAATTATTTTCCAATATCTCATGATATATTTGAGCATCCATTCTGCCATTTATCTTTGCCAATGGCCCCGGACCAGAACGTCGAAAACAATTCCATACCATGATATTTCGACCGCCATGTTTGACACTAGATACAAGGTACTTTGGGTTATATCTTAGACCAAATGGTTTTCCTACATAACCAGTAGAATCATTTCCAAACAAATTGAACCTACTTTCGTCACTAAAGAAACCACTGATTTTAAGTCCAGTCTTTATGTTCCTTAGCAAATTTCAATCTTTCTTTTCGCTTTGTAAGGAGTGGCTTTTTAACAGCACGCCTATCATGAAAATTTTCAGATAACAGACGACCCCTAATAGTCATGTCTGACACCAGTACACCCTGATATTCCTGCCTTAGTCCTTTATTAACAGCAGTTTTCTTGGCAATACAACGACCCAAACACACATCTTGCTTGGCCAAGAATTGGCTTTCTGAAAAAAGGATTCGGGTGATGTGCTGGCTTTCACAATCACCTGATTTGAACCCGATAGAGAATCTTTGGCACTATCTAGGAAAGAAATATAAAAAACCGGGACGAACTTTGGATCGCATTAAAACAAGAATGGGAAAAAAATATCACCCAATTTTTGTGCTAGGCTTATTGACTCTATGGGCAGAAGATGTCAAGCAGTGCTTGACGCAAAAAGATATCCCACTAAATATTAAATATTTTCGACATCTTAGTCGTCTTAGTGGAATTTTTATTTTATAACAAAAATATTTCCCTAAGCACATTTCTAATAAACAATAACTGTTTTAGTATTCAAAATGTTTGTTAGCATGTACACGATTAATAAATAAATATTTTAATTGTAAACCGTTTAAATGTTAAGACTAGAGATGGGAATTTAAATGACTCCATACTTTTGTTCGCCTTTGTATATACATATAAATATATATATATATATATATATATATATATATATATATATATATATATATATATATATATATATATATATATATATATATTAGGGTGACCGCAAAAAATCGATGACGGAATTTTGTTCGTCTGGACCCTACAAAACGATTCCCCTTTCCAGATATTGAGATAGCCAAAATTTGAGCTCAATTAAACGACGTTAACCCGTGCCGCTCGTCGCTCAAAGTTTGAAAAAATCCAAATTTTTGGCCAAAAAGCTGACATATGGAGCCATAACTCCAGAACGGTAGATAACAGAAACACGCTTAATATCTCAAAAGAAAGCTAATGTTGTTCTTCAAAATTTATATTCTATACATAATTGTTGAAATTTTAAGTCAAACCGAGTTACAACAGCCTTTAGCCTCAAAAACGTGACCTGGTACCAGTAGGAGTATTCTAAGAATTTTACATAATGTGTCTGGGAATTAACATTTTTTTTGTTAAAAAGTATTTTGAAACTCAATTTTCAAACATAAAGAGCCTTTTGTTTAAATTTAATCTTTTATTATATGGGGATTACCTGACTAGTTTACCAAAGAAAGGCCCGTTTGACAGGTAAAAAGGAGGGTGAATCTAATTTCTATTTTAGGGATGGTGATTTTACTTCAGCGTACAACCGACCTTTTATTTATTCAGTTTAGTTTCTAAAGTGCCTTTGAGCTGGTTAGATCGAACAATTATCTAGTGAAGATATTTTAAGACACTGAAGAGGACAGCATCTACCAGGAACTTGAGAGCTTGGAGGAAATGGAGATCACTGAAGAAGCTGCAGAAGATCCAGGACCATCTGAGAGCAAGAGGATGAAAGTTTCATTTGCAAGGGGCGTTAAAGAGATTTTAAACATGAAATTGTCCATTTTATTAGATCGATGTAAGGTATCCGACAGAAATGCCACGAGAATTTTAATAGCTACTCTAGAAGCACTAAACCTTGACCCTCTTGAGTACAAAGTCTCGAAAACTTTATTACGTGATAGAAGGCAAATGTTCAGAGAACAATATAATAAAAAAAATTTTGATAAAGTAAACATCCCTGAAAAAGAACCCGTGGTTGTCCATTGGGACGGTAAACTTTTACCGGGTATTTTAAAAAATGAACAATGTGAGCGAATAGCTATAGCTATTTCATATGGCGAAAAGGAACAGCTGCTGGGAGTTCCTGTAACAGCAAACAGCTCTGGAGAGGAGCAAGCCGTAGCCGTATATGAATGCCTACATGAATGGGGTCTTCTCAACACCGTCAAGACGATGTGCTTCGACACTACAGCATCCAACACGGGAAGACTCAAAGGAGCATGCGTCATATTGGAGCAAATGTTAGAAAGAGAATTGTTATACCTAGCTTGCCGTCCCCATATCTTGGAAATTCTGTTAAGAGGCGTATTCGACACAAAAATGGGATCAACCACTGGACCTCATCCAGACATTTTTAAGAGATTTCTCACTACGTGGCCCAAGATAGACAAAGGAAAATACGACACAGGTATCAGTGACAATCTAATACAAAAGCAGCTAACTCCAGAAGTAATTGCAAATGTTACTGCTGAATTCGAGACCAAATTAACTGAGAGCCACCCCAGAGATGACTACAAGGAGCTATTGCAGTTGGTTCTCGTATTTGTTGGATCATTAGACGGCAATGTTGTGGGTTTTAGAACTCCAGGAGCTATTTATCACGCTAGGTGGATGGCAAAGGCTATTTACTGCTTAAAAATGTTCATTTTTCGTCGTCAATTTAAGATGTCTAAAGAAGAAGAAAGTTCTGTGCGTGCCATTTCTGTTTTCCTAGTTAAAATTTATTGTAAAGCTTGGTTCAATGCTCCAAAAGCTCATCTTGCACCAAAGCAAGATTTAGGTATTTTGTATAGTCTGTTAGACTATAAAGAATGTGACAACGACCCCCCCCCCCCCCCCCCCCCCCCCCCCCCCCATTGCAGAAATAGCCCTGACCAAATTTTCGAACCATTTGTGGTATTTGAATGCAAAGTTGGGGGGATTATCGTTTTTTGATCCCACCATTACAGACGATGAAAAGTTGTTAATAGCTAATAAATTGCTCAGTAGCACAGATGAACCATCACAGCACGCTAGGGTTGTAAATCCAAAAGTTAGGAAAGAAAACTTAAAAGAGGTAGTTGATGGAGGATTGGTAAATTTACTTACCAAAGAAACGTTTACATTCTTTGACCAATTTAATATAAAAAAAAACAGATTTCCTAAGACAACATCCAAACACCTGGCCTCAAAATAATGACTTCCAAGAAGGATTGAAAATTGTCAAAACATTAAAAGTAGTTAATGATATGGCTGAGCGTGGTGTTAAATTAATAACCGACTTTAACGACCTTCTGACAAAAGATGAAGACCAAAAGCAATATGTCCTGCAAGTTGTAAGTAAATGCCGAGCATTATATCCTGACGTTTCAAAAACTACTTTAACAAAAGCTCTAGAATAGATTAGATAACTATGTAAAATTATCAACCCATGTAGGTACTACGTCTGTATCTTTTCTGTGTCTGTTTTGTATGTATTATATACCTAATTTTTATATTTTTAAATAAAAAATGTCATTAGACTTATCAGTATTACTTGTTTTTTTATTATATTTCTACTTTAAACTCAAAAATATACCAAAAAAAAGCAAAATTTATCACTTAATAACAAAATATACGAAGTATGCTCCTAGTGGTACCAGGTCACGTTTTTGGGGCTAAAGGCTGTTGTAACTCGGTTTGACTTAAAATAACAACAATTATGTATAGAATATAAATTTTGAAGAACAACATTAGCTTTCTTTTGAGATATTAAGCGTGTTTCTATTATTTACCGTTCTGGAGTTATGGCTCCATATGTCAGCTTTTTGGCCAAAAATTTGGATTTTTTCAAACTTTGAGCGACGAGCGGCACGGGTTAACGTCGTTTAATCGAGCTCAAATTTCGGCTATCTCAATATCTGGAAAGGGGAATCGTTTTGTGGGGTCCAGACGAACAAGATTCCGACATTTTGTTTCCCCCTCTATGAGATCCGGTCACTCTAATATATATATATATATATATATATATATATATATATATATATATATATATATATATATATATATATAAATATATATATATATATATATATATATATATATATATATATATATATATATATATATATATATATATATATATTATATATATATGTATATATATATATATATATATATATATATATATATATATATATATATATATGTATATATATATATATATATATATATATATATATATATATATATATATATATATATATATATATATATATATGATATATATTATATATATATATATATATATATATATATATATATACCATATATATATATATATATATATATATATATATATATATATATATATACTAGCCGGGCCCGCGGCTCCGCTCGCGTGGACTTGATTCACTACTATCGTCACTGCTTATTCCTTATGTTACCCACCGTAATAAAATATCTCCTATGATTTTCCCTTACCTACCAATATTTCTCCTTATTTCCCATTATCTCTACATAATTTCCATTATCGCGCACTAACGGACAGACAGACAGAGAGACGTTACATTTTATATATATTATATTCTTTGCTACATGATATTGTTCCATATTTAATGCTTTACGCAGTATCTTGCAAGAGAAAGCGCTAACGGCAAACTTTTCTACAACTTAATTTACTATTATCGTCACTGCTTATTCCTTATGTCATCTAACGTAATAAAATATATCCTATAAACTGGCCAGAGAACATACGTATGTTTAAAAAGAAAGCACGTAAATCGGATAAGTGGTTCTCCAGTGATAAGCGCACTAAAGGACAGACAGACAGACAGGGAGACGTTGCATTTTATATGTATTATAGATATTCTTTGCTCCATGATATTGTTCCATATTTAATGGTTTAGCATGTTTAAAAAAAAGCACGTAAATCCAATGATAAGCGCACAAACGTGCGCGATAATGGAAATTATGTAGAGATAATGGGAGATAAGGAGAAATATTGGTAGGTAAGGGAAAATCATGGGAGATATTTTATTACGTTGGGTAACATAAGGAATAAGCAGTGACGATAGTAGTGAATCAAGTCCACGCGAGCGGAGCCGCGGGCCCGGCTAGTATATATATATATATATATATATATATATATATATATATATATATATATATATATATATATATATATATATATAATATATATATATATATATATATATATATATATATATATATATATATATATATATATATATATATATATATATATATATATATATATATATATATATATATATATATATATATATATATATATATATATATATATATATATATATATATATATATATATATATATATATATATATATATATATATATATATATATATATATATATATATATTTATATATATATATATATATATATATATATATATATATATATATATATATATATAATATATATATATATATATATATATATATATATATATATATATATATATATATATATATATATATATATATACAATCAGTCCAAATTATCTCCATACACCACCTGCTTTCTAGACTATTTTTCTGTTATGTTTAACCAATTAATTGGAATTATGAGAAAACATGTTTAAATTAATATTTGAAACTTAACCAACGACTATTAGTTTTAAAAACAATTACGTAACATTTTATTTAGAAGTAACATCATTGTTATAAAAATATAAACAAAATTAATGTCAAGAAAGTCTCCATACTCTTACCAATTACCAATAATAGTTTGACAGAGTTTATCGGAAAATAACAACTTGGTTTAAACTAATATTTAGTGGGACCGCCGTGCCTTGATAATCTCCGGGTGTCTCAAATGTATTGCTGTTATATGTTATATGTTATATACATGTATATTGTAAATACCTATTTCGTCTTCAACAGTTAGATATACAAACAAATAGATGAAGCGTCCATAGGATCTTCCCTTTCACCAGTAATAGCTAATCTCTCTATAGAGGCCATTAAAAACTTACCACTCAAACCCAAACTCTGGAAACGATATGTCGATGACATGTTTATAATTTGGCCCCATGGACGAAATGCACTAGACAACTTCCTGACCTGTTTAAATAGAATCCACCACCATCACTTTGGAAGTAGAAGAAGAAAAAGCTCTTTTTCAGCACCATCATGATACTGGTCACAACATCAGTTTTGAGGGATCTAAACAAATAGCCTCGATTTCACATTATAAAATATGAATAGTCAGGGAAGCCTTGGAAATCGAATAGAATGGGCAGCTAAATAAGCGAAATTATGCACTGAATATCGCCACTACATGGAAGGGTCTACTAGCTAAACCAAGGAACAACCAAAACATCGAGAAGGCAACAGTCAGCATAGCGCCGGAATCCGTTATTACCACCCAGCCGGCAAACACCGATGCTCAGACGAACACTTCCGACCCGCCCCACCTACAATCTGCATAGACGCCGACCTATAAAAGACGACGACCGCACGTCGGTTTCTCAGTTAGCTTCGAGCGGTAGCAGCAGCAGCAAGATCAAAGTATCGAGTAGCAGCAGCAGCGGGAGCACTTGAAAATGCCAAATGAGATTTTGGCGAAACGTCGTGCATATATAATATATGTCATCAAATCTAGGAACATTAGCATGTCCACTTTTTTACCTTCCGAAACATAATCAAAAACTTTAAAAACCATAAGGAAAGCAAACAACAAAATAAAATTAACTCTTAATGAGAGACACGTTATTATTTATCAGAAATTAATCTCTCAAACCTGGCCTCTGTACTCGATACACACACTATGATATACATTTTTCATAGAACTTGGTTTAGTTTTGACAGTCGTTGGGTACGTGGAATATGCAAGAGAATTTTTAATTCTTTATTTTCGCAGAGTACTCCTCTTTGTGCCGTGGTGTTTCGTTTATTTAAACCCTGTTTTAGTTCAGATTTGGTTATATGGTTATGTATTTTTGAAAATGTTTCTTCTTTGCCTCCTATAAAGTCTTCCGTATTCTTCTTGTGCTTATCTATTTTGATATCCATTTTTAAGCAATATTTCGTAGTTATCCCATTTTTCAATCTCCGAAAAAAACTATGCTTATTTATCATTAGTTTTAACTTATTATTATCGAAATTCTACACAAATGTGCATAACAAACGTCGGCAAAGATAGGCACAATAACACGAAAAAATTATATTTTTTTATTGCTCACCTCACCGCCTTTTTCATATCCTAAAGATATCGGTGAAGATGTTGTAATACTAGTGCCGGAACATGCATTTTTCAATTTCACAGCACCTTTTAGACAACGCGGTAGTGCTTCCACGGCCTTTATTGCATTTATGCAAACAAATACTACCTATGTACGCGGCCATATATACTTAAATAAATAAGTATACCGACTTGCCGGGATTGCAACCCGAGACCTTCTGCACCGCAAGCAAGTATTACGCCACTAACATTCTATTTAAAAATGTAACGTTTGTGTTATATGTCAAAAAACGTGATGCGTGCTTGTTTCTATTTTGTCTCCGTAAAAAAAATTCTTTAATCCCTTAAAATTGCTGCAGCTTCTTGTCTAACGTGTGTTTGAAATTTTTTCATTATCTAAGTATAAAAGACTAGCCGTGCTCGCGGCTCTGCTCGCGTGGACTTGATTCACTACTATCGTCACTGCTTATTCCTTATGTTACCTAAAGTAATAAAATATCTGCTATTATTTGCCCTTATCTCCGATTATTTCTCCTTATTTCCCATTATCTCTACATAATTTCCATTATCTAGGCTTATCTCTGCTCATCTCCCGTTTATTTCTCCTTATCTCCCATTATTTCTCCTTATCTACCATTATCTCACCATAACTCCCATTACCTAGACTTATCTCTGCTAATCGCCCATTATTTCTCCTTATCTCACATTATTTATACTTTTCTCCCTTTATCTCACCTTATCTCCTATTATCTAGGCTTATCTCGACTTATCTCGCAATATTTTTCCTTATCTCCCATTATTTCTCCTTATCTCCCATTATCTCACCATAACTCCCATAACTTATCTCTGCTTATCTCCCATAATTTCTCTTTAACTCTCTCCATTATTTACACTTATCTCCCATTATCTTACCTTATCTCCCATTATATAGGCTTATATCGAATTATATAGAACATATCATATGTATAAATTTATAAAAACACGTAAATCGAATAAGAGGTTCTCACGTGATAAGCGCACTAACGGACAGACAGACAGACAAAGAGACGTTGCATTTTATATATATTATATTCTTTGCTACATGATATTGTTCCATATTTAATGGTTTAGGCAGTGTATTGCAAGAGAACGCGCTAACGGTAACCTTTTTTCCGACTTGATTCACTATTATCGTCACTGCTTATTCTTTATGTTACCTAACGCAATAAAATATATCCTATAACCTGGCCAGAGAATATATGTATGTTTTTAAAAAAAAGTACGTAACGCTCTAACGGACAGGCAGACAGAGCGGTGTTGCATTTTATATATATTATAGATAGATAACCTGGCCAGAGAACATATGTATGTTTTAAAAAAAAGCACGTACACCGGATAAGTGGTTCTCCAGTGATAAGCGCACTAACGGACAGACAGATAGAGAAACGCTGCATTTTATATATATTATAGATATAGATTATTATTATTACGTAACCTGGCTAACGAATATATGTATGAATTTAAAAAAAGAGACGTAAATCGAATAAGTGGTTCTCGCGTGATAAACGCACTAATGGACAGGCAGGCAGACAGAGAGACATTGCATTATATATATGATGTAGATTATAGATATTCTCTGCTACATAATATTGTTTCATATTTAATGATTTAGGCTATGTATTGCAAGAGAACGCGCTAGCGACAAACTTTTTTCCGACTTCACTCACTATTATCGTCACTGCTCATTCCTTAAGCTACCTATCGTAATAAAATATAGCCTATAACCTGGCCAGAGAACATATGTATGTTTAAAAAAAAAAAGTACCGTAAGTGGTTTTCCAGTGATAAGCGCACTAACGGGCAGACAGATAGACGACAGACAGAGATAGGTTGCATTTTATATATATTATAGATGTAATAAAATATATATCTATAACCTGGTCAGAGAACATATGTATGAATTTAAAAAGTCACGTAAATCGGATAAGTGGTTCTCGAGGGATAAGCGCACTAATGGACAGACAGACAAACAGAGAGACGTTGCATTTTATATATATTATAGATATAGATTATTATTATTATGTGACCTGGCCAAAAAATATATGTATGAATTTAAAAAAAGACACGTAAATTGAATAAGTGGCTCTCGCGTGATAAACGCACTAACGGACAGACAGACAGACAGAGGGACATTGCATTTTATATATATATTATAGATTATAGATTATAGATATTCTCTGCTACATAATATTGTTCCATATTTAATGGTTTAGGCTGTGTAATGCAAGGGAACGCGCTAGCGGCAAACTTTTTTCTGACTTCATTCTCTATTATCGTCACTGCTTATTCCTTATGCTGCCTATCGTAATAAAATATAGCCTATAACCTGGCCAGAGAACATATGTATGTTTTTTTTAAAAAAAGTACGTAATTCGGATAAGTGGTTCTCCAGTGATAAGCGCACTAACGGACAGACAGACAGACGTTGCATTTTATATATATTATAGATGAAAAATTCTAATAATAATTTAGAAAATATACAAAATTTATGGAATCGTTCGATTCATCGCATTTCCCGAAAGCCACATTAATTCATAACTATAAGTTCTATTCTCCCAATCAAGTTATTGTTACCAACACACAGACAGGCAAAATGACGGAGACCTGTAACTATGTTTTTCGTGGACTTTCCAGGGCTATAATTTTTTTCACTAATACTATACTTCCTTTGAGCAACGGACGAAAAATGGATAAACTAGTTTTGGTATAAGCATGGTTGTATTGCGAAAAATCAAACGCAAACAGTTATTTTTTTACAATTTGTACCTTAGTTCACTATTATCTCTACAAATGAGCCAAATAAACTTTGCTATTCACGAAACATACCAATGAACTAAATAATAGATACGAAAGGGACAACCTAGTTAGCCCTTCACAAATTTCTTCTAGGTTTAGTAATAAGGTATTTGATTATTTCAGGTCATTGCATTTTGCCTTCCCTTGTGGATATTACCTTTTGTATGCAGGCATACTCTCGCTCAGTTATTAAATTGGGGATGGGTAACTTCATTATCTTACATTGCCAATCTATGCGGAGTTACTTCCTTACTTTAGAATATTAAGGTAAATTTCCTTTAATACCGAAAGCTGATATTGCACTCAAACTTTGCGGAAATCGCACACTTACGATAGTTCCACGAGTATAAGAGTTTACAAGTGTAAAATGATGCAGATAATATAAGCCAAACACAAATTTACTGTGTAAAAGGGAGTGTATTGATTATTCTTGTATATACTTGTTTGCTTTTATTTGGGTCAAACCAAAGTAAATTTTTTCATTAGTTCATAAACTGTCTAATATAGACGCTTGCTTATCGACAGGATAGACATAAATAGTCAATGTTCAGCATTTGAACTGGCTAGACTTAATTTTCGATTAACTATAACTAACAACAAGAAAGGATACAATCACCGTAAACATAAAACACAGTAGCGACGCTCAAGAAAATTTTTAGGTCATGTTTTTTGTCACGCATGCATCTCTTATCACCAACAACATGACTGCTAGAGCGGTCGCGGGTTGTGTTTACATCTGGATTTCAAGGAAAATCTGTTTATAACGTGATTCGAAATTTATTATTAATAATTTTTCAATACGTCAATGACTTGTTTGACGTTATAATTGAAAATAATTATAAAGAAGATTGAAAGAGGAAGTTTTTGTTATGCGGTTAGTGCTTGTAAAAATATATGTGGTATCTCCAAAGGAGTTAGTTTTTTTAAATTTCCCAAAGATCCTAAAAGGTAATTTATTCATAATTTTTTATTTCTATTATGCAATATATTATATAAAGATTATGATAATTGTGTTTGCATATATATATATATATATATATATATATATATATATATATATATAATATATATATTTATATATATATATATATATATATATATATATATATATATATATATATATATATATATATATATATATATATATATATATATATACTAGCCGGGCCCGCGGCTCCGCTAGCGTGGACTTGATTCACTACTATCGTCACTGCTTATTCCTTATGTTACCCAACGTAATAAAATATCTCCCATTATTTCCCCTTATCTCCCAATATTTCTCCTTATCTCCCATTATCCCTACATAATTTCCATTATCTAGGCTTATCTCAGCTCATCTCCCATTATTTCTCCTTATCTCCCATTATTTCTCCTTAGCTCCCATTATTTCACCTTATCTCCCATTATCTAGGCTTATCCCGACTTATCTAGGCTTATCAAGACTTATCTCGCAATATTTCTCCTTATCTCCCATTATTTCTCCTTATCTCCCATTATCTCGCCATAACTCCCATTATCGAGGCTTATCTTGATTTATCTCCCATTATTTCTCCTTAGCTCCCATTATCTCATCTTATCTCCCATTATCTAGGCTTATATTGAATTATATAGAAGATATGTATAAATTTATAAATACACGTAAATCGGATAAGTGGTTCTCAAGTGATAAGCTCACTAACGGACAGACAGACAGACGGACAGGCAGACAGACAGACAGAGAGATGTTGCATTTTATATATATTCTAGATAGGAAATTATAGATAACCTGGCCAGAGAACAAATGTATGAATTAACAAAAAAACACGAAAATCGGATAAGTGGTTCTCGAGTGATAAGCGCACTAACGGACAGACAGACAGAGAGACGTTGCATTTTATATATATTATATTCTTTGCTACATGATATTGTTCCATATTTAATGCTTTAGGCAGTATTGTATTGCAAGAGAACGCGCTAGTAGCAAACTTTTCCCCGACTTGATTCACTATTATCGTCACTGCTTATTCCTTATGTCACCTAACGTAATAAAATATATCCTACTAGCCGGGCCCGCGGCTCCGCTCGCGTGGACTTGATTCTCTACTATCGTCACTGCTTATTCCTTATGTTACCCAACGTAATAAAATATCTCCCATTATTTCCCCTTATCTCCCAATATTCCTCCTTATCTCTCATTATCTCTACATAATTTCCATTATCTAGGCTTATCTCTGCTCATCTCCAATTATTTCTCCTTATCTCCTATTATTTCTCCTTATCTCCCATTATCTCACCTTATTTCCCATTATCGAGGCTTATCTCGACTTATTTCCCATTATTTCTCCTTATCTGCCATTATCTCACTTATCTCCCATTATCTAGGCTTATATCGAATTATATAGAACATATGTATAAATTTATAAAAACACGTAAATCGGATAAGTGGTTCTCAAGTGATAACCGCACTAACGGACAGACAGACAGACAGAGAGGCGTTGCATTTTATATATATTATATTCTTTGCTACATGATATTGTTCCATATTTAATGCTTTAGGGAGTGTATTGCAAGAGAACGCGCTAGCGGCAAGGTTTTCTTCGGCTTGATTCACTATTATCGTCACTGCTTATTCCTTATGTCACCTAACGTAATAAAATATATCCTATAACCTGGCCAGAGGACAAACGTATGTTAAAAAAAAAAGCACGTAAATCGGATAAGTGGTTCTCCAGTGATAAGCACACTAACGGACGGACAGACAGAGAGACATTGCATTTTATATATATTATAGATATTCTCTGCTACATAATATTGTTCCATATTTAATGGTTTGGACTGTGTATTGCAAGAGAACGCGCTAGCGGCAAACTTTATCCGACTTCATTTACTATTATTGTCACTGCTCATTCCTTATGCTACCTATCGTAATAAAATATAGCCTATAACCTGGCCGGAGAACATATGTATGTTTTAAAAAAAAAAGTACGAAAATCGGATAAGTGGTTCTCCAGTAATAAGCGCACTAACGGACAGACAGACAGACAGAGATACGTTGCATTTTATATATATTATAGATGTAATAAAATATATACCTATAACCTGGTCAGAGAACATATGTATGAATTTAAAAAAATCACGTAAATCGGATAAGTGGTTCTCGAGGGATAAGCGCATTAACGGCCATGCAGACAGACAGACAAACGTTGCATTTTATATATATTATAGATATAGATTATTATTATTATTATTATATAACCTGGCCAAAGAATATATGTATGAATTTAAAAAAAGACAGGTAAATCGGATAAGTGGTTCTCGCGTGATAAACGCACTAATAGACAGACAGACAGAGAGACATTGCATTTTATATATATTATAAATTATAGATTACAGATATTCTCTGTTACATAATATTGTTCCATATTTAATGGCTTAGGCAAACTTTTTTCCGACATCATTCACTATTTTACGTCACTGCTCATTCCTTATGCTACCTATCGTAATAATATATAGCCTATAACCTGGCCAGAGAACATATGTATGTTTTAAAAAAAAAAAATATGTAAATCGGATAAGTGGTTCTCCAGTGATAGGCGCACTAACGAACCGACAGACAGACAGACAGACAGACAGGCAGACAGACAGACAGGGAGACGTTGGATTTTATATATATATATATTATAGATAACCTGGCCAGAGAACATATGTATGTTTAAAAAAAAAAACACGAGAATCGGATAAGTGGTTCTCCAGTGATAAACGCACTAACGGACAGACAGACAGACAGAGAGACGTTACATTTTATATATATTATAGATATTTTTTGCTACATGATATTGTTCCATATTTAATGGTTTAGCATGTTTAAAAAAAAAGCACGTAAATCGGATAAGTGGTTCTCCAGTGATAAGCGCACTAACGGACAGACAGACAGAAATACGTTGCATTTTATACATATTATAGATATAGATTATTATTATTATTATATAACCTGGCCAAAGAATATATGTATGAATTTAAAAAAAGACACGTAAATCGGATAAGAGGTTCTCGCGTGATAAACGCACTAATGGACAGACAGACAGACATTTTATATATATTATAGATTATAGATATTCTCTGCTACATAATATTGTTCCATATTTAATGGTTTAGGCTGTGCTTGCAATGGAACGCGTTAACGGCAAACTTTTTTCCGAGTTCTTTCACTATTTTATGTCATTGCTCATTACTTATGCTACCTATCGTAATAAAATATAGCCTAAAACCTGACCAGAGAACATATGTATGTTTAAAAAAAAAAAGAACGTAAATCGGATAAGTGGTTCTCCAGTGATAAGCACACTGACGGACAGATAGACAGATAGACAGACAGACATTTAAATTCCCATATCTAGTCTTAACATTTAAACATTTTACAATTACAATATTTATTTATTAATCGTCTACATGCTAACAAACATTTTGAAGACTAAGACAGTTATTGTTTATTAGAAATGTGCTTAGTTTTAACGTAACAAAATTATGCGGAAACAAAAGTATGAAAACATTTATGTTATAAAATAAAAATTCCACTAAGATGACTAAGATGTCGAAAATATTTAATCTTTAGTGGGATATCCTTTTGCGTCAATCACTGCTTGACGTATTCTGCCCATAGAGTCAATAAGACTAGCACAAAAATCGGGTGGTATTTTTTCCAGTTCTTGTTTTAATGCGATCCAAAATTCGTCCCGGTTTTTTTATATTTCTTTTCCTAATTTGTTTATCCAGATAGTGCCAAAGATTCTCTATCGGGTTCAAATCAAGTGATTGTGAAGGCCAGCGCATCACCCGAATCCTTTGTTCAGAAAACCAATTCTTGGCCAAGCGAGATGTGTGTTTTGGGTCATTGTCTTGTTGAAAAATCCATGACAGTGGTAAATCTTCTTCATAAGAAATCAAAAATCAAGATACATTTGAGCATCCATTCTGCCATTTATCTTTGCCAATGGCCCCGTAGCAGACCGTCGAAAACAATCCCCATACCATGATATTTCCACCGCCATGTTTGACAGTAGGTACAAGGTACTTTGGGTCATATCTTAGACCAACTGTCTTCTTACATAAACAGTAGAATCACTTCCAAAAAGATTGAACCTACTTTTGTCACTAAAGAAACCACTGATTTTAAGTCCAGTCTTTATGATCCTTAGCAAATTTCAATCTCTCTTTTCTGTGACGCTCTGTAAGGAGTGGCTTTTTAACAGCACGCCTACCATAATAATACATCCTGATATTCTTGCCTTAGTTTTTTATTAATATCAACAGCAGTTTTCTTGGGATCATTTTTCGCTTTTCGAATTACAATTTTGTACTCTCTTGTTTTTCGAGGTCTACCATTTTTAAATGCCGGATCAACAGTGCCCATTTTCGAGAACTGCTTAACAATTTTACTGACAGTGCTCCTATGCATGTTTAAAGATTTTACTATTTCAATAATTTTATGTTTCAGATCCGAACTGTAATATTTGCACTTTGGCATTTTGGCAACTGCACTCTTAAACAATGCTACTTATTTCAATGCTTTCGATAAGGACAAAGCACGTTTTTTAAAAACCTTATCTACCAGGAAAGGTAAACAAAGTTTTTATAGTCAATAACCAAATTCTATAAAGAAATTGTCAACAAAACAAGACTGGCTTTTTATTCCTAAAGGATAATATTTTATATTTTTGATTAAGAAGAAAAGAAATACTTTTGTTCGCCACTGTATATAAATATACATATATATATATATATATATATATATATATATATATATATATATATATATATATATATATATATATAAATATATATATATATATATATATATATATATATATATATATGTATATATATATATATATATATATATATATATATATATATATATATATATATATATATAGGTCTATATATATACTACTGTGATCAAAAAATAGTAAGACTTTTGAAATAAAACGCAAACGGGTTATTTATTTTTCCAAATTTATTTCGTCCCGTTCAAAGTAATCCCCCTTGGATACAATGCATTTATGCCAACGTTTTTTTCCAGTCTTTGAAAGAGTTGTTGAAATCGATTTCTGGAATGGCCTTTAAAGCCTTCTTCGATTCGGTTTTTATCTTCTCAATTGACTCAAAACGATGTTCTCGAAGCAATTTTTTGAGTTTAGAGAATAGCCAGAAGTCCGACGGAGCTAAATCAGGACGATTGCGGAATGATATAAGTTGAATTTTTGACGAAAAAGTCGCGAAGAACCAATACTGTGTGAGAAGGCGCATTATCGTGATGAAAAAACTAAGAGTTATCGGCCCATAATTCCGGCCGTTTTCGAACATATAAATTTATAAATACACGTAAATCGGATAAGTGGTTCTCAAGTGATAAGCTCACTAACGGACAGACAGACAGACGGACAGGCAGACAGACAGACAGAGAGATGTTGCATTTTATATATATTCTAGATAGGAAATTATAGATAACCTGGCCAGAGAACAAATGTATGAATTAACAAAAAAAAACACGAAAATCGGATAAGTGGTTCTCGAGTGATAAGCGCACTAACGGACAGACAGACAGAGAGACGTTGCATTTTATATATATTATATTCTTTGCTACATGATATTGTTCCATATTTAATGTCTTCGGCAGTGTATTCCAAAAGAACGCGCTAGCAGCAAACTTTCCTCCGACTTGATTTACTCTTATCATCACTGCTTATTCCTTATGTCACCTAACGTAATAAAATATGCCCTATAACCTCGCCAGAGAACACATGTATATTTAAAAAAAAAAATACTTAAATCGGATGTGATTCTCCAGTGATAAGCGCACTAACGGGCAGACAGACAGACAGAGAGACGTTGCATTTTATATATATTATATTCTTTGCTACAGGATATTGTTCCATATTTAATGCTTTAGGCAGTGTATTGCCAGAGAACGCGCTAGTAGCAAACTTTTCCCCGACTTGATTCACTATTATCGTCACTGCTTATTCCTTATGTCACCTAACGTAATAAAATATATCCTACTAGCCGGGCCCGCGGCTCCGCTCGCGTGGACTTGATTCTCTACTATCGTCACTGCTTATTCCTTATGTTACCCAACGTAATAAAATATCTCCCATTATTTCCCCTTATCTCCCAATATTCCTCCTTATCTCTCATTATCTCTACATAATTTCCATTATCTAGGCTTATCTCTGCTCATCTCCAATTATTTCTCCTTATCTCCTATTATTTCTCCTTATCTCCCATTATCTCACCTTATTTCCCATTATCTAGGCTTATCTCGACTTATCTCCCATTATTTCTCCTTATCTCCCATTATTTCTCCTTTTCTCCCATTATTTCTCCTTATCTCCTATTATCTCACCATAACTTCCATTATCTAGACTTATCTCTGCTTATCTCCCATTATTTCTCCTTATCTCCCATTATTTATACTTATCTCCCATTATCTCACCTTATCTCCCATTATCGAGGCTTATCTCGACTTATTTCCCATTATTTCTCCTTATCTCCCATTATCTCATCTTATCTCCCATTATCTAGGCTTATATCGAATTATATAGAACATATGTATAAATTTATAAAAACATGTAAATCGGATAAGTGGTTCTCAAGTGATAACCGCACTAACGGACAGACAGACAGACAGAGAGGCGTTGCATTTTATATATATTATATTCTTTGCTACATGATATTGTTCCATATTTAATGCTTTAGGGAGTGTATTGCAAGAGAACGCGCTAGCGGCAAGGTTTTCTTCGGCTTGATTCACTATTATCGTCACTGCTTATTCCTTATGTCACCTAACGTAATAAAATATATCCTATAACCTCGCCAGAGGACAAACGTATGTTTAAAAAAAAAGCACGTAAATCGGATAAGTGGTTCTCCAGTGATAAGCGCACTAACGGACGGACAGACAGACAGAGAGACATTGCATTTTATATATATTATAGATATTCTCTGCTACATAATATTGTTCCATATTTAATGGTTTGGACTGTGTATTGCAAGAGAACGCGCTAGCGGCAAACTTTGTCCGACTTCATTTACTATTATTGTCACTGCTCATTCCTTATGCTACCTATCGTAATAAAATATAGCCTATAACCTGGCCGGAGAACATATGTATGTTTTAAAAAAAAAAGTACGAAAATCGGATAAGTGGTTCTCCAGTAATAAGCGCACTAACGGACAGACAGACAGACAGAGATACGTTGCATTTTATATATATTATAGATGTAATAAAATATATACCTATAACCTGGTCAGAGAACATATGTATGAATTTAATAAATCACGTAAATCGGATAAGTGGTTCTCGAGGGATAAGCGCATTAACGGCCATGCAGACAGACAGACAAACGTTGCATTTTATATATATTATAGATATTAGATTATTATTATTATTATTATATAACCTGGCCAAAGAATATATGTATGAATTTAAAAAAAGACAGGTAAATCGGATAAGTGGTTCTCGCGTGATAAACGCACTAATAGACAGACAGACAGACAGAGAGACATTGCATTTTATATATATTATAAATTATAGATTACAGATATTCTCTGTTACATAATATTGTTCCATATTTAATGGCTTAGGCAAACTTTTTTCCGACATCATTCACTATTTTACGTCACTGCTCATTCCTTATGCTACCTATCGTAATAATATATAGCCTATAACCTGGCCAGAGAACATATGTATGTTTTAAAAAAAAAAATATGTAAATCGGATAAGTGGTTCTCCAGTGACAGGCGCACTAACGAACCGACAGACAGACAGACAGACAGACAGACAGACAGGCAGACAGACAGACAGACAGACAGGCAGACAGACAGGGAGACGTTGGATTTTATATATATATTATAGATAACCTGGCCAGAGAACATATGTATGTTTAAAAAAAAAACACGAGAATCGGATAAGTGGTTCTCCAGTGATAAACGCACTAACGGACAGACAGACAGACAGAGAGACGTTACATTTTATATATATTATAGATATTTTTTGCTACATGATATTGTTCCATATTTAATGGTTTAGCATGTTTAAAAAAAAAGCACGTAAATCGGATAAGTGGTTCTCCAGTGATAAGCGCACTAACGGACAGACAGACAGAAATACGTTGCATTTTATACATATTATAGATATAGATTATTATTATTATTATATAACCTGGCCAAAGAATATATGTATGAATTTAAAAAAAGACACGTAAATCGGATAAGAGGTTCTCGCGTGATAAACGCACTAATGGACAGACAGACAGACATTTTATATATATTATAGATTATAGATATTCTCTGCTACATAATATTGTTCCATATTTAATGGTTTAGGCTGTGCTTGCAATGGAACGCGTTAACGGCAAACTTTTTTCCGAGTTCTTTCACTATTTTATGTCATTGCTCATTACTTATGCTACCTATCGTAATAAAATATAGCCTAAAACCTGACCAGAGAACATATGTATGTTTAAAAAAAAAAGAACGTAAATCGGATAAGTGGTTCTCCAGTGATAAGCACACTGACGGACAGATAGACAGATAGACAGACAGACATTTAAATTCCCATATCTAGTCTTAACATTTAAACATTTTACAATTACAATATTTATTTATTAATCGTCTACATGCTAACAAACATTTTGAAGACTAAGACAGTTATTGTTTATTAGAAATGTGCTTAGTTTTAACGTAACAAAATTATGCGGAAACAAAAGTATGAAAACATTTATGTTATAAAATAAAAATTCCACTAAGATGACTAAGATGTCGAAAATATTTAATCTTTAGTGGGATATCCTTTTGCGTCAATCACTGCTTGACGTATTCTGCCCATAGAGTCAATAAGACTAGCACAAAAATCGGGTGGTATTTTTTCCAGTTCTTGTTTTAATGCGATCCAAAATTCGTCCCGGTTTTTTTATATTTCTTTTCCTAATTTGTTTATCCAGATAGTGCCAAAGATTCTCTATCGGGTTCAAATCAAGTGATTGTGAAGGCCAGCGCATCACCCGAATCCTTTGTTCAGAAAACCAATTCTTGGCCAAGCGAGATGTGTGTTTTGGGTCATTGTCTTGTTGAAAAATCCATGACAGTGGTAAATCTTCTTCATAAGAAATCAAAAATCAAGATACATTTGAGCATCCATTCTGCCATTTATCTTTGCCAATGGCCCCGTAGCAGACCGTCGAAAACAATCCCCATACCATGATATTTCCACCGCCATGTTTGACAGTAGGTACAAGGTACTTTGGGTCATATCTTAGACCAACTGTCTTCTTACATAAACAGTAGAATCACTTCCAAAAAGATTGAACCTACTTTTGTCACTAAAGAAACCACTGATTTTAAGTCCAGTCTTTATGATCCTTAGCAAATTTCAATCTCTCTTTTCTGTGACGCTCTGTAAGGAGTGGCTTTTTAACAGCACGCCTACCATAATAATACATCCTGATATTCTTGCCTTAGTTTTTTATTAATATCAACAGCAGTTTTCTTGGGATCATTTTTCGCTTTTCGAATTACAATTTTGTACTCTCTTGTTTTTCGAGGTCTACCATTTTTAAATGCCGGATCAACAGTGCCCATTTTCGAGAACTGCTTAACAATTTTACTGACAGTGCTCCTATGCATGTTTAAAGATTTTACTATTTCAATAATTTTATGTTTCAGATCCGAACTGTAATATTTGCACTTTGGCATTTTGGCAACTGCACTCTTAAACAATGCTACTTATTTCAATGCTTTCGATAAGGACAAAGCACGTTTTTTAAAAACCTTATCTACCAGGAAAGGTAAACAAAGTTTTTATAGTCAATAACCAAATTCTATAAAGAAATTGTCAACAAAACAAGACTGGTTTTTTATTCCTAAAGGATAATATTTTATATTTTTGATTAAGAAGAAAAGAAATACTTTTGTTCGCCACTGTATATAAATATACATATATATATATATATATATATATATATATATATATATATATATATATATATATATATATATATATATATATATATATATATATAAATATATATATAAATATATATATATATATATATATATATATATATATATATATATATATTGTAGCTTATGACAATTTGTTCTTAGTTTGAGGCATCTTTTTCCGTACCCTGTGAGAAGTTGTTTGTCCCACGCTTGAGCGCAATTTTGTAAGGTGTGCTAATTTTGCTTTATTTTTCGCCCCATGTAGACTGCGTCATTTTGTAACATTTTTAAATACTGGACGCCCCAAGCTTGAGCACAATTTTCTTGCAGCCCCGCTTTAATTTCTGATAATGAATTGAGTGAGACCTGATTTTAAAGGAACTAAAGAAATTAAAGAAATACTAGCTCAGTTTTCCTTGGTAGAGAGATATGGGTAAGAGATAATTTTTGTACGTCTTTTTGGAATTTAATTCTATTTTTAAAGAAACCTCAGTTGTACGACTTTTTTTTTGGGCACCACTCATTTTTAAAATAGAAACGGTTTAACTTCAGCTAAGAAAAATGAGAAAAAACTGAAGTGTTTTATGGATATTACTAAAAAGAAATTAGTCTAGCACAACTGATCCTGAAAAGAAAAATAAATATTCAGTGAGACACTAGCTTTAATCAACAAAAAAAGAATTTATTCATGTTTTTAAAATGAAAATAAAAAGTTCTAACCTTTACAGTTATACCAAAAAATTCTAGCCTAAATAGTAGTTGTTACTTTTAAACTTTAAACTTTTACAACCCCCGAAGGCGAGACATCGTGTTTTACACTTCACTTTTTTTGTCTGTTATACGTTGCTGTTAATGCACTACTCTCAAATAAGTCTATTGGAGGGAGTTTTGTTGACTTACTGTTTTTCAGTCCTGCTGTGATGGACTTCGCCCGATTTCACACTTTTTCTTAACACTTAGAAAGCTCACTACAGCTTTTATTGTCGAAACTGGTACTTTTACTTAGCGGCTTCTGAAGAAAATTAGCCTACTTCGGCTAGATGGAAAATAGCCTCTCGGCTAGACGGTACTGCCTGGTCTGCGGCTCGATCGAAAAAAAGCCTTGCTGGTAGTTTCTCAGGCCCTTAAATAATCGTGCGATTTTTGCCGGTAATATCCGGACGCTCCAATCAAAACTCCGGGTCAAACATTTCGCCAATCGCGGCCTGGCGGTAGGTTCGATCAGCAACCCGCACCACACAGTATATACTGAATGTCCTGAAACTTTTGTTTAATATACCGGTCGATGTTTTAAAATAAAAATAAATACAATTCGAAGTGAAAAATCAGTAACATTGCATGGTCTTAAAATCCAGGAAAAAATGAATGTTACATTTACCCCCTTCCAAAAAGAAATAGACTACACTAGTCTATTAAACTAAGGCTACTGATGAAAAGGTACAAAGTGGTACACTATCACTTAATACTAAGGTCAGAACTTAAAACAAAATTACAAACTTCGGTCCTTACTACTAGACTTAATTCTATTAAGCACTAATATTAAGTACAATGAAAACCAAATGAAAATCTTTGCAAGTACACAAGAATCTTATAACTAGACCTAACTTAATTAAGCACTAAGGTTAAGTACATCAAAAAGTAAATAAAAATCCTTGCATGAACATAAGAAATACCTGTTCAAAGTAACAATCGCGGTCTTCTTATATAAAAGAATCAGCTCTGTTATCGTTACCAAAACAAAAAAATAATTTAACTTTGTCTAGACTCTTGTCTAAATCAAAAAAAATGAACTGAAATAAAATATGAACACCCCCCTTAAAATATTTTAAGGATTGTCTGAAAATTTTCTATTACAGCAAAAGAAATTTATAAAAATTCTTGAATAAAGAAAAAAAATAAAAAAATGATTCTAGTGCAAACACTTACACTAAAAAGAAAAAGTCTTGTCAGACCATTTAGCACAAGGCCAAAAAAAAAATATCTGGATAAATATCCAGGCAAACGCTCGGGAAAAATCGCTATCAATGCTCTAGCTCATCGCTAAGAGAACATTCCAAATCTAGTATCACTACTAGTCGCATCAGAAAATAATCGCACTCTATTGCGCAATGTCGACGTCCTAAGACATCTAGACATGCTAAAATCGCTAGGGAAAACGCTCTGGTTGATCGCCAGAAAACACGTCAGCTTATCGCCAACAAAACACTCTGGTATATCGCCAGAAAAAACCTCGGCTCCTCGCCAAGAAAACACTCTGTAAATAGTCCTCGACTACACAAAGTCTGCGTTCTAAAAGAACAATCTCGCCATTAACATAGTGAGCAGCTATAAAAGCTAACAATATCACTATAAGCACAGTGAAAGCTACAAAAGCTAAAATTCACCCTAAACACAGTGAATAGCTATAAGAGCTAAAATTCACTAAACTGAATGATCCTGCTTCTAAAAGCAATGTTCACTAAGAACAGAATGATTAGTCCGCGCGCAACTAACATTCAAGGAAACATTCCCAAAATAACTGTATGAGACAGCAAGTCTCGAAATAGGACCTCCCTAAAGTCATAATCCTATATATGGGGAGTCCATAAGCAAAACGACTCAAAATCTCTCATTTTGAGCACATGCCCTCAGGCAACCAACATACACCGAAATATATACAGAAATATGTACAGAAATATATACAGGAGTTCAAATCCCAAACTCTTGGTTATGATAACTCCATACTGAGCTTGGTGAAAGCTCTTAGCAAAAGCTAATCAAATCTTCGGCACATCGCACCAAAGTGACAAATCTGCCTAGAAACATGAGCCAGAAGAAACGCCCTCCGTCATTCTTCAGGGTGGCTACACTGAAATAAAACTTAACCAGCATTGCGCCTCTTCAAGTTGCATGCAGAACCCTCGTGTACTGGTCTCGCCCTAGAACAACAACGAAAAACATTCAATCCATCCCACATAACAGGAGACAAACACCTCACCACGATATACTGAATGGTGGAGACAATAAAATACAGAATTGGTGACCCTGGAGTCCACCAACAAAAGGGAGTAGATTATAGCATCCACTAAACTAAAACGGTGTCTACCACACCACCATAAGTCAAAAAAAAATTAATCAATAGGGTGTTCCGAAACACACTACTGCCAACAGCCTGTCACCACTAATAGGCTAATTGGAGCTGAGGTCGACTACAGTAGCTAGGCTCTCCTTTGGCTCAAATAGAAATAGCCATTGGGTAACAAAACCCCTAAAGGTCCCAAAGGTCAAACGTTCACCCCCCATAGACTACCCTTCCAATCAGTCTGTTCCTCAGGAAGACTAACTCCCTGCCAAACGTCGTAACGGCATCTGTTAGCACCCGGTGCATCACAGCCTGTAAAAACAGATAACTCATGGGATACAACCTAAAAGGTTTACAAGGTTGACTTAACCAAGCTTCTAACGAAATTTTAAAAAACGAAAATGAGCTTAAAAAGGCTACATGAAACAAAAATTGCTCAATTTTCCGGTGGCAACGCAACAAAACTTTTGAAGACGACAAGAGCTTTCCCAGCTTAATCAGAAGCAAGAAGAAAACATCGTTGACAGCTAAAATATTCGATCATGGTGTTAATCGTCTCCCTAAACAATAGCCTCTAGAAGAAACTGCTACAGGTATCAGGCATAACCGTTTTCTGTCAGCCCAAACTTCTAGATTACCTCTTGGAAATCTAAAAATTCGGTTAGGAATCTTCCTTCACTGCGCTTAGCCTCTCTTGACAAGGTTCTCATCTCGGTGTCAGATTTTGATCATTTCTTTGTGAAATGACTGTCTTACTCTGCTCTCATCTCCTGTAAATGATCAGCCTTTAGTTCTCCTGCAGAACTTCAATTTTCTATCAATCTGATAGTAAACCGAAAAAACTCAACATACGCCTATGAGTCCATGCCAAAAAAATTTTTTAAAAAATTACTGACTCAAAGGTAACGTTTTAAACGGCTCTGAAAAAAAAAATAGAAAATACCCTCAGTTTGTCAATTCAGAAGAAGATCTAAATCAAAATAATCCAAGTCTTAGACTTACTGGATAAACCAAAATCAATTTACTCTTAATTGCACCCAAAATATACCATTAAGGTAATAAAAATACACCCACTCGGGTAACAAACTTTGAAATTGCCCATTAAATTTTTTGACTCAACATCATACCACGCGAGCTCCATCTTGCGCTTGTCCAAACTCAAGATCACCTTGGATTGCCTCTAATCAAAATTTCGCTTCCAAGTGTCAAGAACTGGATATTATTTGGGGTCATAAGCAAATCAAATCCCGCGACCACCGACATACCAGTCTTATGATATATCCTGAGTGTGACTCCTTCGCAAGCTCGCAACAGCTGAGTCGATGCTAAACATCAACCACAATCAACCTAAGTTTGGGATATGGCCAATACCCAAAACCTTAGCACAAAACTATAAAAGTAAGCTATCCTCAGCTCAACTTTTATAACAGGCAAAAAAAACGAGGTCGTCACCTCTACAGAGCAACATCAAAAAAAATTTAAGCAATTAAGATAATGTAAATATAAATTATTCTTCTTCTGACAAACTTTCATTAGGGTTAGGTTCATTGAATGGTTTTAAGTCTTTAATATGCCATCGTCCTACTTTAGTCCCATCTAAATTAACTAAACCATAAACTAAATCCGAAATCTTTTCTCTAATCACGCAATGCACATACTTAGGTACCAACTTAGATGTGAATTTATCTGCTGCACTGGAAAGAATTTTATTTTTTTCGCCAAACGTGATCACCTATCTTAAAGGAAAAATCCCTTTTTCTAAGGTTGTAAGACTTACTGTTCCGCTCATAAGCCTTATGTATCCTACTACGTACGTCGGTGAAAATATCTTTTAAACCCTTTAAATTTTCGGCGTACTCACCCCTGTTACCCGGAATTATTTCGCTGTCAATATTGACATCCAAATCTAAATTTTTATAATACGATCCAGATAGAGGTATCTGTCTGCCGTAAACTAAGAAAGACGGTGTGAACCCTGTTACTTCGTGTTTGAATCTTTGAAATTCCTTTATCCCGAATTATCACGTGAATCAACGAATATTACTTTCAACGCAATTATATTGTAGAGGGCACACGGGATTGAAACGTATGTTAAAACTATATGTCTCACTTAAGCTCTTAAGACACTCAGAAGTAAACTGAGTACCGTTATCGCATATCGAAAGCGATGAAACTCCGTGGATTAGAAAAATATCGTTTTCTAAAATTTTCAAAAAGCATTCGGCTTTAGAGCTTTTCAAAGGAAATAACACGGTATACTTTGTTAACCAGCAAGAAATTACGAAAAGTCATTTATTTCCCTTTTTTGAACGTTGAAATGGGCCTACTAGATCAGCTGCTATGACTTGGAAAGGGTAATTAACCGTTTTCTCTTTTCCCATCAGTCCCATAGGTAGTGTATTTGGAGATTTCTGCGCTCCACATACTTCACAAGTCCTCACAAACTTTACGATATCAAAACGCATTTTTGGCCAATAATACTGTTCCTGAACCCTGTGAAGAGTTTTATAAAAGCCAAAATGACCAGAAGTAGGAGGAGTGTGACACATGTCTATAACTTCCTCTCTCTGTGGTTTAGGAACTAGTATTTTCCACTCGGGTACATTAATTTTTAAAGGCAACTGGTTTGGGATAAATTTGTACACGAAATCATTTTCCACCTTCCACTGTGGAAAATTTTGAGGAGATTCTTTAATTTGCTGCCGTAAATTGTCGTACCATGGGTCAATGCGATCTACATCTACTGTATCAATTCTTACGCCAAACTGTGCATTAAGACTGTTTTCGTCCGCTGTATGATCTGGGATTCTTGACAAAGCGTCAGGAATAACATTGTGGACTCCTTTTCTATGAATTAAAGTAAACGTGTGTTGTCTCAGCCTAATCGCCCAACGCGCTAGTTTGCCACTAGGGTTTTTAATAGAATTAAGCCACAATAAGCTATAATGATCTGTTATGACCGTGAAAGGAACACCTTCTATGTAAGGTCGAAACTTTTCGATGTTAAAGAGTACTGCTAAACATTCTTTTTCAACAACCGAATAGTTACGTTCAGCCTTTGATAAAGTTCTACTGGCATACGCTATCACCCTTTCCTCACCATTGATTTTCTGTGTTAGGACGCCCCCTAAACCAGTATTAGAAGCATCACTAGAAAAATATAAAACTGTTGGGAAAAGTCTGGTTGGGATAAAATGGGAGCTGAAACCAATAGTTCTTTAATCTTTATAAAAGATTCTTCGGCTGCCTTTGTCCAATCTATCGATTGTCCTTTTTTTCGTCCTTTCAAAAGATCATTAATAGGCGACAACAGGGTAGAAAAATTCTCGATAAAACGTCTATACCATGAACACATTCCTACGAAGCGCTTAACTTCCGTAGTATTAGTAGGTCTCGCATAATTAACCATGCTTGCTACTTTATCCGGATCGGTACGCAAGGAATTTGAGCCTACAATATAGCCTAAAAACTTTAGAGAAGTTTTGAAAAAATCACATTTGCTCAAATTTATCGTCAGTCCGGCCTCTTTCAATTTATCTTTTACTTCCTTAAGTAAGCGAATATGCGATTCGAAGTCTTCCGATGTTACTAAAATATCATCAAGATAGGTAAAAATATGTGGCTCATATTTCGGACCAAATATGGCGTCCACTAAACGTTGCTGAGTTTGAGCAGCGTTCTTAAGACCAAACGGCATAGTGACGAACTGAAATAGACCTCGGCCTACTACTGCAAAAGCGGTCTTTTCTTTAGAGGATTTGTCTAAAGGAATTTGCCAGAAAGCCTTTCTAAGGTCTATCGAAGATACATACTTAGCATTCCTGAGTGATGTCAAAATTCTGTCGATGTTCGGTAATGGGTAGTTATCAAATTTGCTGACCTCGTTGAGCTTTCTTCCGTCAAAGCACAGACGATACTGTCCATCGGCCTTTTTCACCAATAAGATTGGAGAACACCAAGGACTGTTTGATTCTTCAATCACTCCGAGTTTCAACATTTCGTCTAACTCTTTATTTAATACTTTTGACATATAAGGAGACATGGCGAAGGGCCTTGTCTTTACAGGACTGGCATCAGCCGTATCTATAGACATCTTGATTTTATTCGTTCGGCCTAACCTATCTTTACTACTTATTTCATTGAAAGAGCTTATTACTTTTTCTGCTTTTAAGCGTTCCGTCCGCGAGAGATCATCTAGGGTACATAGACGCGAGAAAAGGTTTTCAAAAGAACTTTCTGAATAACAATCTTTAAAACTTGTTTGAGAATTGACTTCTAGGGACTGTGGATACCACGAATTATTTTTAAAATTTACTAAAATTCCGAATTTTTGTGCAAAATCACATCCTAGAACCAAAGTATGTGATAGAGAAGGTACTACTAGAGCAGAGATTACTAAACAATGACCATTGCAGACTAGCGGCAACTCAACCGTACCTAAAACTTTTAGACGGCTGCCATCTGCAGTGGTAACACTTCTATTTTTGACGTGGCATATTTTTATACTTAAACGACTTAAAATCTTAATACCATTCTGACCTACAACGGAGGCATTTGCACCAGAGTCAAATAAAGCCGAGAAATGGGCACCTAATAGATTTATCTTGATATGCGGTCTGTTGTCTAAATATTTATGCACGAATAAAGGAGACATGTGACCATTTGGAGAAGCAGGAGTTTTAACTTGAGAAGGATAATTTTTATTAGACTTAAAAAAATCAGAAACTTTTTGTAACCATTTAGTCCAATCCGATCTACTGGAATATTTTTGTTCGTCCGTGTTTCTAGAACGTTTTGGATTAGGGGCTTTACTGCGAACATGAGCTTGTGACTTAGCCGAAAGATTAGAGGCTTTTTTTTTGGACTTAGGATATCCGCCTCGGTAATATACCGTCCTTACTCGTTTTTTTGTACATTTGGGGCATGATGTTAGTCTCACACCTGTTGTTCCACATTTGAAACAAAATACCCTCTTTGGTGCTGTACAATTTTGGTAAGTGTGATTCGGGCCTGTGCAATTCCAACACGTGAAAATTGCCTTAGGTGAAACCGGCTTGTCGTTCACTTTAGCTGCAGTGTCGCTAATTTTAGAGTCATTACCTTTTCCTTTACCCGTTTTCTGGTTACTCCTAGGGTTCCGATTTACATTCCCAACTTTATTTGTCGAGACTCCACTTCGGCCATTTGGATTATACCTTACCTGGTGTATATTAGTTTCGCTTTTTGGTCTGCTCTTTTCTAACAAATAATCGGACTCTTCAAGTTTCCTACATAACCCGGCGAGTTCGGCTACCGAATTTATATCTAGTAGAGCTAACCGATTGACGAAACTAGGCAGAATATTCCTACGTATAAATTTAACTTTGGTACATTCCAAAGGCTTGATGGACAACCTACAAAATAAAGATTCCATGTGGGCAATAAAAATCACAGTGGACTCATCCTTCTTTTGTCGCCTCCTCTTTATTTCTGACCACAATTCTTCATCATCATCACAGTGCAAGAAGTCCTTCTTTAGCCTATCTACCAAGGAATGCCAGTCGTTGACACTTGATTTTATGCTTCTATACCAAATGAAGGCATCGCCAGTGAAAAATTCAACAGCAGAGCTGAAAAGTTCATCTTCCGATACTTTCCTAGCTTGAGCTATTTCAGTCAGCCTCTCCAAAAAAGGATAGAGTCTCTTTGAGTCTCCATTAAATTTTAATTGCCATTCGCTGACAGGAATATTTCTGGCTGCGCAATTCACGATTGGAGCTGGTACGTTTATGACTGGGGTTGTAATAGGCAGCTGTGGTAACTCATGGCCAGGAGCTATCTTTTCGGCAAGATTTGCTTCCATGAGTACACACGTAGCTATTGTTTCTTGAACATATTTGGAAAACTTCGACGCTTCCTCTTCGTCATCCGGCATGGGAATTCTTTGTACGCGACCCGCTACATGCGATAAACGTGATTTAACCCGGTGTACAAGTGAATCATTTGGATCACCGTCATAACTATCGATTAAGTTTTGGATTGAATTTAAACTCTTTTCGATACCAGCCGTTTCTTCTTTAAAAGACAGGGTGTCATCCCCTATTTTTATCGTTTTTCCCGGCTCATTAATTTCTTTACTTAAGATCCTCGTTAGAATCTTTCTTTTATCTGCGACCGGACGTTCTGAGAAAGTACGACGGATTTTTAGTTCATAGTCTAATTCATATTCCAATAGGTGATTGACTTTAAAATTGAAGGCTTCCATGATAAATGAATACTATAAAATTTAAAAGAATTGTTTAAAAAGCCGTGAAAATATTTCTCCTGTGCTCCCAATAGTCTAAATAAAATATATGTAAAGGCACTTAAAATATGTAAACTTCTTTACCAAACTTTAAAAAAAATCTTCAACCATTTCAAAAAAAATTTCTAAGTATTGCCTCGTATTAAAATCCTTTTATTAAGATATCTTAAGAATTTCCTATAAAAAAATCTCTAAATATCGTTTCGTATATCAGCAAAGTATTTTTAATATTCATGCGAAATATAGGTGAGAAAAAAAGAACAGTTTTTTGTTCGGTTATCCGCAAAATAAATCAACAATGCAAAATTAAAGTCGACCAACACATCTGCCAATCTGAACTATAAAGCCAGCTTTTAAGAAAAAAGTAGGAATCTCTTATCTTAGAGTCAACAACAAAATTCAAATATCTATATCAGATAAATTGAAATAAAAAAATTCTACAAATTTCCTGCTTTTGTCTTACTGCTATAGTGTAGTTCCGTTTAATAAATATTATGAAATAAAATATCTGCAAAGTTAGAGCTTTTATTTTGTTCGAAAGCTAGTACACTGAACCCTTTTTTTTTAAAAAATAAAATTCCAAAAGCCCCGCGTTGACAGCGCTATTTTGTAGCTTATGACAATTTGTTCTTAGTTTGAGGCATCTTTTTCCGTACCCTGTGAGAAGTTGTTTGTCCCACGCTTGAGCGCAATTTTGTAAGGTGTGCTAATTTTGCTTTATTTTTCGCCCCATGTAGACTGCGTCATTTTGTAACATTTTTAAATACTGGACGCCCCAAGCTTGAGCACAATTTTCTTGCAGCCCCGCTTTAATTTCTGATAATGAATTGAGTGAGACCTGATTTTAAAGGAACTAAAGAAATTAAAGAAATACTAGCTCAGTTTTCCTTGGTAGAGAGATATGGGTAAGAGATAATTTTTGTACGTCTTTTTGGAATTTAATTCTATTTTTAAAGAAACCTCAGTTGTACGACTTTTTTTTTTTGGGCACCACTCATTTTTAAAATAGAAACGGTTTAACTTCAGCTAAGAAAAATGAGAAAAAACTGAAGTGTTTTATGGATATTACTAAAAAGAAATTAGTCTAGCACAACTGATCCTGAAAAGAAAAATAAATATTCAGTGAGACACTAGCTTTAATCAACAAAAAAAGAATTTATTCATGTTTTTAAAATGAAAATAAAAAGTTCTAACCTTTACAGTTATACCAAAAAATTCTAGCCTAAATAGTAGTTGTTACTTTTAAACTTTAAACTTTTACAACCCCCGAAGGCGAGACATCGTGTTTTACACTTCACTTTTTTTGTCTGTTATACGTTGCTGTTAATGCACTACTCTCAAATAAGTCTATTGGAGGGAGTTTTGTTGACTTACTGTTTTTCAGTCCTGCTGTGATGGACTTCGCCCGATTTCACACTTTTTCTTAACACTTAGAAAGCTCACTACAGCTTTTATTGTCGAAACTGGTACTTTTACTTAGCGGCTTCTGAAGAAAATTAGCCTACTTCGGCTAGATGGAAAATAGCCTCTCGGCTAGACGGTACTGCCTGGTCTGCGGCTCGATCGAAAAAAAGCCTTGCTGGTAGTTTCTCAGGCCCTTAAATAATCGTGCGATTTTTGCCGGTAATATCCGGACGCTCCAATCAAAACTCCGGGTCAAACATTTCGCCAATCGCGGCCTGGCGGTAGGTTCGATCAGCAACCCGCACCACACAGTATATACTGAATGTCCTGAAACTTTTGTTTAATATACCGGTCGATGTTTTAAAATAAAAATAAATACAATTCGAAGTGAAAAATCAGTAACATTGCATGGTCTTAAAATCCAGGAAAAAATGAATGTTACATATATATATATATATATATATATATATATATATATATATATATATATATATATATATATATATATATATATATATATATATATATATATATATATATATATATATATATATATATATATATATATATATATAGGTCTATATATATACTACTGTGATCAAAAAATAGTAAGACTTTTGAAATAAAACGCAAACGGGTTATTTATTTTTCCAAATTTATTTCGTCCCGTTCAAAGTAATCCCCCTTGGATACAATGCATTTATGCCAACGTTTTTCCAGTCTTTGAAAGAGTTGTTGAAATCGATTTCTGGAATGGCCTTTAAAGCCTTCTTCGATTCGGTTTTTTATCTTCTCAATTGACTCAAAACGATGTTCTCGAAGCAATTTTTTGAGTTTAGAGAATAGCCAGAAGTCCGACGGAGCTAAATCAGGACGATTGCGGAATGATATAAGTTGAATTTTTGACGAAAAAGTCGCGAAGAACCAATACTGTGTGAGAAGGCGCATTATCGTGATGAAAAAACTAAGAGTTATCGGCCCATAATTCCGGCCGTTTTCGAACATTTGGGAAGCAGAAAAAACCATTTTTGAAACAAAATTTAATGTAACTTCTTTGTGAATTTTTTCACTTATGTTAAAAATCGAAAAAAACACACTTTTATTGTTGAACGAATGCAAGCGAATCTTATTGACTACTAACGCTATGTCACAGATGGCAGTTAAGAATCTACCAATCTAACGAAAAAAATTAGTCCGGTTTGGAAACGCGAAAAAAAATTAATCCAATTTGGAAATGCCCGGGCGATTTAAATTTCAAAGTCTTACAATTTTTTAATCTTAGTAATATATATATATATATATATATATATATATATATATATATATATATATATGTATATGTATATATATATATATATATATATATATATATATATATATATATATATATATGACGGTTGATGTTTTATTATCTGGGCATGCAAAAGTAGAAATTCTCCCACACGAATGAATTTGAATAAATCAGTGTATGGGTTTAATTTTTTTATATAAGTATATAGGCACGAAAAGTCATTAATTATATGAAAATTATTATATTAGATTTAACTAATGATAAAGTGAAGCAAAAAGTGTATTCACTTCATTTTTAAGTTCAGAAGAAAGACGATCTAATCTTTAAATGATACTTACAATTATTTTCAATCTCTCGCTGGATTCGTTGAAATATAAGGAGCATGATTGTTGACGTTATACGCGCGAAGCTGAAGGTGTGCAGAGATATACCATATTCTCAAAATGAACATTTTTCCCCCAGACAATATTCCTAATAGTTGAGAAATATAAATTCAACAATGAGTTATTTAAATGAATAACGTGCAAAAAGCATTGTAGTCAAATGGATTTTTTCCTTTTATTTTTCGCCTTTTTCCCTGTTTTTTTCTTGTATATTTGTTTTAATAACAACTTGATAAATAAAAATAAAAATGTTTCTAAAAAAAATCTTTTTCTTCCTTTCAATCAGTAAAATTCATTTTTATTCTACAGAATAGAAGTTTGAATAATTCAAAAACTCGCAGGTATCATACCAGCAATATGACTACCCCTTGAGATCGAGTCGAATTGCCGCTACTAGGTTTTATGTTTATGGTACTGTGATACAATTTACGAAAGTGTTTTTTTTTTAGGACAAGAAAGGAAAGGTATTTGGAAAAAGGGGACCAGGACGCAGACGCATCTCCTGGCTAAACAATCTGCGAAATTGGTTCTCAATAAATACTAACGGTCTTTTCAGAGCTGCAGTCTATAAGGTAATAATAGCCAGAATGATTGCAAATATTCGAACCGAATAAGAAGAAGTTCTTTTCTAAAGTTATCTACGAGAGATTTATGAACAAAAAATGGTTTATTCAAGGAAAAATGAAACCTGCATTACTTTGTAACGTAGTTTCCATCGACAATTAGGCAGTTTTTCCATCGTTTTGTGAACTTTCGAATTCTTATAGTGTAGAATTATGCACACTTGCTGTCTGAGCCGGCCGTATACAGCTTTTTTTTTTACTATTTTGTTGTCGAACTTAGTCCCTCGTAAACTCTTTGAGCGGGGTAAAATGTTTCATGACAGATTATCAAACGAAAATCATTACCTTCCTTTAAAAACTGTCGTTTGAGTTCAGAACAAATGCGAATTCGGTTGTCTTTATGGTCCCGAGTCAGCTGTCTTGGAACATATCTCGAAAACGTTTTGCAATAGCTCAGATTATCATTAATAATCCATGTGCACCGTTCCAGTACGGACATTACACATTTCATCAATTGTTGTAATTTTTATACGATATGAACGAAATTTCAACTGGATTTCCCGAGGGATGAAGATCGATGACACTTGTTCTGCCTTAATTAAACTGTTCAATTCACTTATATAGGTTTCTGCAGCTTAAATGCTTTTCACAATACTGTTTCAACATTTTGGAATACATTTTGGCTGGTTTCACACCTTCGGATAGCTTCCAGCGTACACGTTTCGAGTGGAACTAATACTTTTAAATTGACAACTATTAAATTCATCGCCAAGGTTACCAACTTGACCTTCAGAAAGTTTCATTTAAAAATATTTCGTAGTTTTTTCACTACTGCTGTTTGTCTCGTTAATTATTGAACGTCCCTCGTACCTAGCTATGAAGAAAGACTTGAAAAAACGTACATTTTTCTACATTTCCTGTTTCACTGTATCCACAAAAAATTTCTTGCTCCTGCCTCAAAATCCAACCCTACAAAGGCTTTCAACTCACCATGTGAGGAAAATTATCGGTCTCTAAGAGCGTTCTTGAGATGCTTAAAAAAAATCCCAAGGCTCTAAATTCGGGCTATAAGATGGATGTTGTAACTTGGTGAATTCAGTTGCAGTTATCACGTTACAGCAAAATTTTGGTTCTCCATGAATTTCGACCTTTTTCTCTAATGATCTGCTTCGATTTTGGCTAGTACTTCCGTAAACCTCTTCATTAATTCTGGATCATTTTCCAATATATTAATAAAGCAAAATTTCTTCGCAATGCAAAAATCCGGTTCCTGCGACTTTCCTGAAAACGACTGAACTGTCACCTTCTTTGGAAGTGAAGACGCGCATTGAACCCACAGCCTTAACTTCTACTTCGTAAGGAGATCCCAATATGAGGCTCATCATCTGTAACAATTCATAAAAAGTTATTCCCATCGTTTTCTAGTGCGACCTCATGTTCTTGAGAAATTTATTTCCTCGCTCTGATGCAACCTTTAGCAACCACTACGATCTTCATTCGTCCATGTGACACCAGTAAAACCTCAAGAGACCGGATGGTCTCCTTACATGGGATCATCTAGAATTGAGCCACTTTCAATAGATTCATTTCATTTCATTCGGATTAAAATTTTTTACTTGAAAACAATATGCGACATCATTGCCATATATCTGAGATATTCTTTCTGGTTCATTTCTCTCTTTAGTGAGAAGCTTTATCAGTGCTTGATGTTCAAATTTACCTTTAATCATTTTCTCAAAAAAAATAAAATTGTGAAAATGACAAAATGCAATAAACTCGTGCAAAATTTCGTAAATGTTGTACTTAAAAGTGTAACGTCAGGGCTAGATACACCCTTCTATATTACTTTGCAGCATCAGATGCCTTTTTATAATGCCCTCGAATATCAACTTTACCATTTTAAAACTCGTTTAAATTATAAGAAAAATAATAATAATAATACAAATGATTACTTAACAATAGGAAAATATAACATTTTCAAAAATTTGCTAAGTTCTAAATTACATTGTTAAAACAATATTATAATTTCCAAAACAATTTTCCTTCCGCTGAATTGCACTTTAAAAGAAAATCCTCGGCAACGATTTGGAAACACTAGAAAGGCGCTTAAAACAAAAGGCTAGATTCTGAAAGAGCAAGAAAAGAAGAGTTTAAGCTGTTAACTGAATAATTTATCAGCAGTGAAAAACATTTATCTTTTAGTCTCCGGATTTTGAATAAGTCAAATTATCACTGCAGTAAAATTCCAGTTTCAGTTTCAATGTTTCAAAAAAAAATTAAATAAAGGAGTATAGATTTTTATTCATAATGCGCCTAAATCGCGCAAAATTTTATTTAAATTTTTCTACATCTAAGCGATTCTTGCGGTACAGTTCGTTTCGAGGTCTTTGCGTTCTTGAATATCAAAAAGCAGAATTATGACTGTTTCTTGGTGTACTGGGAGGAGAATATTTATTGGTCAGCTTGGTGGCTTTAACGAGAAAACAACTGGCGGCGGGTGGTTGATTACTAATCCGGCATTGTTGGACTTTTCATCTATAATAATGGATATGAGGGGGACATGAGCATATCATAAAGGGCCACTTTAATAATCGTTTCAGGTACAAAAGGGCCTGTACCAGTTGTACAACAGCAGGGTTTTTCATAAGGGAATTAGATGCTTAACACAATTAAGTAGTAGACGGATTGGAAAGATACCATTTTTCCAAGCTAGCAACTGTGCTGTTTTAAAGCTTTTGAAAATAACTGGCTCAAGAAATTACTGCTTCTAAACGTCTTGTCTACGAACAAAAGTTCTATAAACATTCAGCCTGAACTAATTTTAAAATAATATTTGTGTCCACAAACTTAAAACTTTAAGTTAGTCCTTTTACTGGGTTTATTGTAGGTTTACAACTCAATCTTCAAAGAAATCTCCTTCGCTTTTTCTAAATGTTTAAATTTATGGTGGTGTCGATGCGATAAATTCATCAAATCTGACTTGAACTGAGAAACAATCAGGTGATGTTGTAGAGATTGGAAAATATACGTGATCAAGTCTGAAAACAAACTGCATGAGGGAAATATTTCAAACTTAAATCTTCTTCAAATATTATTGGTATTATTCTACTGCCAGTAACCGATCTTTCTCTTCAAGTGCCCCACTAACACGGATTAGTTGTTGGTGAAGTTCAAAGTGACGGCCTGATTAGACAGAAAAGTTCTTTTTCTTGGGCCTCATGAGCAAAGAGGGGGTAGTCCGTGCTTTTTGTCCCAATAAAGAGCTCATAAGGGGCTCAGCAGGACTCTGTGCAAGTGCTCCCTAGATTCTATAGATTATATGCCTTGCTTATACAAACACAATACACGTTTCAGTTGAGTTTGGCAAGAATTCTCGTCCAAAATTTGTTCTAACTCCTCATCTTCCACTATTTTCAAATGAGAAGAACATTCATCATCCTGAAGATTGAAATTTGAAAACGGCTGGAACCACATTCTCCACTGGTACAAGGTTTGAACCAAAAGTCAAATAATTTTTTTTTTGCCTCAGAAGCCTCGATTATCTCTTGCTCAAGGGAAGGTTCTTGTTCTGTAAAAAAATATTACTCCAAGATCTTTTGCCGTTTCTTCACGTTTTTAGTGTCCCTAGATTACGAAAAATATAATCCTCGATTTTCGTTAGTCTCACTGTCTGACTAATGGTCTGACTCTAGAATGACGTGAGATATAGAATTCAAATTTGGTACAGTATATACTTGAAGCAAGGATAGAACTCCTAATATAGTTTTTGGGCGATATTGCTAAGGGGGAAGAGGGATGGGGGTCGCTACATTTCAATTATTTTCAATACCATTGCGTATATTTCTATTGGTTTTTGTTGAGATAATGAAAAAATTTACGTTTAATTATCTATGATCAAATGTATAACGGACTGAAGAGGTGGTCCCTCCAGGTTCTTGAAGTCAAAGATTTTTTAATTATGTTATTTTTTAATAACTTTCAAATATTTATCATCGAACATATAAGGGATTATAAGGGTGGAAAAGAGTGTTAGAGAAGTTGCCTAGTACATATTGAATTACACAGACAGCAGGAAGTCATTTAACTTAATAAAGACTTGAAAGAAACTTTCTTAGGGTAACAGTAACCAAGTAAAATTTACACTTTTGAAATAAAATACAGTAAAACTGTTTCACTGAATTTATTCAGATCACTCTGAGACGTGTTTCGGTCTCGCGACATTTTCGAAGAGGTTTACAACGAGACTTTACTTAAGTTCTAAAAGATATTATATTTGGATGGTTAATTAAGAGATAATAAAATTGGGTTAATAACAGGTAGTTTATCTTAACACGGCGTCTAATATGGGGATATTTCCAAATTCTATTTCGTTGTTCCTTATTTTTATATTATTTTTAATGGCTTTTTATATGCTAAAAATTTCTAAATAATCCATATGTTTTCCTTTTTGAGCACTGTATAACAACTTCACCCTCTCATTATTAAAAAGGTGATTATTGTTTATGCAGTATTCAGCAAAGCCTGTTAAGTTTTGTTTATTTAAAATAGAGTGCCTGTGTTCTTTTAGTCTTTGTTTTAGGCTCCATCCCGTTTGTTCCACATAGACAGCGTCACACTCATCACAATTAAGTTCATATATATCCGATTTTCCATATTTGTTAGATCTTTCTTTGTTATTAGTTAGATATTGGGCTATATTGTTTTTATTAACACTTATACAGTTTATTTCTATCTTGTTTTTTCCAGTTGATCTATAATAATTGGATTACGTCCGTTGTTTTTGGCTATTTTTTTAATTATGTTCAGGTGTTTTAGATAACTGACCGTACTTAGTAAAATGTTAGTTAATCTATATATAAGACTGTGGAAGGTTGACATAATAATGATAATGATATCTGTTGTAGTTGGTTTACGGAAAACATCGCGAGACCGAAACACGTGTCAGAGTGATCTGAATAGATTCAGTGAAACAGATATACTGTATTTTATTTCAAAAGTGTAAATATTGAGATGTTTCATCTAGAACCGACCGCAAACCTCATAAATGTTATTTATAATTCAAATAAAATTTGACGCTACAAAAACTCAGGCTGCAGTTTTTCTAAAAAAACCTTACAATGTTATATCTGGACACCTCATTTCGTTAGCATCGTCACTGACCTTGCAGTACATTAACTTGGGAGCAAATATGTCTTAGCATGAACATGTCGCATGCATAGCAAAGCTGGGAATATTATTTTGAACTGGAAAGCTTTACTCTCCACAATAACTGTTACTTCTGTACAAAGCTCAAATTCGACCAACGATACACTACTGCTCCCATGTTTGAGGCTCTGCGTCCAAACACTCACTCCATTTGTTTGATTGTATTCAGAGAAGAGCTGTTCGCCTGACTGGAGACCCAGAACTGACCAGCAACATTGATTCCTTGGATCATCGAAGAACAGTTGGCGACTTGGGTCTATTCCACAAGTATTTTCATGGAAAGTGTTCGACGAATGTAGCCTGCTTAATTGTTCCCAAAGCGGTGCATGCTAGGAATACACGTCGCACTAATGCTTCACATCCGTTTGAGGTTTAGCTTGTGACTTCTTATATAACCCTTTTCAAGCAGTGTTTTATATGGAGAACCTCATCCATTCGGAATGATTTGCCCAGGAATGTGTTTCCGACCAAATATAATTTACAGCGATTCAAAAACTAACTTATTTCTGCACACGCATCGCTCCTGTCGCGTTTTAGGGATTTCCCTACAGTCCGTGTGCCATTCTCATAAAAAAAGAATGAAGTATTATGCCTTGTCCTAGAGCAGGGGTCGGCAACCTATGGCACGCGTACCATCTCTGGCACGCCAAGCAATTTTGAATGGCACGCGTACTTATTCAAAGTTTACAAATTAATTCTGTAATCTGTGACATGTTTCGAAATTAAGTAAATAATCGAAGACAGTATTACTTTAACGATACAAACAAAAACGATATATTATATAGGTCACTAGGTATTATTACCAAAAAATACAAAATATATATTTTGTAATTTATAATTTTACTGAATGCATTGGTTTGGCTTTAATTTCGGCAAGTATTAAAGACGGTAAGCCTCAAAATATAAGCCTAGGCAAAATCACAAAATAAACGTCCTCAGTTCAGATCAAAAGAGCCGCTATAAGGCGGTTTTTGTTTGACTTGACTTCAATCGTTCCGACGCGCGCCGCAACTCTTTTGATATTGCCGAACTTTAGTTTTTCTTAAATTTAACTTCTAGGCGGCCCTTTGATTGCAATGGGCGCGTTGTAGGTAATAATTTTTGTTCTAAAAAATTTAATAAACGTAATTATTGGAATTTTCTGGAAACATTATTTTTCTATATATAGTAAGCGGCTACACGTTTAAATCATTTAGTATAGAAGTAACATCCGTTCTAGTCAATAGCCGTCGAAAAGTTTAAAAAATAAAATTACGTTGCGTTATGGCCGCGAATAAACAGAAGGTAGACGTTCGATCATTTCAAACTTCATGGACAACAGATTACGGTTTTGTACAGCAAAACGATCAGGCCATTTGTGTCCTATGTCGGGAAAGCGTAGTTTTCCGGACATCTAGTGTTCAACGACATTTCCAGATAAAACATGAATCGTAATTTAAAGATAACGCTGATAAAAGGGAGACAATACAAAGAGCAAATAAACAATACGAGAAACAGTCAACATTCATTAGCAAAGTTTTCCAAGGAAAAAATCAGGTAACTGAATGCAGTTTCAAAATTGCACAATCATTGGCACAAAAGGGTAGGCCGTTCACTGACGGAGAATTTATGAAGCAAACCTTTTTGAATACTGGTGAGATTTTATTCGACGACTTGCCCAATAAGGATACATTATTGGCCGGGATTAGGGATATACCGGCATCAGCGCGGACCATCGAGAGACGAATCACCTGATTGGGAGACATAAAGGATTTGTTTCCCTTCTTATTGAACGCATGGGTCAATCAGTTTTGAATTTTCATTGCATAATTCACCAAGAGAGTTTGTGCGCTAAAATCTCCGCTGGAAGTTTAACATTCGTGATGGATAGGGTGGTTAAAATAGTTAACTACATTGTCGGTCGTTCTTCACTGATCCATAGACAATTTAAGGCTTTTCTGCAGGAATTAGAAAGTGCATATTCAGATATACCATTGCACAATAATGTTCGCTGGCTCAGCCGTGGTAAAGTGCTCTCTAGATCTGTGCAATGTCTGGGCGAAATTAAATCGTTCTTGTTGGAAAAAAATCAAGTGGATGCTTATCCTGAACTAGAAGATAAGAATTGGATCTGTATGTTAATGCTTCTTACTGATACTACAAACCATCTCAGTGAACTCAACTTAAAGTTACAAGGTTCAGGCAAAACAGTTCTGGATTTATACCAATCCTGGAAATCATTCAAATTAAAAATAGATTTATTTATCAGCGATATTACTACAAACACATATAAATATTTTCCAAATTTAAAAACTTATATATCCAGTGTCGACAATGGTGCACTAATAGACGAAATTCTTAAATATATGACTAATTTAAAAGAGGAGTTTATCGAGAGGGGTCAGGATTTCGACAAACATGGTCCTATGTTCGCTTTTTTAATCAAACCAGATTTAATGGATTGTTCCAGCAGTTGCTTTGACATATATCTTTTCTCATGGATGGACACTAATGATTTTGATCTTCAATACATTGAACTTAAAAGCTCCGAGTTATGGAACACGAAATTTGTAGAATTAGGAAGGGTATTAGAAGGTGACTGCTAGAACCATTCAAACGAGATACTCAGTTGCTGGATGAGTTTACCAGAGAAATTTATTTGTCTTAAGAAAGTAGCGTTTGCCATGCTTACAGCTTTCTGATCCTCCTATATCTGTGAACAACTTTTTTCCCATATGAGAGTGATTTTAAACCCATACCGAAGCAGGCTGACAACAGACAATTCGGAAGCATGTGTGATACTGAAAATAATCAGACATGAACCGGATATAAGAAAACCCTCTAAAGAACTTCAAGCACAGGGTTCACACTAGGTCCTAGGACTAGTATAATAAAATTATTTGTTAAATGTTAAATTTTTTTTGTAATTAAACCTTCTAAAAGCAATATTTTAAGTTAATTTTTTTTAATTTTAGTTGTAGTAAGTACCTATGTTGGCACGCAAAATGTTGTATGGATGAAAACTGGTACCCTTTAGTTAAAAGGTTGCCGACCCCTCTAGTAGAGCTTATAGGTAGTGCTCCATAGTATGGAAAAAAATTCCCATTTGAATAGGTTCTGTGTGTGTAAGGCTGAGAATTTATTTGTATATTACGTTAAAGAAAACTGATACATTCAATAGGCGCAGAAGCAAAAAGTTGTTAAAAAACGTTCATTAATACCAATAATCCCCCGCTACAAAATATAACCAGTGTTCATCACTCCCCCATTCATACTTATACCCTCGAAACATACATTACTCGATATATCCCTAATGATAACCGTTATTCAGAGTTGTTGAGCTTATTGTGAAATATGCTTAAGCCCGAGGGCTGAACTCTACAAATGCCTGCCTTATATACGCAGCAAGCTATTTAGTTCCGAGCATCCGAGCAAGTAATGTAAATAAATGAACTGGAGATTGCTTGTTACCAGCTTGAAAAGTTGCCCTTTTTGTGTCTCCTTCGTAATGATGTGTATTTTTTTCTATACTGTAGAATGTTTTTTTTATACTTACTTTATGTTTGGATTTATTAATTTTGTAAAATGTTAAAGGAGTTATATAATAGTTAATACTGCACTGACTTAACCGTTACTTGATGGAGATCCACAATAACGGAATGAAAATTTAAACACCATATATATTTATTGTATTATACCAGGTGTACAAGTATGAAATGTGGATTTCAGACAACAGATGGTGCACCAATGCAGTTTGTGCTATAAAGATTTGACACTGCGCCATTTTGTTGTCATCAACAAGTGTCAGACGCGCACGAGTGATAAATTGGAAAAGTGTGTGCATAATATTGTGTTGTTGTGTTCAATATGTCGAAATTTATACCGAACAAAGAGCATTCGCGGATAGCATTAATTTTTTGTTTTTCATTTGAAGAAAACTGCTGTTGAATCATACCGATTACTTCGAGAAGCTTATGGTAAACATGCTCCATCGCAAAATACGTGTGAACGATGGTTTTGGCGTTTCAAAAGTGGTGACTTCGATGTTGCAGACAAGGAACGTGGAAAACCGCCAAAAAAATACGAAGTTGTGGAATTACAAGCATTGGTGGACGAAGATGATTCGCAAACACAAAAACAACTCGCCGAGCAATTGGGCGTTAGTCAACAAGCTGTTCCCAATCGGCTACGAGAGATGGGCAAGATTCAGAAGACCGGTAGATGGGTACCACATGAGTTGAACGACAGGCAAATGGAAAAGCGCAAAAACACGTGTGACGTTTTGCTTGCTCGGTACAAAAGGAAGTCGTTTTTGCATCGTATAGTTACAGGGAATGAAAAGTGGATTTATTTTGAGAATCTCAAGCGCAAAAAAATCATGGGTAGACCCAGGCGCACCATTCACATCGACCTCAAGACCGATCTGCTTTGGCAGAAAGGCGATGCTCTGCGTTTGGTGGGACCAGAGGGGCGTAGTCTATTATGAGCTGTTAAAACCTAGGGAAACGGTTAAGACTAAACGTTACCAACAACAATTGACCGATTTGAACCGTTTGCTGCTTGAAAAAAGGCCAGAATACCGAAAGAGGTAACACAAAGTCATTTTTTTTTCATGACAGTGTTCCATCACATACGGCAAAACCAGTTCGCGACACGTTGGAAGTACTCAGCTGGGAAGTTCTGCCCCATTCGGCTTATTCACCAGACTTGGCTCCTTCCGATTACCATTTGTTTGTGTCGATGGGTCACGCACTTGCTGAGCAGCGCTTTGGTTCGTATGAAGATGTGAATGGTTAGCAGCCAAAGGGGAAAGCTTTTGACTGGCGTGGTATTCACAAATTGCGCAAAAGATGGGAAAAATATATAACAAGCGATGGAGCATACTTTGAATACAGCACTTTTTATCATTCTTCCGAATTTAACATGTTTTTTTAGAAAAAAAAAAATCCGCATTTCATACTTGTACACCTGGTAGCTGACAGTTGCATTCTTTTATCAAATTACATAAAAATAACTCACCAATTCGCCAAGTAGTTTATTATATAACAGCTCCTGCTTTTTCTTTATCAAATAAATTGGTAAAGGTTTTGACAAAATATTGTAAATTCACGCCTAAATATAGTATAAAAAATAGTAATGAATTAATATTAAAAATTCATACGTTAACTCTACCAAGTAACTCCAAATTTTTATCCTTTGACGTACAAAACCTTTTTACCGCCGTCAGATGCTATAATTTTGATCTAAAGATTACTTAATGAAAATAATGCTAACCCAATAGTTAAAACAAGAAATATTAGACATCTTAACATTGTGTTTATACCAGAATTATTTCGAATTCAACGATAAGGTTTATGTAAGCAGGAAAGGTTTAATATTGGGAAACCCTCTTAGTCCAATTTATCTGAAATTTTCATAGACAATGTAGAAGAACAAATCAGTAATTCTCATTGTACTTAAAAACTTCTTTTATTGGTATAGTTATGTAAATAACGGTACGGATCGACAATTAAAACTATTTTTAGATTATATTAATCAACGACATAATAACATTACTTTTACAACAAAAATATAAACTAATAAATCGATTAATTTCCTAGATTTAAAAATATGAAACAAATTAAATCAACATGATTTTGAAATCTTCCATAAAGCAACATACTCAGATATAACTATACAAGCTAATTCTAACCATCCGTTCACAAAATTTCAGCTTATAATGGACTCATAAATACACTATTAACTGAAGAAAATTTTCTGAAAGAATTAAATATTATAAAACAAATTAGCATAAACAATGGGTACAGGGGGATTTTGTAGATAATATTTTAATGAAAAAACAATTTAAAAAAGCCATAAGACTTGTGTACCCGCATAACCTGAACTAACCTGAACTAAAAAAAGATAAGTTTCATACACTCACTTATATCGTAAATTGACTAGTAAAATTCAATTTTTTTTTTAAATGATCTAAACATTGCCTTCCGTATCAACAACAAATTAGCTCGACATATTAAAAATAATAAAAGTAAAACAAAAAAAAAGAAAATAAAACAGAAATGTACGAAATATGCTGTGGTACTGGTAATAAAACCTATATAGGACAAATAGGCAGATCTCTTTATAAAAGAATAAAGGAACATAAACAACAAGTTATAGAAATGAAAAATAACATATCTCACTACGCTAAACATTTACCAGACGAACATAATACTCTCAATGAAGACTTCAGAATTTTGCACAATGAAAAGAAAGGAAAATTACTGAATTGTTTAGACCAGGTAGAGATTAACCAGAAAAAATCAGGTTTATTACTCAACGATCAACTGGATGGGGGTGGATCCTCTTTATTGAACTTGTTTTAGGAATTATGGTGAATATTGTTAATTAATTTAGCCCTTATAGTCAGGTAACTTATATATTTTGCAACATAATTTGTAGTTAATTTACATCTTGCTCCAGAAGAAGACAGAGTGTGTCGAAACAATTGTCAGCTATAATACAATAAAAATACGTGGTAATATTACACAGTTGTTTAAATTTTCGTTCCTAGTTATTATTTTTTAGAGTAAACAAAACAATTTTGTAAAGTACTAGGTACTAAAACTTTCCTTGCGACAAGTAATCTAAAATAAACACCGGGTTTCACTTTCTCACACATAAAATTTTTTTTATCCACTATAGGTAGATATTTTAAATATTAATAATATTCTTAAACGAAATCTGTCATTTTTGTCTCTATAGTATTTCTGCTAAAAATTGGTCGCATAAACAACAAGATTTCTGATTCCCCGGCTAAAAAAAAAAGAGAAAACAATGTATAATACGATATATACAAAAAAACTTCTAACACTCTTTCCTGCCTCATTAATACATACATAACGTTAAATATATAGTGTGCCACAAAAAGTTTTATACAAACGTTCAACTTAACAAAGACCTGGAAGAAATTCTATCTTGGGGTGACAGTAACCAAGTGGAATTTAACGCTACAAAAACCCAAGCGGCAGTTTTTTCTAAAAAAGTTAACGTTGCTGAACATAGTTATGTCGGGGCCCTCCATTCCCCTAGCATCGTCGCTCAATTTGTTGGGCGTTAGTTTGGGAGCAAATATGTCTTGGCATGAACATGTTGCAGGCATAGCAAGGAGAGCTTCTCAAAAGTTGGGAATATTATTTAGAACCAGAAAGCTTTACACCCCAGGGGGGGGGGGGGGGGGGGGGGGGGGGTGTGCAGCAACTGTTAATTCTTTACAAAGCCCAAATTCGACCAACTATGGAATACTGCTCCCACGTTTGGGGCTCCGCTCCCAAACATACACTGCATTTGTTGGATTCTGTTCAGAGAAGAGCGGGTCCGTCTGATTGGGGACCCGGAATTGACCGGCGGCCTTGATTTGCTGGAACATCGAAGAACGGTTGGCGACTTGAGTCTGTTCTACAAGTATTTTCATGGAAAGTGTTCGAAGGATGTAGCCCGCTTAATTCCTCCCAAAGCGGTGCATGTTAGAAATACACGTTGCGCTGGTGCTTCGCATCCGTATGAGGTTCAGCTTGTTACTCCGCGTACAACGCTTTTCAAGCAATCTTTTATATGGAGAACGTCATCCCTTTGGAATAATTTGCCCAGCGCTGTGTTTCCCACCGAGTACAATTTACAGCGATTCAAGAACAACGTGAATTGCTTTTTCCGCACTCGTGCCGCTCCTGGAGCGCTTTAGGGACTTCCCTGCAGCACGTGAGCTAGACCCATAAAAAAAAAAAAAATAAAAAAAAAAAATGGAGTTTATCTTACATATTACAAAAAAAATTATTCTTCTTCGAAGCAACCCCTGAACCAGCTTCCCTACCTCATCGATTTTTCATATGTTTGTTCAATATACAATAACTAATGACAAAATAACAGCCTTTTTGGATTCTTTGGTTCCGAGGATCCTGAGAAAGACTTATATAATCATATCTAAGAAGCTACTCGACTAACCCCCTTTCCTACCTCATTCCCTTCTTATAGATTTGATTATAAATAATTAGAAATAATGAAAAAATAACACAATTTTCAGAGTTCTAGGGTCAAAGAACCCTTGAAAAGACGATACATACGATCCTTCTCGTCAATCCTCATTAACCCATCTTTGATCATAAATACTTGAAAATAATGAAACAATAACACAATTATCAAAATTTCCGACTTCAAGAACTGTGAAAATGACGTATAATATGTTACATTCGAAGTAATCCTTCTAAAACTCTCTCCACTCTCTTTTTATGGGCATAGCATAGCGTTAAAGTGCTACAGGAGCAACGCAAGTGCGAAAAAAACGATTCACGTTTGCCTTAAATGCCTGCAAATTGTACTCGGTGGGACTCAAGTCACCAACCGTTCTTCGATGTGCCAAAGAATCAAGTTTACTGGTGAGGGTTTAGTCTCCAATCAAATTTAACCCATTGTGTCTTTAACTGTAATTAATTATGTTCAAAATTTGTTCAACATATCAACCAATCCAAGAAGAATTTAACCTTCTTCGCCTTTAGTGATATTGCTCTATCCCCACTGTATGTATGACGAATTTGTTTCGTTCGGGAGTATCCTGCGAACAAATAGGTTGACGGAAGTAAGCGGTTATTTTTCCTGATCTATGGATGCTGAAATGTGAAAACACAATCGTTAATTCGTTTTTAATAGATTCTACAAACTGTACGTCTTTTTTTTTAGTATTTTTAGACAGCCAATACATATTTTTATGGTGTTATTGTGCCAAGCAAGAAAAAAGAAACGAAATAAAGAAATTAATTTTCTGATTTCTCGACTCCAAAAACCCTAAGAAAGACATACAACACGGTATAGATGAAGCGACCCCTCTAACTTTCTACTTTAGTCTCCTCTAAAAACTCTGAAAAGAACATGTAACATAATATATCTGAAACTACCCCTTTAATTTCGCGAGCCTACTCTTTATGTGTTTTACTATAAATATTTATGCTCAAAATTTGTTTATTAACACAACAACAAAAGCTGGCTGATGAGCTCTGATATAGAGCGAAACATGCGTATCCTAGTTTGGGGATTCATAGATGGCGTAGGCGATAATTTTGGAATCCCGTACCTTTGATGCAAGATCAAATTATTTACTTGACGGTCTTGGCCCGTTAAACCGATATATTCCTTTCTTTCCTAATTACTATCACCTCAGGACAGAATTTCTTCCAGGCCTTCGTTAAATGGTAAAGCTTTCTATTACCTGCGGATATTTGTATGAGTAAGTGGAATTTCTGTTATTTTTCAGCAGATCCTAATACACAGAGTAAAAGGACTAGGAGACAGTATGCAGACAATGCCGCTTAGCGACAATCTGCCAGCTAATTTCCAATTATCTGCTTATTATTTCGAGTACTAAGAAATCTTTTCGGAGTTCATTAAAAAAAGACGGCAAAAGTCCAGGAAGAAGCTTTTATTGTCACGATGTAGCTTTATAACATCATTAACTTATTTACAAGACTTTAATGTAAAGGTACAATTCCCTTGGGGATAACAGCAATTAAGTGCACGCGATAGTTTTTAGAAGTCCGAAATAGTTTTCAGGTGTCAGCATTGTTTTCGAAACTTTCCACTGAAAGTGTAACAAGTTGCGCTTTCGCAAATAACGCCATTTTGTTTGATTATAAAGTAAAGTAATATTTATTACCACATTATAGTATAGGGGAGACTGGGGCAAAACGAGGTTCGGGGCAGGATGGGAAATGTGCTAGTATGCGTGACTCGTACACACAAATGAGCCGGCGACAGCGCTATTCGTACGAACTTCAGTCACCTTACGTCAGTCAGTCGGAGAGGAACGTGTCGCTGCTGGTTTTGGCTACGCTATGAGAAAAAACTGAATTTGTTTATAATTTTATGAAGTTTTGTGACAATCATCGATGTGTTGTGAGGTGAGTAAGTAAGTTTTTGCGATATTTTCAACCAAAGACCGTAGCAGTAGTATCGGATTTTGATATTAGGTACTGTTTATAGCCTTCACTGTTTTAACTAAGTTGGGAATGTGGAATCTTTGGCACAATGATACTACTCAGTATATATCACCACTACACCAAACACTTTATTTTTGCACTCGACGCGCGTTTCGCTAACCATGTTAGCTTCATCAGGAGCGATGACTGACTAAAGGTAAACTACAAATCTACCCTATTTATACTTAGCCTAACCCTAGAATTACTCAAGCGGAACTAATGACATAGGCAAGGCCATCAGTTCCGGTCAAGTAACCAGTAGAGGGGACTATAAGGAATAGGCCCTCTGTCTTTATTTAAACTACTTTTACATTTTATGATTTCCATACTTTCGTATGCGTTCAACAATCTCCTATCAGATACATTTTTTATTAATCTTAGATTATCTAATGTTACAGTATGATCAGCTTCAAGGGCATGTTCGACAATGCTAGACTTTTCTGTTCTATTGTATCTTAAGTGTGCTAAATGTTCTTTAAATCGTGTTTTAATTGACCTTTTAGTTTGCCCAACATACTTTTTGTCACAATCATTACAACTAATTTCATAAATTCCACTTTTCTCACAATTGGGAATCTTATCTTTGGGATTTCCTAAGATATTCCTCAGATTATCTGATGACTTATAGACTAAGGTGAGGCCTACCTTATTAAATACCTTATTGAGTCCCTTGCTATATTTCGGATTATATGGTATGGAGACATACTTGGTGTTATTTTCTTCGCGTGTAAAAAAGGTGGAATTCTGAATATTAGACCTAAATTTATGTCTATTTATTAGCTTATTTACTAAGTCATCGTCATAACCATTAACTCTAGTTATATTTCTAATACGATTCCTTTCTTTATTAAAGTTTACTCTATTCTATCTGACGAATATCTTAGGAAATCCCAAAGATAAGATTCCCAATTGTGAGAAAAGTGGAATTTATGAAATTAGTTGTAATGATTGTGACAAAAAGTATGTTGGGCAAACTAAAAGGTCAATTAAAACACGATTTAAAGAACATTTAGCACACTTAAGATATAATAGAACAGAAAAGTCTAGCATTGCCGAACATGCCCTTGAAGCTGATCATACTGTAACATTAGATAATCTAAGATTAATAAAAAATGTATCTGATAGGAGATTGGTGAACGCATACGAAAGTATGGAAATCATAAAATGTAAAAGTGGTTTAAATAAAGACAGAGGGCCTATTCCTTATAGTCCCCTCTACTGGTTACTTGACCGGAACTGATGGCCTTGCCTATGTCATTAGTTCCGCTTGAGTAATTCTAGGGTTAGGCTAAGTATAAATAGGGTAGATTTGTAGTTTACCTTTAGTCAATCATCGCTCCTGATGAAGCTAACATGGTTAGCGAAACGCGCGTCGAGTGCAAAAATAAAGTGTTTGGTGTAGTGGTGATATATACTGAGTAGTTTCACTGTTTTAGGTTAAAAATCCTTGGTTTTATCAGAAAATATGTTTGTTGTGGCAAAACGATCGGGACATAACGGAATACTATCCCGTCTTGCCCCACCTTCACAATAAGTGCTAAAAATTTTGTATTCGGTTCTTAGCTTTTTCTTCTTTTCTTTTCAGTCAAAATGGTCCGCAATTATAAACGGAAAACAGATCGCGCCAAATGGGAAGCTAATGACATGAGAAGAGCAGTTAGTGCTGTTATTTCTGAAAAAAAGAGATTTCTCCCAGCCTCAAGTACATACAATGTGCCGAAATCAACTTTAGAACGTCGCGTCAGGAAAGTGCGGAATAATGAAAATGAAGACACAGATTCAGATAATGATTATGGAAAAAAAGTTTAGGATGCTACAAAACAGACTTTAATAAAGAGCAGGAGAATGTGTTATCACAATATATAAAATCTATGGAAGCACGACTATTTGGTATCACTGGTAAGGAGCTTCGTGTTTTAGCTTATCAACTGGCCGAAAGAAATAATATCAAGAACCCGTTCAACGCGGAAAATGGAATGGCTGGAGAGGACCAGCTCAGTGGTTTTCTGAAGTGACGCACAGTGGAACCGAGGCGGCGAAAAGTCGATTTTATAAAAGTATGTGGAGAAGGATAATAAACACAAAAAATTTGAAGAGAAATGTCTAAATTCAAAGAATCAAGTGTAATTTATTATGTTTACCTATCTGAATAGACTATATTCCTTATATAGATCACTCAAATAAATTACCTCTGATAACACATTACATTCTTACGTTTTTATTTCATATGCTGCCCACAATTTTTTAAGAACACTATGCTATATACATTTTTTAATTTAAAGTTTGATATAATAGCTGCATTAACACCTATTGGTTTTGTTTCTGATGCGAATATTTACGTGCCAAATTAAATCATGCCACAGAACCAAAAATCTTCATAAAATTGTATCTTTATTTAGGCGTAACTATTTATCTACATTTTCCTACAATCTATTAATTTTTATTAGAAGATTACATTGTTATTTATCATATCCAAATGGTTTTAAGTGCGATCAAGTGCGATTACGAGTACAATTAAATCATATATCTACAAACGTACAATTTGACTAGGTGTGAAAAAAAGGGATATATAATCTCATTTTCGCCACACTGTGAAGGGTAAAGTTCTGTCAGTAGACGAAAAATTGCCTGTTTTATACAATTTCCTTTTAGGAGAGACAGTTAAATATTCTAAATGCTAAATATAACTTGAAATATAGAGAAATTAAATTATATAAGGATAGATATAGTGCTCTAGTTTTTTTATATATTAAGCCCTGAGAAAGAGTCATTCATATGCGGTAGGCGTGTATATAAATGTCTTAACAGGTTGACTGCCGACCACTCCGATCGGAGTGCGTCGGGTCTCTTCGCCAACGCCGTCTACTCCGATCGGAGTTCGACATGCGTTCTTACGAAACGTTTTAGTATTCCATCGGCGTTGTATATGAAACACACTTCCTAGCCTTGATGAGATAAAATGGAACGACAGAGGTGCGTTTAAAACAAATTTTGTTCCAGAAAACCCAGGAATTATTGGTGCAAATTCCAGGACAGGGTGCACCTAAAGATTTTTTTCGAAATGATCATTGATGATGATTTTTTTACAAACTATTGTAGAACGAACGAACTCTTACGCAGTCGAGGTTTTGCTGCGCCCAGAAACAAGTACAAAATCACGTATTACTAATTTTAAAGATCTTACTCTTGACGAACTAAAAATTTTTTTGGCCCTGTTACTTCACACTGGCACAATATCCTTGAGCCGTCTTAACGATTATTGGAAAACTGATCCGCTATTTAATCTACCTGTTTTTAGAAAATATATGTCAAGGAATAGATTTTTGCTTATCTTGAGGTGTTTGCATTTTACATCTCCAGATATGGATCCGGCAGATCGGCTAGGAAATATTAGATTTGTGGCAGATTTTTTTAACAACAAGATGGGAGAAATTTACTATCCTGGAAGAGAGTTGTCTTTGGATGAAGCTATGGTACTTTATCGGGGTCGTCTCCAGTTTAAACAGTATATCAAGAATAAGCGTCATAAGTATGGTATGAAGTTATACATGCTGACAGAGCCTAATGGACTTATTTTGAAATTTCGTGTCTACGAAGGTGCGACAGATGTTTATGGTGGAAGCGGACATACTGAAAAGATTGTTTTACATTTATTGGAGGAAAAATTGGGTGTGGGACATGCTGTTTATCTAGACAATTTTTACAATAGTGTTAATTTAGCTAGGAAATTACTTCAACAAAATACATACTGCACTGGTACGCTGAGAGCTGAGAGGAAAGATAATCCGAAAGAGGTAATGAGTGCAAACTTAAAACGTGGTGAGAATAAATCTATGTTTTTGCAATGGAGTGCATGTCGGAAAATGGCGCGATAAACGCAATGTTCAATACATTTCAACAGAATTTGGAAGCGAAATGGGCATTTTTAAAAACAAAAGAAATCAAGAATCTGAAAAACCTTCCGCAATCATTGGATATAATGCTTTTATGTCCGGTATAGATAGACAGGATCAAATGATGGCATATTATCCTTGCAGCCGTAAAACCATTCGGTGGTACAAAAAGTTATTCATGCATGTGCTGCAAATGCGCATGATAAACGCCTATTTTTTGTACAATAAATATTCGCGGTCTGACCAGTTACGATTATATGACTTCCGATTGGATGTCATAAGAAATTTACTAGCCAGACGACCAATTACAAATTCCTCCAGGCCAAATAAATGTCCACAGCATTAGCAAAGTAGAAAAAATTGTTAGTGAAAAAAAAGGAACTAAAGAAACAAAACGGGTAAGCAGAAAGGAATGCAAAGAATGCAGGAAAAATAAAATAAGAAAGCAAACAGTGTATGAATGCAAAATGTGCCCTGGACAACCAGGTTTTTGCCTTAATTGCTTTGAGGATTACCATAAAAATGTACAAAAATGATTTAGAAATAAATGTTTTGAGTTCATGAGTTCGATTTATTATTTCTTTACTTATTTAATTGGACACTCCGATCGGAGTGTTCGGCATCTAGTAAAAATTTTCACTTGAAATGCTGATTACTCCGATCGGAGTGAAATTTTTTTTTTTTCTAATATTTTGAATGGCACATAAAAAAAACACATCCAAGACTCATTTTAATTCATATTTACCACAATAAAATAAAAATATTTGGAAAAATCTTACCGGCGTCAACCACAAACTCAAAAATATAGATCGGCAGTCAACCTGTTAATTCACAATCAATACAAAAGAGTTTTTCCATCGCCTATCAAAAGTTAGTCGCAGAATTATTCCGTTGTAACCGAAACCCTAATTGTTTAAAACCATACATTAGTACATTTTTCCAAAGTCTTCCAGAGGATCACGTTGATAAGATTTTGCAGGAAATTGGAAAACGATTTATGCCACTGTTAAATTCAAGATGGAATACAGTGCAAAGATCAAAGTCCAGATTCTATCCAAAGTACAGTACTTGGTTACAAGGCATATTTGAGGTGGAATTGGAAGCTGTAAACTCTACTGGAAGTGGGTTATCAAATTGTTCGATTGGCAGACCAAGAAAAAATTTCGACGAATGCTCTAACCGTACAAAACGGCAGAAAGTAAGTGAATTACGCACTGCTTTTCCACAACAAATGATCGATACTGCTTCAACGAAAACACAGAATCAGAAAAATGGTTTTACTGCTGACACTGCTCTGGCGTTAATAATGGATGCTCAGTTATCAAGACGACAGTATGAAATGATAAGAAGTGCGACTAAGAAAATTGGACTTGACATATTTCCATCATATAAAAATGTTCAAAAATCAAAAGAATGTATATGTAAAAAATAATATTATAAAACATATTTTAATTAAATTTAAATAAATATTATTTAAAAAATATTACATATTTTACATATTTAATTAATTATGATATTTCTATAATTTATACCTTTTGAAACCTTTACATTTTCTAAATTTGAAAGCATACACGTCAATTTTCGAAAATTCCATCGCCATATTAAATCCGCCATTTTGAATTTTTGAAATCTGGCAGCGTATTTGAATTTAGAGACACTAAAAACCTATAATAATATGCATGATATGAAGATCCGTTTGTTTCCCGAATTGTGTGACTGAAAAGGTTAAATATATGTGTTCGTATTATGTGAATTTTACACAAATATATTATTTTTAATTATTATAATGTCACACAAATAGTTTATGTGATCATTCATTGCATATTTAAGAAGTAATATAATTTTTGCCGCGAATCGGGCAAATGGCTCCACTGTGCGACGTCCAGATCTGACATACAGGCGCCCCGAGCACACTTCTGCCGCGAGAGCTATGACCTTTATCAAGTGACATTCATTTTAATAAGTTCTTTACATTGTTGAAACAGGCTGTTGACAAGTATTCACTGACACCCGACAGAATATACAATGTCGACAAAACAGGTGTCAGCACAGTACCAAAGAGACAATCAAAAATTTTGTCTTTGATAGGCCAGAAACACTTCGGCTGCCTGTCTTCAGCAGAAAGAGGCCAATTAGTAACGCCTACATGAACATGGGTTTAGGTCAGTTAATAGTCTTGAACTTTGTAAACAAACAATGCATTTTAAACTAGTACACTTCATAACCTCAATTCTTCTGGCAGATTGGTACAGAAGTAGATAAAAGCTTCTCTAGATACATTTCAGATAACCTCATACTGACCTTTTACCATTTAATTGTTGGTCTAAGAAAGCATACTTAAATCAATTTTGTAATTAATTTTTTTTAATATAGTCCAAATTTCTTAGTTTGATATAGATACCTACATAGTGCCATACCAAATTTAAAGGGTTACTTTTAAGTATTTACCTTGAGTTTATCCCTGTCCCCAATAATGTGAGGGTCATCTTTAGCATTCTCTTCATGTCTAAGGAATCTTTGAGCCTCCCTTGTGTCTTCCAATTGTGGTGGTGGTGGAGGGATTAAAAGATCAGGCCCCGCTCTTTTAATTTGATCATATACCTTATAAACACTTTCCACCCTGCCCCCCGAACTTCTAAATTCTGGCAGATAGAAAAATGTACCAAAACAAACCAGACAGAAGGTTGCAAACACTAAGCAAATTAAAGATTTTTCTCTAGGCCCAAAGGATCTTCTAAATGGAATTGGAACCCCATTAACAAACCTTTGATAGGTAGGCAGTATACCTGTCACAGTCATTTTATCGAATTTTTCGCGATTTTACCCGCGTCGATCACGAAACATAGGCCATTAACGAGGGACTGACAGAAAGACAGCTGGCCAGAAAATTGCTCGCGATTCGCAGATTTCTTATGAACAGGTGGGAATGAAGATTTGAGATAAACGGGTTGCCAAGAGTGTTTAGAGTTCCTTTAGTATTACTACCGATATCTTTGAAATCTGTTTTAATGCGACAGGAACTTATGTTCCACCAATGCTGATTTACGCTTGGAAACGCATGAAAAATAAGTTTCTAGATGATACACCATCGGGATTTTGGGGAACATGCAGTGATAACGGCTGAATAACTTCAAACATATTTTTTTTTTGGTTTAAATCATTTGTAGAGTTCACAAGGCCCACGAAAGAGAAGTCAGTCTTACTACTACTGGATGGACATGCGTCATACACCAAAAATATTGAGGTAATTGACTATGCAAGAGAACATCATGTTATATTATTATGTACACCGCCACACTGTACCCATAAATTGCAGCCTGTGGACGTTGCCTTTATGGGACCGCTAACCACTTACTATAGTGCAGAGGTAAAAAAGTGGTTGCCAGAGCATCCTGGTCGCGTCATTACGCCTTATTAAGTGGCAAAGCTTTTTGGAAACGCTTACCTTCAAGCCACAACGATGCTAATTGCCATAAATGGTTTTAAAAAATGTGGAATATGGCCAGTGTACATGAATGTATTTACAGAGGCGGACATCATAGCCGCAGAGACTACTAATACCGAAAGAATTGTATCCACTAAAGATCTAAATGCAACAACAACCATTGAAACATCATCCCGATCTATAGCTTCCACTTCAGACATTTTAGAGGACTCCACTGGAAATGACACCTGTCATAAAGAAAATCAAAATCCAGCAATCACTGAAAAGACATCCCAGCCTAGTGCTTCAACTTCAGCTGTTTTAGAGGACTCCACCACAATTAACAACTCTAATGATGCAGTGCCAAAGATCTCCGAACATTCTTCTAAGCCTACTATTCCTCCTTGTCAAAATGAAAAAAATCTTAACACAGCCATAACTAATGTAGCCTAGACCTTCAATGTCAGTTACTGTGGAGAAAGAGAAAACTCCGGAAAGACAAATGGCAAATACCTCGTTTCTGGTCAGTCGGGCACACATCATAGCAATACCAAAAGAAGTTAGGACTCAAGAAAGAAAGACTAGAAAATGAGTAAGTTGGGAATGTGGATTCTTTGGCACAATGATGATGATGTTTAGCGAAACGCGCGTCGAGTGCAAAAATAAAGTGTTTGGTGTAGTGGTGATATATACTGAGTAGAAAACGAGGTAAAACTGCAATACTCACAGATTTTCGTTATAAAAATTTGCTTAAAAAAAGAAGCCTAATGGACAAAAGACTGAGAAAAAGAAATTTGGTAAGAAGACTGATGAACAAAAGACTAAAAAAATAAACCTGAAAAGAAAAAGAATTACAAGCAACTTGGAAAGAATAAAATTAAGAAGCGCAAGAAAGAAAGTGAGACGAACACTGATTCATCCCAAGTGGAAGATGATGATGACTGTGCTTGCATTTACTGTGGGTACTTATATTCGCAGTAAACCGAAGGATGGATGATTTGTAGCGTGTGCCACGGTTGGGTCCATAATTCTTGCGCTGGAGTTGATGACGAGGATGATGAAGCGCATACTTGTGAACGCTGCCAGTCTGAATAAAATATGTGCTCTTTTTACCCCGTGCCATTTCCCATTATGCCCCGACTACGGGGCCAAATGGAAAAGTTGAGTTACTTATTCTCGTTCCTAATTACTAAAAAAATTAAGCGATTCAGCCTGTTGAACAATTTGATTATATAAAGTGGATTTATTGAGTATTTGAGTAAAAGTTATTCTATTAAACAGTTAATTTTCTTTATATGATGAAATTTTTCAGATTTTTCCTACGGTTTTTTCTCTATTTGACCTTCAAATGACCTCTGGGAAAAGGCGTAAGGTCAAACAAACTACGGATTCGGACTCAGGGACCTCAAAAACATACGCATGCATTTTTTCAGATTTTTCCTACCGTTTTTTCTCTATTTGACCTTCAAATGACCTTGAATCTGATGTGATGAAGGTTAACCAACCCGCTCATCGTAATCAGCGACCCCAAAAACCCCATAAGGACCATATCGCTCCGAGTGTTTTTTTTAGATCAAATGTTGACCAGTGTAAGTGACAAGATCAGGTGGTATAGTAAGTAAGAAATTTCTCTATTTTGTCCCATATGACCTTTTGGATCTATTAGACCAAAAATGTGGTTGCGTTTTGATTCAATTTTTATTTTGAAGTTAAATTATATGGTTTATTCTACTTATTTTGTGACATTTCCCGAAAAAACATTTAACAAAATTTAATATTTTAATTTTGGTGTATTTCAGCAGTTAAGAAGAAAGTAAACGAAATTTAAATATTAATTGGTTTAAAAATAAGGCGAAGAAATTGATATTAGAATCTTCTTGTATTAATGATCTTACTTTGTTATTTATAGTTAAGATAAATATAAATTTTATAGGCCAAGGAGAGAACCTTTTAACTTTCCTTCTTATTTAAGGAATATGAATTTTTCTTAGTTATCCCATTTTGCCCTGGTCTCCCCTAGTCAGTTAAATCTCGGGCGCCATTCTTCGAGGTTCTAGCAACTTTACAATTTACAGTGGAGAAAGAGTTAATCAGGGGTCAGGTATCATCAGGAGAAAGAATTACAACGAATAATTCAAAACAAAGAATACAGTCTTGTGTTTAACAGCAATGAAACTCAATATAAAAAAATAAGCTTAAATCGAAAGCGGAGGTGCAAAAGGTGGGGCAGTATGCCTGTTTTCGTACTTAGGAATCAAACAAATACTCGCACGATAGACGGTGAAATGAACGACGACAACAAACGAATATTTGCACTCGATGATAAAATGAACTATCACGTTAAAGGAAAAATGGTAAAGGTCTCGTTGCTTCCAATAAGTGGTAAAGTCAACTGACGACCGCGGTCTGTAAAACTAACGAAACATGATAAACGATAATAATAATTAACAATAGTAAATAGTGCTGCTAACTTGACAACTGTCAAGGTAAACGGTAGTGACGACGTTAGAAAGTCATACTCATTAATAATGGACGTAATTGAGGACGACTAATGGTAATGATATATCACTCTGATAACGGTAGGGATTTCAAAAGGGCGCGCAAAAGACAGAATTAGTTGCTGTACTAAACCCCACGGGCCAAAAACCACCTATCTTTCGAGTCTGGTATCATGAGGATGGGAAAGGCGACGTGAAGTTGAGTGAAAGCCTTGCAGAAGCGATTTCCATCGAGTCTGTTCTCTGGCTTCTTCTTTTGTTTGCTGCTAATTTTGGTACACCGATTCATCTGCAACGAGGGTATTGTGCGGACTGACTTCCCAGTTCGAGGTGTGGATGGATGAATGGATGTTATGGGGATAGGGTGCATCGACAACTAAGGTCACTTAGCACCCAGAAGATGATAGATTGTAGATTGCAAAATTGCAAAATTTTCCTTATATTAAATGATGGTATTCATTTTCTTTTAAATATTCCTCGATATTATTTATATGGGATAGTATTTGATCTGGACTTAAAATTTGTTTCATGTTCAGAAGCAAGTGATGCTTTTCTCTAGATTGTGAGAAGTGAGAGGATTCAAAAATATGCTTTACTGTAAGCGTGGACTGACATATAGAGCAGATGGGAGCATCATCCTTTTTTAGTAGGTAGGAGTGGGTTAGGAATTATGGCCTATAGCTACTCGTCTCCAAATTGTGTTTTGTCTTCTTGTGAGTAATTGTGAATGATAAGGGGATAGATCATAGGTTTTAGGTCCCAGAGCTTATTGGAAGATTCCTCCAAATCTCACTGTAGTTGAAAAAAGATCCCTATAAATGAGTTTGATGCGATTAAAGTAATCGCTAGGATGGTTGTCTTCTCTTATAAGAGGGCCTTGAAGAACTGCCTTTTTGCATATAGATCTGCTTTGCTTTGTCGTTGCCAACTATCCCAGTGTGAGAAGGAATCCAGAGAAAGATTACATGGATATTGCGGTGATTGGCTATATATAAGAGATCGGAGATTTGAATTAAGAAAGCAAATTTAGTATTTCAATTCTTTATGGATTCTAAGGCACACATTGAATCAGAGACAATTAATAATCTTTAGAATTTCTCTGCATTTATTGCAAATCGTAGACTTTATTTGATTGCGTATAGCTACGCGGAGAAGGTCGAGAAGTGGGATGGAAATTTAAATAATTTAATAGTGTGATTGAGGATAAAAGCAGCGCCCGTCCCTTGTGGGGACTTAGAACCGTATTCTTTCAAGTGACTGAGCATATAGAATTGACTTTAGTGACAGAGATTTGTTAGTTTTGTTCAGGGTAAGATCTCCTACAGGTTTTGGAGAGCGCCAGGGAGGAAAAGAAGTGAAAGAAGAATAATTGAATGATGGAGGAATAAGTTTGTGAGTGGAAAGAATGTATTTAATTCTAGCTGGTATAGATAGAGGGGGAGAAAGCTTTATGTTTCTGTTATGAATGTTGGTGAGATCAAGTGATAGTCTATTAGAGAATCTATGTGATGATGATAGATAATATTTCATCAACGATAGTTGTCTGATTAGATGTAGGGGAGGAGTAGACGAAATACATTGGAGACTGGAAATAGGAGAGGTTCTGAAGGCACCTGTGGCAAGTCTGATGGCTTGATTCTGAATTCAGTTCGAGGTGTGGCCTCACGGTTCCATAGGCGCGGCGCCTGATACGAAAGCGATGAAAGGAGTTACAAGCTATCGCCTGCCATGACTGTGCTTCGTTAGTTAATATCGGTTTGTTGAAACAGCGGTGGAATTTAAAAAGTGGATTTTCTGAGTATTGCGGGATGGAATTCTCAAAAAAACGAAATCGTTAATCCTGCAGCCACGTACTAAAAGCTACGTAGAATAAGAAAATTAGATCCAACAGACATATTGCCCCAAATAAAAATTATGTAACTTCGTGACATCAAGCAACAACAATCTATTTTTTTCTAAAATATTTTAGTTCTTGTTTTTGCTAACAGTTGCAAAACTGATATTTAGCTAGGATGCTTCGCAGGTTATCAAAATAAGATAACCCGAACAAGACCAGTATGTTTTAAATGTACCTACGGTTGGATTGATCGTTTCTAGTCCTTTTGCACAAATCCATTTAGGCGGAAGCAAGAGCGCAGATAACGCAATACATCAACGTGATTTATCGTTAGTCTGCGAGCGTTAAAATTATTAAGTTGTCACTTTGGAGGGACATGTTTAGATTTAATTTTATAATTTCTGCTTTGAGTTGACGTGCGTTCTCAGTTTTCTTCATTTTTAATAAATGCGTTCGTAATAATTTAATATCTACACATAATTTTTCTTCTATCTAGCTAGCTTTCAATGAAAAATAGTGATTTTGAAAGCATAAAAGTATAAGTGTTTTTTCTCGTTTTATGTATTACCTTATATACAAGGTGAATACAAGATTACAAGCCAAGCTCGTATTTAACAATTACAACAGATATTAACTGCAAATTTTAAGCACTTATATGGTTTAAATGCCTAACTCTCGCTTCCGGACTAGAAGGAAATCCAACTAAGTTCGGCATTTCTTACAAAACACCCATATATTATAGGTTTTTGTATACTACGGAAAATAACCAGTTCCAAAATCTGCATCATATTCCATACGTCTCTTTGACAATTTTTTAAAAATTGGTGGTTGGAAATATTAAATGATGCATTAATATTGTATTTTTGAAGGAAAATAAGAGGAGATATAAACAAAATAAGACCGGTATTTGCGGTTATAATACACAATAATGAATTGTATAATTGAAGTATCCGTTACTTTGTGACAATACACTATAAATTTTTTAATTGAAATGAAACGAATTACTTAGTTATTTGTCACTTATTTTTTATTTATTTACTACTGCAGTTTCGTAGCTTTTCTACATTATCAAGCGTAATACTACCTACGAAACTGCAGTAGCAGATAAATAAAAAATAAGTGACAAATAACTAAGTAATTCGTTTTATTTCAATTTAGAAATACATTTATTACTTCCGGCTGAACCGAAAGAGTAACAAAAATCAATTTTTAAGGTTCCAAGGTTAATTCAAATTATTTTAATGGAACGATCTACAATTTGTTAAATAATTATATCCTACATAGAATTTTAAACAAATTGTATGCATGATTCCTATACCCAATATTAATAGTTTCTGAGTATTTGAATATGTTTGAAGGTCTATGGATTATGAAGAACCTAGTCCGCTATTTTCGCCTGTTCGCTGTCTGTCTACTTTTGTGTCTGTCAATTTATCTGTTTATCTATCTGTAGGTCTGTTGTGACCGAAATAAGATATCGATTTTAAATTTCGTCGATATGTAATACTTGATCTAGGAATAAAACCTATGGTTTTTGAGCGATATTGCTCTAGAAGAAGGGAGTAGATCAATTTTGTGTATCTAAAATAGCACGATGAGAATTATTCATGATACATTTTTTTTTTTTTATGGGTCTAGTACACGTGATACAGGGAAGTACCTAAAGCGCTACAGGAGCGGCACGTGTGCGGAGAAAGTGATTCACGCTATTCTTGAATCGCTGCAAATTGTACTCGGTGGGAAACACAGTCCTGGGCAAATTATTCCAAAGGGATGATGTTCTCCATATAAAAGACTGCTTGAAAAGCGTTGTACGAGGAGTAACAAGCTGAACCTCATACGGATGTGAAGCATTAGCGCGACGTGTACTTCTAACATGCACCGCTCTGGGAGGAATTAAGCGGGCCATATCCTTCGAACACTTTCTATGAAAATACTTGTAGAATAGGCTCAAGTCGCCAACAATTCTTCGATGTTCCAACGAATCAAGGCCGCCGGTCAGTTCCGGGTCTCCAATCAGACGAAACAGCTCTTCTCTGAATAGAATCCAACAAATGCAGTGTATGTTTGGGAGCCGAGCTCCAAACATGAGAGCAGCATTCCATAGTTGGTCGAATTTGAGCTTTGTAAAGAATTAACAGTTGTTGTAGAGTGTAAAGCTTTCTGGTTCGAAATAATATTCCCAACTTTTGAGAAGGTCTCCTTGCTATGCCTGCAACATGTTCATGCCAGGACATATTTGCTCCCAAATTAACGCCCAACAAATTGAGTGACGATGTTAGCGGAATGGAGTGCCCCGACATAACTATGTCGGGTTCAGCAACGTTAACTTTTTTAGAACAAACTGCCACCTGGATTTTTGTAGCGTTAAATTCCACTTGGTTACTGTCACCCCAAGATAGAATTCAAAGTGAATGAAGAGATAAGTGTACTGTCATCTGCAAAGCTGTAGATTGGATTCTCCGTCTTTTCCAGCAGATCGTTAATATAAATGAGAAAGAGAGTAGGATACAGTATGGAGCCTTGGGGTACACCGGCGTTGATAGTGAAGGTTTTAGAAAGAAATCCGTCTACTGCCACTCGTAAAGAACGCAGAATTGGTAGAATTAATACATACATTTTAAGTCTAATTATTTGTAGTTCAACATATAAGGGTTTAAAAGTGCAGAGGAGAGTGTTATAGAGGTTGATAAGTATATGTCGCGTGAGACAACCTTTTCAGTATTATCGCAATCGAGAAATCTGAAAATTAGGTTATTTTTTTCATTGTTTTCAATTATTTATGGTCTACATATCATGTTATACGTACTTTTCAGGACTGTAAAAGATAAAAAATCTGAAAACTGTGTCATTTTTCATTATTTTCTATTTTAGCATAAATAGTATACAGAGGGAAATGTCAGGTTTCAGGTGTTCTTTTGCTCAACTTCTTTTTTTGTGATTAATATCTTGCCAAAAGTAGCTTACAATTAAAATATTGCATTGTAGTGCTTTGATGCAGTACTTATTTCAAAACTATGTGCTTGCTAGGAAAGTAATGGATAAATTACTTCACATCCGTATGAAGTTCAGCTTGTTACTCCGCGTACAACGCTTTTCAAGCAGTCTTTTATATGGAGAACATCGAGAACATCATCCCTTCGGAATAATTTGCCCAGGGCTGTGTTTCCCATCGAGTACAATTTACAGCGATTCAGTATATAATGTGAATCACTTTTTCCACATACATGTCACTCCAAGAGTGCTTTAGGGACTTCCCTGTAGCGCCTGTGCTAGACCCATAAAAAAAACATGTATAATTATATTTCTTGAATGGACGTTGCCAGATGCTTGGCAATGCTGCTAGCTCTAGAAAATATACTAGAACTAGACAGGATTATAATTTTTTTTTTAAATTCGTGTAGAAGTTATTTAATTAAATACATTTCTTGTATTTTTATAACCCAATGATAACAGAAAAACTATTTGTATGAGTGTTAATTAAAATTGTGTATATTTCGTTTATTTATTCAGAACTAACGATTAACAATGTAAGGAAAAGTCTCCAGTTTAAGGTAGTTAAGACCAATTGCCAATTCAAGTTTAGAATTGGAATTCATTGAAAATTACGAAAGTTTTTATAACAGCTATCCGTTGTTGACTGTTACTAGTATGCATACATATACTCAGAAAACCTTAGTAATGTTACGAGTTTGATTTTAAATATAGAAAGAGTTATAGCAACTATATGTCTTCTCAGTAAATATAGAGAGTGTATTTAAAACCTATTTTGTGTTTAAAGTGCGACATATGTATGTAAATTATGTTTATTACAATATTTTTTTAACTGGTCGGAGTTCCTTTGTATTAATTAATACAAATTTAACACTCTGTGGACGGACGGGCCTCCGACGCTAGTACGTGTGAAGTTAAACTCTTGTAACTACTTTTGTGTAAATGATACAAATTTCAGATTGATTGACAATTAATACTGTCTTCTTCAAAACCGTGGGAGTTTATTTACCTCAGACTGCACGGTTCTACTTCTAATATCTACATATCTATAACTATCGTTCCACCACCATATTGCACGTCTCAGGGTGAGGCGTCAGTTGGCAGATAATACATAATTCCACTTTATTTTACGATATCAGCGGAATTTTGATTGTGTGTAGGGATGGGTGGTGGGGCCGATTACGTTCTTGTGGCAAACAATTCACTATATACGTTTATAAATCAGTTCAACTGTAGTGTTCCAGTAAAGCTGACTACCTGGGTTTGTTCTTACATAATGTCAAGTGAAAGAAGGCTAACTATTGCTGAAATTGAGAAAATCTTAGAGAATGAAAGGGCCCGCCCGCAGAGTGTTAAACTAATATACCAATATTTCGTACAAAGTCAGAGAGAGTTACTTTAACTATAGAGTATTATTTCCATAAATGTTTATACAGTTGAGTGAAATGCATTTACCAATATAAGCCTCTTGCAAATTACAATATAAACAGTCTGACACAAACAATAATACTGAAGCAACGACCAAAGCATAATGGCCTTAACTATTGTTTGGAATGACCTAGATAAAGTGAGAGTTTATTATTGCAATTAACAATGGGCGGTAAAAGCAATGAAAACATATCTATAGATAATTTTAAGTTTTCTACTGGTCAATAATTATCGATGTATTGGTAGTTATCGATAATTCGAGAGTTATCGATATTTACGTTTAAAATTTAAACTCAATCTAGTTGTCATGAAATGCTTCTGCTTATAATATTGGAGAGACTTTCTAAAATAGAAAGTGTTTATCAAGAATCAAAGAATTGTTTCAAACTCGATTTAGACCGGAATATGGCAATCATAACTTGCGAAATTGTGTATTTTGCAGAAGTACAGAGTGCTATTATAACATATTATTTTTATTTATATATATATATATATATATATATATATATATATATATATATATATATATATATATATATAAATATATATATATATATATATATATATATATATATATATATATATATATATATATATATATATATATATATATATATATATATATATATATATATATATATATATACACATATATATATATATATATATATATATATATATATATATATATATATATATATATATATATATATATATATATATATATATATATATATATATACACATATGTATATTTTATGAACACCTAGCACTCAATGTACAATGACTTTCTAAACTAGAAAATATCTACGAGAATTAAAGAATTGTGTCAAACTCGGTTCAAACATATGTATTATGGGTTGCTTATTCTTGGGTAACTCGATTTAGACCGGAATATGGCAATCATAACTTGCGAAATTGTGTATTTTGCAGAAGTACAGAGTGCTATTATAACATATTATTTTTATATATATATATATATATATATATATATATATATATATATATATATATATATATATGTATATATATATATATATATATATATATATATATATATATATATATATATATATATATATATATATATATATATATATATATATACATATATATATATATATATATATATATATATATATATATATATATATATATATACACATATGTATATTTTATGAACACCTAGCACTCAATGTACAATGACTTTCTAAACTAGAAAATATCTACGAGAATTAAAGAATTGTGTCAAACTCGGTTCAAACATATGTATTATGGGTTGCTTATTCTTGGGTATGGGTGAACCCAGGTTTCGCCCATTGTCACAAACCTGTTAAGAAAATCTTGCGGATCAGCCTCAAACATCTCCAAACAGTCGCAAGAAAATCGTGGGTCGAATTCGTTTTTGTTCAACTGAAAGCAATCTGGAGACCCACCTAGCGGAAACCTTAGAAAATCCGAGTTCGTTGGCAATGATGTTTTGCGTTCGTTCATACGAGATGCCTATAGTGTCTGTAATCTCCCTGATAGTTTATCAACGTCTTTCAATATGAGATCACACACTTTGCCGATGTTTTCTTTAGTCCTAGATGACGTCGTGGGCCGGCCGGAGCGAGGGTCATCTTGGATGTTTAAATTCTGCAACCCATTTTTTCACAGTGGTATATGACGAAGCAGATTCCCCTAGTGTTGTTTTCATATCATCGTGGATCTCCTTTACTGTTAATCTTTTTTAAACAGGTTCTTGATGACCGCACGTTTTTCAATTTTTTCCATTTTTCCAAAAACGCTGCACTTGGTCTCACTAAACTCGTTCTAACCTAAATACCACAAATTCTACAGCAACACAATTTTACACTGTGACAACCAAAGAAAGTATGCACTTATTGAGGGTATTATAATAAAAATATTATAATTACTTTTTGGTGAGGCCGCGAACTTTTCAGTCCATCCTCGTATGTAAAATAAGATATCTTCTAAACACAAAGTACTGAATAATAAACAATGTCTAACGAATTTCGATTATAAAAATAACGTTCGCATCTCGAAACCATGTTATTTCTTAAAGAGTTTTGATTGCACTAAAAGGGAGGTGCGCGTAAAAAATCAGTTATAATAACAAACAAAAAACTATGAATTCTACAAAATAACTGAATCGGATTCTCAACAGCGGTCGAAAAAATATCATATATTACCAACATTTATGTAACATAACTTGATATAGATTACTTAGTTTTGTTTTATTTTATTTTTTTAATGGCATAGCACCCTTCCTGCAGGGAAATTTTTAAAGCGCTATAATAGTGACGCGCTTGCCGAAAAAAACGATTCACGTTTATTGTCAACAGCTTTGTACTTGGTGGGAAACACAGTACAGCACCGCTCTGGGAGAAATTAAGCAGGAACCATCTATTGAACACTTTCCATAAAAATACTTGTAGAATAGACTCAACTCGCCAACAGTTTCGATGTTCCAAGATATCGAGGTTTCTGGTGCGTTTTGGGTCTCCAATCAGACGAACAGCTCTTCTCTGAACAGAATCCAACAGATGCAGTGTATGTTTGGGAGTGGAGCCCTAAACATGGGAGCAGTAGTCCATCGTTGGGCGAGTATGAGCTTTGTACAGAATTAACAGTTGTTGGGGAGTGTAAAGCTTCCTTTATACATAACGTAATTTTGACAAAGAACTCTGACTACTTATTTAATATAATCCTGATTAAAAATAATATTCATTCTCTTAATACAAGAAATTATAGTAAGTCGGACATACCTATGCATCAAACTGACAAAAAAAAATCTTTCAATAAATTTGTTTAATAATTTATAACAGTGTACCAACTAATCTAAAAACTTTTAAAACAAAATTTACAAATTATTAACCCGGATTCAGAACAGAAGAATGATTAATTATTAATTAAAATCCTACTCATTTGTGCTGACAAGTACGTTACTATTACTGTTCATTTTGTTAGCTTTAAATATGTTTTAATTATTAATAATATTATTTTTATTTGCTTATAGTATATGTTAACTATTAATTTACTTAATATTGTTACTGGCATAAATAGAGTTCTCAGTTATTATTGTTAATTAAAAATTGGTTAAGATAGTCTAAATTTAGGAGAGAGAAAGTATATATATATATATATATATATATATATATATATATATATATATATATATATATATATTATATATATATATATATATATATATATATATATATATATATATATATCTATATATACATATATATATATATATATATATATATATATATATATATATATATATATATATATATATATATATATATATATATATATATATATATATATATATATATATATATATATATATATATATATATATATATATATATATATATATATATATATATATATATATATATATATATATATATATATATATATATATATATATATATATATATATATATATAGTTAGAAGTTTATTGAAAACGTTACGCCTAATTTGTAGGCTTCTTCGGTTCATCTAAAAATTGAAAATTTTCAATCATTGTACATTTTTCTCCCTTCTTTACTTTTCTTTATGACTTTAAATTTTGATTTTACAGGTTAGTTCAGGAAGCTAAGCTTAAAATTACGTCAGCGCATGCGCGAGTGCTACGTCTGATCAGTGTTGATGTACGGTGTTAAGATATGTTAGGTAAAAACCAGAACTATGAATCGACTCGAAACGTTTCAGATGTGGATGCACAGAAAAATGCTTCGCATCATATGGTCGCAATATATTATCAACGAAGAAGTTTTTAGAAGAGTTGGTACCCGAAGGCGCCTTATGACAATTGTCGAATGCCGAAAAACTGCGTATCTGGGGCATGTATTGAGGGGAGATAAATATCGACTACTTCAACTTATCTTGAAAGGTAAAATTGATGGACGTCGTGGAGTGGGCAGAAAACAACTTTCGTGGTTGAGAAATATCCGTGACTGAATAGGAGTGCGAAACGCTGAAGAATTGTTCCACCTGGCTGAGGATCGAGCAGCCTTCGCCATGGCTAGGGAGACCAAGCAAGGCACATAGAAGAAGAAGAAGTGCTTGCTACTTAAATGTCAGAAACTCAAATTCAGTACTAACCTGAATTATGTGCTTGTAAGGGAAGTAATGCGTAAATTAATTTACCGATTTTTTGGTTAGAATGGTCTAAATTGAAGAGAGGCAAAGAATAAATCTAAATGTTTTTAAGCAGATCCAAAAAAAAAACCTACGTACGAATGCTAATTTTCAAACGTCATGGTTTAAAAGGGAATTTAATAATAGAAATAATTTTAAGCAAGTGTTATTAAAATTACACAAAAAATATTGATTACATTTCCCTCCTGTCATTTTTTTTTTTGAAATGCCAATTAACATAAACTAAAAATCAGATCTCTCGTTAAAACAGACAATATTTTTGTTCTGTACACAAAAGCTAAAAATGGCTCCTTTGTTTTACTACTGGACTGGGGAGAGAATATCCAGATTGGCTTTTTTATTATTTCATGTTTACAATGGAGTTGGCTCCAAATGAATGCAATGGCTAAACATTGGCAAATACGTGTTGAAAAGATTGGCCCCATGTATATTTCATACGAAGGGGGAATAGGTACATACTTTTAACGAGGTTGTATGTTTTCAAAAGGACTTTCGTTGCTCGTCTGCTCTTTTAAACTCTAATAAAAAACAATCTCATGTTAATGCGGAGTAAATAAAGGATGTGGTAGTCTCAAAAATTGCTTTTTGATTTTTTCTTTTCTTGCTTAAGGATAGTAAGTATATATTGTATTTGTGAAAAATTCATAATTCGAGATTTTTGCTTTCTTCAGGTTTTAGGATTCCTAAATTATGAAAAACATAATCACCTATTTCTGTAAGTCTATTTGTCTATCAATCTGTTGGCACGAGACGAACGAAATATGATATCAATTTCAAACTTCTATAATATTTAAAGAGGGGGGATAAAATTTAGTTTTTGGGCGATATCGCTTAAAGCGAGGGGGTGAAAGAGATGGAGGTCGATAAATTTTGTATGGTTTTAATAGTACACCTACCTTTCATCACCAATTAAGACCCGTTTGAGCAGTTCTGGATCGTTGTTAACTTCATTCTGCAACTTCTGAGCAATGTGCATTCGGCACTGCTTTTCGTAAAAATTCAACAATTTCGGAACAAATTTTACTGCCACACGTCTCCTGCCCAAAACTGTGCTTGGCATGAGCCAAATGATATGTCAACATCGTCAGTAGCTCCTCTGATAGTGGTTCGGCGATTATCCATAATAATTTTTTTCGTTCTTTTGACGCTGTCCTCGGTTGTTTCCGTACTGGGGCGTCCGGAGCGTTCACCATCTTCAATATTTTCAGAAGCTTCTTGGAAAAACGCTCGTTTTATTCATAAAAGACTCGCCAAAAGCAATGTTCAACATTTTCAAAACGGTAGTGCACTATATTCGATACTTAAAGCAAAGCAAACGCTTTGTTATATTTTTTCCACAATAAAAAATCGTCGAGCACACGAAAACCCAGGTAACTTTTTCAACAGTCAGCAATAAACTCAGTACTCAATATGACCGCCAATGTTAAGATACAGCAAGAACAAAAATAAAAATTTGACTATTGGACTTCTACAGCCATATATATATATATATATATATATATATATATATATATATATATATATATATATATATATATATATATATATATATATATATATATATATATATGTATGATGGGGACTCAATTTGGTCCAGATTAAAGTTTATGATATGTAGTGTTAAATTTTGAGTGGTATATTAAGAAATTGTGCTGATTTGGACTCATTACCAACCCATATCAAAAAATGAATTTAAAAAAATTTCAGAAAAACTGAAGTAAAGATGTAATTTCCTAATATAACCAAAACTTTTCTTTGGTAATCTCATTCTACTCCAAGAAACCTGTAATTTTTGTAGGAAAAGTTTTTTTATGTCCTTAATTTTCGGAGATATTATTCACATGGTATTTGCCATATTTTTGATATTCAACAATTTTTTACTCGAAAATTAAAACTTTTAGAGAAATTATGTAAAAAACAAAAATACACTCCTGGACAAAATTAACGCAACAATATATTAAATCATACAAATCTCTATAATGAATTAATTTTAATAATTTTTGTATGAACATTGGTTACACTAAAAGTTAGAAAAAAACTTATTCGGATACTTTAAAAGTGAATTAGCTACCAAATTTCTCTATAAGATTCGAATTAAAATTATTCTTAGGACCTAATAACAAAATCGTTGAAATTATGTAATAATGAAAAAAATAAACTGGGACACTAGTAGCAAAATTAATGGTGTAACTGGGACACTAGTAGCCTGTGTTGCCTCCTCTCTACTTCGGATGACCGCGTTTATGTGCCTAGGCATGCTTCTAACTAAATTTTGGATAAAATCTTGAGGAATTTGCTCCCATTCTGTGATAACTGCATTTTCAAGTTCCCTCGGTGCAGGTATATGACGTTTCACATTTTTCTTAAGGTGATCCCATACATGTTCTATCGGATTCAGATCTGGGCTTTTTAGTGGCCATTGCATAATCGGTATATCAACTTGATTAAGATAATCGAGTACCTCCCTAGCCACGTGAGGTCGAGCGTTTTCTTGCATAAACAGGAAATTGCGCCCCACAAAATGACCCAAAGGCATCACACGTTCTATTACAATATTCTCAAGATAGTAGTCAGCATTCATGGATCTCGTACGGACAGGAACTAACTCTGTGCGAGCATCAAAGCAGATGCCACCCCAGAACATAACAGAGCCACCGCCGAATGGAATCCTTGCAGAGATATTGCAAGGAGCAAACCTCTCTCCTGGTCTTCGCCATACTCGCTCACGACCATCTGGATGTTTTAGACTAACCTTAGTTTCATCTGTGAAGAAAACTTGTTTCCAATCATTCACAGACCAGTTTTCGTGATTTCGAGCAAAACGTAACCTGGCAACTCTGTTCTCTCTAGTAAGCAAGGGCGCAGTGGCTGGTCTCCTACTGTTTAATCCAGCTTCATTTAACCGTTTTCTAACTGTTTTAGAAGAAATTGTGACATTGCGAACAGCTTCGAGTTCGTTTCTTATTATAGAACTAGTGACAGTCCTGTTTCTTAAAGCATATTGTCTTATAAAACGTTCATCTAGGTCGCTAGTGCATCGTTTTCGCCCTTGCCCTAGCCTTCTAGAATAAGTTCCTACTTCATTCAAGCGTCTTACCATCCGACTTATTGTGGAACGATGTTTGCTTAACAAATTGACAACATAACTCTGACAATATCCCTCGTCCAATAAAACTGAGGCTCGCACTACCTCGTGTTCAGTTAAATTCCTTGTTCGATTCATTTATCTAATTCTTCGGGGTCAAAAATAAAACAGTCTACCACAAAAACGTATTACTTTGAAAAAGGGAACAACTTATAAGCTTATTTTTAAAGAAAATCTATCGCATTATTACAGAAAATTGTTTATCTTCTAAAAATTCTTTAAAACTGTAAATCTAAACGAATTGTTTTTGATTTCTGTCATGAACAACGAAACAAAATATGCATAGCCTACTATTCAAATACTCAATAAACTTTAAAACTGATATAAGAAAAAGATAAATTAATTTACAGATTGTTGCGTTAATTTTGTCCAGGAGTTTACTTGCTCTTATTCGTAGAGTTACCATGATTTTTTTCAGAATTTTTGTAGCACTTTTTAACAATTCGTTATTTTTTCACGGGTAATCAAAACTTAAAAAATGTATTTATTTCCTGTAAAAATATAGATCAAAATAACGAATTGTCAAAAAGTGCTTCAAAAACTCTGAAAAAAATTAGGGCGGTTCTATAAATAAAAACAAGTATTTTTTGTCTCTTACATAACTTCTCTAAAAGTTTTAGTTTTCGAGTAAAAATCCAAAAAATATCCAAAAATACCCAAAATATGGCAAATACGTCGTGATATATATCTCTGAAAATTGACGCCATAAAAAAACTTTTTTTTTAAAAAGTTTTAGGTTGTTTGGGGTAAAATAAGATTATTAGAGAAAACTTACATTTTTACTTTAGTTTTTTTGAAATTTTTTGAAATCCATTTTCAGATTTGGGTTGGCATTAAACCCAAATCAGCACCATTTTTAATATGCCACTCAAACATTCAAGACTACATTCTATAACCTTTAATCTGGACCAAACTGTGGCCTGAAAAATTGCGTCAATTTATGGACTAGTGGGGCGGCTCTGGTTGACGAAGAATGACCCATATATATATATATATATATATATATATATATATATATATATATATATATATATATATATATGATTATCGGGAATCGGTCTGGACTGTAAATAAAACTCTTTTCTTCTTTAAAACTCATATTTCGTTATCGTTTGATAACTTCTTCAGGAGTAACTACAAAATTAATACACCTATATTAACACACTATTCTCTTTCGTCAAAGCATTAAAATATTGAAATATAAAACAAACAATTATGAAACAAACGAACAATCAATTAAAACACGTACGAAAATGCGAGTTTGTCCTGGAAACCAACATTCAACATCTCGATTTACTACAACAAACTGAGAGTAAATAGCCTCGGTACATATGCACTGCCGTGAATTCCAAACGAAACGGAAAAACAGCAACAGAAAAAGTCTTTAATTTACTTTATACTAAGAGGTGGCAAATATTTATTTGTTATTATTGCTGTAATTGTAAATGATTAATACCTATTAATTATGTTGCTATATAATACTAAGTTTATACTACTATAAATCAGACACTAATCAACTTAGTATTATATATAGCAACATAATTAATAGGTATTAATCATTTACAATTACAGCAATAATAACAAATAAATATTTGCCACCTCTTAGTATAAAGTAAATTAAAGACTTTTTCTGTTGCTGTTTTTTTCCGTTTCGTTTGGAATTCACGGCAGTGCATATGTACCGAGGCTATTTACTCTCAGTTTGTTGTAGTAAATCGAGATGTTGAATGTTGGTTTCCAGGACAAACTCGCATTTTTCGTACGTGTTTTAATTGATTGTTCGTTTGTTTCATAATTGTTTGTTTTATATTTCAATATTTTAATGCTTTGACGAAAGAGAATAGTGTGTTAATATAGGTGTATTAATTTTGTAGTTACTCCTGAAGAAGTTATCAAACGATAACGAAATATGAGTTTTAAAGAAGAAAAGAGTTTTATTTACAGTCCAGACCGATTCCCGATAATCATATATATATATCAGATTGATGCACGGTCGATAACATATCACCAAATCTTATATATATATATATATATATATATATATATATATATATATATATATATATATAAATTCGCTTCATAGCGACGCCCTACGGTTCCCAGTTGCCATTCTCGTCTATCGTTCCAGTCTCCTGGCTGCAGGTTTCTTTCAGAGATGGCCGTCTCTATTCGTTGGTTCCAGGTACACTTAGGTCGGCCTCGTTTTCGTCGGCCCCAGGTGTCCAATGCATTACTTGCTTCGGTATTCTCTCGTCAGCCATACGTTGTACATGGCCATACCAACGTAGTTGTTTTTTCTTGAATTTCCTGAATGATGGTCTTATTTGCTTTCATCTTGTCTCTTATTCTCTCGTTTCTAATTTTGTCTAAGCGAGAGATTTGGGCCAATCTTTGCCAGAAGTCCATTTCTGTTGACAAGAGTTTCTTTTTTTTTTGCCTTTCACTCAGTTGCCACACCTCTAAACCGTATAGCATTATGCTTTTAAGGATAGTGTTATATAGTATCTTTTTCCTGTTATCCAGTATATTCTTAGACCAAAGCACAGAGTTTAATGCTCCTATTACTTTCCTTCCCTTGCTGATTTTGTCTTCAATTTCTTTTCTCACATCTTCCTTCACTTGTTATTTTTGCCCTTAAGTACGTATATTCTTCACAGCCTTCAATTTTGATGTTATTTTCAACTACAAACTCTTCCGGCTCTCCTCCCACGCACATGTATTTTGTTTTGGTTTTGTTTATCTCAAGTCCCCATTTTTCATATTCTGCGATTAACTTTCGAGTCATGTATTCTAGGTCTTTCTTGTTCTGAGATATTACTATCTGGTCGTCTGCGAAGTGTAATGTGTATAGTGTAAGATTGTCATTGATAGGCATTCCCATTTTTGAACACTTTCTTCGCCAGTTTCTCAGTACATGTGCTAGATATATTTTAAAAAGGGTTGAAGGCAGGCTATATCCTTGTTTGAGGCCTTTTGATACGTCAAATTGTTCGGAGAGTGTCTGGCCCACTTTATTTTTGAAGAACATCCGTAGTACAATTGTTGTACGGCTTTTATCAAAGTTATATCTATTAGACTTTTCTCAAGCACTTCCCAATTTTTTTTTTAATTGGTACTGTGTCATAAGCCCCCGCAAAGTCCACAAACAAAAGATAAATCCGACTGTTGTGTGTCGCCGTCTTTTTCTCGATGATTCGAGATATTGGAAATATGTTATCAATGCATGAGCGACCCGCTCTAAATCAGACTTGTTCTTCAAGTTTTCATATGGGCCATATTCTTGTTCAATTTGAGACTTTAGGACTTTTCCATACAGTCTGCTGAGAGTATCTGTGACGGCTATGTACCTATAATATATATATATATATATATATATATATATATATATATATATATATATATATATATATATATATATTATATATACATATATATATATATATATATATATATATATATATATATATATATATATATATATATATAATAATAATAATAATAATAATGACGAACTTTCATATATTCTCAAAACAACGAAGAACAAGACATACAAAAATAACTTTTACGGACAGACCAACAATAATAAGCACGGGAAAATACAAACAAAACCATTTACCTTCTACTAACAGGCAACCCAATGTCGGGATACTTTGAGCTTCTGACACCATAAAACATTGAAAACATTCCAGAGAACAGCAGACCACTAAAAGAAGCATCGGGCGAGCGACGTAACGGTCGAGGACGTCGCGGGAAATGGCAGCTCGACCAAAACGATGAAGACCAGGCAATCGAAAATGGACCTGCTAAAAGTGTTGTGTCGGCGACTAAGCCGACACCCACCAAGGGGGAAAATGACAGCAGCGCATGAGTTACACCACAGGAATCAACGAACACGCCATGCGTTGCTGTAATGAAAACACAAAACCTGACAAAGAAATCACTGAGAAGAGAATCACTCGCCGCTTGGACCCACCAACATCAATCCCAAGCGCAACCGACGTAGATGCGGGACAAACACAACCACCAAAGCCAGGCCAGGGCCCGTATGTTTTACAAGGACAACACGCAACTACCAAGGCTGGCAAACCAAGACAACGGTTTAAAGTGGACGGTGATGCGCTGTTACTACACCGCCACCAAACTCGAAACAATAACATCGGGCTACAGACCGGAACTACACAGACTTTTCTTGACCGAATATCCACATCTGCAATTATTTGTTTCAGAACAGAGAGTAATAGACCAAAAAAGAGTTATTACCAAGAACAATCGTCTCACACCTCTCGAATTGCAAACCATCAAGGACACAGTGGCTGTTGAACTGAACACAGACCAACCAAACAATAGAAACAATAAAGCAGATACCGAACCAGCCTCACACACACAACCACCCAGTCGAACACAACAAGACCCACCACCCAGGAGGAGCATAACACAAAATAATATTGCGAGTACCGCGCAACATCATATCACAGACAACAACATGAATCACTCGCCACCCTCAACAACATCCACACAACATCACCCCGAATCACCTCTCATACAAACACTTGGATTCACATCTAGCTCGATGGTCAGGCACCGACCCCACAACAAGAAATCTCATCCCTCGTTTAATGTTCAAACAGAGCACGCAACCAATCATCAACACACTAAACAAGCACATAATACCTCAGTATATAACAAACTTAAGTACAATCGAAGACATTCACACAATAATATACGCAGCAGCAATCACCCCTCTAACACAAAATAATCAAAAACTCCCTCAACGACAAGGAAATCCCAGCAGGACAAAACCAAAATTCAAATGGCAAATAAGAATAGAAAACAAAAATCAACATCAGGAGAGATCTAGGACATCTTACCCAGTTTATAAGCAGGAACGCGTCCAAACGTGTCACACAGGGGGCAAACAAGATCAAATCTAAGTCTCCCAACAGAACACTGCCAGAAATCCTCGATACCTTGAAACAAAAACTATCTGTATATGCCGCAAGACTCCGTAGATACAAAGAATCAAATGAGAGGAAAGACACCAACAACCTTTTCCGAAGAAGCGAAAAAAAACAGTTCTACCGGAAAACTATGTACAACAAACAGATAGCAGTGACTGAACCACCAAACAAACAAGAACTCACAGATTATTGGAAAAGTATCTGGTCAGAACCCAAACTACACAATAATAACACCCCCTGGATCAAAGCCGAAGAAGACAAAAATAAACATGTGACAGAACAGAAAATCCCACATTAAATACACAAGAAATTACAGAAACTATCAAACACACACACAACTGGAAATGTCCTGGAATAGACAATATACAAAATTTCTGGTACAAACAGTTTACCACCACACACGAAGCACTCACACACCAAATCAACAAAGCCATTCTACAACCACACACATTTTCCCACTTTCCTTACACAAGGAATAACATACGTTAAACCCAAAAGCTCAGACACCACAAACCCGTCAAACTACCGACCTATCACCTGTCTTCCAACCCTATATAAGATCATCACAGCCACAATTTCGAAGAAAATAGAACAACACCTAACAGACAACAATATTCTCACAGAAGAGCAGAAGGGATGCAGAAAAAATAGTCGAGGATGCAAAGCGCAGCTGATTATAGATAGCGTAATTATGGGACAAACCAGAAAAGAACACAGAAACCTTCACATCGGTTACACAGACTATAAAAAAGCCTTCGACTCCATACCCCACAGCTGGTTAATCAGAGCCCTAGAAATCTATAAAATCAACCAACACCTCAGGCAGTTTCTCGCGCAAATTATGAAAACATGGAAAACCAAAATACGCCTAGAAACACAAACCGAAACGCATCCAAACAGAAGAGCTGTACATCAGACGGGGTATATTTCAGGGAGACTCGCTCAGCGCTCTATGGTTTTGCCTCTGTCTCAATCCACTCTCAAATATATGCCTTAGATGTCAATATGGAATTTGGTGTAAGTAAATGCAAAGTGCTCCACATCAACAAAGGCCAATGGAAGTGCCACCATGAGACAGAAATCATCAACAATGAAACACTCGATAACATGTTCGACAAAGAAACATACAAATATCTGGGCTTCCAACAAAGCACCAGACTCAACCACACTCACATCAAAACAGAGCTCAGAACCGAATTCAAAAATAGACTGACAAAACTTTTACAAACAAAACTCAACTCTAAGAATCTCACTAAAGCCATCAACACGTTCGCTATACCTATACTCACATATTCATTTGGTATCATCAAATGGTCACAAACAGACATAGAAAGTATTCACATCCTTATACGATCCCAATTCACCAAATACAGGAAATTACACCCCAACGCATGCAAAGAAAGACTTACCATCGAGAGGAAGGCAGGAGGAAGAGGAATTATAGACATCAGATCGTTACACACAAAACAAATACAAGCACTTAGGCAATTCTTTCACAGCAAGCAAACCAGCCTCCCCACAGCGACAGTGAAAGCAGACAAAAACTACACACCTCTCGACTTAGCCCGGGCACAGCACTCAGCAGACACACACAGTCATACCCAATTACAACAGGAAAAGATGAAAACGTGGTCAGAGAAAAGCCTCCACGGAAAACACAGATACCACATAGAACAAGACCACGTGAATAAAAAACAATCATACATCTGGTTACAGGATGGGCAGCTATTCCCTGAAACAGAAGGCTTCTTACTTGCCATCCAGGATAAAGTCATATTAACCAGAAACTACCAAAAGCATATCATCAAAGACCCGACTATTGCAGAGGACAGATGTAGAAAATGCCACCAGCAGAAAGAAACGATCGAGCACATAACGAGCGGATGTAGAATATTGGCCGGAACAGAGTACACAGCCAGGCATGATTCAGCTGCCAAAGTAATTCACCAAGCACTAGCCACAACATACAAACTCATAGAAAACACAGATCCCTACTACAAATACACGCCAACATCCATACTTGAAAATGAAGATTACAAGCTCTACTGGGACATCGGTATCCATACAGATAAAACAGTCTCCGCCAATAGACCCGATATTACTTTTCAGTGCAAAAAAGGAAAAGTCACCTATCTAATTGACATAGCTGTCCCCAACGACACAAACATCCAAACGAAATACACAGAAAAAATTTCCAAATACACAGACCTGGCAACGGAAATAAAAAGACTATGCAGACAAGAAAAAGTCATCATTGTCCCTCTCATTATATCAGCCACAGGCCTTACACCAATAACATTCACACCACATTTAGTACAATTAGGACTCAACACAAACATACACAAAAACATTCAGAAGTGAGTGATTTTGAAAACATGTAACATTGTCAGGTCATTCCTTAATACGGAATGGTAATAGCGTTTGTGCTGACTTGGTTTTGGCCCGTCAGCCAAACATGGAACCACATTGATCAAATGTGAGAAAGAAGTTTTTGTAATAACAATAATGATGACTTTATTGTATAATATACAAAAGGCGAAGTTGAAGCTTGGCTTCCTATCTTAACCTATCATAACCTAAAAATTATTATATTACTTATGTATCATATATAATTATGGGGAATACATGTACTGTTACAGACATACGAGTATTTCGGATGTATCGTGTAAACATAAGAAAACAATTTATAAAAATAATGATATAATTTTGCCAATTTCATTTTTAAATTTCAAGCCTTTGAGATTTTTTAAATTATCTGGAACTTTATTATAAATGCTATATGTTAGACCTGCTAACTGAATGATCTTTGATATTGTGCTGTTCTATGCAAGGGTGGTGATATTTGTTGTTTATGCCTTAAGTCTAGGTTATGAGCATCATGTCCGAACTTAATTTTTTGATACAAGTAATTTGGGCGCATTTTACAAATTATTTTTATTAAATATTACTAAACTATGAAGAAGTCTCCTTTCTTTCATGGAGCGCCACCCAACTTCTTTCATCTTTGCAGTCACACACCTATCATATTTTCTTATACCACCAATCAGCCTGACACAGTAATTCTGAATGCGCTGAATACGCCGAGCATCCCATTCCAGGAGACAGGGACCATACACTGTATCACAAAATGTGAAGTGGGACAAAACTAAGCTATCGCTTAATAGTTTTTTTTCAAATTTACACTTAATAAATGACGCTGGCTATATATAAGTTTAAGATTAGTAAACGCCTTTTTTATGCAATTATTTATATGTGCTGTGAATCTCAACTCTATATCCATTATCAAACCGAAGTTCCTAGCATTATCCAAGTTTTCTAGCCGCTTAGTACCTATAATAATGTTTAAAATGGTTAGAATATTGCTTTCTCCAAGCGGTACGTCCAAACAATAGCAACTGACATTTTTTTGGGTTTAGTACCAAACAGCGTTTTTCGGAGGCACTCACCAAAAGTGCAAGATCCTCGTTAATTTTATTATTACCCTCAATAATTTGTTCAGGCTTGAAAGGCAAATAGATTTGTGAGTAGTCAGCGTAAAGATGTAAATCTGAATATTTAAGATAGGTACAAAGCTGAGATGCATATAGAGGCCCTAAGATAGACCCCTGTGGAACACCATTACAGATTTTTATTGGCTTGGCCTCTTGTCCATTTAGTTTTACACACTGCAGTCTTCCTGCAAGATAACTCTCAATTATAAGACAAGCCTCACCACTAAACCCAAGATATCTTAGTATAGCAATAAGTAGATGATGATCTAGTCTGTCAAATGCTTTGGAGAAGTCCAGCAGAACAATCACAGTAAGCTCACCACGATCGGTAGCTTCGAAGATGTCATCGGTCACTTTTAGAAGAGCAGTTTTACAGCTGTGATCTTTGCGAAATCCTGACTGTGTTGATGGTAACAAGTTATGGGTTTCGATGTATCTACGTATTTGAGCATCTAGGACTCTTTCAAGGATCTTTGACATAGTTGGTAAGATGCTTATGGGTCGCAGGTCTTTTAGTTCACTTGGGTTGGAAGATTTTGGAATCGGGAGTAAAAACGAGTTTTTCCACCGATCAGGAAACGTTTTTGGTTTCTATACAACTGTTGACCAGATGTAAGACAATGGGTACAATATATGGACAGCAATTGCATATCATTTTAATTCCAATGCCGTGAGTACCAATGGCCTCCGATTTTATGGAACTCATTGCCCTTTCAATATCGTCCATGCTTGCCAAAGTAAAATTAAAATCACCAGCGTCTTTTTTTTTATTTTGCAAATAAAAATTTAACGTGTCTGCATCTGGATTTTTTGAAGTAGCCGCGTCAATAAAGTACCGGCTAATCTTTTCAACATCGTTTAATGTGGCCGGAATTGTGTTTTTAGGTTTAGAGTAAATGTTTAGATCTCGCAAGACTTTCCAATTGTTTTTTGAGTTTTTAGGTGTTAAGTTGTTAGTAAGGTACTGTTTTTTAGCATTTTCCACTGCAATTGTCACCTGGTTTCGAATTAGTTTGTATGTGTCCCAGTTAGTAAGAGTTTTTTTTTTATATATATGTATATATGAACTGTACCTACCTTAAACAAAGTATATACAAATGCACAGTTATTGCAAATGGCTCTTTATTTAACATTAACTTTCCAACTTGCCACATAAACTAAGCTTCTCAGCGTACATGTGTATTTACAAGCAACATTCTACCAAAACAGATAGCAGCCATAAACTTTGTAGTTACAATAGAGCGCTTTCACTTTATAGAGGTCATGTAAAACAATAGCCGAGCTACTTTTGCTTAGCTCTGGTAATAGTGCTTCATTATTATTGTTTGTGTGGGACTGTGTTTATGTCGTAATTTGCAAGGGGCTTATTTCGGTTAGTGTATTCCTCTAAATTGTGTAAATGTTTATGGAAATAATAATATGGGTAAAATTATGCAAGTATAGCAGTCGGGATTTCGAGCAGGATCAACACGTAGGTTGAAAAGTTTTTGGTCTAGCTACTTAAAACATATTTTTTTGCAAAATTCGACTTTATTCATCAATATAGTCTCCCGCGATACAATTAGTCCAACGCTTTTCTAATATTTCTATACTTTTCTTGTAGAAGGATTTGTCTTTGCTTTCGAAATAGGCCTTCGTTTCAGCGAAAACTTCTTGACTGGAGCCAAATCTCTTTCCCGCGAGCATTTTTTGAGGTCTGCGAATAGATAATAGGCGCTGGGGTCCAAATCTGGAGAATACGGTGAAAAAGGAACCAATTCGAATTTCAATTTATGCAATTTTGAAATCGTAAACATTGACTTGTAAGACGGTGCATTGTCTTGATGAATGAGCACTTTTTTCTTGTTCATTTGGGGCCGTTTCTTTGCGATTTCTGCCTTCAAACGCACCAATAACTTTATATAATATTCGGTATTGATGTTTTTTTCCTTCTAAGCAAATGGTCGTTGATGAAAATTATTCCATTCCCAAAATACAGAGGCCAAAACCTTCTGAGCCGACTGTCTTTGGTCGTTTCGCTCGGATTTGACCGGCTGCTGTCCACTCAGCTGACTGCTGATTTAATTCCGGTGTGTAGTGGTGGATCCACTTTTCATGCATTATCAGATATCGCATGAAAAAAACAGGTCCAAACAGCGCTCAAAAACATCAACACGTTGTTGTTTTTGGTCCATACCAGTCAGTGATTTTCTAGGGGCAGAGTTCCCGTAACACTTACCAAGTCATTGCTTTGCTTGAACGGTATTTTTTCCCATCAAAAAACGTTTAATCAACACACGAAATTCGATTTTTTCCATTGTTTTGAAACTATCAAAAGTAGCGTCACTAAAACCACTATAACTTGTAAATTAAACATCGAAATATCATGAAATTTGGACGCGTGTCGTCTAAAGGTTGGTACTTCCTAAAATCAGAACAATTTTTTGAAATGGGCGACATCTGTGTGTCAGACCAAAAACTTTTCGGCCTACGTGTTAGATTATGTTTTTTTTTTTCTAAAATTACTTAAGAAAAAAGGTATAAAAAGTAAAAACACTTTCTCTTTATTTTCATTTAATATTGACAATATTTTTTTGACGTACCCTAATTATCTGTACTTATTTTCAAGTGACGTATAGTTACACTGTTCGAGTTCATATTCACAGAATGTCGAGAATTTTGCAAATGCAGTGACCAATCAGGTAACAACCCATATTCCGAAATTTTATTTCGGAATATCGATTTGATTCATATTCACAGCCTTGTATTTTTTCAACATATGGTGTCTTGTGTTCAGTCAGTTTAAATGGCAGTTTTTTCCCGTTTTTGCTCTTTCCCGTCAGTTCTTATTACATGTTTCTATGACTATGATTATTCGTTTTTCGTCTCTTAATAACATATATTGGGAGAATGAGATGAAAAGTCCCGAGACTATCCGAGACATGGCAGTATGAACAAAAAAAAACCACATGATTTTTAGTTGGTGTCAACTCTCAGAAGAATCATGTAAAATTATGATATTTTGCCTATTAGTTTGAGAGTTATAGCAGTTTGAGTGACGCTGCTTTTAATTTGTGCAAAACCATGGAACAAAAAAAAAAATTCCTGCGTTGATTAAATTTTGCTTTCTTATGGGAAAAATACGGCCGGAATGCGAGAATGGCTTGAGAAGTATTATGGCACATCTGCTCCGTCGAAAGCAACTATATATCAATGGTTTATTCTTCTGCCACCTGGGTTTCCATAGCGTTAAATTATACTTTATTTTAAATTTATTCCAGGTATTTGGACGATTTCCTGTGGATATTTTCATGACTAGCCGATATTCAACCGTTTAAAGTGAATCAAGAAATAAAGGTACTATTATCTGCAAAGATGTAGATTGTATTCCTGGCCCTTTCCAGTAGATTGTTAATGTAAATGAGAAAGAGAATATAGAATAGAATATATTTACAAGACTGTACTTATGCTAATATTTAGCAAAACAGAGTATATTTCAGAATGAAAGAAATACTGTTACCTAAAATATTTATGGAAGGGGTACCACCAAACCGCAGGAAACCTGGATGAAGAAATCTTCCGCCATAAGCGATACGCTCAAGCGAATTGACAGGGGTCAATAAAGAAACAAAAAGACAGGGAAGTCAGATATGGGACAACGCCAAAGGACGTTTTTAAATCCGACATCATATATAGTATTTATATGTATTTGTTTGCCACTGGCTATAGTTCACTGGATGAACTATAGAGGTTACTAATTCTTCTTCTTTCTTAAGTGGGAGTCCACATAAGCAGGCTAATGCCTGTTTTTTCCTTTTATACCTCCTCCGAGGTGGATGTCCAGCATTGCTCCCACCGTTTCGGGGGTCTGTCATGAGCTCTTCTGCCGACGGGTTTGTTAAGTTTTGCTTTCTTCACTAGGGTGTTGTAATCCATTCTATTTACGTGTTTTTCCCACTGTTTCCTTCTCTCTCTTGCCCCCTTGCATACATCTGGGATATTACTTAATTCTCGCCGTTCTTCGCTTCTGACTCTATCGTATAACGTTTTTTTTTCCGTGATTACTTTTATCTCTGTGGTCCTCATCAATTGTATCGTTCTGCATGTGTCCGCTCTTGTTTCTACTGCGTATGTTAGGGGGCCTCACTGCTAATTTATAATTTTTTTTTTGCTTTCAGTTGTAAAGTATTTGTTTTTCCATACTATACCTTTTAGCCGTCCTGCTATTTGTGAGGCTTTTTCATAGTTCGCTGTTTTATTTCCAGTTGTAAATCTCCTTGGCTAGATATCGTTGTTCCCAAGTAGTTGAAGATGCCAACCTGTTCCATTATCTTTCCTTCCACTTCTTCTTTAGAAGCTACCATACATTTTGTTTTGGCCTTGTTAATAACACAACTCTACAAAAAAATTTTTTGTTTTTGTCCTAAAATTTATTTTATGATTTTTCTATTCATTATGCTCCAAAATAAAGGAAAAGTACCCATATTCCATATAAAGTTTGCTTTTGTGGTAGTTATGATAATAATACGTTTTTGGAGTTATCGTAGAAATATTAAATAGTTATGGTATATTTAAAAATAAAGCGAAAAAATAAAGGGGTCGTAACTTTCACACAGTGTCTACAGATGTCACTTAAGTGATAAGCAACAATTGACTGTTTTGTAGATGACTTAAAGAGGTTAAAATGTCGTCGAGAAAGTGTAAATATGATGCTGATGCATTTTGTTATATATGTGTTAGTTTTATTAAAGTACGGGATATAAAATTTTATTTAAACGCATGTGAAAAGCTTTGTGAAGCCTACAAAGTCTATTTCAACTGCCCTGTTCGGAATCTAGACAAGCCCTGGGCTCCACATGTTGCTTGTAGTAATTGCAAAAGATGTTTAGAAGGTAAACAATTTTTAGTAAAAAAAAATATAAATATGTTTATTTTTATCTTTATTTATTTTAGGTTGTTATCGAGGTGAGAAACGGAGTACGAAATTCGCAGTATCGAGAATTTGGCGAGAACCAAGAGACTACGATAATAACTGTTATTTTTGCGTAGTCAATCCAGCTAAAAGACGTAGAGGCAAAAATACGACACCCATCGAATATCCTGACCTTGCTTCATCTTCTGCTCCAATCTCACATAGCCCACAACTTCCAGTACCTGAACCTCCTAAAAAATTGTCTCAGTCAAGCTCATCTCAGAGTTCAAATAAAAATATTGAAGATGAAGAATTTGTACTGTCACAGGAACCACCGAAACCCCATTTTCTTACCTCAGAAGACTTTAATGACTTAGTAGGAGATTTGAATTTAGAATGGAATTTGCTTATTGATGTCAAAATAACAGTACTACTCAGTATATATCACCACTACACCAAACACTTTATTTTTGCACTCGACGCGCGTTTCGCTAACCATGTTAGCTTCATCAGGAGCGACGATTGACTGAGTCAATCATCGCTCCTGATGAAGCTAACATGGCGCGTCGAGTGCAAAAATAAAGTGTTTGGTGTAGTGGTGATATATACTGAGTAGTATCATTGTGCCAAAGATTCCACATTCCCAACTTAGTCAAAATAACAAATCAACGAAGTCGGCATGCGACATTTGCTACGTTCTACACCAAAGAAGATGGACTTTGTTATTGTAACAAAATAAGAGGTTTGTTTGAAGCAATTGGGATGCTATGTGTTCCCAGCGAATGGCGTTTATTTATTGAAAGCTCGACGAAAAGCTTGAAAGCCGTTTTATTACATAACAGAAATAAATTTCCGTCTCTTCCAGTCGCTCATTCTGTACATCTAAAAGAAAACTATGAAAGTGTTAAAATTTTACTCGAAGCTTTAAAATATCAAGAGTATAAGTGGCAGTTCATTGGAGATTTTAAGATGGTAGGATTTTTAATGGGACTACAGGGTGGATATACAAAATATCCATGTTATCTCTGTTTGTGGGATAGTAGAGCGGCTGCTCAACACTATGTTCAACGATCATGGCCACTAAGAACGGAATTTTGTGTTGGAAAACAAACCGTTAAATGTGAACCTATTGCTGAACCTGAAAATGTATTAATGCCACCTTTACACATCAAGTTAGGACTTATGAAACAATTAGTAAAAAAGCTAGATGAAAAATTTGAAGCTTTTACATTTTTAAAAAAACTTTTTTCCAAAGTTGTCAGAAGCAAAGGTTAAAGCTGGAATTTTTATCGGTCCACAAATTTAAAAAAATTTTGCCAGTGAAGAATTTCCAAAATTACTTACTAGTGCTCAAAAAAAAAGTTGGAATAGTTTTTAAAGCAGTAGTCTCTGGATTTTTAGGGAATAACAAAGTTGAAAATTACCAAGAGCTAGTTGAAAACATGTTAGAAAACTTTAAAACCATGGGTTGCAGAATGTCTCTAAAAGTACATATGCTGCATGCTCATTTAGATAAATTTGAAACAACATGGGGGCGTAATCAGAAGAACAAGGAGAACGTTTTCATCAAGATATTGTAACATTCATTTTTTTCTTAGATTTTAAGACCATGTAATGTTACTGATTTTTCACTTCAAATTGTACTTATTTTCATTTTTGTATCGAACGGTATATTAATAAGAGATTCCAAGCCGTTCGGTATATTAGTGTGCTGTGCGGGTTTCTGACCGAATCGATCGGCACGCCGGGATTGGTTGAAAATGTGTATCTGGATTTTTGGTTCCGGCGTCGCGATATGACCGAGAGAAGGCCCACGGCTTATTTAAGGGTCCGGTAGGACAGAATCGGGGGGCAGTACCATCAAGCCGCAGCCAGAGTAATTGTCATCGGAGCCGCCAAGTAGGCTTCCTTCGACAGAGCTGCAGTAAAGGCTCATAACAACAATCATGAGAGCTAAATAAAGCACAAGTTTTTTAACGAAAAGCCGTAGTGGGCTCTCAAAGTGTTTACTAGAAAAGTGTGAAATCGGTCGTGTTCCATCGAAGCCGAAATAAAAACAGTAAGTTACCAAAACATCCTTCCATAGACTTATCCCTGAGTAGTGCCTTAACAGCAATTTGAACTGACTAAAAAGTGAAGTGAAAAGCACTATTTTTCGTCTTCGGGAGTAGTCAGAGTTTAGAATTTAAATGTCATAACTACCTGTTAGGCTAAAATTTTTAGTAATCCTGTAAAACTGCAAAGGTTAGAACTTTTTATTTTTAAAAACATGAATAAATTTTCTTTTTGTTGATTAAAGCTAGTGTCTCACTGAATACCTATCTTACTTTTCAGGATAAGAACGGCTGTACCAAACTGATTTTTTTGTTTACCAACAGTACACCCTTTCAGTATTTTTTCATTTTTTTAGCTGAAGTTAGATCCTTTCTATTTTAAAATGAATGGTGCCCAAAAAGTCGTACAGCTGAGATTTCTTTAAAAATAGAAAATAATTCCAAAAAGACGTACAAAAATTATCTCTTACCCATATCTCTCTACCAAAGAAAACTGAGCTAGTGTGTGTTTAATTTCTTTAGTTCTTTTAAAATCAGGATTCACTCAATTCATTATCAGAAATTAAAAGGAGGTTGCAAGAAAATTGCGCCCAAGCGTGGGAAAAACAATTTTCACACGGTACAAAATGACGCAGTCTACGTGGGGCGCAAAATAAACACTTTTCCATAGGCTACAAAATGACGCCTCAAAAAGCGGGCAAGTTAACAAGTTACAAAGTAGCGCTGTCAACGCGGGGCTTTTGGAATTTTATTTTTTAAAAGGTTCAGTGTACTAGCTTTCGAACAAAGTAAAAGCTCTAACTTTTCAGATATTTTTATTTCATAATATTTATTAAACGAAACTACACTATAGCAGTAAGACAAAAGCAGGAAATTTGTAGAATTTTTTATTTCAATTTATCTGATGGTAGTATAGATATTTGAATTTTGTTAATCGACTCTAAGATAAGAGATTCCTACTTTTTTCTTAAAAGCTACTTTTATAGTTCAGATTAGCAGATGTGCTGGTTTACTTCAATTTTTGCAGTGTTAGATTTATTTTGCGGATAACCGAAGAAAAAACTGTACTTTTTTTTCTCACCGATGTTTTGCATGAATATTAAAAATACTTTGCTGATACGAAACGGTATTAGGAGATTTTTTTGTTGAAAATTCTTAACATATTTGGTAAAAGAATTTAAATACAAGGCGATACTTAGAAATTTTTTTTTTAAATTGTCGAAGATTTTTTTAAATGTTTGGTAAAGAAGTTTACATATTTTAAGTGCCTTACATATTTTTTTATTTTTTTTTGACTATTGGGAGCACAGGAGAAATATTTTCAAGACTTTTTAAACAGTTCCTTTAAATTTTATTCATTTATCATGGAAGCCTTCAATTTTAAAGTCAATCACCTACTGGAATATGAGTTAGACTATGAAATGAAAAATCCGTCGTACTTTCTCAGAACGTCCGGTCGCGGATAAAAGAAAGATTCTAACGAGGATCTTAAGTAAAGAAATTAATGAGCCCGGAAAAACGATAAAAATAGGGGATGACACTCTGTCTTTTAAAGAAGAAACGGCTGGTATCGAAAAGAGTTTAAACTCTATCCAAAACTTAATCGATAGTTATGACGGCGATCCAAATGATTCACTTGTACACCGGGTTAAGTCACGTTTATCGCATGTTGCGGGTAGCGTACAAAGAATTACCATGCCGGATGACGAAGAGGAAGCGTCGAAGTTTTCCAAATATGTTCAGGAAACAATAGCTACGTGTGTGCTCATGGAAGCAAATCTTGCAGAAAAGATAGCTCCTGGTCATGAGTTACCACAGTTGCCTATTACAACCCCAGTCATAAACGTACCAGCTCCAATCGTGAATTGCGCAGCCAGAAATATTCCTGTCAGCGAATGGCAATTGAAATTTAATGGAGACTCAAAGAGACTCTATCCTTTTTTGGAGAGGCTGACTGAAATAGCACAAGCTAGGAAAGTATCGGAAGATGAACTTTTCAGCTCTGCTGTTGAATTTTTCACTGGCGATGCCTTCATTTGGTTTAGAAGCATAAAATCAAGTGTCAACGACTGGCATTCCTTGGTAGATAGGCTAAAGAAGGACTTCTTGCACTGTGATGATGATGAAGAATTGTGGTCGGAAATAAAGAGGAGGCGACAAAAGAAGAATGAGTCCACTGTGATTTTTATTGCCCACATGGAATCTTTATTTGGTAGGTTGTCCACCAAGCCTTTGGAAAGTACCAAAGTTAAATTTATACGGAGGAATATTCTGCCTAGTTTCGTCAATCGGTTAGCTCTACTAGATATTAATTCGGTAGCCGAACTCGCCGGGTTATGTAGAAAACTTGAAGAGTCCGATTATTTGTTGGAAAAGAGCAGACCAAAAAGCGAAACTAATATACATCAAGTAGAGTATAATCCAAATGGCCGAAGTGGAGTCTCGACAGATAAGGTTGGGAATGTAAATCGGAACCCTAGGAGTAACCGGAAAACGGGTAAAAGAAAAGATAATGACTCTAAAATTAGCGACACTGCAGCTAAAGTGAACGACAAGCCGGTTTCACCTAAGGCAATTTTCACGTGTTGGAATTGCACAGGCCCGAACCACACTTACCAAAATTGTACAGCACCAAAGAGGGTATTTTGTTTCAAATGTGGAACAACTGGTGTGTGACTAACATCATGCCCCAAATGTACAAAAAACGAGTAAGGACGGTATATTACCGAGGCGGATACCCTAAGTCCCACAAAAAAGCCTCTAAACATTCGGCTAAGTCACAAGCTCACGCTAGCAGTATAGCCCCTAATCCAAAACGTTCTAAAACACGGATGGACAAAAATATTCCAATAGATCAGATTGGACTAAATGGTTACAAAAAGTTTCTGATTTTTTAAAGTCTAATAAAAATTCTCCTTCTCAAGTTAAAACTCCTGCTTCTCCAAATGGTCACATGTCTCCTATATTCGTGCATAAATATTCAGATAACAGACCGCATATCAAGATAAATCTATTAGGTGCCCATTTCTCGGCTTTATTTGACTCTGGTGCAAATGCCTCCGTTGTAGGTCAGAATGGTATTAAAATTTTAAGTCGTTTAAGTATAAAAATATGCCATGTCAAAAATAGAAGTGTTACCACTGCAGATGGCAGCCGTCTAAAAGTTTTAGGTACGGTTGAGTTGCCGCTAGTCTGCAATGGTCATTGTTTAGTAATCTCTGCTCTAGTAGTACCTTCTCTATCACATACTTTGGTTTTAGGATGTGATTTTGCACAAAAATTCGGAATTCTAGTAAATTTTAAAAATAATTTGTGGTATCCACAGTCCCTAGAAGTCAACTCTCAAACAAGTTTTAAAGATTGTTATTCAGAAAGTTCTTTAGAAAACCTTTTCTCGCGTCTATGTACCCTAGATGATCTCTCGCGGACGGAACGCTTAAAAGCAGAAAAAGTAATAAGCTCTTTCAATGAAATAAGTAGTAAAGATAGGTTAGGCCGAACGAATAAAATCACCATGTCTATAGATACGGCTGATGCCAGTCCTGTAAAGACAAGGCCCTTCGCCATGTCTCCGTACATGTCAAAAGTATTAAATAAAGAGTTAGACGAAATGTTGAAACTCGGAGTGATTGAAGAATCAAACAGTCCTTGGTGTTCTCCAATCTTATTGGTGAAAAAGGCCGATGGACAGTATCGTCTATGCTTTGACGGAAGAAAGCTCAACGAGGTCAGCAAATTTGATAACTATCCATTACCGAACATCGATAGAATTTTGACATCACTCAGGAATGCTAAGTATGTATCCTCGATAGATCTTAGAAAGGCTTTCTGGCAAATTCCTTTGGACAAATCCTCTAAGGAAAAGACCGCTTTTGCAGTAGTAGGCCGAGGTCTATTTCAGTTCGTCACTATGCCGTTTGGTCTAAAGAACGCTGCTCAAACTCAGCAACGTTTAGTGGACGCTATATTTGGTCCGAAATATGAGCCACATATTTTTACCTATCTCGATGATATTTTAGTAACATCGGAAGACTTCGAATCGCATATACGTTTACTTAAAGAAGTAAAAAATAAATTGAAAGAGGCCGGACTGACGATAAATTTGAGCAAATGCGATTTTTTCAAAACTTCTCTAAAGTTTTTAGGCTATATTGTAGGCTCAAATTCCTTACGTACCGATCCGGATAAAGTAGCAAGCATGGTTAATTATGCGAGACCTACTAATACTACGGAAGTTAAGCGCTTCGTAGGAATGTGTTCATGGTACAGACGTTTTATCGAGAATTTTTCTACCCTGTTGTCGCCTATTAATGATCTTTTGAAAGGACGAAAAAAAGGACAATCGATAGATTGGACAAAGGCAGCCGAAGAATCTTTTATAAAGATTAAAGAGCTATTGGTTTCAGCTCCCATTTTATCCCAACCAGATTTTTCCCAACAGTTTTATATTTCTAGTGATGCTTCTAATACCGGTTTAGGGGGCGTCCTAACACAGAAAATCAATGGTGAGGAAAGAGTGATAGCGTATGCCAGTAGAACTTTATCAAAGGCTGAACGTAACTATTCGGTTGTTGAAAAAGAATGCTTAGCAGTACTCTTTAACATCGAAAAGTTTCGACCTTACATAGAAGGTGTTCCTTTCACGGTCATAACAGATCATTATAGTTTATTGTGGCTTAATTCTATTAAAAACCCTAGTGGCAAACTAGCGCGTTGGGCGATTAGGCTGAGACAACATACATTTAATTTAATTCATAGAAAAGGAGTCCACAATGTTATCCCTGACGCTTTGTCAAGAATCCCAGATCATACAGCGGACGAAAACAGTCTTAATGCACAAATTGACGTAAGAATAGATACAGTGGATATAGATCGCATTGATCCATGGTACGATAATTTGCGGCAGCAAATTAAAGAATTTCCTCAAAATTTTCCGCAGTGGAAGGTGGAACATGATTTCGTGTACAAATTTATCCCAAACCAGTTGCCTTTAAAAGTTAATGTACCCGAGTGGAAAATTCTAGTTCCTAAACCGCAGACAGGGGAAAATTATAGACATGTGTCACACTCCTCCTACTTCTGGTCATTTTGGTTTTTATATTAAAAACTCTTTACAGGGTTCAGGAACAGTATTATTGGCCAAAAATGCGTTTTGATATCTTAAAGTTTGTGAGGACTTGTGAAGTATGTGGAGCGCAGAAATCTCCAAATGCACTACCTATGGGACTGATGGGAAAAGAGAAAACGGTTAATTACCCTTTTCAAGTCATAGCAGCTGATCTAGTAGGCCCATTCCCACGTTCAAAAAGGGGAAATAAATGGCTTCTCGTGGTTTCTTGCTGGTTTACAAAGTATACCATGCTATTTCCTTTGAAAAGCTCTAAAGCTGAACATATAGAGAGAATTTTGGAAAATAATGTCTTTCTAATCCACGGTGTTCCATCGCTCTTAATATGTGATAACGGTACTCAGTTTACCTCTAAGAGTTTTAAGAGCTTAAGTGAAACTTATGGTTTTAACATCCGTTTTAATCCTGTGTACTCTCCACAATGTAATTTTGTTGAACGTAATAACCGAACAGTCGGGACCGCTTTAAGAAGTTACGTTGATTCACATGACACTTGGGATGGCAATATTTCCAAAATTCAACAAGCAATAAATACCGCAAGACACGAAGTAACAGGGTTCACACCGTCTTTCTTAGTTTACGGCAGACATATACCTCTATCTGGATCGTATTATAAAAATTTAAATTTGGATGTCAATGTTGACAGCGAAATAATTCCGGGTAACAGGGGTGCGTACGCCGAAAATTTAAAGGGTTTAAAAGATATTTTCACGACGTGCGTAGTAGGATACATAAGGCTTATGAACGGAACAGTAAGTCTTACAACCTTAGAAAAAGGGATTTTGCCTTTAATATAGGTGATCACGTTTGGCGAAAAAAAATAAAATTCTTTCCAGTGCAGCAGATAAATTCACATCTAAGTTGGTACCTAAGTATGTGCATTGCGTGATTAGAGAAAAGATTTCAGATTTAGTTTATGGTTTAGTTAATTTAGATGGGACTAAAATAGGACGATGGCATATTAAAGACTTAAAACCATTCAACGGACCTAACCCTAGTGAAAGTTTGTCAGAAGAAGAATAATTTATATTTACATTATCTTAATTGCTTAAATTTTTTTTTGATGTTGCTCTGTAGAGGTGACGACCTCGTTTTTTTTAACTGTTATAAAAGTTGAGCAGAGAATAGCTTACTTTTATTGTTTAATACTAAGGTTTTGGGTATTGGCCATATTCCAAACTTAGGTTGATTGTAGTTGATGTTTAGCATCGACTCAGCTGTTGCGAGCTTGCGAAAGAGTCACACTCAGGATTTATCATAAGACTGGTATGTCGGTGGTCGCGGGATTTGATTTGCTAATGACCCCATATAATATCCAGTTCTTGACACTTGGAAGCGAAATTTTGATTAGAGGCAATCCAAGGTGATCTTGAGTTAGGACAAGCGCAAGATGTAGCTCGTGTAGTGTGATGGAGAGTCAAAATTTTTATGAGCAATTTCAAAGTTTTTTTACCCGAGTGGGTGTATTTTTATTACCTTAGTGGTATATGTTGGGTGCAATTAAGAGTAAATTGATTTTGGTTTATCCAGTAAGTCTAAGACTTGGATTATTTTGATTTAGATCTTCTTCTGAATTGACAAACTGAGGGTATTTTCTATTTTTTTTTCAGAGCCGTTTAAACGTTACCTTTGAGTCACTAATTTTTTTAAAAATTTTTTGCATGGACTCATAGGCGTATGTTGAGTTTTTTTCGGTTTACTATCAGATTGATAGGAAATTGAAGTCCTGCAGGAGAACTAAAGGCTGATCATTTACAAGAGATGAGAGCAGAGTAAGACAGTCGTTTCACAAAGAAATGATCAAAATCTGATACCGAGATGAGAACCTTGTCAAGAGAGGCTAAGCGCAGTGAAGGAAGATTCCTAACCGAATTTTTAGATTTTCACAAGGTAATCTAGAAGTTTGGGCTGACAGAAAACGGTTATGCCTGATACCTGTAGCAGTTTCTTCTAGAGGCTATTGTCTAGGAAGACGATTAACACCATGATCGAATATTTTAGCTGTCAACGATGTTTTCTTCTTGTTTCTGATTAAGCTGGAAAAGCTCTTGTCGTCTTCAAAAGTTTTGTAGCATTGCCGCCGAAATATTGAGAAATTTTTGCTTCATGTAGCTTTTTAAGCTCATTTTCGTTTTTTTGGAAATTTCCGTTAGAAGCTTGGTTAAGTCAACCTTGTAAACCTTTAGGTTGTATCCCATGAGTTATCTGTTTTTTACAGGTTGTGATGCACCAGGTGCTAACAGATGCCGTTACGACGTTTGGCAGGGAGTTAGTCTTCCTGAGGAACAGACTGATTGGAAGGGTAGTCTATGGGGGGTGAACGTTTGACCTTTGGGACCTTTAGAGGTTTTGTTACCCAATGGCTATTTCTATTTGAGCCAAAAGAGAGCCTAGCTACTGTAGTCGACCTCAGCTCCAATTAGCCTATTAGTGGTGACAGGCTGTTGGCAGTAGTGTGTTTCGGAACACCCTATTGATTAATTTTTTTGACTTATGGTGGTGTGGTAGACACCGTTTTAGTTTAGTGGATGCTATAATCTACTCCCTTTTGTTGGTGGACACCAGGGTCACCATTTCCGTATTTTATTGTCTCCACCTTTCAGTATATCGTGGTGAGGTGTTTGTCTCCTGTTATGTGGGATGGATTGAATGTTTTTCGTTGTTTTTCTAGGGCGAGACCAGTACACGAGGGTTCTTCATGCAACTTGGAGAAGCGCAATGCTGGTTAAATTTTATATCTCTGTGTAGCCACCCTGAAGAATGATGGAGGGCGTTTCTTCTGGCTCATGTTTCTAGGCAGATTTGTCACTTTGGTGCGATGTGCCGAAGATTTGATTAGCTTTTGCTAAGAGCTTTCACCAAGCTCAGTATGGAGTTATCATAACCAAGGGTTTGGGATTTGAACTCCTGTATGTATTTCTGTATGTATTTCTGTATATATTTCTGTATATATTTCGGTGTATGTTGGTTGCCTGAGGGCATGTGCTCAAAATGCGTGATTTTGAGTCGTTTTGCTTATGGACTCCTATATATAGGATTATGACTTTAGGGAGGTCCTATTTCGAGACTTGCTGTCTCATACAGTTATATTGGGAATGTTTCCTAGAATGTTAGTTGTGCGCAACTTATCAAAAAATTTTGAAAAAATTCTGGAATATTCTCCACGGGGTGTAGATTGAACGAAAATTATCACGAGTGCATTACCTTTAATAACTTATATGGTATATAAAAAAACCAAAATTTCAAGGTCATCAGATTTCAGTAAAGACTGGAAACAAACTTTGTTGGAAACACATTTGGGGTGTGTTTTGTGAAGTCACTGATCATTTTATACCACCGTAACATAAATTTTGACTTAAGGGGTTCGTTTTGAGAGGTGAAATCGGAAGTGAAAAAAAATTTTTTTTACTAGGTCATCGAACGTGGTGTCAAATGAAAGCTTGTGAAAACACGAGTAAAATATATATATAATGTAATACTTGCGCACACTTTTCTTCGTATTACTTTTAAAAAATCGCTGTCCCCTACCTTATCTCGAAAAGTACTGATTAAAAAATTTTGAGAAAATTCTGGAATATTCTCCACGGTGTATAGATTTGAACGAAAATTATCACGAGTGCATTACCTTTAATAATTTATCTGGTATATAAAAAAAAACAAAATTTCGAGGTCATCAGTTTTCAGTAAAGATTGGAAACAAACTTTGTTGAAAACTCATTTGGGGTGTGTTTTGTGAAGTCACTGATCATTTTATACCACCCTAACAAAAATTTTTATTTTAAAAAGAATCAACGTACGGAACACTAATTGTGCAAGTTAAACTTGCACTTGACCGGTTATTTTCATGTTTTATATTGTTAATTATAGATTTTTATTAAATATTTAATATAACCTTCGTTAACGTGAATAAATCGATAACGTGAACAGACGTTGTTTTTTTTTGGGTTCACACTATCGAGTGTCTACTGTATATATATATATATATATATATATATATATATATATATATATATATATATATATATATATATATATATATAAATAGAAGAAAACAACCAACTGTTTTTTTTAGACCCGCTTGTACAGAAGAACATCTCAAATACACAGTATACAGAAAGCCGATATTTACCAACTGATAATTACAAGCTAATTTATACTACCATCCCTCATAATTGTAAGCGGTTGCCAATACAATAATCACGATACCTTTCAGCTTAACTGACTCCACTAACAAGCAAGCTGAGTTACAGAACACTTCAAGCATACTAAAGCATTACCGGTATAGCACACAGACCACCAAAAGACACATCAACAAAACAGCATACAAATGCGACTTCAGAAACCACTTGAAAAACAATCAACACAAAAATCACGCTTCCATACTTTAAAGGAACAGCAGATCGCATACCACAACTTCTAGGAAAACACAATAGATCCACTGCATGTAAACCATGTAAAACACTAAGGATATTACTCAGAATAAAATAAAGTTAGAAAACGTGCTTTTTGTTGCCATGAAGCTTACGTTGGACGAATCAATCGAAAGATATCCGCAAGAGCCGAAGAATACAAATTCAGCCTCCATAATAAACAAACCACATCATCTCTTTCCCAACACCAACTAACAACTGGACCTAAAATCGACTTGAACAGTTGAAAGCAAATAGACACAGAAGAACATTACAAGACAAGGATTTTTTTTATGGACGTAATGTACGTGCGGCTGAGAAATCTCTAAAGCGTTACAGAAGGGATGAGGTTCTCCATATAGTTGTAGGAGTGAAAAGCTGAACTTCATACAGATATTAAGTGTTAGCGCGACGTGTATTTCTAGTATGTACCGCTTTGGGAGGAAGTAAGCAGGCTACAACCATCGAACACTTTCCATGAAAATAAGTAAAGAATAGACACAAATCGCTCACCGTTCCACGATGCTGCAAGGAATCGAGGTTGCTGGTCAGTTTTGGGTCCCCACTCAGGCGAACAGTGCTCTTTTGAATAGAATCCAATAAATGCAGTGTATGTTTGGGAGCAGAGCCCCAAACATGGGAGCAATATTCCATCGTTGGTCGAATTTGAGTTTTGTACAGAACTAACAGTTGTTGTGGAATGTAAAGCTTTCTAGTTCGAAATAATATTCCCAGCTTTTGAGAAGCTCTCTTTGCTATGCTTGCGACATGTTCGTGTCAAGATATATTTGCTCCTAAATTAACTCCCAGCAGATTAAGTGACGATGCTAGAGGAATGGAGTACCCCGACATAACTATGTCCGGTTCAGCAACGTTAACTTTTTTAGAAAAAACTGCCGCCTAGATTTTTGTAGCCTTAAATCCTACTTAATTACTGACACCCCAAAATAGAATTTCTTCTAGGTCTTTGTTAAATTAAACGATTTCTTGCTATCTGTGGATATTTGCATGAGTAGCCGATGTTTAAAAATTCCCAGTGAACGAAGAAATAAACGTAGTGTAATCTGCAAAGCTGTAGATTGGATTCCTTGTTCTTTCCAGCAGATCGTTAACATAAATGAGAAAGATAGTAGGAGACCGTATATACTCCTGAAGCACATCGGCGTTGATAGTGAAGATGTTAGAAAAAAATTCGTTTACTGCCACTTGTAAACATCACTCTTTGAGGCCACACGGGAACCATAGGCAGAACTTTTCATACATACCATAAGAGCGTACAACAACAATGTATCGTGACAAACACGGTCCAACTACTTTACCTAAACTGCGACACAAAAAAAAGTTTATGTCTTATTAAAAGGGGTTTTCTGACGATAAATCAGTCTTAAATAAATACATAAATAAAAGTCTACGTCATGGAAAACTCTGTAGGAAAACTAATTATAATTAAGTAGACCATGAAACTTAGCAATTTACGGTAGCAGGAAAGTTGTGAATTTACACAGGTATCTTTCGTAAAGTTTGTTCGAATGATTTTCCTTTACCTGAAATGCATAGTAATCACTTAAGTAATGAAACTGGTCAGATTAAATAAGAAGATAGATGATCTTTCTTGTGTTTTATCAACCTAGAGACCATTGGCGTAGAAAGATACTTATAATTCTAATTAATATTGAAACCTATTTTTTTTTTTTTTTTTATTTTCGACGTGTTTAATTTAAACAAATATCCTATGTTCTATGGATTTTTAAAAATCTTTAATAACAAATGAGTAATTACAATCTACATATGGCACTGAAACGTGGGCTTTAAATAAAAGTATAATAAAAGAACTTCAGGTAACCGAAAGAGCAATGGCAAGGAGAATGCTAAACAATAGACTCTAAGATCGCATTCCTAACATCGGGATTCGAAGAAGATCAAAGGTGACAGATGTAATACAACGAATATGTATATAAAGGTGGAATACGCACATATATACACGATAACAGATGGACACGCCGTATAGTTGAATGGAGGCCTAGAGAATACAAAAGATGCAGAGGTAGACTACCGACAACGTGGACGGATGAGATAAAAATATTAGCTGGGACACGATTGGATGCAAAAAGCAAACAACAAAACTCACTGGAGACAACTTGGGGAGGCTTACATCTGACTATAGATGGAATAAGCTAATGATGATGATGTTGATGATTTATAATCTAATTAGGAATACTTTACTTTTCTGTTAACCTTTCTTATCTGGCTCACAAATTTAACGTGAATACAACGAAACTAAATAAGAAATATTGAATTTTTTAAAAGTTATCGTCCTAGATTTAAAAATGACATCATGCAAAAATATTACTTGATAGTAATTTACTGCCACAGTTGTAAGTGTTCTGATAAAATTTTGTACGAGTGCTTTGCGTTTTACACTTTTATGATTTATTTCTTCGGAAAAATGAGTGCAGATAATTTAGATCATCGCGCAGTGCTAAGATTTCTAACTAAAGAGACAAAATATTCCAGGTGTATGCAAATGACGACTGATCTGATTTATTGAAATAAAATATTAGTCTAAATAATTTCTTAGAGCTGACAATTCAGAAACAGGAATACCACTTGAAATAAATGCTGAAGAAACCTGTCGATTTTTTACTGCCATATCGAGTAATGAAGATCTCAGTGCTTGCTCAAAAAGCTGGAATGTCTCAAACTATACTTCTAAGATTGTGTATCTTGATTTACGGATGAAATAGATCCAGAATCTGGAAAGGAAATAAATTTCTTAAGATAATTTGACTGCTTTAAAGAACGATGACTCTATTTGGATCCTTTCACGAAGTAGGAGTTGATACGATGGATTCGTAAGAGTTTTCCAGCTTCAAATAGGGCGAAAACTCAATCGTTTTCTATACAGTGATGGCGATCATTTTTTGGACTAAGAGGAATATTACTTATTGTAAAGGGTCCATAATATATGAAGAGGTTTATGTTCGATTTCATGGGTACCAAACCTTTCTGTTGTACTGGTGCTAGGTTCACAAGGCTTGCACAATTCAGTCCATTACTAAAAGTTGTAGATTCACTGAGTTACAACATCCACTATATAGCTTTGATTTTGCACCCTGTGACTCAAGAGCTGAATATTTTCTTCAAACGATGAGTTAAAGCATCGTTTTTGAGGCGCTAACAAAAGAAGTTTTTTGTGTAGAATAAAACAGTTCGAAACGCTGGTAAATAGTTATGTAGGCAAGTATATATTTCTTTAAGCATTTCACTTCCAGAATATCTAACTTTAGTAGCTTGTAATCTGTTAGCAATATGAAAATTGATTAATCAAATGGAATATAAATTATTCATCAAAAACTCCATATTATATTGGTTGACTGCAAAAGTTTGTGCTCGATTTTCATAGATGGCTGAAGCTTGCACTTTCGACTATGCTGATGTTTCTTTTATAATCATATTATTAACTGATTATCTAAATGCGTCGTGAGTTAACATAACCTTTAAAAAAATTTATTTAAATTAATTTGTGTGCAAGGTTAATATTCAAAATGGAAAATCAAAAGTTACATTTTGGTTATGTTTTGTTATATGAACTTAAAAAGGGATTGAGTGTTGGGACTACAACAAAAAATATTCCAGACGTTTATTTGGATCGTGCTCCTGCTCTTAAGGTAGTTTGGTCGATTTCGAAATGGTGACTTCAGTCTAAACAATAAACTTTGCTATGGGCGATCTCTCGGCATTGATAATGACTTTATCCGTTGACAATCCGACTGTATTTCGTCATTTAAAGCAACTTCAATACACTTCGAAACTCGATATACGGGTTTAGCACGTTTTTAACAGAACAGAAAAAACTGCCACAGCCATTTCTCTCCTCGCTCGTTAACAAAACGAACCTTTCTTGGATTAACACTCTGCGGACGGGCCCCTTAACATTCTCTTAATAACGGATCGGGCCTCTGAGGCCCGTTCTGTGGTTTAGTCGCAAAAAACACAATTTTTTTAAGATTAAAAATAATATTGATAAATTAATCAAAAAATTGTTATATTTATATTTATTGTGTTAGAATATAAAATATTTTATACTTATTTACAAAAATTTTGTGTGCACACAAGATAACTATGTTCTGAACATACATTTTGTACACACACATTTATATTTCCTGTTTTTTTTTTTTGCTTGGTTAAATGTGGCACCTTCTTCTTTTGCTTCGCCTGAATAGCCAGTTTCTTCTGTTGTTGCTTGCTCTGAGAATTTTTTCTTGAGCTATCCCCCGCAATTCAAGGGGCTATCAAAAACTTCCTTCTCTTCCTTCTCTTTCCACTTCTACTGCTAAACTTGTCATTATGGCTGAACATAAACACTACAAAAGGGTTTTAGTGCACTTATATCAATCATGTTTGAAAATACAATCATTGTGTCCTCAGACGTTGTTGCCCAACTTTCAATCCACGTTTTGCTGGTTGTCCTGGTGGTATGGTCGTTGTGAGTTTGTTACCTCTGCATATTTTGATTAGCCCGTCCTCCACTCGCTTTACTTACGTGGTCGTTCCATTCCAAATTTTGCTATATCTGTTATGTTTCATTGTTGCCTCACTTATTGGTTTAGTATTCTATCCATTTTTGTTTTCCTCTAATGGAATGTAAGATATTCATTTCGGCTGTTCGCACCATTTGTTTAGTTTTGGTGGTCTCGGGCTCGAGATTCTGCTCCATATGTTACAATGGGTTTCACTATTGTTTTATAGATTCTTATTTCGGAGTTAACTGTTAAATATTTATTTTTCCAATTTATATTTCTCAGATAACCTGATATTCTTGTTCCCTTTGTGATTTGTTCTTTGACTTCGGCATTAAGATTTCTGGCATTTGTAATGTTAACTCCCAGGTATTTAAATGTCAACACTTGTTCGATTATTTTCCCTTCTATCTCTTTGCATCATAGTGGCTCTCTTGAAATTACAAGGCATTTTGTTTTTTCGGTGGCTATCGTCATGTTGTATTTCTTTGTCTCTGGCGAACTTATATAACATTCTTTGTAAGTCGTCCTCAGACTATAATACCTTTATATGATGGTTTCCCAATCTGTAGCAGTCGTTTTACAGGTTCGATCATTTTATCCATCAGTGTGCTGAACAACAGTGGACTTAAGGAATTCCCTTGCTTAATGCTGGAACCCATTGGCGCTGTCTCTGAAAGTTCGCCCTCTATACGTATCTTTGTTTTAATATCCGTGTTCAAATCTTTGATCAAAATTTATATGTCTTTATTTACGTTCTTTTCGTGTAGAATTTCTAGTATCTTGTGTAGTTTCGTCCAATCGAAGACCTTTGTTAAGTCTATAAAACAAAGGAAAGCTGAAGGATTTAACATTATTAGCGATCACTAATATGGCTTTCCTAAAATTAGATCAACAGGAGATCTTCTGACTTATGTAGCACATGTTTGGAACAACGCAATTGAACACTTTGGAAAATCTCGAGCGGTTGCTCTTGACATATCGAAGGCATTTGACCGTGTTTGGCACGATGGGCTGTTGGCTAAGCTACGCTCTTATGGTATGTCTGAAAAGTTCTGTTTGTGGCTCTCATGTTTCCTCAGAGAGCGTTCTTTACGAGTGGTTGACGGATTTCTTTCTAACACCTTCACTATCAACGCCGGTGTACCTCAAGGCTCCATACTGTCTCCTACTCTCTTTCTCATTTACCTTAACGATCTGCTGGAAAAGAACGAGAATCCAGTCTACAGCTTTGCAGATGACAGTACGCTTATCTCCTCATTCACTTTGAATGCTCGGACATCGGCTACTCAAACGAATATCCGCAGACAGCAGGAAGTCATTCAACTTAACAAAGACCTGGAAGAAATTCTATCTTGGGGTGACAGTAACCAAGTGGACGCTACAAAGACCCAGGCGGCAGTTATTTCTAAAAAAGTTAACGTTGCTGAACCCGACATAGTTATGTCGGGGCACTCCATTCCTCTAACATCGTCATTGTTGGGCGTTAATTTGGGAGCAAATGTGTCCTGGCATGATTATGTTGCAGGCATAGCAAGAAGAGCTTCTCAAAAGTGGGAATATTATTTCGAATCAGAAAGATTTACACTCCGCAACAACTGTTAATTCTTTACAAAGCTCAAATTCGACCAATTATGGAATACTGCTCCCATGTTTAGGGCTCCGCTCCCAAACATACACTGCATTTGTTGGATTCTATTCAGAGAAGAGCTGTTTGTCTGATTGGAGACCCCGGAACTGACCGGTGGTCTTGATTCGCTGGAACATCGAAGAACGGTTGGCGACTTGAGCCTGTTCTTCAGGTATTTTCATGGAAAGTGTTCGAAGGATGTGGTCCCAGAGCGGTGCATCTTAGAAGTACACATCGCGCTAATACTTCATATCCGTATGAGGTTCAGCTTGTTACTCCTCGTACAATGCTGTTCAAGCAGTCTTTTCTATGGAGACCATCATCCCTTTGGAATAATTTGCTCAGGACTGTGTTTCCCATGGAGTACAATTTACAGCGATACAAGAACACCGTGAATCGCTTTCTCCTCACACGTGTCGCTCCTGCAGAGCTATAGAGACTTTCCTGCAGCACGTGTGCTAGACCCATAAAAAAAAAATAAGCTGGTTTTGCATATTCGATCGCTTTTTCCACTACTTGACGAACTATATATATTGCATCTGTTGTTGAGCGGTTTTTCCAAAATCCCTGCTGTTCTTCACTTATTTTTAACATGGGTCCTATTTTAAGAGCTATTATTTTTGTCAATAACTTGGATACCCTATTTTAAAAGAGTGATACCTCTATAGTTTTTTGTCTTATCTTTTTATCTTTTTAGTGTTCCGTACGGAACACTTATAAGATAACTTCGGTGTCTGTCTGTCTGTCTGTCTGTCTGTCACACCAGATTTTCTCCTAAACTATTTGACATAGGAAGTTGAAAGTTGGTACTAATATAGGAATTGATGGCATCAGAGTCATGTGGTTTTTTGAAAGTTAAATTTTGACATAAGGGGTTAGTTTTGGGGTGAAATCGGTAGTGAAAAAAAATTTTTACTAGGTCATCGAGTGGTGTCAAATGAAAGCTTGTGAAAACAGAGTAAAATATATATATATATATATATATATATATATATATATATATATATATATATATATTATATGTTATATATATATATATATATATATATATATATATATATATATATATATATATATATATATATATATATGTATATATATATATATATATATATATATATATATATATATATATATATATATATATATATATATATATACATATATATATATACATTAGGGTGACCGCAAAAAATCGATGTCGGAATTTTGTTCGTCTGGACCCCACAAAACGATTCCCCTTTCCAGATATTGAGATAGCCGAAATTTGAGCTCAATTAAACGACGTTAACTCGTGCCGCTCGTCGCTCAAATTTGAAATAATCCAAATTTTTGGCCAAAAAGCTGACATATGGAGCCATAACTCCAGAACGGTAAATAATAGAAACACGCTTAATATCTCAAAAGAAAGCTAATGTTGTTCTTCAAAATTTATATTCTATACATAATTGTTGTTATTTTAAGTCAAACCGAGTTACAACAGCCTTTAGCCCCAAAAACGTGACCTGGTACCAGTAGGAGCCATTTTGGGAGTATTCTAAGAATTTTACGGGTTTTTACATAATGTGTCTCGGAATTAACATTTTTTTGTTAAAAAGTATTTTGGAACTCAATTTTCAAACATAAAGAGCCTTTGATTCAAATTTAATCTTTTATTATATGGGGATTACCTGACTAGTTTACCAAAGAAAGACCCGTTTGACAGGTAAAAAGGAGGGTGAATCTAATTTCTATTTTAGGGATGGTGATTTTACTTCAGCGTACAACCGACCTTTTATTTATTCAGTTTAGTTTCTAAAGTGCCTTTGAGCTGGTTAGATCGAACAATTATCTAGTGAAGATATTTTAAGACACTGAAGAGGACAGCATCTACCAGGAACTTGAGAGCTTGGAGGAAATGGACATCCCCTGAAGAAGGGACCATCTGAGAGCAAGAGGATGAAAGTTTCATTTGCAAGGGGCGTTAAAGAGATTTTAAACATGAAATTGTCCATTTTATTAGATCGATGTAAGGTATCCGACAGAAATGCCACGAGAATTTTAATAGCTACTCTAGAAGCACTAAACCTTGACCCTCTTGAGTACAAAGTCTCGAAACTTTATTACATGATAGAAGGCAAATGTTCAGAGAACAATATAATAAAAAAAATTTTGATAAAGTAAACATTCCTGAAAAAGAGCCCGTGGTTGTCCATTGGGACGGTAAACTTTTACCGGGTGTTTTAAAAAAAATGAACAATGTCAGCGAATAGCTATAGCTACTTCACATGGCGAAAAGGAACAGCTGCTGGGAGTTCCTGTAACAGCAAACAGCTCTGGAGAGGAGCAAGTATATGAATGCCTACATGAATTGGGTCTTGTCAACGCCGTCAAGGCGATGTGCTTCGACACTACAGCATCCAACACGGGAAGACTCAAATGAGCATGCGTCATATTGGAGCAAATGTTAGGAAGAGAATTGTTATACCTAGCTTGCCGTCACCATATCTTGGAAATTCTGTTAAGAGGCGTATTCGACACAAAAATGGAATCAACCACTGGACCTCATCCAGGCATTTTCAAGAGATTCCTCACTGCGTGGCCCAAGATAGACATAGGAAAATACGACACAGGTATCAGTGACAATCTAATACAAAAGCAGCTAACTCCAGAAGTAATTGCAAATGTTACTGCTGAATTCGAGACCAAATTAACTGAGAGCCACCCCAGAGATGACCACACAAGGAGCTATTGCAGTTGGTTCTCGTATTTGTTGGATCACTAGACGGTGGGTTTTAGAACTCCAGGAGCCATTCATCACGCTAGGTGGATGGCAAAGGCTATTTACTGCTTAAAAATGTTCATTTTTCGTCGTCAATTTAAGATGTCTAAAGAAGAAGAAAGTTCTGTGAGTGCCATTTCTGTTTTCCTACTTAAAATTTATTGTAAAGCTTGGTTCAATGTTCCAAAAGCTCATCTTGCACCAAAGCAAGATTTAGGTATTTTGCATAGTCTGTTAGACTATAAAGAATGTGACAACGACATTGCAGAAATAGCCCTGACCAAATTTTCGAACCATTTGTGGTATTTGAATGCAAAGTTGGTGGGATTATCGTTTTTTGATCCCACCATTACAGACGATGAAAAGTTGTTAATGGTTAATAAATTGCTCAGTAGCACAGATGAACCATCACAGCACGCTAGGGTTGTAAATCCAAAAGTTAGGAAAGAAAACTTAAAAGAGGTAGTTGATGGAGGATTGGTAAATTTACTTACCAAAGAAACGTTTACATTCTTTGACCAATTTAATATAAAAACAGATTTCCTAAGACAACATCCAAACACCTGGCCTCAAAATAATGACTTCCAAGAAGGATTGAAAATTGTCAAAACATTAAAAGTAGTTAATGATATGGCTGAGCGTGGGTGTTAAATTAATAACCGACTTTAACGACCTTCTGACAAAAGATGAAGACCAAAAGCAATATGTCCTGCAAGTTGTAAGTAAATGCCGAGCATTATATCCTGACGTTTCAAAAAACTACTTTAACAAAAGCTCTAGAATAGATTAGATAACTTATGTAAAATTGTCAACTCATGTAGGTAGACCCCCCCCACCCAATACGTCTGTATCTTTTCTGTGTCTGTTTTGTATGTATTAATATACCTAATTTTTATAATTTTAAAATAAAAAATGTCATTAGACTTATCAGTATTACTTGTTTTTTTTATTATATTTCTACTTTAAACTCAAAAATATACCAAAAAAAAAGCAAATTTTTATCACTTAATAACACAAAGTATACGAAGTATGCTCCTAGTGGTACAGGTCACGTTTTTGGGGCTCCCCTTTTTTTTGTAGTTGTATTTTATTTTAAGGCTGTTGTAACTCGGTTTGACTCTAAAATAACAACAATTATGTATAGAATATAAATTTTGAAGAACAACATTAGCTTTCTTTTGAGATATTAAGCGTGTGTTTCTATTATTTACCGTTCTGGAGAAGGAGTTAGCTTTTTGGCCAAAAATTTGGATTTTTTTTCAAACTTTGAGCGACGAGCGGTACACGGGTTAATATAACGTCGTTTAATCGAGCTCAAATTTCGGCTATCTCAATATCTGGAAAGGGGAATCGTTTTGTGGGGTCCAGACGAAAAAAAGATTCCGACATTTTTTTTTCCCCCCTCTATGAGATCCGGTCACTCTAATATACATATATATATAATATATATATATATATATATATATATATAAATATATATATATATATATATATATATATATTTTTATATGTATATATATGTAATACTTGCGCGCACACTTTTCTCAGTATTATTTTTAGAAAATTCGCTGTCCGCCCACCTTATCTCGAAAAGTACTGTTAAAAAAATTCAGAAAAAATTCTGGAATATCCTCCACGAGGGTGTAGATTAAACGAAAATTATCACGAGTGTATTACCTTTAATAATTTATACCTTCTATATAAAAAAAACAAAAAATTTCAAGGTTTCCATTTTCCAGTAAAGATTGGAAACATAACTTGTGTTAAAAAACTCATTTGGGGTGTATTTTGTGAAGTCACTGAACATATTTTATACCAACGTAACAAATTTTTTTTTATTTTAAAAGCAATCAACGTACGGAACACTAATTGTGCAAGTTCAACTTATTTGAACAATGGGAATTGTTTATGTTCGTTTTCCATTCTGTTGGTACAATTCCACAATTTAGAATTTTTTGAAATATTAGTTTTCTCAATATTCGTCTACCAGTTCATTGTTTGCCATATTTAACATTTGTAAACTTCCCCCTCTTCCGCTGGCAATTTTCCATTTTTTTAAAGTCTTTATAGTTCCCCCTTTTCTATTTCTTCCTTAGTAATAGTTGTCCTTTTGTCGTTATCTTGTAAACCTATCTCTCTGTCTGGTACGACGTCATTTTTGTAAAGACTTGTGAGTATTCTCGCTATATATTGATTTTTTGTCATTTTTTGTTACAGTGATCATCTCGCTGGTCTCCTTCTTTCTATTTTTTAACACCTTCCATAACTTCTTCTGCCCGCCGTACAGATCTGATTCCATGGCTTTTGTAAAAATGCTTTCCAGTGTTCCTCCTTTTAATTGTCTTATTCTTTTATCCTCCGATTTCTCTCTGCCACATAATTGTTCCTATTTTCTAACGTAGTTGGTTGATCTATATTTCAAATAAGCTTCTTTCTTTTTTGCTGCTATTTCGCTGACTTCTTGAGTGAACCATGGTGTTGTAGTTGGGTTTTTGGTATGGCGTGTACCTTGTGTTTTCCCACTGACTCACTTGTTGCGTTCAGAATTATTATTTTGCCATTATTCCTCTACTTTATCACTTTCTAACACCTCGCTTCCTTTTTGGTTTTTTTGGTGTTTTTATTTAAATTTTTTTATAGTAGAGTGCATTTTTGGATGATCGTGTCTTGAATTATTTTTTTTGGTTTTTTTAGTAGAGTCATTTTCTGTGTTATCGTATGTTCAGTTTTTCAACATATTTAGATTCATTTTCCTTTTGTTTATGGTGTTATAATATTATTTTATACACAAGAGTAGACCATGATCGCTTTCAGTATTGCTGAATTTAAAAGTTCTTACATCTATTATTTGTTCTAAAGTAACGTGTCTACTTGTAATTGCGTAGTTTATGATTATTGGTCCTCTGGTATTACTCCAAGTGTATTTGTGTTGCCATTTGTGATTAAAGAAGGTTGTTATTTATTCTGCATGTGTATCGGGTGTAGAAGTCCACTAGGAGATCCCCGTTATCATTTCTATGGGCTTTCAGATCTCCCATCATTATAAATGGGCGGTAAGTTGGTATTGTTTCTATTTCGTTCTGCAAGAGTTCGTGGAATGTTTGTCGTTCTTCTCGGGTCTTGTTTATATTTGGCGCATAGACAACTAAGAAGGTTAATGAGTTTATTCTCTAGCTCCCACTTTTATAATTTCTTGAACCACATCCTTGACTATTCTCTCCCCTTGATTTACTCCTTGGTTTTCCCCTATTTCTTTTCCTTTGTAAACCTGAAGTTTCCAAACAGGCTCTAAAAAGAGTCACATGCTCATCCAAAACTTAATGCTATATTTACCAGGTTTTGATGGTATGTATTGGTGAAATAGGCAAGGGCCACGGAAAGTTACCAACTGCTCATCCACCGTCATAGGCCATCCAGGCACATAAGCTTCTCTCAAGTAGAATTCCAATATTCAAAAACTTCACGGACAGGCAGGTAGCTTATCAGGAGTTCTCTCTTTTCTTCTTTTTTCTGCGTCGTCTAACCTCATAACGCGTAAAATATCCGTTGAACGCATCACGGCTCAATTATCTTACTGATAAATTGAGCGACCATGTTGACGACTCCAAAATATCGTTACTATTATCTGCATTTAATGCGATTTGTAGACCCCCATCAAAGATAAAGTATAAACCGATCATGATTTTGTTTAGTTCTCCAAGGTTTAATTCTTTTCCAGCTACTTTTACTCTACGTCAGTTGCGCTTCGTTTGATACTCCAGTGTCATATTTTTTCCAAAAGAGGGTGCCTAAAGAAATAATGCAAATCTGGTCGTGCCACTGGATTTGAATAGCTTCTCTAGAGCGACATCGCGGATCAGCAAGTGGCAGTGGATCACTCAAATTTGCTCTTCATTTTTAGCTATATTCCAGTATTCCGACATTTTCGGAGAGTTGAAGATAAATCTCGCAGCACGCAGATTGTCCATGGCTTCATCCTCACTATTCTCTGGCTCGATTGGTTCTGGAGCATACATCTATATCGTTTCCATCTCCTCTTTCGGTGTCACTTTATCGAGAGTTCAGAGTCGTCGCGATTCCGAACAAGTAGTTAGTTTTTCTCCGGAGACATTCTCTCCAATCAGCAATAGTGCGCTTTCTTTCACGTGGACATTATGTAAAGAACAAACACATGTAGTCAGCTTTAGCTCGAACCACTGACAGTTAAGAATGATTTATAAACGTATGATAGTGAATTTGATTGCCACAAGAACGTAAGACCGTCCCCCACCACTCATCCCTACACACAAGTCAAAAATTCCACTGGTATCATAGAAAGGATTATAAGTCGGTATGTGGGTTTGCGCAACGTGCGACTGCCCCTGAGACATGTAAATTAGGTTAGTTTTATATAGAGGGCCTAAGAGTCCCACTCGTCCGGAAGAGAGAGTTTAAGTTTATTGTAAATAGAATCGGGCATGTATGAGGGTGAAGATAAACTTCCA
>CM032453.1:147839758-147868179 GCA_019049505.1 Pachyrhynchus sulphureomaculatus | reverse complement strand
AAGCCATCAACAAGTTCGCTATTATACTTATACTCACATATTTCATTTGGTATCATCAAATGGTCACACACAGACATAGAAAACATTCACATCCTTATACGTTCTCAATTCACCAAATACAGGAAATTACACCCCAACGCATTGAAAGACTTACCATCGAGAGGAAGGAAGGAGGAAGAGGAATTATAGACACAGATCACTACACACAAAACAAATACAAGCACTTAGGAAATTCTTCCACAGCAAGCAAACCAGCCTCCACACAGCGACAGTGAAAACAGACAAAAACTACACACCTCTCGACTTATCCCGGGCAGACCACTCAGCAAATACACACGGTCACACTCAATTACAACAGGAAAAGATGAAAACTTGGTTAGAGAAAACACTCCACGGAAAACACAGATACCACATAGAACAATACCACGTAAATAAAAAACAATCAACAATCATACACCTGGTTAGAGGATGGGCATCCCTTCCCTGAAACAGAAGGCTTCTTACTTGCCATCCAGGATAAAGTCATATTAACCAGAAACTACCAAAAGCATATCATCAAAGACCCAACTATTACAGAAGACAGATGCAGGAAATGTCACCAGCAGAAAGAAACGATCGGACACATAACAAGCGGATGTAAAATATTAGCCGGAACGGAATACACAGCCAGACATGACTCAGCTGCCAAAGTAGTTCACGAAGCACTAGCCACAACATACAAACTCATAGAAAACACAGATCCCTACTACAAATACATACCAACATCCATACTTGAAAATAAAGATTAAAAGGTCTACTGGGACATCAGTAGCCGCCAATATACCTGCAAAAAAGGAAAAGTCACTTATCTAATTGACATAGCTGTCCCCAACGACACAAACATCCAAACGAAATACACAGAAAGAATTTCCAAATACAGAGACCTTGCAACGGAAATAAAAAGGCTATGGAAACAAGAAAAACTCATCATTGCCCCCCTCATTATATCAGCTACAGGCCTTACACCAATAACATTCACACCACACTTGGTACAATTAGGACTCAACACAAACATACACAAAAACATTCAGAAGTCAGTGATTTTGAAAACATGTAACATTGTCAGGTCATTCCTTAATACGCAATAGTAATGCGTTTGTGCTGACTTGGTTTAGGCCCGTCAGCCAAACATGGAACCACATTGACCAAATGTGAGAAAGAACAACAAAAACAATCATAATAACAAAATACGATTTTTTTGTGACAACAATTTTAAAAAGAAACCGATAGATAAAGAGCCTTGAAAATGCCAAAAAGATATATACTCGTGCAAATATATATATATATTGAATATATATATATATATATATATATATATATATATATATATATATATATATATATATATATATACACATATACATAGATATATATATATATATATATATATATATATATATATATATATATATATATATATATATAAATATATATATTCATTTATATTTAGTGTTCTAATCTAGAAGAGTAACTAACCTGAAGATGCCTTATGCAATATATAGGTGAAACATCGGAAAGTTCTCACGATTTCTCTCTAACCGAGACCGCAAAAGCTTCAGTTTAATGTTAAGGGATTTGAAATAAGGTTCAGTTAAACAAAAAGTATTAATTTTACTAGTACTCCTGTTAACGATATAAATTCTATAAGTGCTGAGTTTGACTTTTTAACAATAAAAAATTAACTCAGTCCAAGCCTTCTATAAAGAACGATGTGACATTATTGTGAGAAATTATTAAAAAAAAAAATGAGCATAGAAAAGTTTAAAAAGACGCTAATATAACATTTTTTTTAATAAAGTCAAAAAAATTCATTTACAAAAAAACTTCGGAAAAGAGATCTCACATTGCTAACAGTAAGTTTTATGCGAAAAAGCAAAATTTCTACAGTAATATATACGATTATCGTTCACGGAGCGAATAAGCTTTTCAAAAGTCGGGATTATTAATGATTCTTAAGACGACAAAAATAACTTTCACGCTCATTTCAATATTACGGTCGAAGAATTTTTCCAGAAGAAAAACGAAGCTCAACACTCCATATTAGGCTTGCGATCTTTTCGACACTAAACAGGTAGAAGTCTTAACAATAGAAAACTCTGTTATTCAAATTAAAAAATTGCTGCTCGTTAAAACCGGTAAAGGATCAGTAACGAGTCAGCTTTAAATAATTCTAAAAATGCGATTAAAATCGTCTAGTTTCGACAAAAGGGATCTGAGCAATAACCATCTGATCGTCGGCAAAATGTAGAGTGTACAACGTTGTTTCGTCGGTAAGCTGTATTCCCATTCTTCCACATGCTCTTCGCCATCTTTCTAATGCCTCATTCAGATAAATTTTGAATAACGTAGGAGACAGACAGCAGCCCTGTCTGGTATCCTTTGTTTCGGAGCGAATGTTTCCCAACTTTATTCGGGAATGTGATTGTACAGCGGTTTTACTGCGGTGATTGCTGTACTGTTTATGGTTGATCGTTCTAATATTTGCCATTGTTTTTTCATTGAGACGGTATAATACGTTTTGGTTAGGTCCACAAACAGTAGATAGAGCTCTCTGTTCGTGGATGTCTTTTTTCCGTTTAAATTTTCTTAATTTTTCTTAACAATGTCTAGTTTTGGCAGGTAATAGAGTGTACCTAAAATGTCGAAAATTCATTTGCCATAACACTTCATATTGCTCAACGATTGCGGTGTCCCTTTTGCTCTTTATTCGCCAGCCGGCGCTTGTTTCCTTATGAAGCATATTTTTCATTACGTTTTTAGACATTTTTTGATTTATGGTACTCTTTATTTGGATACACTTACGTAACCACAAATGCTTTTAATGGGGTAGAAGACTCTTTATGCTGTCGTAAAAGAAATTGTATGGCTGCCTTTATTATCTGGAAGTTATTAGAATTTTCTCTTCTACGAAAAAAACACCTTTTTTTCTTTTGAAACTTGAGTTCTCTTGAAACATCTATGCTTTGGGAGCATGCTATTTTTTTATGGTTAATATTTACGAAATTTTAATATTGTAATGGGCAATTTGGGAAAAATACGAAATTTTAAAAATTAATTCTCAAAGATTAGTCATAAATTCAAAAATGCAAATTAAAACGTATGTAAAGCGTACAGAAACATACTCACATGCTCTTTTCTTTTTTTTGGTTAGATCATCTGCTGAAAAAGCGACTCAAGATCGAATGAAAAGGAACTAATCTGGCAAAGTGACTTTAATACTAAAATGCTCGAAAAGGGTTTACCAGGAATGCAGTGTATGTTTGGGAGCAGAGTCCTAAACATAGAAGCAGTATTCTACCGTTGCACTGTGGTCCAGGAATTTAGTTTTTCGTTCAAAACTATCTACAGGTCTTAATTTCTAACCTATTTGGATATATTTTTTTAAATACTCGTATCCAACTTTTCTACAATTTCTGGAAAATTTGTAGTAATTTTTTTGGAAGTTTGTTATATTTGAATGAACCAACCAAAGCAATTTATGTTTCGCGATTCACATAATCTGAAATTTGTTGCTTCAAGACCTAAAGGACGCAAGGTGAATCGACATAGCCATTTTTCGGTCATTATTCGGACATATTTTGGCCACATTTATCATCATTTCTGGCTAAAATCATGACATAAATCATGATATCTAATCAAAATATATCCAAATAATGGCTAAAAAATGGCTATGTTGATTGATCTTGGGACCTTTAGGTTTAAAAAAAACAAATTTCAGATTATGTGGATTGAGAAACAGCGACCTTTAGGTTTTAAAAAACAAATTTCAGATTATGTGGACACAGAAACACAGAAATTGTTTTGGTTTGTTCATTTAAATATTCGAAAAAATTACTACAAGTTAAAAATGGTAGAAAAATAACCAAAAATTTACCATAATTCAAAAATCGGTTTTGAGAGTTTTTTGGAAATTTAGTTACGAGTATATTAAAAAAAGAATTATTCAAATTGGTTGGAAGTTAAGACCTATAGATAATTTTGAAGGAAAAATTAAATTCCTGGACTACAGTGCGTTGGTCGAATTAGTGCTTTGTACAGAATTAACAGTTGTGGTAGAGTGCAAAGCGTTCTAGTTTGAAATAATATTTTCAGCTTTTGAAAAGCTCTCTTTGCCATGCTTTGCAACATATTTATGCCAAGATACTGCCCTGAGTGTTCCAAACGATTTCAAGAGGATCTTATTTCTAAATTTGTCGCACTATCTGAGAATATTGCCTTTGAGGTGGTTTTGATTTAGGTTTTTCATGATATTACAACTTCTACATTACAGCATCTCAAGTAAATCTTTTTATAAAAAGTCAAGGATAGGTAATGAAAAAAGAAACGATAAATTCTTTTCAAATTTAAAAGAGCGGGATCCTTAAGAAATTTAAGCAATGGTAAAGAGCACTTAGGCCTCTCAAAGACCCGTTGTACGCCTTTTTTCTATCTTCTAGGTGATTATGTCTAGCCCTGGCGATTACCGGGCAAGTCATAATTAGTTGAGAAGGTGTTTCTCTTTTCTTCAAGCACCATCTACAGTCTGGATCGTTTTTGATTCCAATACTAGCAAGGTGCTGATTTATGTGGCAGTATCCTGTACGCCTTCCTGTCGCTGTCTTGAGATTTTCCCTGCTTAATCTCAGCAAAGACCCCATCCAGTCAAGGTACGATATCCTTATAAGATTTCTGAATTGTCTTATCCCTAGTCTCTGTGATGGCCGCACTATTCCTAGAGCCCGAGATTCCTAAAGGGATTTAGTTCCTGTGGACCATAAAAGGGCGCCCTGTTGAGCTAGAGTACTAGCTATCTCATTTTCATGGATACGCGTATGGTCCGATATTCCGACGAAAAGCAGGTTGTTCCTACCCGCCAGGAAGGCCAACAAGTTTTTGCACTTGCTTCATTTATTTATTTATTTATTTACTGCACTTTACAGATTGATCACAGAGATCTTTCCAATTACAAAGTATTAGAAGTTAAATTAACTTAATTTAAATAATATTACATAATAATCTACATACACTTAAAACAACGTACGCAATTTAGTTTTGAAAAGACTGCACTTATCATTAAATATATCTACACTATTCTGGATTATATTGTATAGCATGCAAGCATTATACAATGGAGATCCCAGGTGATTGTTATTATGGGCTACATCTGATATATAAAAAGTGCTATGATTTCTTGTGGTGTACGTTGGCACACTGAAATATATGTTGAACAGAAATGCCGGGTCATCAATGAGACCATTCACTACTTTGTACAAGTAGATCATGCAATCTTGTTTTCTACGTTTCTCTACACATAGCGTTCGTGCAACAGTATAGAAGAGATCATAGAGTTATATGAACCGGTTTGTTTATAATGCATGTAACGCATCATTTTATTCTGTATCAATTGAAGTGTTCGCTTGTGACAGTTATAAAAGGGTGACCATACTATACTGGCATATTCTATTATACTTCTAACATAGGACATGTATAGCTGTTTTATGCAATTTGTACTTCTAAAATCTTTTGTGCTTCTGACAATTAAGCCATACATTTTGTTCGCTTTGCTTGCTGTATAACTAACATGATAGTTAAATGTCAATTTGGAATCAAAAATCACCCCTAAGTCCTTTATCTTATCCTCATACAAAAGTTGGACATTCTCAATACTATATGTAAACTTTATCGGCTTCAGTTTTCTAGTATAAGAAACAACAGTACACTTACTTACACTAAAGTAAATCTTATTGTCAATTGCCCATTTTGCAATGTTGTCTATATCATTCTGATCGAGACGGAGAGTTCGTCAGTCTTCTTGATCTGTTTTTAACCACCAATCCGGAGATTTACACGGTCAGCGTAAATCCGCCGTTAGGTTCTTCCGACCATAGACTACTTTCGACATCGAGTATCCTACCAATCAGTGATAGAGAGGCGCCCAAACCGCGCAAGATTTGGCACTACAAATCTGAAAATGGGAAGATCTCATGGAATATTTTCGAACTTTCCCTTGGTTGGACGTTTGTTTTCGATCCGACGACCCATCTGACTGCGCCAGGGAGGTTTCCGATGTTATTTTGGCCGGCATGGAGGCTTACATCCCTTTTTCGAAGAAATGCCCTTCCAACGGCAAGCCTTGGTTTGACCTAAAATGCAAAGAAGCTGTTGCTTCTAAACATCTTGCATACCGACAGTGGCGTGAAGATCCTAACACCATAAATCGTAACATCTTTGTTTGTGCCAGGAACAGATGCAAAGAAATTATCGACGAAACCAAGGAGGTACACAATCAACGGATTAGAAACAAACTTCTCGCTTGTCCCGGCAATTCCAGGTCCTTTTGGTCAGTCGCTAAGGCGGTTGGTCAAAATTTCACCAAATCCACCATACCACCACTCACACGGCCAGATAATTCTATTGCAACGACACCTGTTGAGAAAGCGAACTTGTTGGCTGAACTCTTTGCTTCACATCCTACTGTTGATTTCCAAGGAAAAACACCACCTACTATTCCCATAGTGCAGTCAAGGATGCCCGATATTGTCTTCAGACAGCGTATCATAAAACGTATTTTGATGAAGCTAGACACCAAAAAGGCTTCTGGCGCTGACGGAATACCTGCCATAGTTCTCAAGAACTGTGCAAGGGAACTAACACCAGTTTTCTGTAGACTTTTCAACCTATCCTACAGAAAGGGAATATTTCCTTCCTGCTGGAAATGTGCCACAGTTCAGTCGATACCTAAAAAAGGCAAGTGGGGGGGGGGGGGGGGGGGGGGGGGGGGGGGGGGGGGGGGGGGGGGGGGGGAAGACCTTGCCAAATAACTACCGACCAATCGCACTACTCTCAATAATATCGAAAGTCATGGAAAAGGCTATCAATCAGCATCTTCTAAAATATCTTGAAGGATTCAACATTATTAGTGATCACCAATATGGCTTTCGTAAAAATAGATCAACAGGAGATCTTCTCACTTATGTAACACATGTTTGGAACAACGCAATTGAATACTTTGGAGAATCTCGAGCGGTTGCTCTTGACATATCCAAGGCATTTGACCGTGTTTGGCACGATGGGCTGTTGGCTAAGTTACGTTCTTATGGTATGTCTGAAAAGTTCTGTTTTGTGGCTCTCATTTTTCCTCAGAGAGCGTTCTTTACGAGTGGCAGTCGACGGATTTCTTTCTAACACCTTCACTATCAACGCCGGTGTGCCCCAAGGTTCCATACTATCTCCTACTCTCTTCCTTATTTATATTAACGATCTGCTGGAAAAGACCGAGAATCCAATCTACAGCTTTGCAGATGACAGTACACTTATCTCTTCATTCACTTTGAATGCTCGGACATCGACGACTCAGACGAATATCCGCAGACAGCAGGAAGTCATTCAACTTAAAAAAGACCTGGAAGAAATTCTATCTTGGGGTGACAGTAACCAAGTGGAATTTAACACTACAAAAACCCAGCCGGCAGTTTTTTCTAAAAAAGTTAACGTTGCAGAACCCGACATAGTTATGTCGGGGCACTCCATCCCTCTAACATCGACACTCAATCTGTTAGGCGTTAATTTGGGAGCAAATATGTCCTGGCATGAACATGTTGCAGACATAGCAAGGAGAGCTTCTCAAAAGTTGGGAATATTGTTTCGAACCAGAAAGCTTTATACTCCACAACAACTGTTAATTCTTTACAAAGCTCAAATTCGACCAACTATGGAATACTGCTCCCATGTTTGGAGCTCCGCTCTCAAACAAACACTGCATTTGTTGGATTCTATCCAGAGAAGAGCTGTTCGTCTGATTGGACACCCGGAACTGACCGACGGCCTTGATTCGCTGGAACATCGAAGAACGGTTGGCGACTTGAGCCTATTCTACAAGTACTTTCATGGAAAGTGTTCAAAGGATGTGGCCCGCTTAATTCCTCCCAGAGCGGTGCATGTTAGGAGTACACGTCGCGCTAATACTTCACATTCGTATGAGGTTCAGCTTGTTACTCCTCGTACAACGCTTTTCAAGCAGTCTTTTGTATGGAGAACATCATACCTTTAGGGATTTCCCTGTAGCACGTGTGCTAGACTCATAAAAAAAAAAAAAAAAAAAATTCTGCAAAATCCGGCGATCTGATTTCATAATAAAGTTTTAAGTCGTCAGCAAATAACAGGCAGGATGCATTTTTAACTACACCAGTGATGCCGATGATATAGAGTAAAAAGAGCAGAGGTCCTAGGTTGGACCCCTGCGGAATCCCGGATCTAGGTGTAAAAGGTTTGGACTCATACCCCTTTATTCTTACTACATGTTCACGATTATAAAGGTAAGATTTTAACAGTTCAGGTCGAACTGTCTGAGCAAATCTATACGATTTTCCGCAATACTCGTAGGTGCTATTTCACTATATCCTACTTGCACATGAGGATAGCATACATTTCCACCTATAAAACAGATGTATATTCGCCCACGGAAGATGATCATTTTAATTACGTCTGAGAAGTTTTCGCCTGCTTCTGCGCTCACTTTACGTTTGGATCCATCTATATAGCAGATAACTTCTCTCCTCTCTTCAAAAGATGGTTTCACTGGTCCACCACTCTCTGTAGTATCCGGGGGATTAATGTTAACTACCCGTTGGGGATTGTCCATTCGTATCTACAATAGAGGATGGGCAGCTCCCGACTGTTTTGACCCATATGCTATGAAAGTTTAGAACCTCCATATTCTTTAAAAATGACTAGCGTCGATATTGCGACTCAAGCCGTCACATTACATTACACTCTGCCCTGCGTCCGCTGAAGTTGCGCCATAAATAAAACAAATTTTGAACTTTCGTGCCATCATGTATCTAAATAAGCTAATTTAAGCTCTAATACAAGCTTAATGTACAAGAACTAAAAGTTCAAGCTAAAGCGGTTCAAAACAAGTTACTCGACTGTTGTTAAAGGCAAACATATAACAATTTATTATTGGAATAGAATCGAAAAGCCCATCGATTCGATTCGGTCGATTTACTAGCACTGCGGTGGAAGCAAATCCGGCCATTGTACTCATTTTCCTATGCAAGATGAATGGAACTCCTTCTCGAACCATTTCCAGCCGTTTCGATTGAAAACGAGACCGAATTTTATTTATGGCCCCAGATCCGACGGAAACGTGGTCAAAATTGATACGCGCCGGAGGCAGGTCGATAATCTACTATAGCTACACAAGTAGAAATATTGTTAGGCTGATAACAAATACAAGGTATCCACAAAAAGTTTTAAAATATTTACACTAAAAAAAAAAACTGGTTAAGTGCAAGTCAGACCTGTGCAGTTAGTGTTTCGTATCATGATTGCTCTTGGTTTGACACCTACGATATGATAAAATAAAAATCGGCCAATTGCAGGTCGGTCTTGCGCAGTTAGTATTCCGTACTATCATTGCTTTTAAAATAAAAATTTTTGTTACAAAAAATATAAAATGATCAATGACTTCACAAAACACACTCCAAATGAGTTTTCAAAAATCAATATCTAGAATTCGGAGACGGCTACAACGTGCACTTCTATATCGTTGGGAAAGTTGCAAAACACACTATCGATCAAGGTTCTGTTTCTAGTAGAACTAGTATCTTTTATCATTTGTATCAGCCCAATGTTATTCAAATAGGTAAATAGAGTATTATCGTCATATTACTAAATAAATATGTTAAAATCTCCCATAATAATTACACAGGCCCACAAAATTGGACGAAACTCCAGACCCTGAGACCAGACTATACTTTTCCAAAGGTTTTTTAGTGCGCTCAATCCGAATCCAACCTCAGAATTGCTTCATCACATCAGCTTCGAGTATCCTAACCTAAAAATGCAAAAAACAAGGATTTTTGCTGTATTCGGGTATATAATTCGAATTAATTTTTCTCCACAAAACTCGTTGCAGCATATGAAAGTACTACTCTTTCCCATCAAAATGCATTTTGAATTTTTCAGATATCTTATTTCTTCTCGGAGAAATCATCTTTCTAGTAGCAATATTGTTTATCTGTTATCATACACGGTGTCCTACTTTAATCTACCAGGTTTCTTAATTTTTTTATGTCAACTTTTAGTAAAAACAGTTTAAGACAAAAGTTGAAGGTTCTTTTCAAGGTCAACTTAGATTTTTTAAATGAGAACTCATATTTTTTATGACGGCATCATATTTCTTTAGTAAAAATAGACAACTTCTGTTCGACAAATGTTTCTGGGTAGTAATTTAGCCTCTTCAGAATTCCGATCCATCATATCGGATCCGCCATTTTGAATTTTTTAAGGTTAGGGGCATACCCTGACTCGTTGGGGTTAAACCGACAACAATTCGGATTCAGGGTCCCAAAAATTATATAATTACACTACTCTCGAATGCCGAATCAATTTTTTTTTGGTATGGACTTCCCCGAAAAGAAATAAAATATTTGAAAAATTTAAAATGCATTTGGAAGGGGAAGAGAAGTTCTTTTAGATGTTGTAACGAGTCTTGTGGAGAAAAACTAATTCGCGGTGTAATATAATCCCGAATACAGCGAAAAAATCGTTTTTTTTTTTTTTGCATTTTTTCTGAAGTCAGATTTGGATTCAGTGCACCAAAAACCTTCGAAAAAGTATAGTCTGGTCTCAAGGTTTGAAAAATGTTGACATGTGTTATTTGTCTTAGATCTATGCTGTGCATATGTATTTATACTTTCGTCTATACAGTGAATAATATTTTTTATTAAACATAATGGGACTTGAATACAAGCACAAAACATAAAAAGTTTGTTTCCGATTTTTGTTTTTTTATACCAGATAAATTATCAAAAGTAATACACTCGTTATAATTTTCATTCAATCGACACCTTATGAAGAATACTGAAGAATTTTTTGAAATTTAGTACTTTTAGAGATAGGGTGGGGTGACAGCGATTTCTGGCAATTTTTTAAAAATACCTTAAAGAAAGTTTGCAAATGTTATAACATATATATTTTTGAACTGTGTTTTCACAGCTTTCATTTGACACCCCACTCGATGGCCTTGAAATTTTTTTTTTTTTTTTCACTAACCCTTAAGTTAAAATTTAACTCTCAAAAGTACACAGCTGTAATTAGTCCATCAATTTCTATAGTTGTGACAAATTTCAACTTTCTATATCAAATAGTTTTGGAGAAAATCAGCTGTGACAGACAGATAGACACCGAACTTATTTCATAAGTGTCCCATTTTTTCAATTTTGGTACGGGACACTAAGAACAAATCGATAAATGAAAAAATAACGATCTACATCGAAATGTGGACCGTTACATTCTTGGCGCTCTTCTAAGCTGGCTATCAAGTTATTGACAACCACTCGTTGTATCCATACTAGCATTTTTTGTCGGATATTTTCTTTTAATTGTTTCAAGGAGCAAGTATTGTGATTGCAAATTTTAGTTTTGAAAATCACTACAAGAAATCTATCGGGTTTTTTTATTATTATTTTGGCTTGGGTAGTTGGACCATATAGCCAACTGAAATACTTTATACTGAATTCTCAGTATATCAAACATTATTCACAGATTGAGCAGTTGCTACGTATTACAAAATAATAAAAATCTATCGGCTTCAAATCAAGACTACAAAAGGACATACCTACTCTCTTTTGGAAACCAGGAAAATTTGTAAAAAAAAACTGGTCAAGATATATTTAAAATAATTGATTTTATCAATTTAACCATACGTCACATAACATAATTTGTGAACATACGAGGACTACCTCTTAAGTTTTTACAAAAACAATGAAAGAAATTCATTGATACAAATCATTTTATTGTTTCTCAAAATATTCGCCCTTAAGTATTATACACTTTTGCATACGTTCGAACCAATTCTCAAAAACATTTTTTCCACTCTGAAGTTGGTACCTCAAAAACATGGTTTGAGATGATGAAAATCGCTGTTCACGCATTTTTTCTTTTGTCATTTGGGAACAAAAAGGAGTCGTTGGGGATAAATCAGGTGAATACGGGCAATGAGACAGTAATTCGATGTTTTTATCGGTTAAATAATCAACTGTTTGACATGCTGTTTGAGAGCTGGCATTGTAATGTTGGAGAATGATGCAACGATTTCGGTTGTTTTTCCTGATTTCATCGATGACTTCTGGCAAACAAACTGTTGTATACCATTCAGCATTAACTGTTCTTTGATCCTCTAAAGCAATGGTTGCAACATGTCCGGTATAACCAAAGAAACAAGCGATCATTTTCTTGGAGGTGCTTCGCGAATGAACCACTTTTGTTGGATTCGATTCATCTTGGAATACCTAAATAGTTGATTGTTGCTTAGTTTCAGCCTCGTACGAATATATCTAAGTTTCCTCTCCTGTTACGATGTTATATACGGATATCACATATCCTAGGTCAAATTTTTTGAGCATTTCCTTATACCAATTGACACGAGCCTTCTTTTGAGTGTTGATCAAATTATGCAGAATCCATCGGAAACAGATCTTTTTCACAGCTAAATATTCATGAAAAATCGAATATACTGCAGTCTAAGCATGCCTCTATCTCAAGACAAATCACATGCAGATTCTCGTCAGTCATGTTGCGTATAGCATCGATGTTTTTTGGAATAACAACCGATTTTGGTCGACCTTCACGAAATTCATCGCTGACGGCAGCACGACCATGACGAAATTCTACAAACTAATTGTAAACAGTCTTTTCTGATGGTTATTCATTACCAAAAGTTGAACGAAGCGATTCGAGGCATTGTTATTGAGTTAAGCCTTTACTAAAATCGTAAAAAATCATCCAACGAAAACCTTCCATTTGTTCAAAAAACAGTTTTTTTAAAATGCTTACTGTAAACAAACTACTCGGCTAATTTCTGAGCTGTTTTAACGATAAGAAATATAAAATTTTACAACAATGGTAATGCATCTTTCTGAGGCTTTTTGAACAAAAAGAAGTCATTGAGCACTAAATCAGGGCTCTAAGGGTGGGCGTCGTCATTTATTAAGTCGAGAGCTTTCGGTAATAGCTTAAACTATGCGAGCCTGCTTTACTCTGCAGTTTTGGTCCTTTATGAATTCGGACGTTTTAGCCCATTTATTAAGTCGACAGCTTCGGTAATCGCCTGCTTCGCTTCAGTTTTTTGATCGGCCCCTCATGAACATCTCCATAATTCTGAACCCTTTCCATATAATCAATAAGCAAAATTACCTGGTGGTCTCAAAAACAGGCGCTATCAACTTTCAAAGAAAACAATTTTTATATTTAGCGGAATTGCAGTTTCTATATATTGCGGTTCAACCTAACAAAAATCTGGAAGAACCTCTACCTTAGTGGCCCCTCTACTTTCGAGTGGAATGCTTATCTGGTCTCAAACAGGTCAGATTGAGAGTCAACTCTAAACAGCATGCTCCCACCGCATAATGTTTACAGTAAGAAGGGCAGGCATCAAAGCTCGTGTAAGCAAGAAACGATATGCATACATTTTGCAAATCATGTGAATCGGATCCCACGTTAAGCTATAGATCTCGTCTAGCTGATAATACTTAAACTTAAAAAAAATAATAAAACTCTGCGGCTTACATGCCTGGCTATAAGCCTCTCCAACTACCGCCGTTGCTACTACAACCCGCTTAGCTTATAGCAATGTTGATTTTGCCGATTGTTAACAGCAAATGCATGTAAAATAACAAATTCTGTGAAGCGAAGCTTTCTGTCGTTTTGTGTACAACCGACAGGAAATCCGGGATTAAAAAAGCTTTCAAATAATACTGCTGGTGTAACCAAGTAGAATGTAACGCTACAAAAACCCAGGCGGTAGTTTTTTCTAGTTAAAGTTGCTGAACCTGGCATTGTTAGGTCGGGGGCACCCCATTCCTCTAGCACCGTCCCACAATTTGCTGGGCGTTAATTTGGGAGCAAATATATCCTGGCATGAACATGTTACAGGCACACCGACGACAGCTTCTCAAAAGCTGGCAATATTATTACTAATTAGAATGCTATACACTCCACAACAACTGTTAATTTCATACAAAGTTCAAGATAGACTAACGATGAAATAATGCTACCATTTTTGGGGCTCTGCTCTCAAACATGCATTTGTCGGATTCTATTCAGAAGAGAGCTCCTGACTGGTTGATGATGATGATGTTATTGGTGTCTGGGCACATCAACTACTAAAGATTACTTAGCACCCCTTGTTTTGTTTATCTAGATTTTAAAGTGTATTTCTAGGAGGATGATTCAATTATTTGTTTCATGCTAGATGGAATGTTATATCTGTTTCTTTTATCTCTATAGTGAGCTGCCTCGAAAATGTGTGACGTTGTAAGGGATGCATCACAGTCTGGACATGTGGGCTGTTGTTCCTCGTTCATAAGGTAACTGTGGATGGAGTACGTATGTCCTGCCGCTAATCTTCTCCTGTGTACGTTGTCGTTGCTATTCATGTTGACTGAATGTAATGATGGATAGACATTGGGTTTGATGGGCCACAACTTATTATCAGGATTTTCCAAATCCCATCCTAGTTGGAAAAGGGATTCATAGATCGATTTTAGGTATATATTGAAATCTGAGTAGTGGTTTTCTCCTGTGATTACGTTCCCCTTTTCAATGGCCATTTTGGCACAGAAATCCGCTCTGTCATTTCCCCTGTTTCCTATGTGACTAGGCGACCATAGTAGCGAGATTCAGTAATGCTTTAGTGAGGCTGTATACATGAGATCTGTTATCTGCCTGATATAGTTATAATCTAGATTTTTAGATTTGATTGCTGTCAGAGCGCTGAGGGAGTCAGATATTAAGATTGGAGCCTTGTAGGGCCTTGTTAAGGAATACCTAATCGCCTCTTTTAATGCGAACAGTTTAGCGGAAAAGATGGTAAAATGATTAGGGAGCTTAAATATTTTAGTGATGTTTTAAGTGATAAAGGCTGCTCCAACTCCTTTTTCGGTTTTAGATCCATCGGTATAGTATAGCACGTGTTTTGAGTATTTTTTTGAAATAATGAGGAATGATTTTCTAAGAAAAGTGTTGGAGCAGTTTTGTCTTATCGTAAACTCTCATAGAAAGGTCTATGTTAGGTTGCGGGGAAAGCCATGGTGGAAACGTAGTATAAAGGGGGTATTCGTACTTTGGGGGGGGGGTAATTTTGTATGTTATGATCAAGTTGTTTATTCTTTTTGGAATCGATTTCGGAATGAGGTTTAGGTTTAATAGGTGGGCGTTTTCTAAGGTTAAAGAGGTGACTGGAGACTCGGAACTGGCCATCAATCTTGATTTGTTGGACTATCAAAGAACTGTTGGATACTTGAGTCTATTCTACAAGTATTTTCATGGAAAATGTTCGATGGATGTAGGCCGCTGAATTCTTCCCAGAGTAGTGAATGCTAGAAATACACGTCGCGCTAATACTTCATATCTGTATGTACGTACTGCTTGTTACTCCTCGTACAATCCTTTTTAAGCAGTCTTTTATATGAAGAACCTCATCCCTTTGAGATAATTTGCCCAAGACTGTGTTTCCGACCGAGTACAATTTACAGCGATTCCAAGACCAAAGTGAATCGCTTTTTTCGCACCCGTGTCGCTCCTGTAGCCTTTTAGGGATTTTCTTGCAACATATGTGCTAGGCCCACAAAAAAAAATTGCAAATATCTCAGTACATATCTACAGATGTGCAAAAATATTAATATTTCCTGTAATTTATCGATAAATATCAATAAAAATTTTTATTTCTCTGCCCTAAATTAAGGATCTTGCTTTAAATGCCACCCTGTAACACGCTATAAATAACCATTCTAATCATTTAATTATTTCAAGCAAATAATTTACAAAGTAAATCTGATGCGGTCACCTAATTCTCGCGCCCCTATCAAACTGGCAAATGCGTGACCTAAACGCGTTTGCGGAAGTCCAGGATGGAGACCGAAATCCCGCTGGATAGTCCCCGGATCGACTTTGAAATAAGGGTGTCAACTTTACTTAAAGTTTCTGCTCACTGAGAAAGTTAAACAGTTTGTTACACCAACGAATGAACTTAGAAAAGGAATAACTCCAGATGGTTAGTTACTTTTACTGGTCTTCTAGAATTTTATGAAGCTCCTTTTGTTCTCCTAGCTTAGTAGCCGGCATTTTATTGTCATTTTTAAACTGAAAATTTGTATTCTTAGAAATTGTTATTTATTATTTTTGCTATCGTAATAAAAATTTACTCGTACAATAGAGCGTATTTTGTCTATAACGTGATACTCTATGGCAGGAAAAATCATTGCCAATTTAAATTTGTTTTAACGTATTTAAAATAATTATTATAAGCATGTACAGGAACATTTTTTCAAGTGTTTCAGCTACCTAAGTAATTGACTATTTTCCTTATTTACTGGTCAGTTAATAGGTTTTGAAAGAGGAAATGAAACAAGATATTGATTCATCATGTTGTTGAATCGAAATATATTTATTCGTCAGTCTAATCTCCCTTAAGCTTATTACATGTTTCCAGCGATTTTTCAGTTTATTTACTCCATCTCTGAAGTGAATAGAGAAGTTCATCTAGCCTTCATAGACATAAGAAAGGCCTATGACTCAGTACCAGGACAAAGATTATGGAACGCAATGAAAGAAATAGGCATTGACAAAGAACTAATATACGCAGTAAAAGCTCTCTAACGAAAACAACACAGTAAACATAAAAATAGGACATAAAATAGGACATAAAATAGGGAAGAGACTCCAAACATCAAAAGGCCTATTACAAGGATGCTCTACATCCCCAACACTATTCAAAATATACCTCGAACAAACATTAAAAAAATGGAAGCAAAAATGTAGTGGAATGGGAGTCCCAATACGAGAAGATTACTTATATACTCTAAGTTTCGCAGACGACCAAATAATCATAGCGCAAGATGAGGAAGACCTCAGTTATATGGTAAGAAAACTGAAAGACGAATACACTAAAGCGGGATTAGCAATAAACTTTGATAAAACGGAATATCTAACAACAAAGGAGGGAAACGTGGAGAATCTAGAAGTAGATAACGAAACAATAATCAAAGGAACCGATAGATTTAAATATCTAGGAACCATCATTTCAAAAAACGCAACATCAGAAGAAGAGACTAAAGCTAGATTAGGACAAACGCGAACATGCATAAGACAATTAAATTCGATCCTGTGGGACAAGCACGTTACAAAGAGAAACAAAACACGCATATACAAATCAATAATGCAAAGCATAATGACATACGGGTCAGAAACATGGACGATCAACAAAAGAAATAAATCTAAAATTAACGCGGTAGAGATGGAGTATTGGAGAAGATGTTGTAGAGTGACACGTATGGAGAGAATAACCAATGAAGAAATAAGAAGCAGAATGAACATCAAAGAGAACGCAATAAATACCATTGAAGAAAAACGATGAAAATAGTATGGACACATAAGACGAAGCGAAGATAATAGGTGGATAAAGAAAATAACGGAGTGGAGCCCTATAGGGAGAAGAAAAAGGAGAAGACCCAGACGATCGTGGAGAGACGATGTGGACGAGGCTATGGAGGACAGGGGTCTAACAGATGGAGACTGGGAAGATAGAAATGGATGGAATCAAAGGCTGAGAGAAGGAAGACAGCGTCAGCTGTAGAAAATCCTAGTTATATATATATATGAAGTGGTTTTCCTGCAGAATTTCAAAATATCCATCTGCGGATGCTATCACCTCACCTTGTTGAAGAACGCTGCCCAGGTAGAAATCTTTTGAGGATTGGGAACAGATGGAAGTCAGACGGAGCCCGATCTGGCGAATAGGGTGTATGTTTCGAAAAATTCGAACTTTAACCAGGTCAGTTTTGCCGTTGCCAAAGCACTTCTGTAAGCAGGTGATAGATGATTTTTTTTCTTCTGCAAATTGAGCCTTTTATCACGAATTTTCTTATCCAGCTCTTCCAAAAATACTCTACTGAGATTGTTGTACCGATTTTAAGGAATCAATTAATAAAATTTCTTTTGCATCCCAGGAAACCATAATTTCTTTGGACGATTTTGACTACTCTGGCTGCTTTAGAGCTGAACAATTGGGCTCAGTCCACTGTGCGGTTTGTTTTAGCAGTTCAGGAACATACTGGTAAACCCAAGTCTCATCTATAGTTACAAATCGACGCACGAAATAAGTTTTATTCTTTGTGAAACGACCCAAATGTTGATTAGAAAGTTTCTCTCGAGTGCGTTTTTGTTAAGATGTTAGCAAATACGGCACCCATCTTGTGAATAGATTTTTCATACGCAAAACATTAGTTAAGATCACATGTACTGATCCGTGTGAAATAACTGTAGCCTCAGCTAAATCATCCACGGTTCATCGACGGTCTTCTATTACCTTTTCTTTTACTTGCATAGCCGTTTTCTCACTCGTTGCAGTTTTTTTGGACGTAGTGAACGTGGATCATTATTGACACTTGTACGACTACGTTTAAACTCTAGAATCAGAATGAACAGTTGAAAATGAAAGAGTAAACTCTTTTAACACGTTTACTAACTTTGCATGAATTTTAGTTGCAGATAAACATTCCGAAACAAAGAATTTTACCACTGCACGGTATTCGATTTTTTTCATTTTGAAAAAATACTTAAACACGTCTACTTTACTTGACAGATCGACCTGAAATTTAGGATATGTTCATATGACAGATGAGGCTTCAAAATGGTGTTTAATATTTGGTTCAAGTAATGCTCCGTAGATGTCGCTTTCAAAACTTATTGATTGACTTTATACATGCTAAGAAAAATCTTCCTGTACTAAGCTTAGTTTTTTTATGAGGAAGTCAAATATGATAACAAAAAATTGGTCACTTGATAGATTACAAAGCCAATTTGATAGATTACAAAGCCAATTTGATAGATTACAAAGCCAACTAGGATTTTAAAAATGGTTGCCTCTACATACGAGCACACCATTAAATAGCATTTTTCAATCTATTTACAAAAATATATAATTCTTTATATTTATTTTCAGTCGTTAGCAGCAGATTAACTAGTGCAAAAAAGAAAACTGGAATGCCAACTCAATTCTATAGCAAAATAATATCTCAAAGAAAACAAAACTAAGAATATACTACTATGATCAAAAAATAGCAAGACTTTTGAAATGAAACGCAAACGGGTTATTTATTTTTTCAAATTTATTTCGTCTCCTTCAAAGTAATCCACCTTGGATACAATGCATTTATGCCAACGTTTTTTCCAGTCTTCGAAACAGTTGTTGAATACGATTTCTGGAATGGCCTTTAAAGTCTTCTTCGATTCCGTATTAATCTCTTCAATCGACTCAAAACGATGTCCTCGAAGAGGTTTTTTTTGAGTTTAGGGAAAAGCTAGAAATCCGACGGAGCTAAATCAGGCGAATAGGGCGATTGCGGAATGATATGAGTTGAATTTTTGATGAAAAAGTGGCGAAGAACCAATGCTGTGTGAGAAGATGCACTACCGTGATGAAAAAACCAAGACTTATCCGCCCAGAATTTCGACCTCTTGAGACAAATAGTTTCACGCAAATGACGCATAACACTCAAATAATATTCCTTGTTGACAGTTTGGCCCGGCGGAAGGAATTCATAATGAACAACATCACGATAATCGAAGAAAACTGTTAACAACACTTTGATTTTCGACTTGCTTTGGCGTGGTTTCTTCGGTCTGGGCTCACCTCTAGCACTCGACGATTTTTGAGCACCAAATCCTTGATTTGCTTGACGTGGTTCTCATCGGTAGATGTTGAAGGACGACCAGGACGTTCATCGTCCTCCATACGTCCTCTGCTTTCTTTAAACAATTTATACCAATCAAAAACACTTACTCTGGATAGAGCATCATCACCAAATGACTTTTTTTTATCATTTCGAACGTTTGGGGAAACCGAAAAAAACCATTTTTAAAACAAAATTAAATGCAACTTCATGCTGAATTTTTTCACTCAAGTTAAAAGTCGAAAAAAAACGCACTTTTGATGTTGAACGAATGCAAGCGAATCTTAACTACTGATGCTATGGCCTTATAATTTAACACAGATGGCAGTTAAGGTCCTACCAACCTAACGAAAAAAAATTAATCCGATTTGGAAATTCCCGGGCGATTTAAATTTAAAATTCTTACTATTTTTTGATCACAGTAGTATAATACCATTGTGAAAAGCCATTTATCTTACGGAAGTGAAGTCTTGCTGTTGAACAAAAATATAGTAAGAAAACTTTTATCTACAGAAATGGACTACCTTCGTAGAGCAGTTAGAGTTCCTACACAGGAAATAATACAACATGAGGAGATAAGACGACTTATGAATAGAAATAAAACCATTCTAGAACACATACACTAAAACAATTAATATGGTATGGAGACATTATTAAAATTGATGGGAGCAGAATACCAAAAAAAGTTATGCAGTGGACACTAGCAGAGAGAAAAGGATAGAGACAGAATTGAAATACTTGGAGGAAAAGAACTAGGTCAGAGAGAAACCTGAATGATGGAGAATGAAACAATCGAAAGGCATTGAGATTGGGCATCGGAAGGCGACGATGATGGTGATTATATATATATATATATATATATATATATATATATATATATATATATATATATATATATATATATATATATACCATATATATATAGTAAATGTTTGAAGATCAACAAAAATTACGAATTTAGTAAAACCGGATACCGATCGATGATAAAGTACCTCTTTTGAAAAGGACTGTACGCTAAAGAAATTTATGACGTCATGTTTAATACATTGAAGGAACAATATCCTTCCTACGCCATAATCAAAAATTAATTTGTAGATTTTAAGAGCGGAAAAATCGACATCAGTGATCGCGAAGACCCGTTTCTGTACCTACCCGAGAGAATGTTAAGGCTGTGCAAAAAATGATATTTTATACGAACGTATTTTTCATATTCATTCTCATCATCATCATCATCCATTCTTTATAGCGTTGTACGCCTTTTGGTTCCTTTTCTTTCAATGCTTTGTCTATGTAGATATTAAATAATGTAGGCGAGAGGCAATATCCTTGTCGTAGTCCTTTGTTAACTGGAAAGCTTTCTGACAACTGGTCTTTTAGTTTTATTCTTGCTCTTTGATCTCTGTATAGCTGCTGGATAGCTTTTATTATTGTAATATTTATTCTGGTACCTTCTAGTACTTGCAACAGTCTATTTAGAGGGATCGTATCATATGCTTTGGATAGATCCACAAAGAGAAGGTGTGATTCCCTGTTTGTTGCTACCCTTTTTTCGTGCAGCTGTGTAATTGTGAAAATGTGGTTTACACACGATCTGCCCGTCCTAAAACTTGCTTGCTGTTCTAGTTCATATGGCGCATATTCTTCCTCTATTAGTTGTTTGAGGACTGTCCCGTAAATTCGACTCATAGTGTTAGTTACGGCTATACATCGGTAGTTGGTTGTCTTCCTTCCCTTTTTTGTATATGGGCGTTATCCAGGTCTCTCTCCATGCTTGTAGGATGTCTTCTCCGTTCACCAATCTAGCAATCAACTCAGTTAGAAAAGATATTAGCTTAGTAGTGCCATGTTTAAACAGTTCTGCAGGGAGGCCTTCTGGTCCGCTTGCCTTTCCAGTCTTCATTGTCTTTACGGCTTTCCATACCCTGTCTTCTGTTTACTTCACTGTATTGTCCTATAGTCTCTAGGGCCATTGAGGGTTGTTCCAGTTGTATGGGATGAATATTAGTTCGATCTGATGTATTTGACCTTAGTGTCTTAATAAATTTCCATTTTTGTGGAATTTGTTCATTCTAATTTGAGTATTAAATAATAGAATTATCAACTCAATGGACCATTAAATGTCTGAATGCCGATCAAAAACGACTGAGGGTCACAACATCCAAGAAGATTTGCAGCCGTTTGAAGAGGATTCATCTGACTTTTTGGATCGAATGGTAACTACGGATGAAATCTGGGTCTTTCATTATGATTTCGAGATAATGGAACATTCAAAGAAGTGGAAACGTAATGGCTTACCTCGTTTCAAGTCGTTCCGCTTACAGAAATAAGCAAAAAAAAGTTTTTTGCGTCAAGGATAAATTAGTTGGAAGCTAGCAAAACGGTAACTGAAGAATATTATTCTTCAATATTAACTACACTTTATTAAGAATTATGGAAAAAATGCGAGGCAAAGTAGTTAAAGATGTGCAGATTTTGCAAGACAATGCGCCTGTTCACAAATGGTTGTTAGTTTTGTAAAAAATTAACGAGTTAAGCCTTGAGCTCATTGATCAACCCCTATATTCTCCTGATTTATTTCCCTCGGACTATTTCTTTCCCAAAACTAAAAATAAAATGATTTAAATTTCATTAAAATGAAAGAATTATAAGGATTGTTGAAGACTGGTTTGCAAACCCAAACAAATAATTTTTTTAAGGTATAGCGTTACTTTAAAACTGTAGCGCTAAGTGAACTTGCAAGGAGATGAACCTTTTTTATGTTTTTTAGATGTGCTTGTTATTTCTAATGCTAGGCCCTAGTAGTATATGTATAGCCAACAATGGTGCCAACTTATTTAGTTACAAAAAATATCCTGTAATATCAATGTAGACGCCATAATTTACTCAGACGAGACATTGTACAAATCCCTGCTTCCCGATTAAAAAGCTAATTGCGTTCCCCGACCCAAGAACGCATTTGCGTTAGTCCAGAATGGGGACTTAATCCTCCCGGATCAGTTCGGGATTGACTTCGAAATAAGGGGATACTTACTTAGTGAAAGTTTACGATTTTCGAGAAAGTTAAGAAGTTTGTTAAACGAGGATAATAGATAACAGCGTTTCTCATTAAAAGAATATTAGGTTATAAAGTTTTTTTTGTATTTATCCTTCAAGAGTCAAAGGATTTAAAGGAAAAAAAAATTGGTAAGGTTATTTCTGTCCTCAGATATATAAGTTGAAAATTAAACACGAGTTTGGCTTTTTATATTAAGAAATAACTTAACCCAAGAATTACCGCCGGATATTTTAGATAATTTGACGATATTTTACGGTGAGATATTCATTTTAGAAATATATTCTAAAACTACATCCTTTTTATCTCTACCTTTTCTTCTTCTATCTCTCTCTCAAGAGAGAGATATCTAGCCTTCATTGTCCATGAGTCGACATACGCTTCCTTCATCTCACTGCTTCTGTCCCGTGCGAAGTTCATCCATTCCCTTCTAGACGCTTTCGCAATGTCATCATATCAATATTCAAATCCATCTTTTTCCTTGTCTATTGTGGCCTTTTTATTCTTGCTACATATCCTGCCAATCCACATTTTTTTCTTGAGTATTGTACATTTGATACCTTTCATTTTCGTACATTCTCTATTCTGATTTTTAGCGTTACGTACGAAACCTTTATGTAATCTCTTCGGTGTCTGTCCGTTTGTCACATCCGATTTTTTCCTTTCTGTGTTTGACATATAAAGTAGAAATTTGGCACAAATATAGGAATTAATGGCCCAACCAGAGCAGTGTGGTTGAAAAGTTACATTGTGACTTATGTGGTTAGTTTTGGGGGGTGAAAACGGAAGTGAAAAAAAAAATTATTGGGTCATCGAGTGGGATGTCAAAAGAAAGCTTGTAAAAATACGAGTTCAAAAATATATATGGTGTAATATTTGCACATAAGTTTCTTTGTATTATTTTAAAAAAATGAGCAAAACTCTCCAAAAGTACCGGTCAGAAAATTTTAAAAAAATTCTGGAATAGTCTTCATAAAGTGTAGATTAAGAGAAAACGTTTGATAATTTATCGGGTAAAAAGACTATATTGCATGACAATATGATGAAAGTTTTTTTAATATAATTTTCATTACGTTACTGCTACCGCATCGAGCGTCGCTGCTCCAAGGAACAATAATTTTATTTTATTGTGTATTTATTACCGCAACAACGATACTGAATTAATTTGCACACTGAATAACATATTCTAAGTTCTCTAAATTTCTTGATTATTAATAGAAACTAATCCATAATTTATGGGTCATATTGAATAAGCATTTTAAATGAATTTGCATCGATAAATTATAGATCAAACATATGCATAAGCATCGGTATAATTTAGCATCCACCTACATTGACAGGCAAACCTGTAACGATCCGAATGCGCTTAATTAATAACAGATTGTGGTTTAACCATATGTTTAACCCTCGATTTAACCTGGACGACCAAGCACGGAGGTATGCACAGATTGCTGAAATGGAGAAGGCCCATTACAACTGGATAGTTTCCTTTCAATGCATTTGTCATTGAAAGTTTGAATATTGTACGGTTTGTGCGGGGAAGTATGATATAGCTTCTTTAATACGGTAGTTCTATTGCAAATACGCAGATTTCAAGAACCCTGACGACGATGTACAACATGATATAGTCGAAGCCACCCCTCTGACTTCTCTTCGATCCACTAATAACGTACACCTGTCAAGTAAGAACGTGTCCGCGATAATTCATTTTTGGTAGATGCGATTCTAGCGATCCAACATAAAAATCGGTACCGAGAACCTTTGTTCAGTTAGTTAAAGTATTAGTCGATTCCGAACTTTCGTCGAAATCACGTAAAATCCATAATGAGTCACTTCTTTGCGCGTCGGTTCGAGACAGTCTTTCCTTCTTTCCATCCAAAAGGGCCTAAAATGACACATTCCGCGGCCGCTAAATGTACTAAAAAGTCGGTGTCGTTTGTGAAGAAGTGGATAAATCATTTTAACGAGACGAAAAGTGTCGACGACTTGCCAAAACGTAGTTCGGTAGGTAAAGTCACTCCGAAAGTCGAAAAACGAATCGTGTCTTTGTTTTCACGGGACCCGAAATTGATGCTGCTTCAAGGAGAAGCAAAATTAAGAAAATCGAGTTTGAATGTGTTCCCTGAGACCATTCAAATTCAAATTCAGTTTATTTGCCAATATCTACAAATTCATAAAGTAATAGAAATTAAATTTGCTCGAAATACGACAAAAAGAATGGCACAGCGACTATAAATAGCCGATACCACAAACCCTTCACTATTTGGGCATGTGTAGTGCTACCCTGTGACGAACATATACATTAAAAATAAATAAAAAACTAATTGTAAAAATTCTAAGAATAAAAAATTCTAAAAATAGCAGAGCGCAAAGAGGGAGCGGCGAGCACGCAGCGAAACTGGCGGCGGAGACGCGGGGAGATGTGCGGATGCAAAAAAACACTAAATTGTTCTCTGAGGAATTGGGGTTGTCCAAATTTAAAAATTCGATAGACAAAATTATACAAATGACACCTTCTACGATTTTCCATATTTAAAATGTAACTGTTATTTAAATAGGGTGTGATTCGATTTCTGAATGGAATGTTAAAAGAAAAGCGCATACAACAGTTTTGTATTTTTTGGATTAATCTAACATACTGGGCTGACAAAGAATCGCCATATACAACATCAGCATAATTAAATAAAGATAAGATCAAGCTGTTGCACAAATAATATTTGTTTTTTGATGGCAGAAGATTCCTTAGATTATACAATTTTTTTAAACGAATATAAGCAGCCTTTAATTTAATATTAATATGTGATTGGAATGAAAGAGATTTGTCAAAAATTACTCCTAATACTTTGGCCTCATAAACTAAACGTAAAAAAGTATTGTCAATAGAAAGTCTAAAGGTATCAAAAAGTATACCCTCTGTATTTTTATTACCCTTAAACAGCATAAAACGAGACTTCTGTGCATTAAGCTCGAGGCTATGATCATTACAAAAATTTTATATGTTATTTAGGTCCCTATTAAAATATACTAAAGAAGTGCGTAATTTATTTAAAGGAAATGACATATAAACTTTGAATTGTGGCTGTTACTTGATGGAAATTCATAACGAATGTAATGAAAGACTGCTATTGTCAAATTTCCACTTTATTTAGTTTCACTGAAACTGTATGACGCGTTTCGCTATTCTATAGCTTCTTCTGATACAAAATGTATCAGAAGAAGCTACAGTATAGCGAAACGCGTCATACAGTTTCAGTGAAACTAAATAAAGTGGAAATTTAACAATATCAGTCTTTCACTACATACAAAATGTATCAGAAGAAGCTACAGTATAGCGAAACGCGTCATACAGTTTCAGTGAAACTAAATAAAGTGGAAATTTGACAATATCAGTCTTTCATTACATACAAAATGTATCAGAATAGCGAAACGCGTCATACAGTTTCAGTGAAACTAAATAAAGTGGAAATTTGACAAAATCAGTCTTTCATTACATTCGAAATGGCATATATATTTGAGAGTCATCGGCATACTGTTGCATTTTTGAATATTCTATCGCCTTATCAATATCTGTCACATAAAGAAAAAACAATAGTGGACCCAAGATGGAGCCCTGGGGCACTCCTTTAGTAAGCGGTATGTAAGATTTAATGAATTTAAAATCTTTTCTAATTTCTACACAGTGTGATCGATTTTTTTAGAAAATGTTCCATGAAAATATCTGACTGGCCTGAGAAGCCAAAATAGTAAAGCTTTGCCAAGAACAGATCATGATTTAGGGTGTCAAACGCCTTACTAAAATCCAAAAGAGCTAAGCATGTGGTTTCATTCTTATCTTCATTGAAACGAATATCGTTCAGTAAATTAACCAAGCTGGTAGTAGTACTAAGATAAGGTCGAAATAATATCTTCGTGCTCGTGATGTCAAATTCCGAAGCACGTTGAAGAAGCCTTTGTTGGGCAAAAATCACGTCGCGAAGCGGCTTGCTTGGATCCACAATAAGATACTAGAGTACCCCTTACAATTGCTGGACGCCAACCCTACTGAAAACGTTTGATCTCTTGTAAAGGGAAAGCTCAGAGGAGAGACTCTAAGGACTTTGACTTAAGTGTCTCGCGAGATTCGAAAAATTTGAAGACCATTGCCGTAGTACGCAAAAAATTTCGTCGACAGCATGCCTCGTAAATATCAGGTGATTATTGATGCAGGGGGTGATTGGGTAACTTACTAAAGTAATTGTGCCGTTGTTAGCACACCAAAGAATACATTGATGGCAAAAGATTTTCTCGAAACAAATTTTTTTCGTGAATACGAGCGGTCACGTGCTTACTTGACAGACTGTATGTTTATAATATGTTTAAACATAAACATTTATGTCTAAAATTCAGTCTTACTAATCTGAACCAACATAAACTAACCCAAATTCTCGTAGTTCGTTTAAAACTATAGAAAATAATTAACATAGACAACAAAGCACCATTTTTAGTGTTACGTACGGAACACTTATAAGATGACCTCGGTGTCCGTCCGTCTGTCTGTCTGTTTGTCATATCCAATTTTCTCCGAAACTAATTGACATAAAAAGTTGAAATTTGGCACTAATATAGAAATTGATTGCCTCATTACAGCCATGTAGTTTTGGAAGTTAAATTTTGAATTAAGGGGTTAGTTTTGGGGAGTGAAGTCGGAAGCGAAAAAAAAAAATTTTTTTACCAGGTCATCGAGTGGGGTGTCAAATGAAAGTATGTAAAAAACGAGTTCAAAACTATATATAATACAATACTTGCGCACACACTTCTCTTTCTATCATTTTTAAAAAAGTGTGAAAAATTGCTGTCTTCCCCTTATCTCAAAAAGTACTGATCAAAAAATTTTGAAAAAATTATGGAATATTCTCTACAGGGTGTAGATAAAATGAAAATTATCACGAGCATTACCTTTAATAATTTATCTGGTATATAAAAAAACAAAAATTTTAAGGTCATCAGTTTTCAGTAAATATCGGTAAAAACTTTGTTAAAAATTCGTTTGGGATGTGTTTTGTGAAGTCACTGGTCATTTTATACTTCCGTAACAAAAATTTTTATTTTAAAAGCAATCAACATTCGAAAGACTAACTGCGCAAGTCCAAATTACATTTGACAAGTCATTTATTATTATTTTATGCAGATGACGTAGAATAGGTAATTAACACGTAGGCTGAAAAGTTTTTGGTCTGATACATGGATGTCGCCCTTTTCAAAAAAATCCATAGGATTTTTAGGAAGTACCAACCTTCAAACGATACGATACAAAATTTTATGACATTTCGACGATCAATTTATAAATTATAGTGGTTTTAATGACGCTACTTTTGATATTTTCAAAACAATGGAAAAATCGAATTTCGTCCGTTTTTTGATGAGAAAAATCCCGTTCAAGCAAAGCAATGTCTTGACAAGTGTTACTGGGACTCTGTCCCTGGAAAATCACTCATCATTTACTAGTATGCTGAATTTAAACGCGGTCGTACAGATACAAATGATGCTGAACCCTGTGGACGTCCAAATGAGGTGGTTACACCTGAAAACATAAAAAATCTACAAAATTATGGCAACGTTGGCCATATTTTGCATGA
>CM032453.1:147822258-147837258 GCA_019049505.1 Pachyrhynchus sulphureomaculatus | reverse complement strand
TAAAGAGAAGCTTAATAAACATTATGGTGACTCTGCACCTTCGATTAGAACAGTTTATAAGTGGTTTCAAAATTTTCGGACTGGCCATATGGGCACAAGTGACGCTGAACGTTCTGGACGGCCTGTGGAGGTTACGACTCCAGAAATCATTGATCAAATTCATGATATGGTGATGGATGACAGAAGAGTTAAGGTGCGTGAGATTGCTAGTGCTGTGGGCATCTCGACTGAACGGGTACATAATATTTTGCATAAAACATTTGGACATGAGAAAGCTATCCGCAAGATGGGTGCCGCGATTGCTCACGCTTGACCAAAAACGGAATCGTGTGAAGTGTTGCAAGGATGGTTTGCAGCTGTTCCAGAAAAATCCGGAGGACTTTAAGCGTCGTTTCGTCACTGTGGATGAAACATGGATACATTACTATACTCCTGAGACCAAACAACAATCTAAACAATGGGTTACCAAGGGGGGAATCTGCACCAAAAAAGGCGAAGACCGTTCCTTCGGCCGGAAAGGTTATGGCGACTGTCTTTTGGGATTCGCAAGTGATAATCCTCATCGACTATCTGGAAAAGGGTCAAACTATTACAGGTTAATATTATTCATCGTTATTGGACCGTTTGAAAACCCAGCTGCAAGAAAAACGCCCGCAATTGGCCCACAAGAAAGTCCTTTTCCATCACGACAACGCACCAGCACACACCTCAGCAGTTGTGGTCGCAAAATTAATGGAAATAGGATTCCAACTCGTTTCACATCCCCCCTATTCTCCAGACTTGGCTCCCTCGGACTACTGTTTGTTCCCCAATTTGAAGAAATGGCTGGCGGGACAAAGATTTTATTCAAACGAGGAGGTGATTGCAGACACTAATGGATATTTTGCAGACTTGGAAAAATCCTATTATTCGGAAGGGATCAACAAACTAGAACATCGTTGGACGATATATATATATATATATATATATATATATATATATATATATATATATATATATATATATATGTATATTTATATACATATATATATATATATATATATATATATATATATATATATATATATATATATATATATATACTGAAGGACAGTAAAAGAGCTACTGGTAACAACAAAAGCTGAACAAAGTAAACACTGGGATTGCTCTTGTGGGTTGAGAGTGCAACTAAAAGTTAGTATTGCATTTTTTTAAACTGAATTTTATTCTTAATATTCTCAATCTTTCGTTTGTGTTTACAAACTTCTTCTGGAGATAGAATGTATCAGTAATTTCTCTCCAAAACTAGCGCTAACAACGTAAAACTTCAACATGACAGCAAAAATAAGTAGCGAACAGACATCAAACACATAATTAGAACTTTAATTGACTAGATGATCAAAGATTTTTTTAAAAATTATTATAGAGATGATTTCCTGAACCGAGAATTGACCTCGCAGACACGTTAACCTCTATGCTATGGCTGCCTATATATATATATATATATATATATATATATATATATATATATATATATATATATATACACATATATATTTGTGTTTAATTATCGGGAATATCGGGTCTGGACTGTAAATAAAACTCTTTTCTTCTTTAATACTTAATACTTCGTTATTGTTTGATAACTTCTTCAGGAGTAAAAAAATGCGAGTTAGTCTTCGAAATCAAAACTCAACATATCGGCTTTTCTACACAAACTGTGAGTAAGTTTGTGTAGAAAAATCGAGATGTTGAGTTTTGATTTCAAAGACTAACTCGCATTTTCTTACTCCTGAAGAAGTTATCAAATGACAACGAAAAATTGATTACCGAAGAAGAAAAGCGTTTTATTTACAGTCCAGACCGATTCCCGATAATCAAACACGCATCTAATTGACGAACGGCCGGTAACAGATTACCAAATATATATATATATATATATATATATATATATATATATATATATATATATATATACATATATATATATATATATATATATATATATATATATATATATATATATATATATATATATACATATATATATATATATATATATATATATATATATATATATATATATATTCATTTTCTTTACCTTTAGTGCAGTAATGTCACTCTAGGCATTCCAAAAAAATTCATTGCCTTTATTAGTAGACCAGTGTTCGACAATGTTGATTAGTAAATTTTTGTCTCTTCAAATGTTTTTTCATTTTTAGAAATAGGTAATAGTCCGCATGAGCTAAATCAGGGGAATATGGGGAATTATCAATCAGTTCAATGCCTAATCACTTTAATGGATTTCAATAAGGGGTGCCTTGTTTTTTTCGATTTAACCAAATTCGCAATTTTCGTCGGTCACATCTTCTTCAAAAATCCACCATAAATAACAGAATAAAGTCTTAACCATCAAACAATATCTAAGTATTTACTTAACTTACTTACCATCCATTGCAACTGCATTTGTTTTTGACAGTGGGAGATGGTCTAGATATCAACACTCATAGTCTTTATTAGCCCTTTTTTAACAAATCTGTGGTTATTATAATATTGTATTTTATATTATTATTTAACTTTAAAAAAGTTATTAGTTCCTTATATGTTAAATGTGTATCGTTCCTCTAGAAATCAAATAACCAATATTTGAAAATAGGCAAAAAATACATTTCTTATAAAAATAATAAAATTAAATGTTAACACAAAATTAATTGGCCACTTCACCGTCACCCTGTGTAGTATCTTCAAATACAAACCAATCTCTTAATAACCCTTCAAAACCCAACTCCAATGCAACTTAATGCAGTCCTTATGTAGATTTCCGAAATCCTCTCCACTAGGGAACTACTGTACGTCGCTTCATGTACTCGTTAAGTGTATTGTAAAGTTATCGGCAGATGACGATGCTCAGAGGTCCTGCAGGAAACCGATTCCAGTTTAGGTCGGCTTAAATACTTCATACGATTTAACAATCAAACAAGTTACTTAAATTTTAATTAAATTTGGATGAAGTAAGATGTGAACTGGACGATACAAGTATATAATTAATAGTTAAACCATGTCTAAAGAAATCTTGTTCATTCTGTAGTAAATAGACTAAATATTTTGTTATAAATGAATCAGCAAAACCAACAAAAAACTTTTTACAACGTGAACTTTCTATATGATTAGGAAAATTGCAAAACACATTGTTTATCAAGGTTCTGTGTCTAGTAGGACTAGTACCTTTTATTATTTGTATAAGCACAAATTTTTTGGAAGTAGAATACGATAAAAAAAGTTTGCTAAAATTTCGGTAATATCACGAAAAATAAAAAAAGATACCAAAAAACTAATAGCACCACGTGAAAGAGTGGCAAATTTTACAAAAAACCTATATATAGATTTTTTTCATTAGCGTGAGAATTTATTAAAAATTCGGATAGGTGATTCACAAAGTGAAGCGCGCTGATTGAAAAATTCAAAAATATCTTTTTGAAGAGGAGATTTTCAGCTTTCCGACGATACTATTAGTTTTTATTTTTACTGCTTTTTAATTTGTAAAACGAAATTTCTGTTTGAATGTCTTTAACGGGCATTTAAATTTCAAATATTTAGTAAAATATAGCATTAAAAAAAATCCTTGTGCTTATATCATTATTATACCATAAGTTTCAATATAAGAATAATTAACAATACCCACATTGTCTGTGTTATTTAAAAATTGAGTTTTAAAATAAGAAAATTTGTTTGCTGTAGTAGTAGAAATGGTCAAAAAAAGTCGGACATTTTTTTTAGTTACAGTTAAAAGTTTTTTGTAATTTTGCTCTTAAAAAAGTATTCATGACAAACGTATTTTTTGCTTATTCTTCTTAATCATGTAACTTAAGATATTATAACCGGTCAAGTGCAAGTTGAAATTGCGCAATTAGTGTTCCGTACGTTGATTACTTCTGAAATAAAAAATTTTGTTAAGGAGGTATAAAATGACTTTACAAAATAGACCCCAAATGAGTTTTCGACAAAGTTTGTTTCCGATCTTTACTGAAAACTAATGGCTTGAAATTTTTGTTTTCTTTATATACCCGATAAATTATTAAAGGTAATGCACTCGTGATAATTTTCGTTCAATCTACACCCCGTGGAGATATTCCATATTTTTTTAAAATGTTTGGATCAGTACTTTTCGAGATAGAGGGGGGACCGCGATTTTTCGCGATTTTTTCAAAATAATACAAAAAAAGTGTGCGCACATTATATGTATTTTTAAACTCGTGTTTCTACAAGCTTTCATTTGACACCCTACTTGATGACCTAGTAAATTTTTTTTTCACTTCCGATTTCACCCCCCAAAACTAATCCCTTAAGTCAAAATTTAACTTTCAAAACTACACGGCTCTGATAAGGCCATGAATTTCTATATTAGTACCAAATTTCAACTTTCTACGTCAAATAGTTTCGGAGAAAATCGGGTGTGACAGGCGGACAGACATCGAAGTGATCTTATGAGTGTTCTGCACGGAACACTAAAAAGAATATTTAAAGGTGGAAAATGAAAGATAAAAGTCTGACCTTTAAATATAAAGTATTTATATTTCATTTAAACATCCAGATACAAAGAAAACAGTTATTGGAAACACAAAAATTCTAAATTACTCGAAGAAATTAAATGAATTACGTACACTCTGGCCGTCATATTGGTCCGCCATTTTGAATTCTGCAATCGGATTCTTAATCAACACCCTGAAAAACCTCTTAATAGCAAATTTCAAGATATCTAGCGGTATACAGAAATGTTAATTTAATCATAAATGAGGTGGAAAGCAGGATTCCTAATATAACTACTAAAGGGGTTGAACCAGTCATTTTATTTTCAATAATCTTTTTAAATTACGATAAAACCAAAAAAAGTAATATATATTTTTTCGTAAACTTTCCCGTTCTTTCACGTGGTGCTATTAGCTTTTCGATATATTTTTATCAAATGGATATTCCGAAATAAAATTTCGGAATATGGTTTGTTTCTTGATTGGTCACTACAAAAGAAACGTCGAGAATTTGCAAATGCAAAATGACCAACAAATAAAGATCTATAGTTTCTGAGCCTACCTATACTCTTCATCAGATAGGCTTTATTTAGGCAACGGTATCGATCGTTAAGACCCAGAGTGCCGTGGAGAGTCAAGTTGGAATAACTCTCGCTGGCGTATAACAATCATGGTACTTTATGTACACGAGGTACTACTCGTTGGGCAAGATAAAGACTCTTGCGCCATCTGTTGAGAGTTTCGAACATCGAAAACTGCTCAACTATATAAACCTAACATTGTTAGGAAGAATAAATCAAATCGATATTCCGAAATCGATACTGTTGCCTAAAGCCTACCTGAGGCTCAGAAACTATAGTCGTAGGAGGAAAGGCATGGAATATAGCATTCATAGGATCTTTATTTGTTGGTCATTTTGCATTTGCAAATTCTCGACATTCTGTTGTAGTGACCAATCAAGTAACAAACCATATTCCGAAATTTTATTTCGGAATATCGATTTGATTTATCCTTCCTAACAATATTAGGTTTATATAGTTGAGCAGTTTTCGATGTTCGGAACTTTCAACAGATGGCGCAAGAGTCTGTATCTTGCCTAACGAGTAGTACCTCGTTTACATAAAGTATCATGATTGCTATAAGCCAGCGAGAGTCATTCGAACTTGACTCTCCACGGTACTGTCTTAACGATCGATACCGTTGCCTAAAGCTTATCTGATGAAGAGTATAGGCTCAGAAACTATAGTTGTAGGAGCAAAGGCATGGAATTAGCATTCATGGGATCTTTATTTGTTGGTCATTATGCATTTGCAAATTGTCGACATTCGTATATTTTTATATTTGTGAAAAACTGAATTTTTCATTTTATTTTCGATTTTGTAGGCTTAGCGTACACTTTAGAGCAGTAAACTTTTTTTTTGTCGTATTCTACGTCCAAAAAACTACCTGTATGTCAAAATGCAGCCTGTTAAGATTTAATGAGAGCCTTTCGACAAAAATGTTAAAATCTCCCACAATAATTATTTTAGATCTTTGCTGTGTATGTGTGTTTATACTTTTAACTATACAGTGAATAACATTTCTTATTAAACAGGACTTGTATATAGTCTGTCAAGTAAGAACGTGTCTGCGATAGTTGGTAGATGCGATTCTAGTAATTCAACAAATAATCGGTAGAGGGAACCTTTGTCTACGGCGAATTTTAGTAAAAGTATTAGTCAATTGCGAACTTTCGTCGAAATCACGTAAAATCCAAAATGAGTCACTCGTTTGCGGGTTGGTTCGAGGCAGTCTTCGTTTGTTCCCATCCAAAGGGGCCTAAAATGACACATTCCGCGGCCGCCAAATACATTAAAAAGTCGGTATCGTTTGTGAAGGAGTGGGTAAATCATCTTAACAAGACTAAAAATGTCGACAACTTGCCAGAACGTGGCTCGGAAAGCAAAGTCACTCCGAAAGTCGAAAAACGAATCGGGTCTTTGTTTTCACGGAACCCGAAATTGGCACTACGTCAAGTAGCAACAAAACTAAGGGTTTGAATGGGTCCTCTGGGACAATTCGACAACTTCACCGTGCTCATGATGTCAAATTCCGAAGCACGTTGAAGAAATCTTTGCTGGGCAAAAATCACTTCACAAAGTGGCTCGCTTGGGTCCATGATAAGATACTCGAGTGGCTCTCTTAATCGCCGGACGCCAACCCTATTGAAAACGTTTGGTCCCTTGTAAACGGAAAGCTTAAAGGAAATACTCTGAGGACTCAGTCGTCTTGGGAGATTCGAAAAATTTGCAGAGTATGCAAGAAATCTCGTCAACAGCATGCCTCGAAGATGCTAGGCGATTATTGATGGAGGAGGCGTTTGGACTTCTTACTAAGGTAATTACGTCGTGAGCACACCAAAGAATACATTGATGACAAAAAATGTTCTCGAAATACATTTTTTTCAAGAATACGAGCAGTCAGGCTCTTACTTGTATAAGTACAAAACATATATCAAAGTTTGCGATCTTTGTATTCATACACCCAGTAAATTACCAAAGGCAATGCTCTCGCGATAATTTCTATTCAATCTACACCTTACGAGGAATATTCCAGAATTTTTTCGAAATATTTAGATTAGTACTCTTAAAGACAGGTTGGGGGACAGTGATTTTTGGCAATTTTTAAAGATAATATAAAGAAAAGTTTGTGCGAGTATTACATCATATATATTTGACACCCCACTCGATGACATTGAATTTTTTGTTCTTTTCACTTAAGATTTCATACCCCTTCAAAATTTAACTTTCAAAACCATACAGCTGTGATTAGGGCATCAATTGTTATATTTCTCACAAATTTCAACTTTCTATGTCAAATAGCTTCGAAGAAAATCGGCTGTGATGGACAAACACTGAAGTGTTGTATTTTTCAATTTTGGTATATTGGCTAACGTTATCCTTTTTTAGCTAATTTTTCTACTAAATTAAAATCTCTTAACAAAAGGAAAATAAAAAAAGACATTCATACGAGTAAATGCACATATTTTAATTAAAAACTCTAAAAAAATGTTTTTTTATATATCCGTTGCAAATTTTGGGAAATTGCCTATTTTAAAAAAAACTGGCAGATGCAAACATTTACCCATTTTATGGCTCATTGTTTGAAATGGATATATAGAGATTTTTATTTTTACGCCTACATGAGCCTAAATAATTTATACAAGGCATAAAAATATGTAGTTTAACCAGGAAGTAATAAATCTGCTTTATTTGAGCCTATTTTAGGAAATGTATTTTTTTCCTGGTGGAAAATAAAGAGAAAATAAAATGTGGGTGAAAATAAATACCCTAAAGGAGCATTATAATAAGATATACGTCATTTAAAGGAGGGGAAAACTCTCTTTTATAGTACAGTAATACCCCGCTTTACGCGAGGGATACGTTCCGAAAAAAATCGCGTTAACTGAAATTCGCGTATATCGAGGTTTATGATTAAACATAGTCAAAATTTAATACAAAAAAATACAAATCATTTTAATCAATCACTTTAATTCTAAGAACACTTTATGCAATACATACTCTTATTTTTTACGGAAAAATACATCTATTGTCTTTTGGGTAACGTTTTGTTTACGTTCTTGTAAAATACGTTCATAACACCCAACACTGTTTTTAATTGTTTGACACACGGTCAAGACACGGTCATCATTATTGTCTATACTCTGCAATATGTCCAAACCTGAATAAATTTTTGAAAGTGCATTTTGTATTTCCCCTGAAGATAAAACTTTCTCTTCTACTTGTTCTTCCTCATCGTAGATAGGATTATTCTGTAACTCGATCAGATCTTCATTGCTAATAGGATCGTCGTGCGTTGCTACAAGTTCTACGAGATCTTCTACCGTGACATCTTCAAGTTCAGACCCCTCAATCATTGCAGCAATGTCTTCAAGCACTTGTCTCTGCATCTGGACAATTCTTCTAGGTGCTTCCACTACATCTGGCCAAAGATTACGCCACACCCCATTCATACAACTCATTTTAACTTCCTTCCAAGCCTCTTCTATGTTGTGAATAGACTTCATAATGTTGTATGACTTCCACCACTCTCGCATAGACTGTCTTCCTTCCCCGTCAGTTTCATGAATTAGTTGGCTAAAAGTGCGGCGATGGTAATAAGCTTTGAAGTTTGCTATTGCTCCCTGGTCCATAGGTTGTAATATTGACGTAGTGTTTGGTGGAAGGAACTTTACGTACACTTTTAAGTCTCTGGGCGTATCAAGTGAGGTTGGATGTCCTGGGGCATTGTCTAAGAGTAATATAACTTTAGGTTCAAGCCCATTTCTGTCACAGTATGATTTGACTGATGGGCAAAAACTATTAGAATACCATTCTTGAAAAATTTCCCGTGTAACCCACGCCTTTCTGTTTGATCGCCACACAACTGGTAGACTTGTCTTGTCTGTGCCTCGCATTGCACGGGGTGTTTCTGAATGGTACACTAGTAAAGGTTTCAGTTTGAAATCACCAGTGGCATTACCACCCAGCAGAAGTGTTAGTCGATCTTTCGCAGCTTTGAAACCACTGGCTTGACGTTCTTCCTTAGAAATGAATGTTCGAGATGGCATTTTTTTCCAGTAAAGTGCGGTCTCATCAACATTGAAGATGAGACAAGCAGGAATTTTCTCTCGTCTAACGAAGTCTTGAAACTTGTCTGGAAACTCAGCTGCAGCTTGAATGTCCGCGCTGGCCGCCTCGCCTGTTATGTGGATATTGTGAAGATTAGAACGCTGCTTGAACCGATGGAACCAGCCTCTGCTGGCAGCAAAAGTCGGAGTGGCACTCCCTTCTCCTTCTTTTGTTTTCAGCATCTCATACAAAGATTTTGCTTTTGTGCATATGAGATCTTGACTTAGTGGTGTGTTCTTCTTATTCAAATCTTCGATCCAGACTGACAATAATTTCTCCATTCTTTCTAAGATAGATGATCTCGAACGAGAAAGTTTTGTTGCACTTATAGGTGTTGAACCTTCGCTGGAGATTTTAATTTTTTCCCGATTTTTATAAATCGTTCTCACAGTCGATTCTGAGAGTCCAAAATCTCTCCCAACAATTGTTGCTTTGCCTCCATTTTCCATTCTTCTTAACACTTTCATCTTCAATTCCAAAGTGACGCTTTTACGCTCTTTTTTCTTTACAGGCGGCATTTTTAACGTAGGGTTAAATTATGTATGTATGTATCTCCAATAAATATTAAAACAAAACTGCCAGCCGACCGAACTAACATTACGGAACAAATGAACACACGAAACGAACGAGGAAATCCCCATAGAACAAAGTCGAAGGACAGGGAATTCCCAATTCTTCAAAGAGAATATTCAGAGAAAGCGGGGATCCCCCCGCGACCATAGAGAAGTTAATGACTACATGAGCGCGAAATTTGAAATTCGCGTTATAGTGAAACCGCGCGTAACGGGGTCGCGCTAAGCGGGGTATTACTGTATAGAGTTTATTTTTACAGTTTGTTTACTTCGCATTTCGCTGCAGGTTTTTTACCACAATAGTCCAGGAGTTTTGTAGTGGTATCATTCCCTCTCATTTGATTAGATCTTCAGTATAATGTTCCTACATAATAAGGACTCGATTTGCTGTATAGTGCAGTAAACAAAGCATTTGAAATTGCGCAGTCTACATAGGGCAATATTATGATTTTATCTTCTCTGGGGTATCACCAGGAGTATTGTCCTGAGTTTTGGATCTCAAAAAACTTATGCTCTTTCGTTTATAAACAATTTAACTTTTCGAAACGCGTTTGTTGAGCTTAAAATGTGAATAACTCCTTATACCATATAAGTCCTATCGAGACAAAAAAAAACAAACTCTTCGTAATGAAATTTCCAACAAAATCTCAAGTGTATACATCTATAATATATATAAAATGCAATGTCTCTCTGTATGTCTGTCTGTCTGTCTGTCCGTTAGTGCGATTATCACTGGAGATCCATTTATCCGATTTATGTACTTTTTTTTTTAAAACATACATATGTTCTCTGGCCAGGTTATAGGCTATATTTTATTACGATAGGTAGCTTAAGAAATGAGTAGTGACGATAATAGTGAATGAAGTCGGAAAAAAGTTTGCCGCTAGCGCGTTCCCGTGCAATTCACAGCCTAAACCATTAAATATAGAACAATATTATGTAGTAGAGAATATCTATAATCTATAATATATATAAAATGCAATGTCTCCCTGTCTGTCTGTCTGTCCATTAGTGCGTTTAATACCCGAGGTCCGCTTATCCGATTTACGTGTCTTTTTTTAAATTCATACATATAGTCTTTGGCCAGTTTATATAATAATAATAATCTATATCTATAATATATATATATATATATATATATATATATATATATATATATATATATATATATATATATATATATATATATATATATATATATATATATATATATATATATATATATATATATATAATGCAACGCCTGTCCGTTAGTGCGCTTATTCCTCGAGAACCACTTATCCGATTCACGTGATTTTTTAAATTTATACATATGGTCTCTCACCAGGTTATAGATATATATTTTATTACATCTATAATATATATATATATATATATATATATATATATATATATATATATATATATAAAATGCAACGTATCTCTGTCTGTCTGTCTGTCTATCCGTTAATGCGCTTATCACTGAAGAACCACTTATCCGATTTACGTACTTTTTGTTAAAAAACATAGATATGTTCTCTGGCCAGGTTATAGGATATATTTTATTGCGTTAAGTAATATAAAGAATAAGCAGTGACGATAATAGTGAATCGAGTCGGAAAAAAGGTTACCGTTAACGTGTTCTCTTGCAATACACTGCCTAAACGATTAAATATAGAACAATATCATATCAAAGAATATAATATATATAAAATGCAACGCCTCTCTGTCTGTCTGTCCGTTAATGCGCTTATTACTTGAGAACCACTTATCCGATTTATGTGTTTTTATAAATTTATACATATGTTCTATATAATTCGATACAAACTTAGATAATGGGAGATAAGGTGAGATAATGGGAGATAAGTATAAATAATGGGAGATAAGGAGAAATAATGGGAGATAAGCAGAGATAAGTCTAGATAATGAGAGTTATGGTAAGATAATGGGAGATAAGGAGAAATAATGGGAGATAAGGAGAACTATTGCGAGATAAGTCGAGATAAGCATAGATAATGGGAGATAAGGTGAGATAATGGGAGGGGAAATAATGGGAGATAAAGAGAAATACGGGGAGATGAGCAGAGATAAGCCTAGATAATGGAAATTTTGTGGAGATAATCGGAGATAAGGAGAAATAATGGGAGATAAGGGGAAATAATGACAGATATTTTATTACGTTAGGTAACATAAGGAATAAGCAGTGACGATAGTAGTGAAACAAGTCCACGCGAGCGGAGCCGCGGGCACTGCTAGTAAACTATAAAATTGAAAAAACAAGCAAGAAACTTTTTTTTTTCATTTCATTGTACAGGTCGACTAAGTGAACCGATCGGTTTGAATCTTTCAGAAAAATATCCTGAAATTTTGGTACAAAATATTGAACCCACTGGGCACAATTGAATTTGTTATTTAAAATTTGAATTGCCCGCCATTTTATGCCATATGGTTCAAAATAGATGTTTTTTCTTTCAAAATTTAGGTCTCGACGTCAGTTTTCCGATTCCATAAAAAAAATTTTTTTTGGGGTCATTCTAACCATTTTTTTTCACATTTCTTCATTAGGCCAATAACAACGAATGCGGTTTTTCGGTCACTTCCGAAAAAAAAATTGAAAAGTTTTTATCACATCCGATAGGGAATCGCGAGACCTTTAAAAAAATCATTTCCTTTAACAATTTTTTTTTTTCAAAATGACCGAAAAAAATGCAATTTTTGGTATTTGCTTAATAAACAAATGTAAAATAAAAATGGCATCGAGAAGCTGGCGTCGAGATCTATTATTTTTTCTGATAGATTTTACAAAACCCTCTAACTTTTATTAAGTATGTCATATACCTATTTCTAATAGTTTTCGATTTATTTTGAATTTTTCAATTTTTACCCTTGTTTTTAATAAAAATCACAGTCTTAAGGTTCTTGGTGTAGTTCCAAATGAAAGGGATGATACTTGTATTTTTTCGTGGTGTAATTAGCCGTAGATTGGGATGTGTCACATAAGTCAGCTAGTTGACGGTTGCTGACCTGGGGATTATTTTTAACATGAAGTAAAATCTTCACTTCTTTTTCCTCATTGGTAGCATTCTGGTTTACTACTTTCGGCTTCGTATACTCAACGCTATGCAGATTTTCTAGATAGTATACGTCTATTAGGGTACTTCGCTCCGTAAATCCTTACTGCCAAAAGACAAACCCATCAATTAATTCATTTTTAGAAAAATCCATAACTATATGACATACTTAATAAAAGTTGGAGGATTTTTTAAAATCTATTAGAACAAATAATAATATACAGGGTGTGCCATTTAAAGAATTTGAAATTTTTCAATTTAAAATAGTCGAAATGCATAAATTTGTTTTGAACACCCTGTAGCATCTAACTCAAATTTCTATACATATATCTTTTTTTCATCTCTATAGGACGCTTGTACGAATTATGAGTATTCCACCTTCACTATCTTTTTAAAAAAATTAAAATATTAGAAAAACTACTAGGTTTAGATACATAACATTATTAATAAAAAAGTTATAAAATTTTACGCAGAATTTAAAAATAAATTAGAAAATAGGATGTTCCATTTAAAAAAAACATAAGTTATATCGGCTGCACTTTTTTGAAGTACCCTGTATACTTAAAAACAATTTTAAACTATGCAACTTAACATTCCCTAAAACTATTGTATTTAACATTTTTTCGTCATTCCCGAAACAAATGAGATACTGAACTTTACTCTATCGTTGACTCACCCTGTACAATAAAATGAAAAGAAAACAATTTTTTTGCCTGTTTTTCTATTTTGTAGGTAATATACCTGTTTGAGCGATGTAAAACCAACGAGGATGTGTTGCAAATTTCATTACGAAGAGTTTTTTCTTTTTTGTCTCGATCCGATTTATGTAACCGGAGTTAGTCACATTTTAAGCTCAAAAAGCGCATTTTGAAAACTTAAATTGTTTATAAACAAAAGAACAGCAAAGTTTTTCGAGGACCAAAACTGGCCCTGGTGATACCGCAGAGAGGATAAAATCAGAATATTGCTGTATCTAAACTGTGCCGATCTTATTATTACTTCGCCCTTTTTCACTGCACTTATATCAAACATGCTGTTATTTAGAGCTTTCTTGTATTTACTATATTATGTATGTGTTTAATGTGTTTAATTATTATGTTTATAGGACCCAGCAAGGCAAGAACATTTGAAATAGGCGTTCTCAAATAATAAAAGAAAAGTATATTTAACAGCGTCTTTACAGCTGAAAACCAGTCTGTACGACGTATGAGCTGCAGTACATCATCGGTTAGTTTCACCAAAAATAAGCTGCTACAAACGGGATATGACTTGGGTGTTGTTGTGGATGGTGTTCCTGTCCACTTGAGGGAAACTGTAAAAAGTCTTGGGCTTGTGATTGACAAGGACCTGCGCTTTAGAGGTCATGTTAAGCTTATAATGCAGAAGCCATACACAGCTTTAAGCAGCTTTAAGGAGCTTATATCAGAATAGAACTATTTTGACCAGAGACGTAAGGAAGAGGCTCTGTGAAGCATTAGTCTTGAGCCATGTTAGTTATGCGGATGTGGTTTTTGGGCCATGTCTCGATGTTCGTTCCAGTTCCAGAATACAAAAAATTCAGAACTCTTGTGTTAGGTTTATTTGTGGATTGCGGAAGAGAGAACATGTTTCTCCTCAGTTGGTGGGGCTGGGCTGGCTCAATATATTTAGCAGGCGAAAATGGCGGTATTTGTTCATAGAGTCTTCGCAACGGGTTGTCCTCTCTATCTTAGACAGAAATTGAGGCATCGGGTAGATTTGCACGGTTTAAATACTAGAAATATTCACCTTTTAGAAATACCAAAGCATAGAAAGGCGATCTTTGAAAGATATTTCAGCTGTGCTGCAGTGAGTGTTTACAATTCGGCACCGCACGCTATTCAAAGCAGGTCAGTTAATGATTTCAAACTGATTTATAAGAAATTTCTACTCGGGGATGCAGCTTGACTTTTATTTTTATTCTTATTTCTATTGGTCCTATCTTTTGGCGATGGATTGCCGTTGTCTTCTCCTTCACTTCTGTACATTACGTTATGTTTGCTGTTTTGCTGATTGATTGTTGTATGTTGTATGTTTTCTTCTTTTTTTCTTTCATGTTATGTTAACTTGTATTTTTATTTTATATGATTATTATTATTATTATTTTCTTTTCTCTATAATGATGTAATGTCATTGTATGTATTTTTATTTAGTATTTAGGCATTACTTGAATGTTGCATTATTG
>CM032453.1:147692258-147819758 GCA_019049505.1 Pachyrhynchus sulphureomaculatus | reverse complement strand
CTGGTACTGATGTAATACCTGCCATAATATGCGCAAGCTAACTAACTAACTTCAGTTTTCTGTAGACTATTCAATCTATCAGAAAAGGGATATTTTCTACCTATTGGAAATGTGCATCAGTTTAGCTGATACCTAAAAAAGGCAAGAAAACCTTGCCAAAAAACTACCGGGCTGTCACACTGCTTTCAGTAATATCGAAAGGTATGGAAAATACTATCAATTAGCATCTTTTAAAATATTTAGAAGGATTTAACATTATTGGCGATCATCACTATGCCTTTTGTAAGCAAATATCAACTGTAGATCTTTTAACTTATAGAACACATGTCTGAACAAGGCCACTGAACATTTCGGAGAATCTCGAGCCGTCTTGCTAGATATATTCAAGGCATTCTACCGCGTTTGGCCTCAGAGAGCATTCTTTACGAGTAGCAGCCAACAGATTTTTTTGTAATACTTTCACTATCAACGCAGGTGTGCCCCAAAGCTCTAGAATATCTCCTCTTTTTCTCATTTACATTAACGATCTGCTGCAAAGTACCGGGAATCCAATCTACAGCTTTACAAGTGAGAGTACGTTTATTTATTCATTCGCTTTGAACGTTCGAATATCGGCTACTCATGGAAATATCGGCATACATCAGGAAGCCGTTTAGCTTAACAAAGACCTGGAGGAAATTTAATCTTCGGGTGAAAGCAACCAAATAGAATTTAACGCTACAGAAACTCAGGCGGCAGTTTCTTCTAAAAAAGTTAACGTTGCGGAACCCGGTAAAGTCATGTCAGAGCACTCCATACCTCTAGCATCATCTCTCCAGTTACTGGGAGTTTACATGGGAGCAAATGTATCTTTGCATGAACATATCACACATATAGCAAAGAGAGCTTCTCAAAAGCTGGAATACTATTTCCAACTAGAAAGCTTTATTTTTATTTATTTATTTATTTATTATCAATAAACGGGAAACCCCATTATAAAAGTTATAATATTCACTATATAAGTAATAACAACAGTACAGTAATAAGTATTTTAGATAGAGAAAAAAAAATGATATATCATCACAATTTAAAACACCTAATCTAATAAACAGGAAACATGGCTTGCCCTTTAAAGCCAGACAGCGAGCCTCCGAATGGATCAATGGAAGGATTATTATTTAGGAAGAGCAAGGATCTTGCTAATGGAGAATGAATTCCATAGTTAGTATTGTGATGACCGATGACAAATATCTCGTTTCTTCTTAAGCAACGTTCGGGAACCTTCAACTGTATCTGCCTTAAGAGGGGTGGACAATCAATAACACCATTCACCAATTTAAATATGGTGCAAAGATCCGACACCCTTCTCCTGTCCTCTAATGTTCGCAGACCAAGCATACTAGCAAGGGCTCCACTGTCACCAACCAACCCCAATCTATAAGAGCAATATCTAATAAATTTATTCCGGACATTTTCGATCCCTACGCTATGAACATTAAAGTAAGGTGACCACCGTTGATGCATATTCAAGGTGAGATCTTACCAGAGAACAGTATAGCTTCTTCATTGAGTCAACAGATAGATCTCTTCCGATTCTAAAAAGAAGTCCCAACATATAGAATGCCTTTCTAGACGTGCAAGAATAGTGTTCCCTAAACGACAACTGAGCATCCATTATGACTCCCAAATCCTTCAAAGAACTGACCTCATCACCAAGCTTGTACTGAAAGGCTATTTTATTCTTTTTCCTACAAAAGCTAATCGTACTACACTTCCTAGGGTTTAAAGATAATCCATTATCATTGCACCAATGCACAAACAGATTCAAGCTCTCCTCCAGCTTCATGCAGTCTGCCTCAGTCACAATTTCACGGTACAATTTTAAGTCATCCGCAAACAAGAGAAAGCTACAGTCAGGAAAAGTCTGACGAATGTCATTAATAAAGATGTTAAATAGTAGTGGAGCACAGTGCCCACCTTGAGGAACTCCTGAGGTCAGCTCGGTACTACCGGATATAAAACCTCCTATCCTCACTCTCTCTGAGCGTCCCACCAACATACTCTCGAGCTACTTTACAGAGCGTTCATGAAACCCCGTCGCCCTAAGTTTTGCTAACAGTTTTTTGATGATTGATATACTCCATAAGAACTGTTAATTTTGTACAAAACTTAAATTCGAGCAACAATGTAATGTTGCTCTCATGTTTAGGGTACTACACCAAAACATACAATGCATTTGTTGGATTCTAATTAAAAGTTCGCCTGATTGGAGACCCAGAACTCACCAAAGACCTTGGTACTTTGCAACATCGAAGAAAGGTACATGCTAGTAATATATGTCGCACTAATATATCACATCTGTATGACGTTCAGTTTGTTACTCCTCGTACTACACTTTTCAGGCAACCTTTTATATGAATAACATCGTCCCTTTGCAATAATTTGCCCAGCACATGTACTACGCCTATCAACGAGAAGAAGCTCTGGAGCCCCCAAACTTTGATGTTATGTGGTTAAAAATAACGACTCAACAAACCACAAGGTTTATCTGTATCTTGTATCGACCACCAAGTGATACCAATTTTCGAACACTTTTCGCTTCTCTTGCAGACACCATCGATCATTTACAAAGTAACTATCCAAGTGCCGAAATTGCCATCCTGGGCGACTTTAATGTCCACAATATCAACTGGCTCAAATATTCAAATACTACCGACGAACAAGGTCGTGAAGCTGAATTATTCTCAATCAGTTGTGGCTTAACTCAGCTTATTGACGAACCAACACGGATCCCTGATCGAGACGGGGAGTTCGCCAGTCTTCTTGATCTGTTTTTAACCACCAATCCGGAGATTTACACGGTCACCGTAAATCCGCCGTTAGGTTCTTCCGACCATAAACTGCTTTCGACATCGAGTATCCTGCCAATCAGTGACAGAGAGGCGCCTAGGCCGCGCAAGATTTGGCACTACAAATCTGCTAAATGGGAAGATCTCATGGAATACTTTCGAACTTTCCTTGGATGGACGTTTGTTTTCGATCCGATACCTCATCTGACTGCGCCAGGGAGGTCTCCGATGTTATTTTGGCTGGTATGGAAGCTTACATCCCTTTTTCGAAGAAATGCTCCTCCTACGGCAAGCCTTGGTTCGACCGAAAATGCAAAGAAGCTGTTGCTTCTAAACATATTGCCTACCGACAATGGCGTGAAAATCCTAACACCGTAAATCGAAACATCTTTGTTCATGCCCGGAATAGATGCAAGGGAATTATCGACGAAACCAAGGAGGCACACAATCAACGAATTAGAAAAAACAAACTTCTCGCTTGTCCCAACAATTCCAGGTCCTTTTGGGCAGTCGCTAAGGCAGTTAGTCAAAATTTTACCAAATCCACCATACCACCACTCACACGGCCAGATAATTCCATTGCAACCCCACCTATTGAGAGAGCGAACTTGTTGGCTGAACTCTTTGCTTCACATTCTACTGTCGATTTCCAAGGAAAAATACCACCTACTATTCCCATATTGCAGTCAAGGATGTCCGATGTTGTCTTCAGACAGCGCATCATAAAGCGTATTTTAATGAAGCTAGACACCAAGAAGGCTTCTGGCGCTGACGGAATACCTGCCATAGTTCTCAAAAACTGTGCAAGGGAACTAACACCAGTTTTCTGTAGACTTTTTAACCTATCCTACAGAAAGGGAATATTTCCGCCCTGCTGGAAATGTGCTACGGTTCAGCCGATACCTAAAAAAGGTAAGAAGACCTTGCCAAATAACTACGGACCAGTTGCACTGCCTTCAATAATATCGAAAGTCATGGAAAAGGTTATCAATGAGCATCTTCTAAAATATCTTGAACGATTCAATATTATTAGCGATCACCAATATGGTTTTCGTAAACATAGATCAACAGGAGATCTTCTGACTTATGTAACACATGTTTGGAACAACGCAATTGAACACTTTGGAGAATCTCGAGCGGTTGCTCTTGACATATCCAAGGCATTCGACCGTGTTTGGCACGATGGACTGTTGGCTAAGTTGCGCTCTTATGGTATGTCTGAAAGGTTCTGTTTGTGGCTCTCATGTTTCCTCAGAGAGCGTTCTTTACGAGTGGCGGTCGACGGATTTCTTTCTAACACCCTCACTATCAACGCTGGTGTGCCCCAGGGCTCCATACTGTCTCCTACTCTCTTTCTCATTTACATTAACGATCTGCTGGAAAAGACCGGGAATCCAATCTATAGCTTTGCAGATTACAGTACGCTTGTCTCTTCATTCACCTTGAACGCTCGGACATCGGCTGCTCAGGCGAATATCCGCAGACAGCAGGAGGTCGTTCAACTTAACAAAGACCTGGAAGAAATTCTATCTTGGGGTAACAGTAACCAAGTGGAATTTAACGCTACAAAAACCCAAGCGGCAGTTTTTTTCTAAAAAAGTTAACGTTGCTGAACCCGACATAGTTATGTCGGGGCACTCCATTCCCCTAGCATCGTCGCTCAATTTGTTGGGCGTTAGTTTGGGAGCAAATATGTCTTGGCATGAACATGTTGCAGGCATAGCAAGGAGAGCTTCTCAAAAGTTGGGAATATTATTTAGAACCAGAAAGCTTTACACCCCACAACAACTGTTAATTCTTTACAAAGCCCAAATTCGACCAACTATGGAATACTGCTCCCACGTTTGGGGCTCCGCTCCCAAACATACACTGCATTTGTTGGATTCTGTTCAGAGAAGAGCGGTCCGTGTGATTGGGCACCCGGAATTGACCGGCGGCCTTGATTCGCTGGAACATCGAAGAACGGTTGGCGACTTGAGTCTGTTCTACAAGTATTTTCATGGAAAGTGTTCGAAGGATGTAGCCCGCTTAATTCCTCCCAAAGCGGTGCATGTTAGAAATACACGTCGCGCTGGTGCTTCGCATCCGTATGAGGTTCAGCTTGTTACTCCACGTACAACGCTTTTCAAGCAATCTTTTATATGGAGAACGTCATCCCTTTGGAATAATTTGCCCAGCGCTGTGTTTCCCACCGAGTACAATTTACAGCGATTCAAGAACAACGTGAATCGCTTTTTTTTTTTTTTTTTTTTTTCCGCACTCGTGCCGCTCCTGGAGCGCTTTAGGGACTTCCCTGCAGCACGTGTGCTAGACCAATAAAAAAAAAAATAAAAAATATTAAAAAAAATTGTAACAAACTCTTAATTTTACTGATCAATTTCGTAATGTCAAATTTTCTAAATAACCCCTGTAAAACAGCATACATTGTAACATGCTGCCTCACTTTAAATGCTATTACAGCTACATAGTTAGAAACGTATTTTGCATTTTGCAATTCATGTATTTTAAAAACCTTCATGCAAAAATACCTCGAACGTTTTTACATGCATTTTTGAATACTTAAATTCTTAAGAGAAGGAGATTATAAACTTGGATATTAATAATAGCTGCAGTAAGAGCGATATAAAAATGTGGAATTTATTCTAAACATACAGCAACGTAAAACGTTATTTTCACATATGTAAAAAAAGTTGGTAAAATTACTCAGTTAGATTTCTCCTGGCGAATATAGTTGCAAAATAAATACAGGATTTGATTCTTTTATGTTTAAAAGTAACTTAATCCAAGATTCTGTACGTACACGATGATAAATGAGTAAGTTTCGATCGTACCTAAAATTTTTTTTATAATCAACTCGATACTTTTTTCTTCCGCATGTAAGTTAAGAAAAAAAAACTTTTGGATGACCCCCCTTTTAACCAGATTCCCTCTACTAGGTTGATTGGTTGTGCGATTGTCCTTCTTTGTGCACTGCAGCCTTTGGGTTTATTGTACTGCCCTCTCTTGGTTAATTGAGCATCGTCCATATCAAACCCCTCATCTGGTAATTTATCACCAAAATGTAGATCTTCGTAGAGATTATGCCTGTTCTGAGTTAAAGACGCACAATCATAAACCATGTCTGCATGTCATGAAACCATCGTCGATACCCATTTTATCCAAAAATATTTCCTCCCATGACACTGACCGGTGATCAATATCATCATTAGGTAGGGCTGGGTTTTTGTTAAACAAAGAACATCAGTTGATGTCTTTGGCCAGATCTTGCGAGCCAACGATCTAGATCCAACAGCCATGCAAATGACACAGCGTAATTTATAGCGGAAGCCAGCTGCTTCCACCCTTATTCAAGACATTCCGCAGTACATAATCACGTACAAAATTTTTTTGCTTCCACTAAAAACAAGGTGCCAAAAGACAAATAATGCTACTGAGACCACGTTAACCATAACCCATCCTCCTCTGCATACAATTTCTATTAAGATTGTAAGTAATGCAAAAAACCTAACATATAAGGTTTTAATACATTTTTAAAAATTATATCTTTCCCTGAATTTTATGAACTAAGTAACCTAACGCGGATTCACAAGTCGGGCAATTGATATCAGGTATCCTAATAATATATAATAACTAAGCCCTTAAACTCTTAAGTGTTAATTTTATCATCCGCCAGTTTGGGATCCAAACTGGAAAAAAAAACAGTGATATCAATCTGTTGACCTATGTTGGCTTTTTATAGACTGCTTTAGAGAGATGCATTTAGATGCATTCAATTTATATTGACTTCTCCAAGGCGTTTGGTAGAGCAAATTACATGGTTTTTCTCTCTTTTTGTTCACTCCTAAAGACTGGCGCTATATGTCAAATTTTCCATTTTCAATTTTTTTGTTATTTTAGGCAAACTTAGTCTCTATACTCTATATATTAATATATATATATATATATATATATATATATATATATATATATATATATATATATATATATATACATACATATATATATATATATATATATATATATATATATATATATATATATATATATATAATATAATATATAAATTTCTTTTAATTAGCATCTTGCATAGACTTCTCAAGTGAGAAAACTCGTTTTAATATTTTCCCCTTTTATACCACTTAAGTTTATTATGAGTTTTATTATTTTCAACAATTGGTTTATAGTAGTTACAGCATTTTTGACGCTTAGGAAATTATCCTCGAAAAATTTATTTTCGCGGGCACCGCAGAGAGTGTCAAAAATTACTGGCTGTTATGGAATGACTATGCAAGAGAATTCTGAGGATTCAGCCAATGCGATAAATCGGAAGCGATTTCTTCTTACTTCACGGCAATGCGCCCGCGCACATTGCTGAAATGGTGCTGCAATTTATTTATTTATTTATTTACGGGTAACTCAGTATAATAAAAATTCGATAAATAGAAAAATCAACAACAAAAAAATTACCTATACTAACTAACTTAACTAAGGTAATAAAAACAAAACAAAATTAAACAAAAAGTAAAGAAGTAAATATTAATGAATATAAAATGAAAGCTTAGAAAGCAACAACCGAAAGATAACAAACAAGAGACCAAGGCACAAAACACAATGCACAAACATCCACAAGTGTCAGCTGCCTCAAAGAGTCATCCCACAATATTCGCCTGAGACCACCAAGTGACACATTAAAAAAATCAACATTAGCCATATTGCCTCTGGGCGTGAAGCCGTGCGGTGGGGGAATGTAAGGCATAGCTGGATCTATGAACAGACTGTGAAAAGGTGCAATGACTTCTTGTATTTCTCGGTGGAACAAACAAATCAATTTGAGCCAAGAGATCAGGACAGTCCAGCTGAGAATTAACAGTCTTATATAGAAGCAACAGTTCCGCATTAGACCTTCTCACAGATAGCCTAGGGAGCTGGGTCACTGACCTCATGGCCTTTACAGAAAAAATTGAATGGTGGATATTAAGCTTCCTAGAAAGAAAACCCAAGAACCTATTCTGCACCAATTCAATTAAGTGAATAAGGCACTCATAATAAGGCACCATACCGGGGAACAGTATTCTAATAATGATCTCACCAAGGATTGATATGATAGACTCAATGTGTCAATATTAGAGAAATCCCTACTGGCTCTGCAGATAAAGCCGAGCATTCTAATAGCTCTATTGACTATGTAGTCACTATGTAGTCACAATGCAATTTTGGGTTTATTATTATTATTCGCAAGGAAACAAGTTTTCCTACTCTATCACCCTCCATATTCACCTAATTTGGCTTCCAGTGGCTTTCTTTTTATTTTTAGAGTTCCACACGGAACACTTGTAAGATCACTTCGGTGTCCGTCCCGACCGTCCGTCTGTCTGTGTGTCTGTCACATCCGATTTTCTCTGAAACTATTTGACATAGAAAGTTGAAATTTGGCACTAATATAGGAATTGATGGCCTCATCAGAGCCGTGTAGTTTTGAAATTTAAATTTTGACTTGACTTTTGGTGTTGAGTTTCGGATTGCGAAGTATGTGCATGTGAATCAAACGTCCGACAATAGTCAACTCGTTCAACGAGCATTATTACGGTATTGTTTCGATCTATTTAATTATTTTGTAGACTGCAAACGATAGAGACTAGAAATAAGGCCGAGTGTAGTGTTAGAATTAACACAATAAGTAAAAAAATTTAAAGGTTTACGAGAATAAATCAGTGAAATTGTATGAAGCCAACGAAACGATAAGCGACGACCTTGACCGTTTTACCGCGTATAAGGAACCAACGGAGAACGGTGATAAGAGGCATAAACGACAGTTTTTTTTCTTTTTCTCCCGTGTTTGAAAATGGAAAATACGAGGAGCACACGTAAAGTTTTTATAACAGAAATAACAATGGATAGCGATGATTATACATCAGGAGACTCGAAAAGAGGAAGAGTCGAAGAAAAAGAGCCAATGGGATTATTCAAAAAGAGTAAAAAGCTGATAAGAATACCACAGAAAGAGAAAAATGAAAGAGTAGATAAGACAGACAATTTGATAGAAATGATCAGAGAGCTAATGTCAGATATAAAGAAAATAAAACAAGATCAGAAGAGATACCAACAAGAGTTGAGGGAACTAAGAAAGGAGAATGAAGTATTGAAAGAGGAAAATAAGATAATTAGAGAAAACATGAGAAGTATGGATTTGAAGATGAGTAGGCTGGAAAAAGACAACGTAACGAATAAAACTGTAATATCGGGAATGAGATTTGAAGCGTATAGCCAACCAAACCTGAGAATGGGTATAGACCATTTTATGGAGAGGAGTATGGACACAAAAGTACAGATTAAAGATGTGATAAAGATAGGAGCAACTATATACAAGATAAAACTTAGAAACGCGGGAGATAAAGAAGCTGTGATGAAAAATAAAAAAACAAACTGAGACATCTAAGAGAGAGTTTTCATAAACAACGATTTAACAAAGGATGAACGGGAAATTCAAAAGAAATTGAGGCCTATAGCAGAGAACGAGAGAAAGAATGGAAAAAAGTGAAAATAGGATATCAAAAAATCATAATCGAAGGAAGAGAATATAAATGGGATATTAAGAAAGAAAAACTGAAAGAACAAATAAAGAACATTACGACCATCAAGTCAAAAAAACTGAGAAAAAGGACAGAGGTAGGTAGATTAACGATGACCCTGGCAAAGATAAAGGATACGGAAGAGAGGGCTAATGAAAGGAATACAAATAAGAAGATAATTAAAGAAATAGATAGGAAGAAGGAAATGGAAAATAATTATCGAGTTATTAGATTGAGAATACGGAATAATAGAGGTATAAAGGGAAAAAGAGGAGGAACTGACAGAAGAACAACAAATATATTATGTAGGAATCACAGAAACAGAAAGGAAAGGAAATGGATGCAAAAAATTAGAAGGAAAGGTCATAAAAGAAGAAGACAAAATTATCGAAAGATGGAGGGAATACTATAAAGAACTATCAGGTGGGAATGACATATCATACAAAAATCAACATAGAGACATAATACCGGAACAAGATACAGAACTCACACAAACAGAAGAAACTAATACAGAAGAAGCAAAAGAGGCAATCGGCAATTTAAGCAGCATAGAAAGATATAGAAGGAAATATGGAAAAAAATATAGAATAACTCAACTTCACGGGCCTTACGCTCCTAAAAAAGGGGTAGAAAGGCATGAGGATTAAGTAAGTAAGTAAGTAAATTTTGACTAAAGGGGTTAGTTTTGGGGTGTGAAATCGGAAGTGAAAAAAAAACTACCAGGTCATCGAGTAGGGTGTCAAATAAAAGTTTGTAAAAAGACGAGTTCAAAAATATTTATAATGTAATACTTGCGCACACTTCTATTTGTATTATTTTTAAAAAAGTGCGAAAAATCGCTGTCCTCCCTTCTCTCGAAAAGTACTGATCAGAACATTCTGAAAAAATTCTGGAATATTCTCTACAGGGTGTAGATTGAATGAAAATTATCACGAATTCATTACCTTTAATAATTTATCAGTTATATATAAAAAAAAAATTTAAGGTCATCAGTTTTCAGTAAAGATCGGAAAAAACTTTGGTGAAAATTCATTTGGGATGTGTTTAAGTCACTGATCATTTCATAATTCCGTAAAAAATTATTTTAAAAGCAATCAACGTACGGAACACTAATTGCACAAGTTCAACTTGCACTTGACTGATTATTTAAACAATGAAAGAGTTCAAATTTTTATCGTATGTTTCCTTCAAACTTAATAAACCAGAACTAACCTGCTCTCTAATAGATGTTAAATGCCTTTAATATTGTATATGGTGAGTATAATTTCATTTTTCTGTTAAATAAAATAAGCTTACATGTGCCTTCTTCAGAAATTTATTACAATTTATCTGACTTTTTTACACATTTTTTGACGAATAATTTAAAAGAAAATACTTGAAATATGAAACAAATTTGTAATACAAGTTTATCAATAATGCCAAATCAAATCTCAAAAAAAAACCTATATTTTCTTTTCATTAAAGTCATTTTGTCTTATTTTGCTTTTATGGTTAATAGGTTTTTTTGCTGCAGTACGCGAATGTATGAAGTTACTGTCTCTGTGCGATGTATAAGGGATAATTAAATTGAGTTTATAGTTTCAGGCAATATTCTGACAGTTTTTATTTATGTAACTGAAGAACAAATTCTCGTCGACGAAGATAAATGTTTTTAAATATGGGTATATAGCTTCTAAACAAAAAAAGCAAAAAGATAAAACCGGAGTCTAATGGAAAACATCGTTTTAAATTAAATTTTTTCGGATGGATGAGTTTTTACAACTAAATAATAAATGAAATTTTAATTTGTAATGGTTAAATCTAGATGGCGAAACGAAAAACTCTCTTAACTATGTTTATTAGCTGTACACATCTTGAAAATCAGTAGAAATCTCCCATTGTTACATTTTTTGACAGTTGCTTTAGTTCTAATTGAGGAGTCTGAGAGAGTGATACAAGAAACTTGACTACTGAGTGTCTTTGGGCGGGAAGGTGGTGAAAGAAAGCACTTAGATATCTATCCGTGTGAGCGAGCTTTCTATATACTGAGTCATGTCTGACCTTTGATTAATAAAAACATCCAGGCAAGGGGGAGTATTATTATTTTTAAGTATCAAAAGTGAAGTGGATATTTGGATCTAAACAACTGAGATGATCAGGAAACCTTGAAGAAATTCTGGACTTTGTGGGAAAATTACGAAACTGTCATATTGTTTCGAAAGTTTTGGTTTAAGATAAATAATGTCGATGGTTTGTTTTCCATAGTATTTCATAAATATGTTGGCAGTAACTGAAGAAAGAGGGAAACCCATTGCACTGCCGGATATTTCTTAAATACTTACACGTCCCTGAAAGGCATTTTTAAAACAGAGTTAGGACACCAGTTGCTAGGTTTTGGGTATGGAGGATGCTTCTGATAATCGTTAGAGTATCGGGAATGGGAACTTTGGTGAAGAGACAAATCAAAGCTGGCTCGTTCTACTAGACGAGAAGAGATTTTTTAAGAAAAAAACTTTCTGTTTTGCCGGTGAAAGGGTTTAAGACGGATGTCAGATATTTGGCAAGATAATATATTGGAGAGCCAACGGTACTGACAATTGGGAGAAGGGGAATGTTTGGTTTGTGAACTTTCGGAAGCCTAAAGAGGCGCCGAAGTCCTTGGGAGTAACGCTTTTTTTGGTGCCTCTGCAAGTAATGATATCTTAACTGCCGCTTTGATTAAATGTTCTATTGAAGGTGTTGGATCTTTCTTTAGTGGTCGGTATGAACCGTCAGATAGGGTTTCTTAAATTTTGCTGTGATATTCTGCTGAATCCATGACAACTGTAGAATTGCCTTATTATAATAATCAAATTCGGGTCCGACTTGAGGAATTTTAATGCCAGAGATTCTGATTTAGGAATGTTTGTGGGTCGTGGCTTAGACTTCTTGAGAATTTTGGCTATTTCGAAACGAATACAGCTTGTGATAGAACCTTGTATTAGAATTTTGCGGGGAGCCAATACGAACTTGTGGCCCTTGGATCAGACCGATTTTTCTGACTCGGAAACAGGCTGTGATGAAAAGATGGCTGTGTTTGGAAGTGGCTGTGACTGTGACTTAGGGGTCTGAGACGACCCTAGTTTCTGATAATTTTGAACATATTTTTTAGTGAAGGTGTTATAAAAATGGCGGGTTCTTTCTTGTATAAAATTAAAAAAGGTATACCAGTCGAAAGAAGATAAAATTGACGATATTCCCTGATAAAGAATATAAGGATATTTAATCTGGCCGTCGATATATTTGCAGATTTTATGTATTCTTTCGCCAGGAAGAGCGAAGCTTGTGCTCTATAGATCCTGTTGGCTGAAAATTTGGGACAATATTTTTGTCTCTACCTCGTGTTAGAAAGATGAGCGTGCAAAGCAGTTTTACTAATTTCAAGCGAGGGTCCTCTAGTTTTCTGCTTGAAGACACATAATACGATAAGAAACTTCCACAACATACGGAGCTTATATGTATAATTCTTCTGGATTTCTCTTGTGCCGATTGACAGCATTGAGCATCGCATTGTAAATTCAGAAGAATTTTAATTCTAAGCTCTGTAACCTGTGAAAGTTTCCATCAGAATTATTGTCATTGCTATTATTATTACAAACACTGAAATGTCTTTCGCAGTTTTCTTTATTCCATAAATTGCAAATTTTCATAAATTTGGCATAATTAGATACGATTCATTGATAAAGATCTGTAAACTGGCACAAGGCTCAATAAACGTAGGATGCGTGTGTCGTTACAACGTGATGCTGATACTCATAGCTATCCTTTCATGTACTTTGTCTATAAGGATATATTGCGTACCTGTTGTCGTAGCTAATATATTATTGCCTATTGATGGGTTTCGGTTTGTCGAGTTGGGATTGTGCGTAGCTTGTTTGCGGGTCAATGTCTCCCACTGGTCAGTTAAATTATCGATGTGTATTGAGGACGATTTGAAATATTTTAATATGGTTTTGGGGATGTACATAATCTAGAATATCTCTTATTATTCTGCATATTGTTAAGTAATATATACATTGAGGGTACTGCTTACTGATACACCTCTGCAACTGCAGAAATCCAATATATTTCATTTTCTGTGCTGAGCCCGAATTGTACTAAGTGACATGTGAATGTTGTTGGTTTCTTATTTTATATTATTGTTTTTGTTCTTCTTTCTCACATTTGGTTAATGCGGTTCCATGTTTCCACATTGTATAGTTTATTATTATTATTATATAACCTGGCCAGAGAACAGATGTATGGATTAAAAAAAAAGAAACGTAAGTCGAATAAGTGATTCTCGAATGATAAGCGTACAACGGACAGACAGAGAGACGTCGCATTTTATATATTATATACTTTACTACATGATATTGTTCTATATTTCATGGTTTAGACAGCGTATTGATTCACTATTATCGTCACTGCTTATTTCTTATGTTACCTAACGTAATAAAATATATCCTATAGCCTGGCAAGACAACATATGTATGTTTTTAAAAAAAGCACGTAAATCAGATAAGTGGTTCTCGAGTGATAAGCACACTAACGGACAGACAGGCAGACAGACAAAGAGGCGTTGTATTTTATATATATTATAGATTATAGATAACCTGGCCAGAGAATATATGTATGAATTAAAAAAAAAAACACGTAAATCGGATAAGTGGTTCTCGAGTGATAAGTGTCCTAATGGATAGACAGACAGACAGAGAGACGTTACATTTTATATATATTATATTCTTTGCTACATGATATTGTTTTATATTTAATGGTTTAAGTAATATATTGCAGGAGAACGCACTAGCGGCAAACTTTTTTCCGACTTGATTCACTATTATCGCCACTATTTATTTCTTATATTACCTAACGTAATAAAATATATCCTATATCCTGGCCAGAGAACATATGTATGTTTTAAAAAAAATAAGTGGTCTTCGAGAAATCAGCGCATTAACGGACAGACAGACAGTCAGACAGATAGACAGACAGACAGAAAGACGTATTTTATATATATTACAGATTACAGATAATCTGGCCAGAGAACATATGTATGAATTAACAAAAAACACGTAAATTGGATAAGTGGTTCTGGACTGATAAGCGCACTAACGGACAGACAGACAGGCAGAGAGACGTTGGATTTTATATAAAATATAGATATTCTTTGCTATTGCTATATTGTTCCATATTTAATGGTTTAGGAAGTGTATTGCAAGAGAACGCGCTAGCGGCAAACTTTTTTCCGATTTGATTCACTATTATCGTCACTGCGTATTCCTTATGTTACCTAACGTAATAAAATATAGCCTATAACCTGGCCAGAGAACATATGTATGTTTAAAAAAAAAGCACGTAAATCGGATAAGTGGTTCTCCAGTGACAAGCGCACTAACGGACGGACGGACAGACAGACAGAGAGACGTTGAATTTTATATCTATTATAGATAAGGTTTAAGTTACCACTAGCCAGTACATCGGCCAGCCAAATATAAATGAGTATCCTGCCTAGGTGCACTGTATTTATAAGTCAAAAACTCGTCATGCAGACAATGAAATAATAAACTCAAATAATAAGGAGATTGTTCAGTTTAGCTCTATGCACATCCTATATGAATGTGCGGCTTTAACTCTGAATAGACATAAAATGTTCGGACATCTACATCGTGGCAATAAATTACCATATGGAGGGTTTGAAAGAAAGCTCAAAAAAATCTTCTAAAGGGACGATGCTCTTGTAACCAAGAGAAGGGAGCACAGTAAGCCCAAAGGCTGCAGTGCACAAAAAGGCAAAATCGCCTAGCCCCACCTACAACCAACGAACCAATCAACGAGACAATCCCTATTCATATTACTTCATTCAATTTAAAATTATTATATAAACAGGTGAAGATCCACATCTGTTAAATTAAAATATGTCATTTGTTAAAAATACCCGCAGACATTTATGACGTACCGGGATTAAAGCAGTTTTATTGCTCGTATTTCAAATAATTACGTCATTTTATGTGATTATTTTTGGACCATAAAGCAGAGCTGTACGTTTGATTTACGAACATGATACCTTTGTAATAAATTACTAATTAATGAATGCTGCCTACTATAAAGTATATTCAGGCAGGATCATCTTATTGTGTTATAGCTGCAGTACTGTTAATTAGCAATGTTCATTAACTGTTTGTCCCTGGGAAACCACCAGCGATATCTAGATACATGTTGACGTCATGAGAGCTAACTAACAACTAGTTCTATCGGGTTGAAATTTACGTACATACTAGCTGAAATATGTTTAAACACGAATACTCATGTTATGTCACGTCATAAGCGACACTACGCAACAGTTCTGAATATTAAATTGTCCTTATTATTTTTTTTAGAAGTAAGAAATAAAAATTGTTCTTTTTAATTCATTATATAGATTTTTTTATTTTGTGGGTCTGTGATATCTATGAAAAACCTACCGTTCAGAAAATTATAATTTGGTAAAATAACAATATATATTTATTTAAATCTTCTAGGTCAGCGGCGAAGTTAAGACGGGCAACGGTAGAGATGCCGCAGCCGCCGCCTACAAGCCCATGATTCCCAGAGAACTAGCACAAGATTTTGCAAGACCACCACGATTAGATATGTTCCTGGATATGCCTCCGGCGTTAAGGGAAACTTGATTAAAACATAGTTGGAATCAAAACGATCGCTCTCTAAATATTTTTGTTAAAGAGGATGATAAACTTACTTTCCAAAGGCATCCTGTAGCACAAAGCACGGATTGTATAAGGAGAAAAGTAGGATTCACGAAGGTGAACATTAATAAAATTGTCGCAGATAAGCTAGAATAATTGAACAGTAAATATATCTTTGCATTAACTTTCAAGAGTCATTTTGAATGGCGTTAGTATAGTTGAAATATCTGATTTAATATTACTATATATATATATATATATATATATATATATATATATATATATATATATATATATATATATATATATATATATACATTTATATATAAATTAAATTTTTTGTTTCTTATAGTGTGTGCAGTATGGGGAAGTATGTTGGTCAACGGGACAACGCAGCAAGCATGCCGTAGTAGGAGTAGCAACTGCCAAAGTTCTCCTTCATTCTGTTGGTTACCAAAGTCTTATCGGTAGTACAGACAATTCCTGGGGCTGGAACCTGAGGCGCAACAAACTTTACCACGACTCGAAAATCCTGATAAAGAAATCGACTGTCAATTAAAAACTAAAATCCTCCCTTTCGTTATCTAATTATTCTCGTTTTTTTGATAGGAAACGTCCACAGACTAAGATTCTTCTAAACTTCTACTGTGTCGATCTATAGAACGTGTTCAAAGAACTGACTTCTTCGGAATCTCGCGTGAAACATAATCAGCACCTTCAATACAAACAAAACTCAAACGCCTTACTTCCGTTCTTCAATCAAACACCAGATGTCTTCGAAAACAAGGAGTTAAGCAGACTAGTCTCTTGGGATTCTAGTTCTTCTATATATTAAGAAAAGCGCCTTTGAAAACTCTGCAGAAACACAAAATATTAACATTATTCTCTACGTACCTTAAACCCACACTACATCTCAGATCAGTCACAGTATCCCATATAGCTGTGATAAAACCTACATTATTCCACTTTATCTCTTGCATAACACCAGCATGAAATAGGACACCAGATTTTCTTTGACCAATCAAGGATTGGTTGTTTGTTGTATGGGATGGATTTGTGGACATTGACGGAGGCGTCATGTAAGAAGATTGAAGCCTTTAAGTGTGGTTATAGCGGAAAATTTTGAAATTAATTTAGAGTGATCATTTTACCAATGAGGAAGTTCTAAGAAGAATGGGAAAAGACAAGGCGATCATGGTGAGAATAAAGATAATGAAGTTGGAATATCTCGAACAAGTCATGAGAAACGACGAAAGTGACGGCTTGCTGCAACAAATAATGCAAGGGAAGATGGAATGAAGGAGACGGCCTGGAGGCAAAAAACCTAAGAACGTAGTTTAATAAATCCACAATAATTTTGTTTTGAACAGCTGTAAACAAAGTACAGGCTGCCAGATTGATCGCCAAGATCCGGAACGGATAGGCACCACAAGAAGAGGGAAGAAGGATATTTGCAACAAATCCTGTTCCCATCCTAGGAAAATCGGAAGTCCATCAAAATAAACTAAACATCCAAACATCTTAATCGTGACACTGGTTTTTACCTCTCACCAATTTCAGAACAAATAATCCATGAAAGCCCGGGCCCATTTCACCTTTGTCCAGTAATATAACAGATGTGTGCAGGTGAAACTAAATCAGTTTCATCCTACACTCCGAAGAAGTTAATTCTCGGAACAAGTTCTGAAGAAGTCAGCAGAATGATCGGTGAAATATCAGTATCACTTTTTCAATTGACACAGTAGAGATCCACAAAAATTATACCTATCTTCTTATTCTTATTAAAGTAAAGTAATGATCATCTCAAGAACACCTAGACTGCAAACATGCATTCGTGTTTACGATTAATTAATAGTAACCCAATTTAAGTACCTAGGATGCTGGATGATCAATGATCTGAATCCTGAGGTTGAGATAGGAGTTCGCATTGAAATGGCCAGAGCTACTTTTCTCAAAATGAGACACCTCCTCACAGACTCCACTTTTTCTTTGGGTACTCATTATTGTTGTGCAAAAGTCTATATATATCCAGTACTTTTGTATGGAGTTGAGGCCTAGACCTTGAGAATACGCTAACTGAATCGTTTAGAGTCTTTCGAAAACTGTAGCGAATGGGTAGAGAGAGAAAATTAATTAAAAGACAGAAAACTCGATACTTGAGATATATCTATAGGGGCCCAAGATACTCGCTTCTCCGATTGTTGATAGAGGGCAAAATTGAAGGGAAGAGAGGTCCTAGACGCCGACAATGTTCCTAGTTAAAGAATATTTGAGCCTGGATAAGCCTGGACACTCATACTTGAAAGTATCCCAGGAGAGAGAATAATTCGCCGTGATTACATTCCAACTTCAGTAGTGGAGATGGCACTATAAGAAAAAGAAGAAGAATTAAGGACTACATAATACTCTTTTGTGGATAGCACAAAACATACCTAAAAACCTATTAAAAATAAATCTGTATTTAATCTCCTAACTATCTTTTTTTGTTAAAATTTGCCCTTCATCCTTTTTTTAACTATTCTGTTTTAATTCGTTAATAATAACTCGCAGTTATTCCCAGGATCATCCATGTCCGGGCTGCTCTATATCCGAACGTCTAGCCTGTTCTGTTGCAGCTCTGGGAGCGTGTAGATCGACACAAGCCGCCGACGGTATAAACGGACTCAGTGGGAACCGTGACACCACGTAACACGACACATATACACGTAGATCGTCGGTCTGAATATATTCAGGGATGTTTTGCTAAGTTAGATATAAATGAGTATTGTAAAAGATTTTAATAAACTGCTTGCTGTAAATTAAATGTATCAGCAGAAATTGTCTTTTATTGAGAAATAAAGTGTATACAAAATAAGGTTAAATAGGTATAAGGTACAAGGTCAATAAGTTGTTGAAAAATGTTCAAAAATCAAGGAGACTGAACAAATAAAACTCACACTATAAATTTATCTACTCCCATTTTCAAAACCCTTATTATATTCGACTTCTAGTAGCTTCTTTTTGCTGACACCCACCTGTGCGAGACGGCCGCTCGTACGTAGGAGAGAGTGAGTTTCAATTATATAAAATACTGCTGAGTATGTTTCTTTATATTATTTCGGCATCATCTAATCTTGTCTCTGCTTTTACCTAACGTAGGAATAGGAAACGCTAGATCCTATAACAGTTGCTGAATTAAATAAAATTGGTTTCGTTAATCAAACAAAAGCGTTGTAGTTAAATTTAAGACAACGGTTTGTTTATTAAAAAAAACAATATAGAATGGGTGCTTGGTGCTGAAAAGGTAAAGAAAATTTTTATGACTACTGTCTGAAATGAGATAAATAATAAATCAGAAGAAAAACTTCCGTCATGGTAGATATTTAGTTGTAAATATCGATACAACTGCATTTCCAACGTCATTTCTTAAACGAATATTCTAGAATTTATCATTTTCATTATCAAATTTACTACCTAAAAGGAGAAAGTTACGTAGTTCATACCCAGACAAACTAATATCTAGATATTAAATTCAGTTTTACAATTGTAATAATTATATATAAAAAAAATTGCTGGTATTTTTAATTTTCCCTCCTTGGTTGCAACAGAACTAACCTCTGGAAACCAAAATATACACCAGCATCAAGCTGCTTCTCATACGGTAATGACAATTCTACGGTGAAATTCTGATCGAATCTTGTATGAATCGATCTTCTTACTCCCCCAACATACTTCTTGTTATAATCGTTACAATTTATATCATAAATTCCACTTCTATCACATTCGTGGGTTAAATTCTTCGGATTTTTTTAAGTTATCTGATGACTTATAGACTAACGTCAGGCCTACATTATTAACTACATTATTAAGTCTCGGGTATATTTTAGATTATACGATATTGAAAAACATTTCGTCTTATTCTGCTCACAAGTAAAAAAGATGGAAATATGAACATTAAACCGAATCTCATTTTTTTTTTTTGACATAACCATTGATTCTAACTATATTCCTAATACGATTCCTTTCATTTCTGAATCCGACTTCATTCAATGGGAAAGTGATTAAACGATGAACGGAAAAGTGTAATGCGGTAAGTATATGTTGTTTACACTGAAATGAATCGTTAGGAATATATCTATCTATTACGGTATCTGTCCTATTTCCTAATTTATTATTATTTTTAAAAACTAAAAGTGCTAGGAATGGTAACTGTTCGCTGTTCTCCATTTCAGAAGTAAATCTAATTATATCGTTTCACTGCTACTTAATTTAAAAACAAGATTTTCTAAGTTTGATTTCTTGTATCGAAAATCACGAATACATGATCCTCATGTCTATATTCCTTTGGAATAATTTGCCCAGGGCTGTGTTTATTACCGAGTACAATTTACAGCGACTCAAGAACAACGTGAATCGCTTTTTCCGCACACATGCCGCTCCTGGAGCGCTTTAGGGACTTCCCGGTAGCACGTGTGCTAGACCCATAAAACAAATCATACTCTCGGAACGTGTTCAAATTTTTGACAGGCCTCGGTTTTCAACTTACTCATGAATAAATTTGCCACGAAGGGTAACAAGCAATTACCCATCGCTGAGCCTTCTTTGTCAACATAAAATTGAGTATCCCATTTGAGTAAATCAGAAATAGTTTTTACTCTTAGATGTAGTCGGTCGTCGCTCCTGATATCGCCTACGTGGTTATCGAAAGGAGCGTCAGGGGCAAAAATAAAGTATTTTGGAGTAGTGGTGATAGCTGTTGTATAGTGTCATTGTGCCAAAGATTCCAAAATCCTAACAAACAAGAGGAGAGAACTTGCAGTATTAGCGTAACATAATAGTAAGATACAATAAATTGTATCGCTGGCCGGTGAAAGCCTAAAGTTTAAAAGCATAATTGCCCTCCATCGGGAGCTTTTAAGGCCACTTACCCACTAATATTTGTCTAGCTAAGCTGGCAACAATTATTGCGAATATTAATGTTCCACCCTATGTATATAAAAATTAGTATGGAAATCCCAAGATATAATATCCTGCCTTTTTGCTTTTTCAATGGGGCAATAAACAACCCTCTTAAGATTTTGTGCATAGTTGCCAGGTATTACGATAAACGTATTTCTATTTTACCTGCTTTGTATACCGCCCTCACCTGCACCTGCAATCAAATTGGATCTATTTTTACCTATATTTTTACTACCTGGCAACCCGGTTTGGAGCCCTTTAAGTATTTGATAATATAGGCCTAATGACCACAAGTCCCCATTAAGATTCGAAGGATACTTCTTATTATTTTTATTTTTAGTTTTACTTGCAACTTAGAACGTAACGGTTCTATTTTAAATATGCGGCGTCCATGGAAAAATTGCGATAGTGGATATCGCAAGAGAAAACGTTTATCTCTTGAGGCTAAACAAATAGCGAAAAATGTTTACGACTGTTTGGTAAAAAGAAATTTGAATAAACAAAGTGCTTTGCAAGAAACCAGTGAACTAACAAAAACCACAATTTCTACGATTAAGGGTATTGTAGGAAAACCATCACTCAGGAACAGGAAAAGAACGGAAATATTTTCAAATGCATCATGTAGACGACTGTGAAAAAGACGTCATCAGGAGAAAAATATATTCTATGTATGAAGAGAAGTTGGTGCCGACACTAGACAAAATAAAATTAAGACTGGTACAGGACGGGAGCAATATACATTGTGGCCGATCAACCCTTCACAGAATTGTCTTAAGAATGGGATTCACGTTCCGACAGGATCTTCTATTTTGAGATTTTCCATACTAATTTTTATATACCTAGGGTGCAACATTAATATTCGCGCTACCTGGCAGTAATTGTTGCCTGCTTAGCTGAACAGACATTAGTCGGTAAGTAGCCTTAAAAGCCTCCGATGTAGGGCAATTATGCTTTTAAACTTTAGGCTTTCACCGGCCAGTGATACAATTTGTTGTATCTTACTACTATGTTACGCTAATACTGCAATTTCTGTTCTCTCGTTTGTTAGGATTTTGGAATCTTTGGCACCATGACACTACACAGCAGCTATCACCACTACTCCAAAACACTTTATCAACAAAAGGCAAGTAGTGATGGAGTCTCAAAGATTAGGAATCTTGCGATATACTTATTTACAAGAAATTAAAAAGTATCGATCAGTGAATTGGCCAATAATTTACCTTGACATGGTTCGATACCCATGACACTGCAAAAAGGGTGGGTTGACAGCAGTACCAAATGTCAGAGTAACGCACCTTCAAATAAAGGTAAACGAATAACCATTTTGCAAGCTGGATCTGAAAAGGGCAGTCTACTATTATCTGCAAAAAACATACAAGATTCTAGTTTGGACTATCACGAAGACACGATCGCAGAACTTTTTGAAAATTGGTTTCAAAATTCCCTTTTACCAAATGTTCCCGAACAGAGTGTTATAGTTATGGACAATGCAAGTTACCATAGTCGCCTACTAAATAAGGTTCCTAATGCAGCCAACACCAAATCGGAACTACAGGAATATATGTTAGAAAATGACATTTATTTTAACTTTAGTTATAAAAAAGTGATCTTTTGGATGCTTTGAAAGACTATAAATTGAAAAAGAAATATGTTTGTGATAGTATGGCTGAGAAAATGGGACATACTGTTTTGCGGCTTCCTCCGTATTATTGTGTGTTTAATCCAATTGAACATATTTGGCATCAAGTTAAATTAAAAATAAGGGCACAAAATGTTTCTCCTACTTTAAGTGTGTCAATGATTGAATTAGTAAAAAAAGTTATAAATGAAATACCTTGTGAAAGCTGGAAGAATTCCATTCAGCACGTTGTTAAAGTTGAAGATTCATACATTTATGTAAATAATATAAAACCACTGATAATTACCTCCGCTGATGACAGTGATAGTGAAACCGAATTAGGCTTAAGTTGAAATATATTTTTATTTATACAATATGTCCCCTCTTGTAAACCCCATTCATTCAAACTGTATATTTGTACTTCTTATCCATCTATAAATAAATATCTCCAAAAACACTTATAATTTTATTTATTTGCATTAATGAATAAAATTATTAAATCCGTCTCTACAACCTAGCTTAAACGAAAGGTCAGAATTTTTATATTTCCCACTTAAAAGGGCAAAAATCAGTATCTTATATTTTGGGACAGGCTATATCAACTACTAAAAACAAACAACATTTTACCGTATCACGGTCAATCAGCAGAGGAAGGTTGACAAACAAGATAACAGAACTTGCAGTACTTATTGCGGTACCAGCGTAACATTGCGGCAAAATACAACAAATTTTATGTGAAAGCCTAAAGTTTAAAACCGTATCTGTCCTCCATCGGGGGTTTTTAAAGCCATAGGTCGAGAAAGAATTGTCCAGACAAGCTGGCAATAATTACTGCCAGGCAGCGCGAGCGTCAGGGTTCCACCCTACCTTCGGTCCGTAACCTTAAAAGCATCGACGAAGGACAGTTATCATTTTAAACTTTAGGCTTTCACCACGCAGAGATACAATTTGTTATACGAGGCTGGTTTGAAAAGTCCGTGCAAAGTCCGAGAGATGGCACCACCGGCGCGTATCGAGGTCATGTTTAGTTAGTAGCATCTCTTGAATGAACGCCAGTTTCAGCCATATTGGTCTATTTCTTTGTGTTTGGCATTCGTGTGAATCAAGGAAGTCGAGTGATTTTCAAGAAATTGACGAAAAAGAATTTCGTGTGGTGATTAAACATTACTTCATGAAAGGCAAAACGCCTCAGGAGACTAAAGAGAAGCTTGATAAACATTATGGTGACTCTGCCCCTTCGATTAGAACAGTTTATAAGTGGTTTCAAAATTTTCGGACTGGCCATATGGGCACAAGTGACGCTGAACGTTCTGGACGGCCTATGGAGGTTACGACTCCAGAAATCATTGATCAAATCCATGATATGGTGATGGATGACAGAAGAGTTAAGGTGCGTGAGATTGCTAGTGCTGTGGGCATCTCGACTGAACGGGTACATAATATTTTGCATGAACATTTGGACATGAGAAAGCTATCCGCAAGATGGGTGCCGCGATTGCTCACGCTTGACCAAAAACGGAATCGTGTGAAGTGTTGCAAGGATGGTTTGCAGCCGTTCCAGAAGAATCCGGAGGACTTTAAGCGTCGTTTCGTCACTGTGGATGAAACATGGATACATTACTATACTCCTCAGACCAAACAACAATCTAAACAATGGTTACCAAGGGGAAATCTGCACCAAAAAAGGCGAAGACCGTTCCTTCGGCCGGAAAGGTTATGGCGACTGTCTTTTGGGATTCGCAAGGGATAATCCTCATCGACTATCTGGAAAAGGGTAAAACTATTACAGGTGAATATTATTCATCGTTATTGGACCGTTTGAAAACCGAGCTGCAAGAAAAACGCCCACGATTGGCCCACAAGAAAGTCCTTTTCCATCACGACAACGCACCAGCACACACCTCAGTTGTGGTCGCAAAATTAATGGAAATAGGATTCCAACTCGTTTCACATCCCCCCTATTCTCCAGACTTGGCTCCCTCGGACTACTATTTGTTCCCCAATTTGAAGAAATGGCTGGCGGGACAAAGATTTTATTCAAACGAGGAGGTGATTACAGACACTAATGGATATTTTGCAGACTTGGACAAATCCTATTATTCGGAAGGGATCAACAAACTAGAACATCGTTGGACGAAGTGTATAAGCCTAAAAGGAGACTATGTCGAAAAATAAAAAAGGTTTACCCCAAACACATAAGTAGTTTTTATTTTTGCACGGACTTTTCAAACCAGCCTCGTATATTAGCGCAAAAAAAACGTCAGATAAAAAGATATATCAACTTTCTATTAGTAAGACCGAATACAGTGGTTTTAAATAAATATTTAAAAACACTTGTGTTGGTTAAAAGGAAGGCTACTTTCAGGAGGTACTTTACCAATTTACCAAAACGGATATTTGATTGATAATATCAACGGTTAAAAACAAAGTACGTGACAACATCTAAAAGACCCCTTTTTATATCCCGCACATTTATAATAAAAAAATAGAAACAAGTTCAGAAATATGATATTATTTAATTCATTGAAACCGTGGGATTTCGTTACATTCGTCCAATAAAAATGACACTTGTTTAACAAACACTGTTGCCATATCATTTGTAAGTGCTGATATCTATTATGAAAAACCCTTTATAATACGGATTTTCGCAACTATCTATTCTACTAACGGATTTTTATTTCTACTCGCGTATGTCCGTAAATAATTTATAAGCTGAACGCGTGAAAATATGTATTTAGACGGGCCCATAATAAATCGTTTTTGTTCCAGCAGCCATGTACCCGACAATTTACGTTCCGTTGATTAAAAAACAAACGAATGTTGACAAAGATAAATCGTATTAAAAACATTGCTCTCGGACAAATACACAAAGAGATTTCTCCGCCCTACCGTTGCCTGCCTGCCGGAAAAAAACGGCTCCTTTCCCTACAAGCTTTTGTAAATCTTTTAATTATACTTCCTGTTAATTAAATTTAATATGTACAAGATTAAAAAAAAACATATTTTTGTTAAACTTGCTTTATTTTTGTTGTTCTTAGTCTAAATCAGATTTAAAAGTATAATTTTTTTTTAAAATAAAGTTCTGGAAAATGTATATCTTATTTATTAAAATTTCGACACCTTTTAGTAGGAATACCTTTCATTTTTAGTGTTTAGTTCGGAACACTTATAAGATCACTTCGATGTCTGTCTGTCTGCCCTTCTCTCTGTCACACCCGATTTTCTCCGAAACTATTTGACATAGGAAGTTGAAATTTGTTACTCATATAGGAATTGATGGCCTCATTAGAGCCGTGTAGTTTTAAAAGTTAATTTTTAATTTAAGGGGTTAATCGAGTGGGGTGTCAAATGAAAGGTTGTAAAAACACAAGTTCAAAAATAAATATAATGTAACTTTTCTTCGTATTATTTTTAAAAAATCGCGAAAAATCGCTGTCCGCCCCTTATTTTTTTTTCTCAGATGTTAGAACTTCTAAGATCCATCAATCCCAGAGGGTAGTTGCCCGCTCCTAGGGATGATTTTGGACCTTTGTAGGAAAATGCTATAGTTGTCTTGAATGCTTGGCATAATGAGATAAAAGTGCTTGATTCTTTCAAAATTTCATTACCATCCGTGTGAATCATTAAATGGTAGGGGTAGTTTCCACCACCATCTAAGGGTAGTAGCGAATCTACTCCATATTTGTTTACTCTGTCTAAAACTACAAAAGCTTGAACTTTTTTCGTCGTTATTGAAACTTATAAGATATCTCCGTAGATGGGGGTGATTTTTACACCCTATAGGGGTAAGTCTCAACCCTTTAAAAGTAATGTCTAGTTATCACACCAGTTTTAGAGATTTTATCCTAAGAACTAGAAGAATTTGTCCTTTGTACATGTGCTCACGTGCGTTATTTGAGTTTTAGGGGTACTCTTCACCCCTATAAGGGTGGATTTTAGTTTAATTAATAGAAATAACTTGCTGTGGTTTGAATGCATGTTCTCTTCTCTAGACTATAAAATATCTACCATTTTTCACACTTCGTTAAGAGTCCTTACATTATTATTATAGTTATTAATTTTGGCCAAAAAAAAAAAAAAAAAATGACACGATAAATCTTTTTTTTAACTATGGATTTGAATTCAGCGTCGAAACACAATCGGGTACATTTGCATTCTCTTTTCACCGAAATTCTTGTTCACAAATATACCGAGTAGGAAAAAATAAAACAGTTCAGACAATCAAATAAAACAACTGCCAGATCGTGTTAACTATGTTAAGAACAAATAGAAAACCGAAAATTTTGGTCAAAAACACTTAAAAATAATTCCATGCTAATTAAGAGGGACCTTCAACAAGTAACGAGACAAACAGTGGGACAACTAATAAATATTTTTAAATGAAACTTTCTGGGAGTCAAGTTGGCAACCTTGGCGAAGGATTTAATAAGCTCTTTGAAAAAAAGAGTGGTAAACATAACCTTATTTGTTTATTTTAAAATGTCAGCTCCGCTCGAAACGTGTACGTTAGAAGAACAACAGATTTTGTTATCTGAAGCAATTGCGACAATTGCTGAAATCTGTAATGTCAGTACTGGAATCGTGCACTCCATCATTTATGATAAGCTAAACTATCGCAAAAGAGAGCTGATTCAGGATCATAAAAACAACCGAATTCACATTTGTTCTGATGACGGATTTTAACAAAAAAGATATATGAAACCATTGTGAAAAGTATCACATTATGTACCTGTAAAGTGTGGCCTCTGAAGGAAAGAGCATTAGCCACGCTGAGAGCAACGGAAATGGACTTCTAGAGAAGAGCTGCAGGAATATTCAGAAGAGAAAGAGTCACCAAGGAACGTATTAAAGAAATCATGGGAATCAAACAAAGTATTACAGACGACATTGTAACCATACCACTTATATGCTTTGGACACATCCAAAAAATAGACGAAGATCGAATCCCAAAACAAATATTAAAATGGCAACCAGAAGGCAGGAAATAACTAGGGAAACGGAGAATACATAAGTTGGAGAGAAGGAATACACACACATAATAAATAAACTCTAAGTAACCCAAAGAGCAACGGAGAGGAGAACGCTAAATATTAGACTCCAAGATCACAACATCGAGATACGAAGAAGATCAAAAGTGACAGATGTAGCGCAACGAATATGCATATTAAGGTGGAAATGGGCGGGGCATATCGCAAGGCTGAATCATAACAAATGGACATGCCATATAGTTGAAAAGATGCGGAGGTAGACCACAGGCAAGATCGATGGATGACATAAAAAGATTAGCAGGACACGATTGGATGCAAAAAAGAAATAACAAAGCTCATTGGAGACAATTTGGGGAGGCTTACATCCGACTATGGATGAAATAAGCTAATGATAACAATGATGATGATGATTCATAGGAGAGCTATTTGCCCGATTAGAGATTTAGAACTCACTTTGATACATCGAAGAACCGTTGACAACTTGAGTCTCTTTTACAAGTTTTTTCATGGAAAATATTCTATGAATGTAGCCGGTTAATTCCTTCCAGATTGATCCATGCTAGGACTATACGTCGCGCTAAAAATTCTCATTTGTATAAGGTTCAGCTTTTCACACCTTGCAACCCTCCTTAAGCAGACTTTTATACGGAGAACCTCTTTCCTTTAAAATGATTTGCCCAGGACGGTGTTCCTCTCTGAGTACAATTTACAGCGATTCAAGACCAACATGAATCGGTCCAGTAAAGCTTTAGCGATATCCCTGCAGCAAGTGTGCTATACCCATTGAGAAAAAAAATTTTCCTTGGCAATCACAAAATTGGAGCATGAACGCATACAAAAATATTTCCGGATCTATACGCACACCCAAGAGATTATACAATGTAATATATACACATGTATATTGATCTAACCGGAGGAAATGTACAAGTAAATATAGGAATTTGCATTGACGAATGGATTGCGGTTTCGCGTGTTAAATTAATAACAGAAATTAAGGAGACGCTCCCAGTTTTTGTGGTTATTTGTAATGAATTACTTAGGGTTTGTTGGAATTTAGATTTGCTGTTAAAGCAACTTCAATAATTAATGGTCTCTAAGGGAAAAGGAAGAGATTCAAAACTTGCCACAGTTATAACAGAAATAGCGTCATAAAACTCCTCACCAGAATATCTTAAAAATAATTCACATGTGTTGTAACTAACTATGGAGTGTGTGAACGGTTAAAAGCTGGAAAAACATCCATCATTTTTCCGCTGCACAACAAGAATGCTACAATGCCACGCTCTTACATGTGCGCAAGGTAATGTATATTCTACATCAAAGATTGAAACCACCTCTTTTCTTTGAATAGCTTTAGAACAAACAAGTTTTACAAAAAAAACTTCAATACTAGAACGTAGAGCCACATCGCCTGTAGTCCGACAAAAAAAGCGAGAGCCTATTATTATTCGTTCTGTTCACCTTCAAATAGTGTTTAGTAGCAACACGTAAAATAAGCTTCGTGAAGTATTGTAACATTCATTTTTTCTAAATTGTAAGATTATGTCCCTAAATGGTTTTTTTTTTTATACATGCCGTAATTGTTAACTTAAGTTTAGCAGTGTAACTTATCTGAATTTTATTACATTTTTCATATTAAGTTGAGCAGTGTAACTTATAGAACATGCGAGTCGTCGATATAAATCGAATATATCTTGGATATGTGTGCATTCTCAGTATCAAGAGCGTCCTCCGTCCTTGTCTATGACGTTTCAAGTTCAACACTCATATCTCATTTTTATACTCCTGAAGTAAACTAGTTAGTTCTAAAGATTTCGCTTCGTCGGGAGGAGAAGGGTTTGATATAAAACCGGACATCTTGTTCAGTTCAGGGTTTTTTCCGTCTTCGACAAAAATCCTGCCGATCTTAAGACATTTAGGGTCAAGTTTTGATCGGTCAGCCAAATGGAAGCCCAGAGGGTAGTGTGTGGGGTAGTATTGTGATAAGAAACCCCCGCGAAAAGGCCAAGCTGAAAGTCGGCAAGTATAACTAACTTAGGTCCTTCTCGCAATGAGTGTACGCGAAACTATTTTCCAAGTGTGTTTCTAAAATTATTTTCCTCCTGAAAATTAATTTACACGTGTGTTCCTGAAAACTATTTTATACGTGTGTTCCTGAAACTAGTTTTCCAGAAGTTAATCTGGGACAAACTTTTAACACAGTACCATCTTAAAGCCGTTCTCTTAACCAAAAATAAGTGGTATACGAAAAACTATTCAAAATGCTTCAAACTTTTAAGTCAGAGACTGTCTATGAACGTGTACATTTTTCATCACATAAAAGGTTATTGATTTAGATTATTTAATCATAAGGGTGGATTTAAAGTAAAAATGTCTCTCTATGTTAATATATTTTACTTTGTTTTAACGTAGTGTTTCACTGAACTCCCGTTCTATTTTAAAGGACATATAAGTTGTACCTTATTTAATTATCTACCTACGACTAAATATCTCTTCAGTATTTTTTCATTTTTTCAGCTGGATTTAAATTCTCTTTTTTATTATAAAATGAATGGTGAACGAAATAGTACAACTGATGTAGAGATCATGTTCAAAAGGTGTACAAAAATTACCTCTTCCCCACATCTCTACTAGTAAAACGAGCTAGCAGATTTATTTTTGTTCCTTAAACAAATTCAATATTAATATCCTATCAATATAATCTCAAAAATAAGGATATACACAAGAGGGCTAGTGGGGGTTCTTATATAATAAATAAGGTATTTATTTAAAAATAACGAACCAACACTACAGCATTACAATCTATAGGTGTCCCAGAATATTTTGTTCTATAATAGCACAGTTACAGTCCAAATAAAAGAAATTATATAAAAAAATTGTATAGATGCAACAAGGACGTATTTTATGGGATTTTGCCCTCCCTTTTACAATATTTACAGTGGATATAAAGGGTGGGCCATCTGCTGATTTCTTTTTGAAGTACTTGTTATTTTCACACTGTTAACACAAACGCGCCTAAAATATTGACAGATATTCAGTGTTAAACTGCCGTGGTACGAAATGGATCGATTTATGCTTGAACAACGCTGGAAAATATTAAAAAATTATGTCCAAAGTGAGTGTCGCGTTGCAGGAACTGTGCAAAAATTAAAAATAAAATGGTCGAAATCAAGCTCCTTTAGCATCTGGTGTAAGGAAACTGGTAAAAAAAGTTAGTAAAACTGACATGCTTATTGATAACCTAATCGTCCTACTCGTCCAATGTGTACAGATAAAAATATTGCTTATGTTGCCTAAAGTGTGCGTCACAACTCAAGAACCTCAACTCTCTAAGGAAAAGTTTGCATACAGAATAATTTGCTTTTAAGGTCCAACTCATTTACAGGTGTACAAGTATGAAATGCGGATTTCAGACAACAGATGCTGCACCAATGCAGTTTGTGCTATAAAGATTTCACACTGCGCCATTTTGTTGTGTCATCAACAAGTGTCAGACGCGCACGAGTGATAAATTAGAAAAGTGTGTGCATAGTGTTGTGTTGTTGTGTTCAATATGTCGAAATTTATACCGAACAAAGAGCATTCGCGGACAGCATTAATTTTTTGTTTTCATTTGAAGAAAACTGCTGTTGAATCATATCGATTACTTCGAGAAGCTTATGGTGAACATGCTCCATCGCAAGATACGTGTGAACGATGGTTTCGGCGTTTCAAAAGTGGTGACTTCGATGTTGCAGAAAAGGAACGTGGAAAACCGCCAAAAAAAATACAAAGATGTGGAATTGCAAGTATTGTTGGACGAAGATGATTCGCAAACACAAAAACAACTCGCCGAGCAATTGAGCGTTAGTCAACAAGCTGTTTCCAATCGGCTATGAGAGATGGGAAAGATTCAGAAGACCGGTAGATGGGTACACATGAGATGAACGACAGGCAAATGGAAAAAAAGCGCAAAAACACGTGTGACATTTTGCTCGCCCGGTACAAAAGGAAGTCGTTTTTAGCGTCGTATAGTTACAGGGAATGAAAAGTGGATTTATTTTGAGAATCCCAAGCTCAAAAGTCATGGGTAGACCCATCCACATCGACCGCAAGACCGAATCGCTTTAGCAGAAAGACGATGCTCTGTGTTTGGTGGAACCAGAGGGGCCGATTTGAACCGTTCGCTGCTTGAAAAAAGGCCAGAATACCGAAAGAGGTAACACAAAGTCATTTTTCTTCATGACAATGCTTCATCACATACGGCAAAACCAGTTCGCGACACGGTGGAAGCACTCAGCTGAGAAGTTCTACCCTATGCGGCTTACTCACCAGACTTGGCTTCTTCCGATTACCACTTGTTTGCATTGATGGGTCAAGCACTTACTGAGCAGCGTTTTGGTTCGTACGAAGATGTGAAAAAATAGCTCGATGAACGGCTCGCAGTAAAAGGGGAAGATTTTTACCGACGTGGTATTCACAAATTGCCCGAAAGATAGGAAAAATGTATAACAAGCGATGTAGCATACTTTGAATAAAGCACTATTTATCATTCTTTCGAATTTAACATGTTTTTTTTTTTTAGAAAAAAAATCCGCATTTCATACTTGTACACCTGGTAAATATGGAAGCAAAGTGACCATCCGCTTCGTTATCGCTTCTCTGTGTGGGCTTCAAATAAGTTAAGAAATGACGTCGATTTTATTAGCTAAATCATCTTTTTGGATGAAGCTCATTTTCACTTTGAAGGATATGTAAAGCAAAACTGTAGAATTTGGGGTTTTGAAAATCCACACGTAGTCGTAGAAAAGCCGATACATTCTTAAAAAGTGACTGTTTGGTGTGGTAGTATTATAGGCCTTTTCTTCTTTGAAGATAAAGGTAACAACTTTTTGATGAATAGGATATGTTACGAAGACATGACAACTGATTTTCGTGGCCGCAATTAGATAATTTGGAGTTGAAGAAGCTTAGGTTCCAGCAGGACGGCGCAACATGCCACACCAGTCGAGAAACTATCGATCTTTTACGCAATAGGTTCGGTAATTGTGTGCTTAGCCATTTTGGAGATGTGCCATGGCCACCGTGCAGCTGTGATTTGACGCTGTTAGACTTTTTTTGTGGATTAAGAACTATTATTACCGTAATACTTCCCAAAAAATACACGCACCTAAGAAAAATATCCACCAAGTTATTCGCCAAATAGAGCCACAAACCTTAAAAAATGTGCTGAAAAATTTGGTTGACAGGATGGGCTACTGTCAGTTAAATGAAATTAATTGGAAGGTTTACTCTTTCAATAAAGAAACAAACTTTGAAAAATATTAAACGGTTTTTTTTTGTCATAGTAATTTTAAAAAGAAACCTTTTTGTTGGTTTCCACCCTTTTGTAATAACACTAGGGTAGGAGGACTGAAACAGGTGGTATCGATTGGATGTCAGCAACTATCAAGCTTGAGGCTTGCGAATGGGGCGGTACTCATTGAAAGAAACGAGCAAGGGGTTTTTCAATTAATGTAATGATTGAAGATAAAATAGAGTGGATGTCGGGGCTGACCAATAACTTTTACAACTTATATGACTTTAAAGTTACGCTGAAATCGGGAAACATCCTGTTTAATTTAAGTCTGCTCGGATTTTCAACTATGACATGGTAGATAAATTTATTTTATATTTTTAGTCGCACATATATAAAGAGTTCAAGTGGTGAGAAAAGAGTGGTTTCTGTTATTTTGTGGTTAATGCAAGTAACGGTTGATACGAGGCTGGTTTGAAAAGTCCGTGCAAAGTCCGAGAGATGGCACCACCGGTGCGTATCGAGGTCATGTTTAGTTAGTAGCATCTCTTGAATGAACGCACACCAAGTTCCAACCATATTGGTCTATTTCTTTGTGTTTGGCATTAGTGTGAATCAAGGAAGTCGAGTGATTTTCAAGAAATGGACGAAAAAGAATTTCGTGTGGTGATTAAACATTACTTTATGAAAGGCAAAACGCCTCAGGAGACTAAAGAGAAGCTGGATAAACATTATGGTGACTCTGCACCTTCGATTAGAACAGTTTATAAGTGGTTTCAAAATTTTCGGACTGGCCATATGGGCACAAGTGACGCTGAACGTTCTGGACGGCCTGTGGAGGTTACGACTCCAGAAATCATTGATCAAATCCATGATATGGTGATGGATGACAGAAGAGTTAAGGTGCGTGAGATTGCTAGTGCTGTGGGCATCTCGACTGAACGGGTACATAATATTTTGCATAAATATTTGGACATGAGAAAGCTATCCGCAAGATGGGTGCCGCGATTGCTCACGCTTGACCAAAAACGGAATCGTGTGAAGTGTTGCAAGGATGGTTTGCAGCTGTTCCAGAAGAATTCGGAGGACTTTAAGCGTCGTTTCGTCACTGTGGATGAAACATGGATACATTACTATACTCCTGAGACCAAACAACAATCTAAACAATGGGTTACCAAGGGGGAATCTGCACCAAAAAAGGCGAAGACCGTACCTTCGGCCGGAAAGGTTATGGCGACTGTCTTTTGGGATTCGCAAGGGATAATCCTCATCGACTATCTGAAAAAGGGTAAACTATTACAGGTGAATATTATTCATCGTTATTGGACCGTTTAAAAACCGAGCTGCAAGAAAAACGCCCACGATTGGCCCACAAGAAAGTCCTTTTCCATCACGACAACGCACCAGCACACATCTCAGCAGTTGTGGTCGCAAAATTAATGGAAATAGGATTCCAACTCGTTTCATATCCCCCCTATTCTCCAGACTTGGCTCCCTCGGACTACTATTTGTTCCCCAATTTGAAGAAATGGCTGGCGGGACAAAGATTTTATTCAAACGAGGAGGTGATTGCAGACACTAATGGATATTTTGCAGACTTGGACAAATCCTATTATTCGGAAGGGATCAACAAACTAGAACATCGTTGGACGAAGTGTATAAGCCTAAAAGGAGACTATGTCGAAAAAATAAAAATGGTTTACCCCAAGCACGGACTTTTCAAACCAGCCTCGTATATTGTTTACTGTAAGCAAATAAAATTCAGGGGGAAAAGCAGTGGGTATTTTTTATGTGAACGGACCTATTAAGATATAACTACTAACTAACTAAATTTTAACACTCGGTGGTTTTACCTCAAGAGTATTCCTAATACAGACCTTAAAAATTTAAAAAAAAAACATGTTTAGGTAGAATTTATTTTTCCGCATCGGTTTTAAATAATAAAAATATGCAGATCCTCTAGACAATTCGACATTTTTAATAATCGCAAATCATTAAAGCGAGAAATATGGATGAGCAACAAAAAAAAAAGATAATCGAAAGGTTTTCAAGCGTTGAAACAATTACTTCGTGCCCTAAAGATCAAAAACAAATAACAGACACGAAAGGTGACGAAGGATGGAAATTAAAAATTCTTTTTCTAAACAGACAGGAAAAATGCTGTAACTTGTTTCTTTTTCCTGACGAAAAAGAAACAGAGATGACGGAAAAAATCGATTGAACGAAATCATACCGGGGAAGTGTGAGATAAAATTGTAGTATCGTTTTACGTAAGGATAGTAATACAAATTTTATTCAGAGAGTTGAGAGGTCTTAAGGAGGTTGAGATGGGATAGTCCCAACCAAAAGTTTTGAATGTTATCATTTAGAAATGCTTTATCTATAATATATATAAAATGCAACGTCTCTCTCTCTGTCTGTCTGTCCGTTAGTGCGCTTATCACTGGAGAACCACTTATCCGATTTACGTACTTTTTTTTTTTAAAACATACATATGTTCTCTGGCCAGGTTATAGGCTATATTTTATTACGATAGGTAGCATAGGGAATGAGCAGTGATAATAATAGTGAATGAAGTCGGAAAAAAGTTTGCCGCTAGCGCGTTCCCTTGCAGTACACAGCGTAAACCATTAAATTTGGAACAATATTGCGTAGCAGAGAATATCTATAATCTATATTATATATAAAATGCAATGTCTCTCTGTCTGTCTGTCTGTCTATTAGTGCGTTTATCAAGCGAGAACCACTTATCCGATTTACGTGTCTTTTTTTAAATTCATGCATATATTCTTTGGCCAGGTTATATAGTAATAACTAGAATCTATATCTATAATATATGTAAAATACAACGTCTCTCTGTCTGCCTGTCTGTCCGTTAGTGAGCTTATCCCTCGAGAACCACTTATCCGATTTACGTGATTTTTTAAATTCATACATATGTTCTCTGATCAGGTTATATAATAATAATAATCTATATAATATATATAAAACGCAATGTCTCTCTGTCTATCTCTCCGGATGCGTGCTTATCATTCGAGAACCACTCATCCGATTTACGTGATTTTTTTTTAATTCTTAATTTAATATATATCAAAAAAAATCTATAACATATATAAAACGTAACGTCTCTCTGTCTGTCTGTCTATCCATTACTGCGCTTAGCACTCAAGAACCACTTATCCGATTTACGTGTTTTTTTTTTAAATAAAATACAAAGGGAATAAATAGAGACAAAATGCTAATATGTAGGAAAAAAGATGGAAGTTTAGCAGTAAGCTTCGCAGAAAGACTGAACAGTTGGGGGGAATACTTTAAAGAAACACTAAATGGAGATGAAAATGAGTTGAATGAGAAATAGGAAGCAAAATTAACTGAAGGGCAGGAGGGGACAAATAAACCCTGCAAAGAATAAATAAGAGAAATACTCAGAACCCAAAAAAATAAGGCCCCGGGTGGAAATTGTAGAACTGATAAAAGCTGGAGGAGTAGATCTGGAAAATGAAATATGCCGGTTGGTGCAAGAAATATGGGAAACAGAAAAGATGCCAGTGAGCTGGAGAGAGTCGCTCATTTGTCCAATATACAAAAAAGGAGAAAAAATTATATGTGCTAATTATAGACCAATAGCCTTACTGGATGTCGTGTACAAGATAGTAGTGTTGACTATCAAAAACAGACTAGCAGAGAAAGCCGAATCTATTCTGGGAGAATACCAGTGTGGATTCAGACCAGATATTTTCGATTAAGCAAATCTAAGATAATAGCTTAGAACAAAATTAGGCACTACACTTAGTCTTTGTGGATTTCAGAAAAGCACATGACTCTGAAATTAGAGAAGGACTCTACAAGATAATGGAAGAACTAAAAATTCCAAGTAAATTGATTCGCATGGTAAGAATGACCCTGAATGACACAGAAAAAAGAGTGTTGGTTGAGGGCAAAGTATCAGACAAGTTTAAGGTCAAGAGAGGATTAAGACAGGGGGAACCAGTGTCGACATGTCTATTTAATTTGGTACTAGAGAAGATAATCCGGGAGTGAGAAATAAACACAAATGGAACGGTATACCAACAAACCTGCCAATGCTTGGCCTATGCGGATGATGTAGCAGTGATTGCAAGAGCAAAAGAGAACCTCAAAAAAGCCATAAGTAGGATAGAAGAAAGGGGAAGGATGAGAGGACTAAAGATAGATGAGGAAAAAACAAAATACATGGAAATTACAAAGCAGAAGGATAATAAAAACAACAAAACTTTAGATATAATAAACAACTTAGGGCAAAGATATATGTTTAAAAAAGCAGACAAATTTAATTATCTGGGAGTAACAATAACAGAGAGTGGACAAGAAAGAACGGAGATACAGGAAAGAATAGCGAAAGTACAGAGATGTTTGGAGGCAATGAATCCAATATTGAAATCAAAGAATGTATCAAGAAAAGCAAAAGAAAGAATATATACGACAGTTGTCAGACCCACGGTGACATATGGATGCGAAACGTGGAAACTGAATGCAAGAGAAAAGGAGACGTTGGAGGAGTGGGAAAGGAAAGCTTTGAGAAGAATCTGCGGAGGAAGGAAAAAAGAGGGACTGTGGAGAAGAAAAACAAACTACGAATTAAAATGCCTATATACGAAACCCCTTATAAGCCAAATCATAATAAGCCAGCTATTAAGATGGTTGGGACATGTGGCAAGGATGAAGGAAGAAAGACAGGCAAAGCAAGCCCAATAAGAGGAGTGGCAAGGGTAGACCTCGATCTACATGGATTCAGGCAGTAAAGCAAGATCCGGAGTTGATGGGAATCCCGCACTGGAAAAAGCTAACAGGAGACAAACAGAAGTGGAGACAAGTATGCAACCAAGCCATGAGCCTCTAAGGCCCCTTGAGCTATATAATAATATAAACATAACGAATAAGCAGTGACGATAAAGGTGAATCAAGTCCACGCGAGGGGAGCCGCGGGCACGGCTAGTATTAAATAATTAAAAATTTTTATAAGACTAACGATGGTTATTATTATGATAATAAATTCATTATCGAAAGACTTTTAAGTCTTATATATCATTTATTTAATTTTATTAAATAATTTAACATGAATGGATTAACTTTTGGATGTTTTGTACAAACTTATAGAAAAATAACCGGTCAAGTGCAAGTTGAACTTGCGCAATTAGTGTTCCGTACGTTTATTGCTTTTAAAACAAAAAATTTTGTTACGGAGTTATAAAATGATCTGTGATTTCACAAAACACACCCCAAATGAGTTTTCAAGAAAGTTTGTTTCCAATCCTTATTGAAACCTGATGACCTTGAATTTTTTTTTTATATATACCAGATAAATTATTAAAGGTAATGCACTCATGATAATTTTCATTCAATCTACACCCCATGGAGAATATTCCAAAATTTTTTCAAAATTTTTTGATAAGTATTTTTCGAGATAAGGCGATTTTTCGCGATTTTTTAAAAATAATACAAAGAAAAATGCGCGCAAGTATTACATTATATATATATATATATATATATATATATATATATATATATATAAAGGGTGATTCATTTAGAGGTACTTTTTTTTAAATAAAAAAAAGAATAAAAACAATTTTATTTTATAATCTTTATTATCATATAAAAGAACCATTCTTTACAATTATTTCTTCAAGATAATTTCTTTCAAATGTTGTCCGCGACTACGGTTAACAACGTCCATTCTGAAGTTCCAATTTTCAATGACGCGTGTGAGTATTTCGAGTGGTATTTGGCCAATGACTCGAGTAATATTGGCCTCCAATGCCTAAATTGTAGCTGGCTTATCCATGTAGACTTTGGACTTTACATAGCCCCAAAGGAAAAAGTCAAGAGGTGTGATGTCACATGATCTAGCCGGCCAATTCACTGGTCCAAAGCGTGAAATGATCTGTTCGCCGAATTGCTCTCGCAGTAAAGCCATGGTTTCACGGGCTGTATGGCAAGTGGCGCCATCTTGTTGGAACCAAATTTCGTCGAGACCACGGGCTTCAATTTCTGGCATCAAACAGTCTGTTATCATGGCGCGATAACGGTCACCTTTCACAGTAACATTCCGGCCGGCCTCTGTTTTGAAGAAATATGGACCGATTATTCCACCGGCCCATAAACCACACCAAACAGTTGTTTTTTCTGGATTTAATGGCAGCTCTTGAACCTCTTCAGGTTGTTCATCACCCCAAATACGGGCATTTTGTTTATTCACGAACCCATTAAGCCAAAAATGGGCCTCATCGGTGAACAAAATTTTTCTCGAAAACAGTGGATCTTCTGCAAGCTTGTCAAGAGCCCAACGACTAAAACGGAAACGATTCGGAAGGTCGGTCGGCTTCAGTTGTTGCACAAGTTGAATTTTGTATGCTTTTAAAGAAAGATCCTTACGTAAAATACGCCAAGTTGTTGAATATGACAGGCCAAGCTGTTGAGAACGGCGACGAATCGACACTGCACGGTCTTCGCGTACACTCTCCGCTACCGCCCCTATATTTTCTTCACTACGTGCTGGATGTGGTCTATTCGGTCGAGCATTATCCAATAATAAAAATTAGGTCTCAAACTTATTGATGGTAGAGCGAATTGTGCTTTCGGTAGGCCGATTATGTGGAACATAAGTTGCTCTAAGCGCCCGATACACATTCCTCGTAGAACGCCCATTTTCGTAATAAAGTTGAACAATTTGTAGACGCTGTGCGGGCTAAGTCTTTCCATTATGAATTGTCAAACACTACTGAACAGGAATGCCACTTCAGTTGACACGACGCATGCGCAATCTGCAATTAAATCCCCATCACAAAAAGTACCTCTAAATGAATCACTCTTTATATATATATATATATATATATATATATATATATATATATATATATATATATATTTTATATATATATATATATATATATATATATATATATATATATATATATATATATATATATTTTACTCGTGTTTTCACAAGCTTTCATTTGACACCACACTCGATGACCTAGTAAAAAAATTTTTTTTTTCACTTCCGATTTCACCCCCCAAAACTAACTCCTTAAGTCAAAATTTAACTTTCTAAACTACACGGCTCTGCTGAGGCCATCAGTTCCTATATTAGTACCAAATTTCAACTTTCTATGTCCAATAGTTTCGGAGAAAATCGGGTGTGACAGACAGACAGACAGACACCGAAGTGATCTTATAAGTGTTTCTTACGGAACACTAAAAATATGGAAAATAAAAATTAATTATATTTTATAATTTTCAGAAAATTATAAAAGAATTAAAAAAATAAATACTTTAATATGTATAGTTTAAAAAACGGGTAATTAATAAAAATGATAATTAAAAATATTAAAATTCCGGTGCTTCGAAGCGGCAACGCTGTAAAGTAATTTACTATTGGCTCAACTAATATGCTTGTATGTAGATACATATATTGAATTTTGTGTTTATTGCAATCAGTTGTTGTAAACAAGTAAAAAAAATGGATAATAAGAAAAAATCAACAAATATTGATAAAAATGGTAAAAAAAATAAGTGCAAGCGGAAACGCATTACTGAGGCTCTATACAATCAAAGATTAAGCCAATAAAGTGTTGGTAAACGGAACAGAAAATCCAGTGTCTCCTAACCTCTGTGACATTGGTCGTCGAATTGTTGACATGCGATCACTTGGAGAAAACTTAAAATTTTCTTCATCTAATGAAACACTTTCATTATGTTATATTACTAATGAAAAGCATCACAACTAACCATAAAGTGTGATAAATGTCTAACGTGCAACACAGTATAAACAGACAGTACACATATATCGAAGGACAATAAAGAACATTATAATGTTAACACTGAAGCTGCACTAGGTAAGTAGAAGTTAAACAAGTAAATTAATTAAATAATTAAAACAAATGCTTTAAGTTATTTATTTTTATTTTATTTATAAAAACTAATACCCATTGCAAATTTACTATTAATTAAACTTAATATTATTTACTTGCACCATATGTTTTAATTATATAAACTTGTACTATACAATTTAAAATATTTAAATTTCCCGCCATTACTAAATGCAACGTTGCTGTTATTTCAGAGATAAAGCGTAAATCATTCAAAAAATACCTCCAATAATTGTTATTTTTTCATAAAATTAAAGCTTTCTAATTAAATTTGATAATTTTTTAAAATAATCGCGAAATTTCAACGTCTAACATAGTTAAATTTTCTATTGATTGCATTTTTTTTTTTTTTTTCATTTGTTATAACAAAAAATGTGTCATTTTTATAACCAATTGACGTATTCTCCATAAGACTAGATTACATGTATTGTTAATTTTGATTTTTATTTAAATAAGTTTCCTAAAGAACTTAAATTGTTCATAGAAAATTTCTAAACTAATTAATCTATCGAAATAAATCTGTACAAAATAGTTCATATATTTTACGTTTAACGCCTCAACCTCCTTAAATAGTGTATCATGTTGAAAATAGTGCTTAGCAAGTATGAGTTTATTAACATAAGCCGTAGATATGTTTTGCACTCGTGTTCAAACTATAGTTTCTACTATTTCCCTTCAAAGAGACCAACCGTTTGTGGGTAAATTTTTTTATTGTTATTTATTAAACTACATGCAATATGGTGTAAATTTTAAATCGATCTCACTACTAGAAGTGGGTAAAATAATTTTTTGAAGTTGGCTAGTAGTGGCAGGTCCACCGCTAGCCGCCTGAACGCTCGCGTGCAGCACCTACTTTGCACCCCCCCCCCCAGAAATTTTTTGTGACCGCCACCATCTCCATCCTATTTCAATAATTGATAAGGCTGATTAGTAAGAGTAGTAAGAGTTAGTAAGACTTTGACCATGACTAGATCTCTGTATTTGCCGCCCCCCTGGATGTGCCGCCCGAGTACGATGCACGCCCTGCACGCTTTGCACGCCCTGCACGCTTTGCATGACCGCCTATGGCGGGTCTGAGTAGTGGTCGTTCTCCTCGCTCGCACAGTGGGCCAGGAATCTCACTTTTTGATCAAAATTGTCTAAAGCCCTCAATTATTAACGAAATCAGACATTTTTTTTTAAATACTCGTAATCGGATAAACATAAGGAAGCCGATTTGCAAAATAGAGGGGGAGGTGAAAGTTCGAAGTTTAAGTGATTTAAAATTTCCGCATTCAAAACTGGTTCATCGGGGGTTCCTGAATTTATTTTCGGGGTCGCTGAATCTATTTTCGGGGTCATTTTGATTATATGCACCCTTTTATGGGAAAAAATTGGGGGTTGGAGGGGAAGAAATTACGATACTCTCGTGAATTAAGAGTTTTGCTTTCAAAAATGGCTCCTTGGGGGTTTCAGGGGTCGCTGAATCTATTTTGCGACCAACATTTTCATCCCTCAGAAGAGTCCATATGATCAAAAAATGATCCCAAAAATAGACTCAGCGACCCCAGAAACCGTCGAGGGACCAGTTTTGAACGCGAAACTCTAATTCAGGTGAATATTGTAATTTCTCCCCCTCCAACCCCCAATTTGACACCTCAAAAAGGTGTATCTGATAAAAATGACCCCGAAAATAGATTCAGGGATCCCGGAAACCTCCGATAAACTAGTTTTAAACTCGTAAACTTGAAATCACGTGTACTTCGAAATTTCCCCACCCGGTTCTGTGTTGCTTTTTGCAATTTTAAAAAAATTTGAGATTATGTTTTGCAAATCGGCTTCCTTAACCTTTCAGTGGTTCGCGCGCGGACTGTCGCTCCGCACCGGTTTGTGATCGACGATAATTTCAAGGATACCCCCCTCTAAGTGTCGCGCTTCTCAGTACCTTTCCTTAACAGCGTATTTCAGTCGACGGTCGAGTGAGCAGGTATATAGTTTTGTATTTTCTCCAATAATTCGTGCTTGCGGACTGAGAATCCGCAGCGACCAGTGAGGTGACAAATATATTTACAAATTAGCTGCTCTACTTTTGCCAGGGTATGTTTCATTTGATACTTTTTTGTAATTGTTTAATATTAAAAATATGTTTTAGTATGGCATCCTATGAAAAAGAGCAAGAACGGCTGCATGAACTAATGAAATCATGTTTAGAATCATCTGACGAAGAAGAAGCACCCTTAGATGACTCCGATGAAGATGAAGTGGATGCTGTGGAGTGCGAAGAACACGAAACAGATAGTGAGCAGGATATTTCAGACAATGAAGAGGAAATTCTGCAAATTGACGGTCTATTTTTTATCGGAAAGGATCAATCGACGAAATGGAGAAAACATTGTAACCCAAGAAATGTAAGAACCCGATCGGAAAATTTGATTACCCACCTACCTGGTCCAAAAGAAACTGTAAAAAATCTAAGAACACCATTGGCGATATGGCAGTACTTTTTTTCCTGAGAATGTTCTTCAGGTTATTGTAGATAATACAAACAAGCATATTCAGGCTGTTCAAGATAAATATTCCCATGAACGTGATGCAAAAACAACAAATATTCTTGAACTACAAGCACTGATAGGTCTCTTATATTTGGCGGGAGTTATGAAGAGTAATCACCTCAATGCTGAAGATCTTTGGAGAGTTGATGGCACTGGGGTTGAGATATTTAGACTTACGATGTCGTTACAAAGATTTCGTTTTCTAATGCGACATATAAGATTTGATGATCTTGAAACCCGTGAAGCTAGGAAGTCTCTAGACAGGTTGGCGGTGATTCGAGATATTTTTGACATTTTCGTAGAGAAATGTAAAATGCATTCACACCTTTCCATTACGTAACAGTTGACGAGAAACTGGAGGCTTTTGGAGGTAGATGTATGTTTCGTCAATATATTCCCAATAAACCGAGCAAATATGGCATTAAGATTTATGCCCTCTGCGATTCAAAGGTTTTTTATACTTGCAACATGGAAGTATATGTTGGTAAACAACCAGCTGGTCCTTGGGAAATAAATAATTCTCCAGATGCTGTTGTGGAAAGAATGTGTGAATCTATAAGGGGAACTGGACGGAATGTAACTACTGATAATTTTTTCACTAGTTTTAAGTTGATAGAAAACCTAAAAAAAGAATTTTAGAATGACTCTTGTAGGAACGATTAGAAAGAATAAAAGGGAACTTCCCATTGAATTTTGCAGCCCAGTAAATCGTCCTGAAAAGTCGTCAATGTTTGCATTCCATGATAACTGCACTATCTTATCCTACATTCCAAAAAAGAAGAAAAATGTTTTGCTCGCGTCAAGCTTACACCATGATGACATTATTGACACTGAAACAGGTAAACCAGACATAATAAAACATAATCAAACAAAGGGAGGAGTGGATACGGTGGACAAACTTTGCGCTGCTTATAATTGTGCACGTGGTACCTGAAGGTGGCCAATGGTAATTTTTTATTCAATGTTAAACGTTGCAGGAATAAATTCTCTAGTTATTTACAAGGCCAATGATATAGACAAAAACATTTTAAGGAGAGAATTTTTGCGAAAACTATCTTTTGAGTTAATAAGTGACCAGTTAAGAATTCGCTCTTATTTAACAAATATACCAAGATCGATGAAGATAAGGATTGGCGAGATTCTTGGATTAGAACCGGTAGCTCAGCAAGCAGAACCGCCGGCAAATCAAAGAGGGCGATGTGCTATGTGTGACAGAAAAAAAAAATCGTCCCACCCGATATTTATGTAGGAAGTGTCACACATATCTATGTTTGGACCATGCTCTACTAATTTGCCCAGAATGTTTAGAAATGGCGAATTGGGGCAACTAATATTATAAGATTTAATAATCTTGATTTTTTTTTCATTATATTTTTTTGTAGTTAGGCTTTATAATATGGTTCCTACTGTAGTTCCTAAGTTAGTAGAATGTGTTGGAACTTTAGCTGTTACTATGAATATTTTATAATATTATTACTATATAATATACTGATTTCTATCTACAACGTGTTTTATTACAGCAACCTTATAATTTTAATAAATTTATATTAAAAACACGTATATTTTCTAAGTATGGACTGAGAGTCCGCAGCGACCACTGGCATTAAGAATTTTAGCGCCACCACTGAAAGGTTAAGTTTATTTAGAATTCATTCTTTTGTCAAGTCACATAATGAAACAAAATTTACACATTTTTAATATTAAATATTACCGCATGCAGTAATACATAAATATATGAATTTAATTACATATTTTTTAATACATTCCATATACCTGTGTAATTTTGTTTACGTAAATTTTTTTGCGTCGATGACACCACCATCACAGTCGCCACCAAGTCGACCAGGATCATCACCAGCCGCCTCCAACGCCATCTCAACGCACTAGTCCCCTGGTTCGAACACTGGAGAATCCAGCTCAACCCAGCAAAGATCCAAGCCATCATGTTTTCAAACGCCCGCTACTCACCGCCGGAAAGCCTCACCCTCCAAGGAACCCGACTCCTATGGTCATACAGCATCAAGCGGCTGGTATGGAAGGACCAGGTTACCGCCTCCGCCAAGAAAGCTAACCAACTTCTCGGTAAACTGTACCCACTCCTGAACGAGTCCAGTAAATTGTCAACTCGCAACAAGTTGATAATCTAAAAGATGATCATCCGAGCCGGAATGACCTACTCCAACCCACCAAGATGCCAGATGTCACGCACCCGCAGAGCCACCCAGAGCAAGGCCCTCCGCATCATCGCCAAAGCCCCATGGTTCGTCCGCAACACTCAGCTTCATAGAGACCTCTAGATGCCCACCGGAAATTTATCAGCAGTGCCCAGCTCAAATTACTAGAGAAAGCCACCCACCACCCCAATCCCACATTCAGGATCCCCTGCCACCCCCACCGCTGTCTGCCAAGATCCAGCGACTTCCTGCCCCCGGATTAAAGTTAATCTTAATAAATATTAAGTTTAATTTTGAGTTTATGTTCATAAAATATCTTAAGTTTTCTCAATACATTTATATAAATTTCATACCTAGGTTAAGTTAGTTAGGTTCCTATCATGTATGTATGTGTTTAATAGTTATAGAGTAGAAAATAGCTAGTAGTAAATAAAAGTAATTGAGTAATGAGTTTACGTAATTTTGTGGAAAATTACAAAAAAGTTTAAAAGATTACAGAATTTGTGTATAACTACATGAATAATTAATGGTTACATATGGACCCAGGATTAACCATTTTTTACAGTGCAGAATTTGTGAAAAAATAACTCTCTTGAGCCAAAGAAAGAACGGGCTAGGGGACGATCCATGCTTTGATTCCCTTATGCTATAATGCAAACGTAAATTTGTGACCAAAAGACGACTTATTTCATTTTCTAGAATTATAACGAGAACAAATTCCTTTTCTAATAAAACTAACTCCACTGTTACGTTTTACAACCGTCATACTTCACTATAAAGCAGCATTTAAAACTCTAAACAACAATAAACAATAATAGTAATTCATTTCATTGAACTTCATATGCGCCAGCAGTTTCGAAAACTATTTAACCTAAACCGGCAAATCTTTCCCGAAGGAACAGCGCTGCTCGTGCTTCGAAAAATTCCGAACTTCTGACAGACATTTGATTTCTTACCGGTAACGGAACAAGAATTCTTCGAAAAAGGCGTTTTTTTGCGTTAGTTTACGACGTAATTTTCACGTCATTTATTGATACGGTATAGGATGCCTTTAGGTTATTTAACTGTCAAAAGTTCGAAACGTACGATCAGGATGCTATTCGCTATAATAAACCGATGGCAGAAGTTCGATGTTACTACAGTCGAGAGTTTTATTTTAAAGTTGTTTTATTATTATTGTTATTATTATTTTCTTTTCTTTCTGTAAAATACTGTTTACTAGTTCTGCGAAATATAAACTTTTTATCTTTGCATCAATACCCTTTGGACACAAGTAAAATTATTGGAACACAGTAGTTAAAATTATATTTTGTACCTCATTTACTTATTAATTATAGGTAAAACACTTCTCTAATTCACTTATTTAGACAAGAACTGTAGCGCCTTGAAAGAATTTTTTTACGAATATAGAATAGAAACAATCAAGCACCACGTTTTTGACATATAATACAAACTTTATAGTTTTAAATGGAAGAAATAATATTTTTTACGTGTTTTTAGTGTTTCGTACAGAACACTTATAAGATCACTTCGGTGTCTGTCTGTCCGTCACACTCGATTTTCTCCGAAACTATTTGTCATAGAAAGTTGAAATTTAGTAATAATATGGGAATTGATGGCTTCATCAGAGCCATGTAGTTTTGAAAGTTCAATTTTGACTTAAGGGGTTAGTTTTGGGTGGTGGAATCAGAAGTGAAAAAAAAAAAATTTTTACTAGGTAATCGAGTGTGGTGTCAAATGAAAGCTTGTGAAAACACGAGTAATATATATATATATATATATATATATATATATATATATATATATATATATATATATATATATATATAATGTAATACTTGCGCGCACTTTTCTTTGTATTATTTTTAAAAAATCGCGAAAAATCGCAGTCTTATCTCGAAAAGTACTGATCAAAAAATTTTGAAAAAATTCTGGGATATTCTCCAACGGATATAGATTAAACGAAAATTATCACGAGTGCATTACCTTTAATAATTTATATGGTATATAAAAAAAAAATCAAGGTCATCAGTTCTCAGTAAAGATTGGAAACAAATTTTTGTTGAAAACTCATTTGGGGTGTGTTTTGTGAAGTCACTGATCATTTTATACCACCGCACAGTGGGACAAAAACCCAAAAAGGTAGCCAAAATATGAAGGTGTTATTCGAATTATATGAAAATTTGCATATCTGGTTTTTTGAGGTCGCTTATTAAGAATCTGACATAAAAAATGTAAATAACAAAATGGCGGCTCCATTATGGCGGACAAGATTGATAAAAATTATCATATTTTCATGAAATTTCGACTATAGGGCTCTTCGAGGTTGCTGATGAAGAATCTGAAATTAAAAATGTGAAAAACAAAATGCCGGATCCCATATGCGGACAAAATTGATAATTTTTGTCATATTTTCATGAAATTTCGACTATAAGACTTTTCGATGTCGCTGATAAGGATCTGAAATTAAAAATGTGAAAAACAAAATGTTTCAGTTAATTAATGTTAAATGAAAATTAACACGGATTTGAGTATTATGTATTATAAAGATAGATATAACATTATTCATAGTTTTTTATATAAAATTTATTTTAAAAAAATGTGCAATTGTGGGCAGCTGATTTTGCTTCTATATTATTAAAAAATAGTTAGAAAACACGATAAAATTGGTTTGACAGTGGGATGTCGTGGGACTTTTAACTTATGTATATTTTAATTTTGATGTTTGATACTAAAAGTTCTAAAAAAGTGATATTTTAAACGTTACAATAATTAAATAATAATCAAATTTTATTGTACTCAATTTATGTCGTTTAAAATGTACTCACTTTTATTCGGAGAATCCATTTCACGAAATTAAATTAACTTCAAATACAAAACATTTGAGCGCAATTGAATCTGCCTGTCTAACTCAAACAGAACAAGCTCAGAATCTGGCCTGCTCGATGCTCTAACAACAATAGGTGTCAAGAGCCACGGGTGCAGACTTGATTATTATAACCGGTCGTTTCGAATAGCGCAGGTACCAACCCACATACCTAGAGCCTGAAAAGTCCCTCAATCGAACATTCATTTTTTATTTTAAAAGCAATTAACGTACGGAACAATAATTGTGCAAGTTTAACTTGCACTTGACCGGTTTTTTTTATAGATCTAGCACACGTGCTACAGGGAAGTCCCTAAAGCGCTCCAGGAGCGGCATGTGTGCGATAAAAGCAATTCACGTTGTTCTTGAATCGCTGTAAATTGTACTAGGTGGGAAACGCAGCCCTGGACAAATTATTCCAAAGGGATGATGTTCTCCATATAAAAGACTGCTTGAAGAACGTTGTACAAGGAGTAACAAGCTGAACCTTATACGGATGTGAAGTATTAGCTCGACGTGTATTTCTAACATGCACCGCTTTGGGAGGAATTAAGCGGGCTGCATCTTTGGAACACCCCAAGATATAATTTCGCCTGAGTAGCCGATGTCGAGTCGAGATTAACCGATATTACTCGTATTTGTTTTCAGAGTGTAAAAAAAATGTTAGACAGTTTTTTGAAGAAGAGAGCTTTTCGATGATACTAATGTGGTTTTTATTTTTGTTGTTTTATAATTTGCAAAACTTAAAACGAAATTTTTGTTTGCATCATTCCAACGGGCTTACAGTAAATTACAAATATTTAATAAAATACAGTATTCAAAAAAAAATCCTTGTGTATATATTATTATTATACATTAAGTTTCAATATAAGAATAATTAAAAATACCCACATTATCTATGTTATTTAAAAACTGAGTTTCAAAATACGAAAATTTGCCTGCTGTAGTGCGCAGCCAGCAATTTTATGTTCAAAACAGAGTACAGGGTGTGTCAACGATAGAGTAAAGTTCATATCTCATTTGTTTCGGGGAATGACGAAAAAAATGTTAAATACAATAGTTTTAGAGAATATTAAGGTGCACAGTTTAAAATTGTTTTTGAGTATACAGGGTACTTCAAAAAAGTGTGGCCGATATAAACATATGTTTTTTTTTTAAATGGAATATTCTATTTTATAATTTATTTTTAAATTCTGCGTAAAATTTTATAACTTTTTATTAATAATGTTATATACCTAACCATAGTAGGTTTTCTAATATTTCAAATTTTTTTAAAAAAATACTAGTTTTCAGTTTTGTAAAAAATTGCCAGTAGCGTCATTGTTTCTGAAGGTGAAATACTCATAATTGGTACGAGCGTTCTATAGAGATAAAACAAAGATGTATATAAAGAAATTTCAGTTAGATGCTACAGGGTGTTCAAAATAAATATACGTATTTCGACTATTTTAAATTGAAAAATCTCAAATTTTTTAAATGGCACACCACCCTGTATATTATTATTTTCTCTGATAGATTTTATAAAACCCTCCAATTTTTATTAAGCATGTCATTTACCTATTTCTAATAGTTTTCGATTTATTTTGAATTTTTCAATTTTTAGTCTTGTTTTTAATACACTTACGCTATAACATCATAGTTGCCAAGACAAAATAAAAATATAGGCATTGTCAAATGACATGACATGTCTATTAAGCAAGTAAAAATAGTTTAATTTGTTGTATTAAGTGACGTAGAAAGGTATGGATTTTCCTAAAAATGAATTAATTGATACGGTTTATATACTGAGCGAGGAGGGAAAAAATTGTCTTTTGGCAGTAAGGCTTTACGCAGCGAAGTACCCTAATAGACGTATACTATCTAGAAATGAGATAATGAACTTTACTCTATCGTTAACTCACCCTGTACAAGGGGGACAATTTTTTTTTTAGTTACAGTTAAACGTATATTTGATATTAGAACATCATTAAAAACTTAAAAAAAACTTTCTCTTTTTCTATAATTTTTCTCTTAAAAAAGTGTTTATGATAAACGTATTTCTTGCTTATTAAATCGTACAACTTAAACTTGAAGTTGGACGCATGATTCCCTCTACAACGGTAGAGGTATATTTTATTTTATTATTTTTTTTTTTTTAAATTACAGTAAAACTAAAAAAATCTATATACTATTTTTTTTGTAAGGTACCCTGTTCTTTCACGTGGTACTATTAGTTTTCCGATATCTTTTTTATATTTAGAGATATTTGAGAAAAACCGAATTTTTTCATTTTATTTTCGATTTTGTAGGCTCAGCGTACACTTTAGAGTGGCAAACTTTTTTTTTTGTCGTATTCTACGTCCAAAAAAACTGCTTGTATGCCAAAATGCAGCCTGTTAACATTTAGTGAGAGCTTTTTGTCAAAATTTGTCTCTGATGACTGCGCTAAATGGCAGTTGTTTATGTTTAAAATTTTGTTATTAGTAAGTTAAAACTAATAATAAATAGGCACGTTTTTTTCATAGATTAAAAACGGGATAACTACGAAGTATTTCTTAGAAATGGCTATAAAAAAGATAAACCCAAGGGGAATATAAGAGACCTAATAGGAGGCAAAGAAGAAGCCATAGCTTAAAAACATTCTCAAGAATATTTAACCACATAAGCACATCTGAATTAAAACAGCGTTTAAATGAAAGCACAAAGAGGACGAAAATGAAGAATTAAAAATTTGTTTGCACATTCAAAGTACCCAACTACTGTCAAAATTAAACCAAAACCTATATTTACTAATCTTTGATTTTAGAAATTTCCGAAAGTTCTATAAAAGATGCTGTTGAAGATCTTAATAATGCGAATTTGAGGATTCAAAATACTTTATAGAAAAATGTTTTTTGGCCGATACAAGATTTTACCAGTGGAGCATTTCATCCAGGACTACAAGTAAGTTTAGGTTCTTGTTAGGAGATAATGCAACGTATAAAATCACATGCCCAATAATAACGCTGTTGGACGGATGATTCTGCCAAAGTTTTTAATAGAAGGAACGTCCACACACACAAACATCCTATATCAATACGAAAAAAATACCCTGACCCTCAATCTGTTCGAGTCTGGTGCGGTATATTGAAAAATAAATCACTATGACCAATATTTTTAATAGAAATTGGAATAGAACAACAATAACGAAAGTTGTCGAAAATGAGGTACCGCACAATATTAGAAAAATAATCTAGTATCAAGATAGCGCTCCGCTACGTAAGTAGTAATCGATTTTTAGTGTTTCGCGCCGAACGCTTATAAGATCACTTCGGTGCCTGTCCGTCTGTTTTGTCATACCCGATTTTCTCCGAAACTATTTGACAAAGAAAGTTGACACTAATATAGGAATTGATGGCCTCATCAGAGCCGTGAAGTTAAATTTTTGACTTAAGGGGTTAGTTTGGGGGGGGGGGGAGTGAAATCAAAACTGAAGAAATTTTTTTTTACTAGGTCATCGAGTGGGGTGTCAAATGAAATCTTGTCAAAACATGAGTTTAAAAATATATATAACTAGCCGGGCCCGCGGCTCCGCTCGCGTGGACTTGATTCACTACTATCGTCACTGCTTATTCCTTATGTTACCCAACGTAATAAAATATCTCCCATTATTTTTCCTTATCTCCCAATATTTCTCCTTATCTCCCATTATCTCTCCATAATTTCCATTATCTAGGCTTATCTCTGCTCATCTCCCATTATTTTTCCTTATCTCCCATTATTTCTCCTTATCTCCCATTACCTCACCTTATTTCCCATTATCTAGGCTTATCTCTGCTCATCTCCCATTATCTTTCCTTATCTCCCATTATTTCTCCTTATCTCCCATTATCTCACCTTATTTCCCATTATCTAGGCTTATCTCGACTTATCTCCCATTATTTCTCCTTATCTCCCATTATCTCACCAACTAACTCCCATTATCTAGACTTATCTCTGCTTATCTCCCATTATCTCTCCTTATCTCCCATTATTTATACTTATCTCCCATTATCTCACCTTATCTCCCATTATCGAGGCTTATCTCGACTTATCTCCCATTATTTCTCCTTCTCTCTTATGATCTCACCTTGTCTCCCATTATCTAGGCTTATATCGTATTATATAGAACATATGTATAAATTTATAAAAACACGTAAATCAAGTAATAGGATAAGTGGTTCTCGAGTGATAAGCGCACTAACGGACAGACAGAGAGACGTTGAAAAAACTCTGGAATATTCTTTACAGGATGTATATTGAAAGAAAATTATCACGAGTTTATTATATATATATATATATATATATATATATATATATATATATATATATATATATATATATATATATCTTTAATAATTTATGTCGTATATATAAAAAATCAAGGTCATCAGTTTTCAACAAAGATCAGAAACAAGCTTTGTTGAAAACTCATGTGTTTTGTGAAGTTATGGATCATCTTAAACCTCCGTAACAAAAATTTTTATTTGAAAATCAATCAACGTACGGAACACCAATTGCGCAAGTCCGACTTGCACTTGGCCGGTTAAAAAACATAAATATCTTTGAACAAAATCCTAATCCTTTCGAGAAAACGGAGTGGAAATGTTTCGTAAATGTTATTAAAATCTTTTTGGGTAACATCATAAAAATCTACGGGATGTTACCAGTCGTTAAAAATACACTTCCTGGATTAGTACCAGGAACTCTTTTCAGAAAATCAAGGTGCTGTGAATGTCGAACACAGTGAAAGATTTCATCACGACATTTCCAGCATAGAGAACTGAAGGAATGTTGGCAGACTATAATATCATTAAAACTCTTTAGGTTAAGTACGTAAATTACGATTATTATACTAGAGAAGTTTATGTTTATACTTACATACTTGATCGGAAAAAACTTTATTGAAAACTCATTTGGGTGTGTGTTTTGTGAAGCCACTGATCATCTGATACCTCCGTAACAAAAATTTTATTTTGAAAGCAATCAACGTACGGAACACTAATTGCGCAAGTCCAACTTGTACTTACCGGTTATTTTTAAAATAATCTTTCCTTTTATGATAAGCTTATTATGACTACCAAATAGCCCAGATTTAATGGTTTTAGATACCTTTTTATCGAGTTATTTCAAAGATAAATTAACCATCTAAGGGAAAAAATGGTACAGGAAGTATTTTAAATGATTAAAGTCAAGCAATGAATTATTTTGGCAGCCATAGAACGATAAAAACGAATATACAGGAAATTATAAATAATTAAGAAAACAGGGAACAATTTTTTGTTATTTTTTAAATGCAAATCTCATTTACTATTTATCTGTTTTTTGGCAAAAGAAGCATTAGCTAACAAACATCAGAATATATTAACTATATTAAATTTTATACCAAAAATACCCATTTAAATATTAAAGTACGTGGTAAATATTTTAGTTATAAAGTTTGTTTATCAAATGAATCAATGATATTTAATCATTAACAAGCCCACAAATTGTTCCATTAAAGTTGCTTTTCCACAATATTTAGAGCGGATAATTCCATATTAAATAGTTATTAAATAGTTATTTAATTTAATGTATAAAGCATGTTTCAGGAAAATTATACTTTGTCTTTATTTAAGAAAAATTCTCATACAATATTAATCTTGTTATATATTGTTATTTTTTATGAACTAAATACCCATTCTTTTGATTTATTTTTAACATATATATATATATATATATATATATATATATATATATATATATATATATATATATATATATATATATATATACACTGCATATATTGGAACTGGTGCCTCCTTGTAATAAGACTGATTGTAAAATTCACCTTAAATGGCGGATCTCAATAATAAAGGAAAAAATCAACCATAAAAAAATGACGTCATGAACTGAACACTGCTTTGTACTTTTTAGTACATTCATCTGCTGTAAGACCTTGCGGCTTGCTGATGTTCTGTCCACTTGGTATACTAATCCTTGTATACCTATAATCTTTCAGTCACTTGCGGATGTTTATTCTTCCTTATTTTCGAATTTGAAAAAAAAGTATTCAGAGCTTTTTTAGACAGGAGAAGGCGGAAAATACGATATTTAATTAACAATATCATACAGAGTGGTATAAAAAGTTATGACAATAAAATTATACACAGTGTAATAAGTGGCGCCCCCTACAATTTACAACAAAATTGCGAGCTGATTTCGATTTCTCATTTCAGAAAACCCCTTAGCACCGAATTTTGTACAAAGAGGATAATTATTAAGAAAGTTATTTAAGAAAAACTAAAATAAAAATATAACTTTGACACCGTCTATCTTAAAAATTACCAATTTTTGGACTAAGGTAAGTTAGGTTAAATGGTCATATTTTCATCCCAGAAATCCACAGTAACTCGATGTACACGGAATACTGGGACACGCTGTATATTAGGTATTATGACGACCTACTGAATTTAGGTTCAGTACAACAAGGATTGAATTTATTTAACAATATCGCCGCAGTATTTTGATCAACTTCTTAATAAAATTTTTTAACCTGCTTTTTATGTGCAGTTTTTCTTAGTCCGTTAACTGAAAGGTGGCATCTACCATAACTCCCTTGGGGAAAATTAAAAGATGAAACACAATATTGTTATTTCTTCCAGTAAAAAATTCTGTATACCAGAGTTCATTTTTACCGCTAGGATGTAAAAAGTATAATTCAAAATTTGGCTCATATTAATTTATCCACTAAAGTTAAAACTACTTACTTACTTACTTCCTCTTCTGAGTAGGTCAAAGACCTGTTCTACTTCGTTATTAAGCCTCTCGTGATTCGGATGTCCAGCTGTCTCTCCATCTCTTTGGTGGTCGTCCTTTTGGTCTTGTTTCATGTGGTTTTTTGTTCACACATATTTTTATCATTCTCGGATCTTCCATCCTTTGGACATGTTCACGCCATTCTCTTCTTCTCTTTCTGCCCCCATCTGACTATATCTTCTACCTTGCATTGTTCTCTTATGGTGTTGTTACTCACTCTGTCTAATAAACTTTTTCCTGTTATTGCTCTCCGTATTTTCATTTCATTTATTCTTAGTAACTGTTTGGTTTTGTTTGTATCTGCCCGTGCTTCTATGCTATAAGCCTATATGGGTCTAACGCAAGTTCTATATATTCTTGTTTTTGCTTCTACATTTAGATCTTTGTTTTTTCCAAATTACATCTCTGAGGGCCCCTGATATTGCTGCTGTTTTATTTGTTTGTTATCTTACTTCTTCCGTTATATCTCCGTAGCTAGTAATTAGTACTACAAGATATGAGAATTTTATTACTTGCTCTATTAATTTCCCACTTATTTCTAATTTACATCTTACTGATACTTTAGCTATTGTGATGCATTTTGGTTTGTCAGTATTGACTTCCATGTTGTATCTTTCTGCTACTTGTTTGAATTTATAGAGCAGTCTTTGTAGGCCGTGTTCCGATTGCGATATAAAAACAATATCATCTGCATATCCCAGTATCTTTTGTTTTTTCTTTCTTTTATTTGTTTATTTCCTAGTTCGTATGCATCGTTCACTAGTTTTACATCCTCAGTGATTTTGTCCATTATTATGCAGAATAGCAACGGGCTTAAGCTATCTCTCTGTCTTATTTCTACTTTTATATTTATTTCCATTGTTATTTCGTTATTACTTCTTATTTTTGTTGTGTTACCGTGATTGAGTTTTTGGATAATTTGTGGTATTGGGTACCGAATTAGGTCCTTTATTAATTCTAATATATCTTTAAACCTGGCTCTGTCAAATGCTTTTGTTAAGTCGATGAAACGAAAAAATGCTGATTTCTGATATTCTTTAGCTTTTCCCTTATTTGCCTTATTGCAAAGATAGCGTCTGTGGTTGATCTGTTTTGGCGGAACCCTTGTTGCTCATCGCTTATGTGTATATTGTTTTCTATTTCACTTTTCAGAATACTTGTGAACACTTTCATAATACTTGCTAGCAGTGTTATTCCTCTATAGTTGCTCGGGTATTTTTTGCTGCCTTTTTTAAATACCGGTATCGTGACGCTTTTTGTCCATTCCTTCGGTGTTTCTACTTCCTGTAATATCTTATTAAAGAATGTTGTCATTTCTGATATGTAGCTTTCTCCGGTATATTTAATTAGTTCGTTTGGTATCTCATCTTCTCCTGGTGCTTTTCCATTTTTTAAGTTTCTTAATTGTCGTCGATACTTCTTCTCTTCCTATTTTGTAGTTTTCGTCTGTTTGTTGTCTGTTGTTTATGATATCTGTATTGTTCTTTTCTTCGTCGGACTGGTTTTCATATAGTTGTTTAAAGTGTTGTTGCCAATCGTTTGTTTCAATATTTGTGACTGTCAAGTATTCATTAATATTGGCTTTTCTTCTTCGTAACATTTTTCATACCTTTTTTGTCCTGTGTATAAATCTCTTTCCATTTCTTTTGTGAAATTTGTCCAATATTTTCTTAATTTTTGCATTTACTTCATTTCCTATTTCTATGTAGTGCTGTCTATTTTCTTCGTCTTTTTGTGATATATATTGTATGTGCGCTCTTCCTTTCTTTTGAGCAAGTTCTTTGACTTCTTAGGTGAACAACGGAGTATTGTTTTTTTTTGCCTCTCACGTTTATTTGTCATGTACCTATATGGCTAATATGGAAGGACCAGGTCACTGCTTCCGCCAAGAAAGCCAACCAACTCCTAGGCAAGCTCTACCCCCCCTACTCAAGTCCAGGAAATTGTCAACACGAAACAAGTTGACAATCTACAAGATGATCATCAGAGCAGGGATGACCTACTCTAGCCCCGCATGGTGCCAGATGTCACGCACTCGCAGATCCACCCTCCAGACCATCCAGAACAAGGCCCTCCGAATCATTGCCAACGCCCCGTGGTTTGTCAGAAATACCCAACTCCATAGGGATCTCCAAATGCCAACCATCCGGGAATTCATCAGCAGCACCCAGCAGAAATTCCTGGACAAAGCCACCCGTCACGTCAATCCCACAATCAGGACCACTTACCGCCCCCCCCCCCCACGCCATGCCCGCCGACGTCTACTAAGACCCAGCGACCCGATGACCCAGGATTAGCTTAATATTAAGTACTATAAGCTCACGTTAATGAAATATCTTAAGTCGAAATATCTTAAGTATATGTTTAAGTTCTGTTTTAAAGTATATTCATGAAATATCTTAAGTTGAAATATCTTAAGTTTGTCAATACCTAGGTTAAGTATTTAGGTCCATATGATGTCAATATCTTAAGATCCAAAATGTATACACGCTTATTCTATCAATGTATATTAGTTATAATCTAGTTACTAGCTAATTTTGTCAATAAATGAAACGTGAAATGTGAATGTACCTATAGTTCCTTTACTCGCTTGTAGAGTGTTCTTTCTCAATTTATTTCAGCTTTCTTCTACTGTGTCTGTTTCTAGTTGTTCTTAATCTGTTCAGTAATCCTTCTCGTATATAACCATTTTGCCGTGTCACCTTGTAGTGCTTCTATGTTCATCTTTTCTACGTCTAATGGTTGTTTTCTTTTAAATGGTTTTATGTTTATCCTTGTTTTACACAGTATCATATTGTTGTCAGATCCTACGTTAGCTGATGTGAGCGCTCTTACATCCATGATTTGTTCTGGTTTGACTACTCTGTTTGTTATGATATAGTCGACCACCGATTTTCTCTCATTTGCCCTCCAGGTGTACATGTGTTGTGGTTTATGAGGATATAGAAGGTATAGATTATCCTTAATTGATTATGTGGGCGGAATTCTATCAATTCTTCTCCACTTTCATTCCTTTCTCGTCTCCAATTCTTCCGTTGAAATCTCCTATTATTATTGTTTTGTTGTTATTCAAGTTATCTATATTTTTTTGTAGTTTATTATAGAATTCTGCTCGTTCTTCTTTTCCTTTATTTGTATCAGGTGCGTATATTGATATTATATGCATCTTTTCGTTTCTTATCTTGATCGTTACTACTAAAATTCTATCAGAGATGTATTTGACCTCATCTATACTATCTTTATCTATAATATATATAAAATGCAACGTCTCTCTGTCTGTCTGTCTGTCTGTCCGTTAGTGCGCTTATCACTGGAGAACCACTTATCCGATTTACGTACTTTTTTTTAAAAACATACATATGTTCTCTGGCCAGGTTTTAGGCTATATTTTATTACGATAGGTAGCATAAGGAATGAGTAGTGACGTAAAATAGGGAATGATGTCAGAAAAAAGTTCGCCGCTAGCGCGTTGCCTTGCAATACACCGCCGAAACCATTAAATATGGAACAATATTATGTAGCAGAGAATATCTATAATCTATAAATAATCTATAATATATATAAAATGCAATGTCTCTCTGTCTGTCTGTCTGTCCATTAGTGCGTTTATCACGCGAAAAACCACTTATCCGACTTATGTGTCTTTTTTTTTAAATTCATACATATATTCTTTGGCCAGGTTACGTAATAATAATAATAATCTATATCTATAATATATATAAAATGCAACGACTCTCTGTCTGTCTGTCCATTAGTGCGCTTATCTCTCGAGATCCACTTATTCGATTTGCGTGATTTTTTAAATTCATACATATGTTCTCTGACCAGGTTATAGATATATATTTTATTACAACTATAATATATATAAAATGTAACGTATATCTGTCTGTTTGTCCGTTTGTGCGCTTATCACTGGAGAACCACTTATCCGATTTACGTGCTTTTTTTTTAAACATGCTAAACTATTAAATATGGAACAATATCATGTAGTAAAGAATATCTATAATATATATATAAAATGCAACGCCTCTCTGTCTGTCTGTCTGTCCGTTAGTGCGCTTATCACTGGAGAACCACTTATCCGATTTACGTGCTTTTTTGTTAAACATACATATGTTCTCTGGCCAGGTTATAGGATATATTTTATTACGTTAGGTGACATAAGGAATAAGCAGTGATGATAATAGTGAATCAAGTCGGAGAAAAGTTTGCCACTAGCGCGTTCTCTTGCAATACACTGCCTAAAGCATTAAATATGGAACAATATCATGTAGCAAAGAATATAATATATATAAAATGCAACGTCGCTCTGTCTGTGTGTCTGTCCGTTAGTGCGCTTATCACTCGAGAACCGCTTATCCGATTTACGTGTTTTTTTTTTAATTCATACATTTATTCTCTGGCCAGGTTATCTATAATCTTCTATCTAGAATATATATAAAATGCAACGTCTTTCTGTCTGTCTGTCTGTCCGTTAGTGCGCTTATCACTTGAGAACCACTTATCCGATTTACGTGTTTTCATAAATTTAAACATATGTTCTATATAATTCGATATAAGCCTAGATAATGGGAGATAAGGAGAAATAATGGGAGATAAGTCGAGATAAGGCTCTATAATGAGAGATAAGGTGAGATAATGGGAGATAAATATAAATAATGGGAGATAAGGAGAAATAATGGGAGATAAGCAAAGATAAGTCTAGATAATGGGAGTTATGGTGAGATAATGGGAGATAAGGAGAAATAATGGGAGATAAGAAGAAATATTGAGGATAAGTCGAGATAAGCCTAGATAATGGGAGATAAGGTGACATAATGTGAGATAAGGAGAAATAATGGGAGATAAGGAAAAAATAATGGGGAGATAAGGAGAAATAATGGGAGATGGGCAGAGTTAAGCCTAGATAATCGAAATTATGTAGAGATAATGGGAGATAAGGAGAAATATTGAGAGATAAGGGGAAATAATGGGAGATATTTTATTACGTTGGGTAAATTAAGGAATAAGCAGTGACGATAGTAGTGAATCAAGTCCACGCGAGCGGAGCCGCGGGCCCGGCTAGTAAAACTATAAATGACAAATTTCTTGTTGAAAATTAAAAGAAAAAACCCCGCACCAATCTTATGAGAATATGTCTTTCTATTGATTTGGCTAATTTTTGGATATATTGTAGTCCTCTTCGTTCTGAACAAATGTCTCCACGGAGATAACATGATCCTATGAATGGATTTCGTGCTACGGGCTCTCCAATCACAGGATCAGCATATGGGTTCTTTCTATGCTTCCTCTCCCCTCCCTCATCTTTTTTGACCTACAGTGACAGGCATAGTTAATCATTTTTATCAAATACCGATAAGAATACCCTCGGTCCTGGAGATGCAAATTGATGCATGCAGGCCATTCAATTTCAATACGGCGAATTATGTATTAGTAGTCAACACATATGCTAATTCTGTGACTGGAAGGCCCGTAGCGCAAAATCCATTCATAGAATCATATTATGTTCATGGGGACATTTGTTCAGAATAACGAGGACTACAACATATCTAAAAATAAGCCAAATCCACAAAAAGACATATTTCCATAAGACTGGAGCGAGATTCTTTATAGAAATTTGTAAAATTTTCTTTGGACCCATTTTTCATTTATAATTTTTAGCGATAAAATATGAATTATAGTTTGAACCTTAGTAGACTGTAAGCCACACAAATTGATGAGAGCGAAACTTTGAGTTTTCCTTGTGCTTAGGATATATTCTATAAGAATAAAATTTTTATACCCTCATGGTATTTAAGCAGTAAAGTCCCTTTAATACGGAAATTTTTAACTGACATATTTATTAAGTCAATAAGTGCCTAAACTTGTTTACGCCATGTTCTTCTGCTCTTCCGTTTGGCAGACAATCTAATTTTTGTATATGACTCTTCAATGTCGAATGGAAACCACGTCCTCCGGGAGCAACATAGTCAATGTTGACAAATTGCTTAGGCGTCCTTTATGTAAAGAAGACGTAGAAAAAATGCTTTTTTCTTTTATTCTATTTTAATATCAAATGTATAATAAAAATTATATATGTTAAAATGCTTAATTTACGTGTAACCAGGGTGCTATTTGCTTAATTTCTTATTAAATTTCATATTACTAGAAGATTTTCCTGATTTTTTGAGTTGCTTCATTTTAAGCTATGATCTCCAAATAGCCCCCTGCATGACAACATTTTATGGTTCATAAAAGAAAAAACGAATCTAAAATTCTGATCAGGCTCAAAACAACAGTAAAATTAGATTTTTTTGTTTCTATCATACTCTAACCTGATAAACACGTGTTAGAGAAGGATTCCTGTTATATATGACAATGGTGAACGTTTCGATAATAAAATTTGTGAACCATGCTCTTAACATGGACATCTGCTAACTGCTCTCAATATAATTTTTTATTATTCTAATATCTTTACCATTAATTCTAAAATAGGCCTGTGCAATTACTTAATTAAAAATCAATTCTTTAATTCAGCTTAATCCAAAAATAATTTAGGTCAAGTTTCACCATGTGTCTAACCTATAAACCTCCAAGGCTCACCTACTGTTATAAATCGCTCGTTACATACAGATAGTCCACTAACCGGAAATTCAAAATGCAGTCGGCCGATACACTTTCGAATAGATTTCGAGCACAAATGCCCAAATAAATAACGTATATCATGTCGCAGTGAGTTCACTACCGATATATATGACCAGCTATGGTCTGTAATAATTTCAATAGCGGAGGGTAATTTCGACAACAAAAGTCAAGTTAACGAATAAAGTTAAGTCTTAAAAGAACCGTTCTCGTTGCAACGGAGCTTAAAAATTTTAGTTTTAATTTCAAAAAAGATTCCACCGCTGGCCTCATCAGACAATAGCATTGCAACAGTATCTTACTAATATAATTGTTTGCCTCGCATCTTAACACCAGTTTTTGTAGGATTTTTACAGAAAAGGGTTATTTTCGTCCGGAAGGAAATGCGCTAAAATTGCTGTTACCTAAAAAGGACAAAAGACCACTATGCCAAATAACTTCCGAACAATCGTAGTATTTTCAATATTAGCGCAGGTTTAGGATAAGGCTAACAATAACTAAAAATAATATTAAATAAATATTCCCTCAATCTTAAAACAAAAACGTAGAAAGTAAAAACGATTTAAGACTGATAAGTGCTTGAAACAACTATGAAAAGTCAAATTAGGTAACATTCTAATCTGCTCAATATTTTCCTAAATAGGTAGGTACCTAGTAAAATCTAGCCTGAACCTTGACTGACAAGTATCAGTCAGTGTTCAGGCTAGGTTTAAGTTATGCTATAGCATTATAAGCTGTCACTGATGATATTATTGGAGCGGTAAATATAACTGGTGCAACTGTATTAAATCTAATAGATTATAGCAAAGCATTTGAAAGATTAGAACACAATTTGCTTACCTAAATTTTACCCGTATGAGGTTCAACTTGTCACACCCCATACAGCTCTTTTCAAGTAATCTCTTATATGGATAACTTCATCCCTTTGAAGTGATTTGTCCCCCAGGACTGTGTTTCTCTTCTTCTTCTCCTGCCTTCTCCAAATGAAGGTTGGCGACCACTTCTCTAAATGTTTCTAAGTCCCTCGCAACATGAAACAACTCCCTCACATTCATGCCGGTCCATTCTTTGATGTTTCTCAGCAAAGACTTTTTCTTTCTTCTGGCACCCTTTCTACCGTCAACTCTTCCCTGCGTGATAGTTTGCAATAGTGAATATTTGTCGTTTCTGAGGACAGTACAGACTAGATGTTTTTCATACTTTTATGATTGTCAAGAATATTCTGCCTTGACCTCTCCTTCGTAGAACTTCATCATTAGTGATCCTGGCTATCCACGGGATTTTTAATATTCTTCGATAGAGCCACATTTCAAATGCTTTTAGCTTCTTAGTATTGTATTGCTTCAAGCTCCATGTCTTGACTCCATACAAAAGTCAGAACTAGACGTAGCATTCCAGGAAACGTAATCTTAGAGCGATTTTTGTTGCAGAACATCGTCCGGAATTTTAAAAATAATTTTCTTGTAACCTCTATTCTGGTTTTAGTTTCAGTGTCCTGATCAATGTCGGATGTGATATAGGTGCCTAAATATTTGTACTTTACTACACGTTCTATTTGTTTTCCTTCGAGGAATGGTTGGCAATTGTTGGTTTGATGTTTAGAAACTACTATAAATTTTGTCTTGTCCTTGTTTATCGTCAGACCCATTTCAATATTTTCTCTATTCACGTTGTCAACCAATGCTTGTAGGTCCTCTAAAGTTTCTGTTAAGATCACGGTGTCGTCGGCAAAGTGGATGGTGTTTATCAATTCACCTCCCATCCTGATTCCTTCACTTCGTTCCCATAGAGCCTTCTTGAAGATGACTTGGGAATATAACCCTAAAACCTCGCTGAATAGGTATTTCATCTATTACTGTTTCATTTATTTGCACTACTGATTATAATAGATGTGTTTTATTATTTCTATGTCTTTCTGGTCAAGTTAGATGTTTTTTAATTCTTCTATCAGTTTGATGTGTTGTACTTTATTAAACGGTTTTTGGTGGTCTAGGAAGGATATATAAATGGCCTTGTTGTACTCTCTACTTTTTTGAAGGAGGACCGTCATTCCATAAACTGTTTCTCTCGTTCCCAGGCCACCTCTGAACCCAAATTATGAACCGTGGAGTTGTTCTTCACATTTCTTGTAGATTCTATTTTGTATAATTTTTAACAAAACTTTCAAAGGGTGGATGATGAGACTGATCATCATCCACCCCATGATATGGGAATATTTTTCTTAGGTAATGGTATAAAAACTATACTGTAACCTTTTTCCTCGTTGTATATCTTGTTAAGTAATTTTGTAAAGGTTTTTATGTTCCTTTCATCTAATACCTTCAGCAGTTCCATTGATATGTCTGTACTGTTTCTCACCGAGTTCAATTTACAGCGATTCAAGACCAACGTAAATCGGTTTTTCCATACATGCGTCGTTCCTGTATCGCTTTAAGATTTCCCTGCGGCCCATGTGCTATGCCTATAATTAACTTCCTGACGTTTCGTTGACACTGCGGTCAACATTTTCAAAGGCGATGTGGTAGTGGTTTCTTCTTGACTGTTCACTGACAACTGTGTTTGACGATGTAGCGCTGTCTGGTTTTGAGTATTCCGGAGGCGTGGCCATTTGGATTCTCGGCCAATCAGGTGCCAGCGACATTTCCCTGTTTCTTAACGTTTTTGTCGTAATGCGAGCGTCTAAGTTTTTTTTCGTCTTTTTTATTGAAATTACGTTTGTGTTTGTGGATTTCAATAGCCTCTCTTTATAACCTCGGGTAGTAGCTCAATACGTTGGCTAGAACTTGAGTATGGTTGAACAGTATATTGTGGTCTTCGTGGGTCAACGTGTGCTCGGCTAAGGCAGATTTGTCTGTTATGTCCTAGTCGGCAACTCCTTTTGTGTTCAGCTAGCCGTGTATTAATGCTACCTTTTGTTATACCAACATAGACTAAACTACAGCTGCATGGAATTCGATATAGGCATGCAGCGGAACGTGGATCTCTCTGGTCTTTGACCGAACTTAGAGTTTGTTTTATTGTCGGTGTTAGCTTGTATGTGGTATTAATATCGTGCCGACGTAGCAATTTTCCAATGCGGTCCATTATATTTTTCACCTAAGGTAAGACAACTTTTTGGCATCCAGTGGATTGTTTGTCTTTGTCATCAGTTTCTGTAGTTTTATTCTGACGACAATAAAAACGTCTTGTCTCATTTTTCTGTGGCGAGTATCGCGGTTGCGTTTCCCAAACGCACCGCACGCCAACGTCGCTGCCTGCATTCACTGAGGGACTTCCCCGAGTAAACTGGGGATTTACCGATCTCAATTTTTCGGTAAACGCGGGGATTTAATAGGTGTTTTGGTTGGCATATTCTGATTGCTCGGTCGGTTAAAATTTTTATTATCCTTCTTTTTTTGTTTAGGGTGATGATTCGAGTCCTTGTTTAAATATCTGTCAGTGTGTGTCGGTTTACAATACACTCTGTGACCCAATTTTCCGTTGTCTTCTCTTTCAATTAATATATTTAGAAAAGCGATTTGTTTGTCTTTTTCCTTCTCCATGATGAAATGGATTCTATTGTCAATTGAATTCAAGTGTCTCAAGAAATCCAGTGAGATGGCCGCTTGCTAGCTGTGTCAAGTGCATGTTGCTCGAATTTTTCCATAAAGCAATTGGCTACAACGGTACTGCGATGTCTTCCTATGTTTTCTCGACTTCGAAAAAGCTTTCGATAAGGTAAAGCATGGAAAGTTGATGAGAGTCTTGCTGTCCGTATGTATGAGACGAGAGGATATTCGTATTATTTCCAACTTGTACTGGCAACAGACAGCTGAAATCAGAGTTTAGACAAGGGTGCGTTCTGTCCTTGTTGCTCTTTAATGTGTACTTCGAACAGCTTTTCACTGAAGCCTTGAGTGGTTGCGAGGATGGTGTGGTTGTTATTGGGATATCCTAACAACTTGAGATATGCAGACGACACCATTGTATGGACACTGCAGATGGACTTCAAAGGCTGATAACTCGAATACAAGATCACTGTGAAGAGTATGGTATGAGTTTGAATGTGTCTAAGACCAGGGTTATGATATTAAGTAAAAACCCCGAACTGAGTGACAACTTTAACATCAACGGTAAGCCAATACAACGGATAAGTCAGTTCACGTACTTGGGCTGTAATCTTAATGAGGAATGGGACCATGCAAAAGAAATATTAGTTCGTACAGAGAAAGCAAGAACAGCTTTTTTCCGTTTAAAAAAGATTCTATGTAGTATGCATCTCAGATGTGGGTTTTAAGGTGCTATGGTATGGCGTTGAAGCGTGGACATTATCCGAAACAACAACAAAGAAGCTCCAAGCGCTTGAAATGTGGTTTTACCGGCGTATGCTGGCTGAATACATCATTTTACCAATGATACCATGCTACAACGGATGAACAAGGCAATGGAGATCGTACATACGATGAAGAAACGTAAACTGTCATACTTTGGCCACGTTATGAGGAACGACAAGTATCATATCCTCCAACTGATTCTGCAGGGGAAAAGACTTCCTGGAAGACGTCGAATCTCTTCGCTGCACAACCTTAGAAAATGGACAAGGAAAAGTATTGTATAATTGTTTAGATCAGCTATAAATAAAGTAATTTGTACCAGAATGATCGCTACCGTCTAAAAAAGACACAGCACCAGAAGAAGAAGTACTTAGTGGGTTTCCCATTGCCACTGGAAATAAGTATTGCTTAAGCAGTGCTTAAACAATGCCTTAATATCCTCTGCATGATATCCGATATGCTGTAGAGTCTCACCAACAGGTACCATCGTGAAAAATGAAACCACGTCAAAGCTTGCCAGTATATCACGTGATTTTAGTGTGATGTCTGTGATTTTTTCAGAAAATGTGTCGGATACTTTACATAGGTGTCAGATTGGCCGATGAAGAAGAAACGTTCGACCACTGCCACATTGCCATTGAAATGGTTGACCGCAGTGTCAACGAAATGTCAGGCTGGAGAATACGGCCTCAACTCCCGAAAGAAACCTACATTAATTCAACTAGTCGTGAAAGCCAGCATTCTGGTAGATAGTTGTTTGGCATTATGGTCTTTTTGTCGTTTTTTGGTATCGGCTTACATCCAGCTCATTTCCGGCAGCACAAAAATATTCCTTTTCTGTACTAAAACAGATGTTAGAAAGTAAAGCAAAGAGTTACGCTAACAAGGTAGCTTTTCCAACTGATTTTGCAATAATATTGTTTGACCATGTATCAAGTAGCTTTTCCAACTAATTTTACAATAATGTTTGACCATGTATCAAGACCATCGCCTTAATGTCGAAGTTTCTTCCGCTCGTTCAATGATTCCACCCGATTCGGCTCGCGCTTCCATGTACCAAAGTAAATTTAGTTTTCGATGGACCGTTGGAATTTTTCCTGCAAAGATTTATTGGCAGTAACGCGCCCTTAAATCATTTAAGATATCGGCGGCAGCCGGTGTGCGTTCTTTTGAGGATTTATTTTTTGAGGCTGCGAAATTCAAAACCGGTTTTGCTTTAGTTTATCGAATATTTTATATTGGGTAATAAATTTTGTAATAGATTTTTGAGGGTTTCGTAAAGATGAATATACTGCCGAATGAATATACAATGAAAAAAATTGCAAAAAAATACGAAAAAATTTATAAGCATGTGTGAATTTTTTTTTTAAATTTTTTTCTGTAGGAAAGTATTTTATTCGTGAAAAAATCATCACCCGAGATTTTTGCTTTTTTTTACGTTTTAGGGTTTCTAAATCATGAAAAAATCACTCATTTTTTGTTGGTTTGTCTGTTTCGGTCTGTCGGCACGATAACTCCCGAATGAAATGAGATATCAATCTCATACTTGGCATAGATATAAAATCTATTATGGGGATAGTTTTTGAACAATATTGCCAAAGGCGAAGGGGGTGGAAGTGGGGCGAGCAATCAATTTTATACAATTTTAATAGCAATATGGTAAATTTTCTTGTTTTTTTTTTGTTGAGATAGTAAATAAATATTTGACATAAATATTTAGAGTAAAATATAAAAGTGCGAAAAAGGTGGAGGGGAGGAGATTTGAGAGATTTCTTTGGATATACAGTCAGTCCACCACCTGCTTTCTCTACTATTTTTCTGTTATGTTTAACTAATTACTTGGAACTATGAGAAACCATGTTTAAATTAATATTTGAGACTTAACCCACGAGGATTAGTATTAAAAACAACTACGGAACATTTTATTTCGAAGTTACATCATTGTTATAAAAATATAAACAAAACTAATGTCGAAAAAGTCTCCATACACTTAACAATTACCAATAATAGTTTGACGGAGTTTAACGGAAAATAACAACTTCGTTTAAACTAATATTTAGTGGGACCGCCGTTGGCCTTGATAATCTCCTGTAACCTTTTTGTCATACTTGTAACCAGCTTTCTAGTAACTTCTACTGGCATGTTATCCCATTCGTTCAATATTCTGTTTTTCAATTCTTCTCTAGTTGAAACATTATGTTTGTGAACGCGTCTTCCATAAATGCTCGATGGGGTTAACATCGAAGGTGTATGAAGCTGCTGTCGCATATTATGGATTATCCAGTCTTGCACCAAGTATGCGATACGTTTCGGATCATTGTCCTGTTGGAAAACATGTATCTTTTTCGAGTGTTAATTTTTCGACACTTTTTCTTAAATTGTCTGTCAAAATGTTCAGATAAACAAGCTGATCCATGGTACCATTAATAAAATGTAAATTTCCAACCCCTTCAGCGGACATGCATTCCCAAAGCAGAACACTACCACCCCCTTGTCTCACCGTGGAACAAATATTTTTAATATAGAATGCGGTATTCTTCTTTCTCCAAACTTTAGTTCTGCCATCAGACCCAAAAAGGTTAATTTTAGTTTAATCACTGAAGATTACCTAAAATTCAGGAGGTTCAGTAACGTATTCCCTAGCAAAAGCTAACCGCTTTTTGCGAGTAGTTTCCGAAATTAACGGCTTCTTCCTGGTTGCACACCCCGTATAGCCTGCTCTGTGTAAACATTTCTCACTGTTTGTGAACAAATATTTTTCGAAAATAGTTCACTTACTTCTTTTAATTTTGGTGCACTTTCTTGAGACCACCGGAGCGTGGTTCAATTTTACAGGAACCCGTTGATTTATACTAGTTTACAATGTACTGAACATTAGCATGCAATTTTCCTACATTTCTGTACGATTTTCCATCCTTCCACAAATCAATTATGATCTTTCGGACTTGAAATGGGATTCACAATTTCTCTCGCTCATTTTTAATACTACTTTGAAAACTAACTGCAAAATTACTAGCAACAAGTGACAGATTTTAAAATATGGCCAAACATTATTCATTTGTTTTCAGTTTAGCGAGCAATAGATAGCTTGATAAAGAGCGGCTGATTATAAGGTGTTTTTTTCAATGCAGTTCTTGAGTGTACGGAGACTTTCTTGATATTAATTTTGTTTACATTTTTATAAGAATGATGTAACTTCTAAATAAAATGTTCCGTAGTTGTTTTCAATGCTAATCTTCGTTGGGTTTTGTGTTTTCAATAACTGTTTTTTTGTCCCTGGATGTTTAAATATAGCTTAAATACTTTATACTTAAAGCTTAGATTTTTATCTTTCACTTCCCAGCTTTAAATATATTTTTTCTTTATCTTGTATAATTAATAATAAGCAAAAAAACACTTTTTTAAGAGTAAAATTACAAAAAAAGAGAAAGTTTTTTTAAGTTTTTAATTTTCTAATATCAAGTATAATTTTAACTGTAACTAAAAAAAAAGTCAGACTTTTTTTGACCATTTCGTACTGTAAACGGAAAATTGTCGGAGGCGCACTACAGCAGACAAATTTTCATATTTTAAAACTCAATTTTTAAATAATATAGACAATGTAGGTATTTTTAATTATTCTTAAATTGAAAATTAAGGCATAAAAATGAATATGCGCAAGGATTTTTTTTTCAGTACTATATTTTATTAAATATTTGTAATTTGCTGTATGTCCGTTAAAATCATGCAAACAAAAATTATAAAGCAATAAAAATAAGAACTATTAGTATCATTGGAGAGCTGAAAGTTACCTCTTTAGAAAGCTACCTTTAGGTTTATTTTTACACTCTGAAAATAAGTAATATCGATTAATCTTTCAAATTAATTGCATATCCGAATGTTTAATAAATTCTCACGCTAACAAAAAAAATCTAGAAAAAAATCTATAAACTATTTTTTTAAAAATTTCCCACTCTTTCACATGGTGCTATTAGTTTTTCGATATTTTTTTTTGTTAGTTTTCGACATATATTACCGAAAAAAACGAATTTTTGATTTCATTTTGGATTTTGTGGGCTGAGCGTACATGCACCAGTGCAAAGCAATTGAAACCATGGTAGACGAATAGATGGACAGTGGGTTTTTGGTTTGAAAACAAAACGAGAAGTACGATATGTTACTGTGGAAAGAAGAAATGAAAATACATTATGCCAATTATAGAAAAAGAGGTTCAATTTCAATCTGTTAATCATTCAGGCGGATGGCCAGCGTATAGGAACCTTAACAAGCGAGGCTTTTTTTTTTTTTTTTTTTTTATTGGTCTAGCACACGTGCTGCAGGGAAGTCCCTAAAACGCTCCAGGAGCGGCACGAGTGCGGAACAAAAAAAAGCGATTCACGTTGTTCTTGAATCGCTGTAAATTGTACTCGGTGGGAAACACAGCGCTGGGTAAATTATTCCAAAGGGATGATGTTCTCCATATAAAAGATTGCTTGAAAAGCGTCGTACGCGGAGTAACAAGCTGAACCTCATACGGATGCGAAGCACCAGCGCGACGTGTATTTCTAACATGCACCGCTTTGGGAGGAATTAAGCGGGCTACATCCTTCGAACACTTTCCATGAAAATACTTGTAGAACAGACTCAAGTCGCCAACCGTTCTTCGATGTTCCAGCGAATCAAGGCCGCCGGTCAATTCCGGGTCCCCAATCAGACGGACCGCTCTTCTCTGAACAGAATCCAACAGATGCAGTGTATGTTTGGGAGCGGAGCCCCAAACGTGGGAGCAGTATTCCATAGTTGGTCGAATTTGGGCTTTGTAAAGAATTAACAGTTGCTGTGGTGTGTAAAGCTTTCTGGTTCTAAATAATATTCCCAATTTTTGAGAAGCTCTCCTTGCTATGCCTGCAACATGTTCATGCCAAGACATATTTGCTCCCAAACTAACGCCCAACAAATTGAGCGACGATGCTAGGGGAATGGAGTGCCCCGACATAACTATGTCGGGTTCAGCAACGTTAACTTTTTTTAGAAAAAACTGCCGCTTGGGTTTTTGTAGCGTTAAATTCCACTTGGTTACTGTCACCCCAAGATAGAATTTCTTCCAGGTCTTTGTTAAGTTGAACGACCTCCTGCTGTCTGCGGATATTCGCCTGAGCAGCCGATGTCCGAGCGTTCAAGGTGAATGAAGAGACAAGCGTACTGTCATCTGCAAAGCTATAGATTGGATTCCCGGTCTTTTCCAGCAGATCGTTAATGTAAATGAGAAAGAGAGTAGGAGACAGTATGGAGCCCTGGGGCACACCGGCGTTGATAGTGAGGGTGTTAGAAAGAAATCCGTCGACCGCCACTCGTAAAGAACGCTCTCTGAGGAAACATGAGAGCCACAAACAGAACCTTTCAGACATACCATAAGAGCGCAACTTAGCCAACAGTCCATCGTGCCAAACACGGTCGAATGCCTTGGATATGTCAAGAGCAACCGCTCGAGATTCTCCAAAGTGTTCAATTGCGTTGTTCCAAACATGTGTTACATAAGTCAGAAGATCTCCTGTTGATCTATGTTTACGAAAACCATATTGGTGATCGCTAATAATATTGAATCGTTCAAGATATTTTAGAAGATGCTCATTGATAACCTTTTCCATGACTTTCGATATTATTGAAAGCAGTGCAACTGGTCGGTAGTTATTTGGCAGGGACTTCTTACCTTTTTTAGGTATCGGCTGAACCGTGGCACATTTCCAGCAGGACGGAAATATTCCCTTTCTGTAGGATAGGTTAAAAAGTCTACAGAAAGCTGGTGTTAGTTCCCTTGCACAGTTTTTGAGAACTATGGCAGGTATTCCGTCAGCGCCAGAAGCCTTCTTGGTGTCTAGCTTCACTAAAATACGCTTTATGATGCGCTGTCTGAAGACAACATCGGGCATCCTTGACTGCAATATGGGAATAGTAGGTGGTGTTTTTCCTTGGAAATCGACAGTAGAATGTGAAGCAAAGAGTTCAGCCAACAAGTTCGCTCTCTCAACAGGTGTGGTTGCAATGGAATTATCTGGCCGTGTGAGTGGTGGTATCGTGGAGTGGAGGCTTCGACCATCAAACCGTTAATCACCAGCAAAACTATGTTGATCTACTCAAAAGATCTCATACACAAGGTATTGAATGATCGTGGCTAGATGCCAAAATTTACATCTTAAAGAAATTGAAGGGGGTACTACTAAATCATTTTCAATCACACCTGAAACATTTATCCTGGAAGATATTAAGGAAGAATGAAAACAACTAATTTGTCAGCTTAAAGGATATTGCCTCTGTTTGTATATATCAGTTCTAAATATATTTGTAATAAAATCATTATTAAGAACAAATTGTTCGTCGTATAGCAAGGTTATAGCAGGGTAGATCTCAAATTTTTTTGTAGATTGCAAACTACAGCGACAACATTTTTTTTCCATTTCTGATTATAGTTTAACGACGGCAATTTTGTAATGCATTTATAATTACCCATATTTCGATTAAGTCAGGCCTTGATATAATCGATAAATACTAAGTGATAATGTTTCAAATTGATTGTACGAGATCCAGATTGTCATATTGTTTTCCTAATCCTGCGTGTTCATTGTTTTTCAGTTTCATAGTTATTACTTCGACGAGTAACTAACAGAAGACTTATTTGTACAAAATTCCCCACCTCCGCTTTATTTTCTTTGTTATGCAGTAACATGATTACACTATTGTTTCAGTTCTGCGGTATTTTCCTTTCTTCTAAGCATTTGTTTAGTAATATCATAAATTTTTTGGTAAAGGATTCTGCTCCATATTTTATAAATTCAGGAATTGTTTGCCTTCACCTGGAGCATAATTTAATTTCATTTCACTAATTGCTTTTCATATTTCGTCTTCACTTATATTTTAGCTTCAATAATACCTCTGTTTATCCTTAGAAGTAGGACAACTTAAAATATATCGTTTTTACTATTTTTCAGGAAAAGCAATTAGCAAACAAATAATTCTTTCTATTTCTTGTTATGCTATTTTTTTAATGGCATAGCACAGTGCTGTGGGGAAATCATTAAAGCTCTACAGGCGTGACGTGTGTACGGAAAAAGTAATTCATGTTTATCTCCATATGAAAAACTGCTTGAAAAAGATTGTACGAGAAGTGACGAGTACGGATGTGAAGTAATAGCGTGCCGTATACTCCTAGCATGCACTGCTCTGGGAGAAATTAAGTGGGCTACATCTAGAGAACACTTCGCATGAAAACATTTGTAGAATAGACGCCAAAGGTTCTTCGATGTTCTACGAAATCAAGGGTACCGCTCAGTTCTGGATCTTCCATCAGGCAAACAACTCTCTTCTGAATAGAATCTAACAAACGCAATTTTTGTTTGGGAGCAGAGCTCCAAATATAGGGGGAGAGCCCAAAGCGTGAGAGCAATATTCCAGCGTTGGTCCAACATGGGTTTTGTACAGAATTAACAGTTGTTGTAGAGTGTAAAGCTTTCTAGTTCAAAATAGTATTTCCAGCTTTTAAGCCATGCAACAATTTCATGCCATGACATATTTGCTCCCAAATTAACGCCCTGCAAATTGAGTGACTATACTAAAGGAATAAAGGGTCCCCACAAAATTATGTCGGGTTCAGCAACGTTAACTTTTTTCAAAAAAACCGCCCCCTGGGTTTCAGTAGCGTTAAATTCTACTAAGTCACTGTTACACCAAGATAGAATTTCTTCCAGGTCTTTGTTAAGGTAAAGTAGCCGATAATCGAGCGTTCAAAGTGAATGAAGAAATAAGCATACTATCACTAAAATCTATTTTTACTATTTCTAATCAACACGTTTTAACGTATGTATTTTTTGCTACTTTTTAAGGTAACTTATTCTCTGACCTCTGGATCACCTTGAAGATACAGTGTTGCCAAAATCAGTTTATCAAGGTTTGTTTTCGGGAGGTCGCGATATGTTTGCCAATGGTAACGGTAATAATCTGTTTTGGGGACAACAGTTTAAACTTGATAAGTAACTTTATAATTTTTTAATTTTAATTTTAGTACATTAAGTAAAAAGAACAGCAGTAAGTCTTATAAGAAAATGCAATATTGAAAGATGTGGGTATTTTTTTAATTTTTGGGGAAATATTGGGAGAATATCTAACATGTAAATATTTTTTTACAAGGACCTTGTAGCACAAAAGTAGATACCCCTATAATTGAATGTAATGTTGCCAGAAGCGTATATAAATTTGAAACTTATTTTTTTTAGATCAAAACTTGAAAAGCTCTGATGAAGACAAATCTACCTGGTTTAAAGTCCAAACAAAAGGTAACATATAAGATGATAATACTGCCCAAAAAAATAGATTGGATTCCTGGTACCTTCCAGCAGATTGTTACTGTAAATGAGAAAAAGAGTAGGACCAAGGGAGCCTTCAGGCACACTGGCGATGATAGTGAAGGTATTGGGAAGAAATCCGTCGACTACCACTCGTAAAGAACACTCTCTAAGAAAACATGAGAGCTAACAACAAGATGTTAATTGATAGCCTTTTTGCCTTTTTCGGTATCGGTTGAACTGTGCCCATTTCCAGCAGGAAGGAAATACTCACTTTCTGTAGGATAGGATGAAAATTCCCCAGAAAACTGGCATTAATTCGCTTGCGCATTTTTTCAGTACTATGACAGGTATTCCATCAGCATTAAAAGCGTTTTTGGTGTCTAATTTTATTAAAATATGTGATACTCTGTCTGAAGAAAATACCGGGCATCCTTGATTGCAATAATAAAATTAAAATAATACAAAGAAAAGTGTGCGCAATTATATTATATATAATTCGTGTTTCAACAAGTTTTCATTTCACACACCACACGACGACCTGGTAATTTTTTTTCACTTCCGATTTCACCCCCCAAAACTACCCTTTTAAGTAAACATTTAACTTTCAAAACTGCATGGCTCTGATGAGGCCATCAATTCCTATATTAGTGCCAAAGAACCCCGCAGTATCTTATGGAAATTGGATCCCGATCAAATCTATTGAAAATGTAGTATGCTTCAAGTGATTCTAATCAAAAGTCTCCATGGACACAAAGTCCAAAAATGGATAGATTAGGAATTATCGAGCGCGGAATTAGTAAAAAACTGCTGATAAAATGTTATTTTTGCGCTTTTTAAGAACTTATTTTGACTACAACATGATTTTACGAAAAATTCCGAACGGATTATATGGTTTTGCTAATTATGAATATAATAATTATTTTGACCCATTTCGCTCTTACTTTTGAACATTGGCCATTTTGGAAATTTTTGGATTTTTTTGATTTAACTCATCTGGAACATAATTTTGCTAAAAATTCTAACAAAATTTTATGTTTTTCAGTTAATAATTGTAAATATAATAATTATTTTTAACCAATTTGATCCTACTTTCCAATAGCGTTTATTCTTGGTCAACTTTTGGCCCTTTTCTGTACTCCAGACTCCAGAAATGGACAAAAAGGCCAATATTGGAAAGTAGGGGCGGAATGGGTCAAAAAACTATTATATTCATGAAGTTACGGAGCACGATGGTAGGATACAACGAATTGTATAAAGTACGCATACCTATTACTCCATCGAAAGCTGACACAGCAGCTTTCGAACCGACAGAGTGGTTGACACAGTCAACGCTTTGAAACTGAAAATAGACAGAAGTCCATATTCCAGCAGCTTACTAGCTGTTCTCTTGTCTGTCAAATCCATCCTGAGACGCGTTTCGCCGTATCACGGCTCGTCAGTGAGGCTAGGATTGACAAACAAGAGAACAGCTAGTAAGCTGCTGGAATATGGACTTCTGTCTATTTTCAGTTGCTTTACAATAATTATATATACTTGAGGAAGGATTCCTCGAAAAAGCGCTACCTGCTTTTAAAGCGTTGACTGTATCAACCACTCTGTCAGTTCGAAAGCTGCTGTGTCAGCTTTCGATGGAGTAATAGGTATGCGTACTTTATATAATTCATTGCATCCTACCATCGTGCTCCGTAACTTCTGGGATAAGTACCACTTGATACCGTTTCTCTTGTTTGTCAATCCTAGCTTGACTGACGAGCCGTGATACGGCGAAACGCGTCTCACGATGGATTTGACAGACAAGAGAACAGCTAGTAAGCTGCTGGAATATGGACTTCTGTCTATTTTCAGTTGCTTTAAAATAATTATATTCATAATTAGCAACCTAAAAAAACATATAATCCCGTTGGAACTTTTCGTAAAATCATTTTCTAGTCAAAATAAGTCCTTAAAAAACGCAAAAATAGCATTTTCTCAGTGGTTTTTTACCCATTCCACGCTCGATAATTCCTAATCTATCCATTTTCAGTATTTGTGCCCATGGAGACTCTTAATCAGAATGGCTTTAAGCATAACATACTACATTTTCAGCCGATTTGACCGGGATACAATTTCCATAAGATTAGTGCGGGGTTCTTTCAACATTCCATGTCAAGTAGACAGACGGACAACGAAGTGATTTTATAAATATTCCATACGGAACACTAACAACAACCTGCGTTATGTAGAAAGAGAAGAATCTGATGACACTTAGTTTCTATACTCATAAAATACATTCCAGCGACTGAAATGAGATTGCACGAGACTATCGCAAAGAAGCTTTTGAGTTCCACCGGTAACAAGTTTTCATTTGACACCCCCACTCGACGATCTGGTAATTTTTTTTTTCACTTCTGATTTCACCCCCCAAAACTAACCTTTTAAGTAAACATTTAACTTTCAAAACTGCACGGCTCTGATGAAGCCATCAATTCCTATATTAGTACTAAAGAATCCCGCAGTAATCTTATGGAAATTGGATCCCGGTCAAATCGATTGAAAATGTAGTATGCTTCAAGTCATTCTGATCAAAAGTCACCATGGACACAAAGTCCAAAAATAGATAGATTAGGAATTATCGAGCGTGGAATTAGTAAAAAAACTGCTGAGAAAATGCTATTTTTGCGCTTTTTAAGGATTTGTTTTGACTAGAACATGATTTTACGAAAAATTCCAAACGGATTATATGGTTTTGGGTTGCTAATTATGAATATAATAATTATTTTGACCCATTTCGCTCCTACCTTCGAAAATTGGCCATCTTGGCAATTTTTGAAATTTTTTGATTTAATTCATCTGGAACATAATTTTGCTAAAAATTCAAAAAAATTTTTAGGTTTTTCAGTTAATAATTTTGAATATAATAATTATTTTAACCAATTTGATCCTACTTTCCAATAGCGTTTATTTTCAGTCAACTTTTGACCCTTTTCTGGACTTTAGACTCCAGAAATGGTCAAAATGGCCAATATTGAAAAGTAGGGGCGGAATGGGTCAAAAGAATTATTATATTTATAATTAGCAACCTAGAAAAACATATAATCCCGTTGGTATTTTTCGTACAATCATTTTCTAGTCAACGTAAGTCCTTAAAAAATGCAAAAATGGCATTTCCTCAGTGGTTTTTTACCCATTTGACGCTCGATAATTCCTAATCTATCCATTTTCGGTATTTGTGCCCATAGAGGCTCTTAATCAGAATGGCGTGAAACATAACATACTACATTTTCATCCGATTTGACAAGGATCCAATTTCCATAAGATTAGTGCGGGGTTCTTTCAACTTTCTATGTCAAGTAGACAGACGGACAACGAAGTGATCTTATAAATGTTCCATACGGAACACTAAAAACAACCTGCGTTATGTAGAAAGAGGAGAATCTGATGACACTTAGTTTCTATACTCATAAAATACATTCCAGCGACTGAAATGAGATTGCACGAGACTATCGCAAAGAAGCTTTTGAATTCCTCCGGTAACAAGTTTTCATATGACACCCCACTCGACAATCTGGTAATTTTTTTTTTTCACCCCCCAAAACTAACCTTTTAAGTAAACATTTTACTTTCAAAACTGCACGGCTCTGATGAGGCCATCAATTCCTGTATCAATGACAAAGAACCCCGCAGTATCTTATGGAAACTGGATCCCGGCCAAATCGATTGAAAATGTAGTATGCTTCAAGTGATTCTAATCAAAAGTCTCCATGGACACAAAGTCCAAAAATGGATACATTAGGAATTATCGAGCGTGGAATTAGTAAAAAAACTGCTGAGAAAATGCTATTTTTGCATTTTTTAAGGACTTATTTTGACTAGAACATGATTTTACGAAAAATTCCAAATGGATTATATGGTTTTGGGTCGCTAATTATGAATATAATAATATTTTTACACCATTTCGCTTCTACTTTCGAATATTGGCCCTTCTGTCAATTTTTGGATTTTTTTTGATTTAATTCTAGAACATAATTTTGCTAAAAATTTTATGTTTTTCAGTTAATAATTATGAATATAATAATTATTTTTAACCAATTTGATCCTACTTTCCAATAGCGTTTATTTTTGGTCAACTTTTGGCCCTTTTTTGTACTCCAGACTCCAGAAATGGACAAAAGGCCAATATTGGAAAGTAGGGGCGGAATGGGTCAAAAGAACTATTATATTCATAATTAGCAACCTAAAAAAACATATAATCCCGTTCGAACTTTTCGTAAAATCATTTTCTAGTCAAAATAACTCCTTAAAAACGCAAAAATAGCATTTTCTCAGTGGTTTTTTACCCATTCCACGCTCGATAATTCCTAATCTATTTATTTTCGGTATTTGTGCCCATGGAGGCTCTTAATCAGAATGGCGTGAAGCATAACATACTTCATTTTCAGCCGATTTGACCGGGATCCAATTTCCATAAGATTAGTGCGGGGTTCTTTCAACTTTCTATGTCAAGTAGACAGACGCACAACGAAGTGATCTTATAAATGTTCCATACGGAACACTAAAAACAACCTGCGTTATGTAGAAAGAGAAGAATCTGATGGTACTTAGTTTCTATACTCATAAAATACGTTCCAGCGACTGAAATGAGATTGCACGAGACTATCGCGAAGAAGCTTTTGAATTCCTCCGGTAAGATAATTAATTTACTTTATTAAATTTAAGTGTTCCAACTTAATACGAATTTTGCTAGGGCAAATAGCTCTAATCTGTTTGCTATTATCTAATATATTCCTATATTAAATTACGCGATATAAGTTAGGTAGAAAAAGTTTAGCTCCGCTGAATTAAGTAGTTAATTGGGCCGAGCTTTAATAAAGCAACTTGCACAAAGTAGCTCGTGTGAGCATGGTTAGATGCTTAATTTAATAATAACCCTTTGTAGTTTCAAGGAATAGATAATGTTTCGAGAAAGAGCCCGTTGGGTTTTAGGTTTTCGAGGTTAATTATAGTATTATTAGTTTAGGATTTTAGTAAGTTTGTTCCTATCTCATATTAAAGGTTTACTTTATATCAAAAATAATTAAAATTAAGAAAAAGTCCATGTCCTACACATGTACTATTTTATATTGAAACAAATTTAAAAGAAAATCAGTCAAGTGACTTATCCATAACTTCCCTTGCAAACCCGTAATTCTAGCGCTTGTATTCTTGAAAAAAATGTGTTTCGAGAATATTTCTTGCCATCAGTGCATTCTTGGTATGCTAACAACGGCATAATTACCTTAGTAAATTGCCCAATCGCCTCCGGCATCAATAATCACTTGGCATCTTCAAGGCAAGCAGTCGACGAGGTTTTCTGCACACTCTGCAAATTTTTCAAATCTCGCGAGACAACTGAGTCCTCAGAGTCCTTCCTGTGAGCTTTCCCTTTACAAGAGACCAAACGTTTTCAACAGAGTTGGCGGCCGGTGATTGTGAGGCAACTCTAGTATCTCATCGTGACGTAATTTTCACCCAGCAAAGGTTTCCTAAACGTGTGCGAACATGTTGTCGAATGGTCTCGAAACTTAATTTTCTTAATTTTGCTGCTCCTTGGACCAGTGTCATTTTCGGGTTCCGTGAAAACAAAGACACGATTCATTTTTCGATTTTCGGAGTGACTTTGCCTACTCAGCCACGTTTTGGCAAGTCGTCGACATTTTTCATCTCGTTTAAAACGATTTATCCACTTTTTCACAAACGATACCGACTTTTTAATACATCTAGCGGTCGCGGAATTATCATTTTAGGCCCCTTTTGATGGGAACAAAGAAAGAAGACTGCCTCGAACTGACGCGCAAACAATTTTGGATTTTACGTGATTTCGATGAAAGTTCGGAATCGACTGATACTTTTACAAGAAGTAATTGTTGGGTTGGAGCCAAATCTGGCCAATTCGGTGGATATGGAAACATTTCGAAGCGAAGGTGATACAGTTGTACAGCAAGAATTCGAAACATGAAGGAGTATTATCGTGATGAAAGAGCTTCTCCGTTTTTGCGAGATGTGGACGTTTCTCTTGAATAGCACCCTTCAATTGGGCCAGTAGTAAAACAAGTCTCTCCTCTCTCTACACCTTCATCTCTGGTATTTAATGATGAATCTATGTTTCATCTACTATTAGAAAACGTAGAAGAAATTCATTGGAATTATGTTTCAAGTCTTAAATCTCTTGGGAAATGTTCATTTGAATGAGTTTTGGTCGATTGTTAATTAACGCGGCACCCAACGACCTGAAAGCTTTTTCATACTCAAAACATCCTACAAAACGTAGTAGGCACGTCCTATCGAGTTGTTTACAATATCAGCGAGCTTGCGTACCTTCAGTTAGCGATCGTTTAAACACGCTATTGTAAAGTTTTGTCACAATCTCGACAGTCGTAGAGGTTTTCGGGCGTCCTTGTGTTTATTATCTCGAATGGATTTACCACCAAGTTTAAATTCAGCAACCCACTTTTTAATCGTCGAAAATGACGGGGAAGAACCATTTGATGTGAGTAGTATTTTATAAGAGTTCGCAGTTCAATTTTAACCATTTTTAGAAAATCTTAAAACTTGTTTGTTTACACGGTCGTTACAAAAAGACAACTATAATAGGTCACTCAATAAGTTTTGAAAACGAAAATAAGACAAGATAAATTAATGAGTTGAAATAAATTTATTCTTCAGTAGAATCTCTCTTGAGGTCAAATTTTCTAACGATTTTCCAATTCATTTAACCCATCTCTGAAGACCTTCAAAATACCCATTTACGGATGCTATCATCTCATAATTTGTTGAAAAACGCTTCACATCTAGAAATCTTTTGAAGTTTTGGAACAGATGGAAGTCAGACGGAGCCAGATCTGACGAATATGGTATTATGGTAATTAATCGAACCAGTTTTGCCGTTGCCAAAGCACCTCTGTGAGCAGATGCATCGTCATGACGACGATTTTTTTTCTTCTGCAAACCGAGCCTTTTCTTATCCAGCTGGTCCAAAACGTTGCAATAATATTCTCCTGTGATTGGTTTACCGATCTGAAGGGAAGCACTTAACAAAATTCCATTTGCATTCCATAAAACTGATGCCATAATTTTTTTAGACGATTTTGACCACTTTGGCTGCTGAACAACCGGCCTCAGTCCACTGTGTGGTTTGTTGTCGCAGTTCAGGATCATACTGGTAAACTCAAGTCTCATTCATAGTAACAAATCGATGCACAAATAATAATAATAATAATACTTTTATCCATACTGATAAAACAGTCTCCGCCAATAGACCCGATATTACTTTTCAGTGCAAAAAAGAAAAAGTCACCTATCTAATTGACATAGCTGTCCCCAACGACACAAACATCCAAACGAAATGCACAGAAAAAATTTCCAAATACACAGACCTTGCAACGGAAATAAAAAGGCTATGGAAACAAGAAAAAGTCATCATTGTCCCCCTCATTATATCAGCCACAGGCCTTACACCAACAACATTCACACCACACTTAGTATAATTAGGACTCAACACAAACATACATAAAAACATTCAGAAGTCAGTGATTTTGAAAACATGTAACATTGTCAGGTCATTCCTTAATACACAATGGTAATGCGTTTGTGCTGACTTGGTTTGCGCCCGTCAGCCAAACATGAAACCACATTGACCAAATGTGAGAAAGAAAAACAAAAACAATAATAATACTTTTATTTTTCCAGCGACATTTTACCATAAATGTATGGAATTCGTCATTATACAACACTACTACAAATAATACAGATAACATTAATAGAGTATAACACAAACGATCTCTATACAATTTCTAACGATGATTAGATATTCCGAAACTCATCCAAACTATAGAATTCTCTATTAATTAAAAACGCTTAAGATTTCTTTTAAAGCTCAAAAGATCAAGTTCTGTGGAAAGTTCTTACCGATTTCTTACCGATGTTCAACCGATTGAACGGCACATAAAGACTGTCTCGGCCCCGAGTTGGGTAACTGTGAATATTAGCCTGTTGCATGATGTGCCCGGAGAAACACCCAGCATAGCTCTCATGGCCCGCTTTTGCGCGACATTCTTTGCTGAGGAGGAAGAACCCCAAAAACAAGTTCAGTTTTGTTTTTTGCAAAACGAGCCAATGTTGTTTAGAAGGTTTCTCTCAAGTGTGTTTTTGTTCCGATGTTAGTAAATGCAGCACCCATTTAGTGAATAGCTTTCTCATACCCACAATATTAGTTAGGATCTTATGCACTGATCCATATGAGATGCCTATAGCCGCAGCTAAGTCATTCACCATTAATCTATAGTCTTCCGTTATCATATCTTGTACTTGCTCAAAAGTTTCTTCGGTTGTTGCAGTTTTTGGACGTCCTGAACATCATTGACGCTTGTGTGACCACACTTTAGAGTCCATCCACGAACAGTTCGAAATGAAGGAGCAGACTCCCTTAATAATTTTACTAACTTTTCATAGATTTCAGTTGCCGATGAACCTTCCAAAACAAAGAATTTTATAACCACACGATATTCGATTGTTTCCATTTTTAAAAAATACTCATACATGTCTACTTTAACCAGCTGATAAACAAGAATGACTTGACAGATCGACTTGAAATTTAGGGTGTGTTTATATGACAGATGCAGCTTCAAAATGGTGTTTAATATTTGGTTCTACGTAGGAGTCCCTTTCAAAACTTATTGACTGATCTGATACATACGTTTCTAAAACTTCACAGGACGCCATCTAGTAGACATGTGCTTAACAAACACCATAATAATTTGGTCATCTTGGCGCCGTATCTGCGTCAGGTCGACACGTTTTGAAACCACTCTCATAGGTCTATAGTTTCCGATACTTGCTTATTCTTCTTCTTTAAAAACTGGTTTAACTTCTTTCATTCAAAAGTGTTTGGGAAATTTCTGTTTAGTAAAAATCATATTTATATCCTTACATAACTAACTTTCATATTCACATCAGTAACAGAAAATATGTGTTTTGCATTATGTTTTTTCCCATTCTTTTGAAATACATGACTAGAGACCGGATTATATGCATTTGCATATTTTCATATGCATTTGCATATTTAGACCATTCTCACCGATTATTGCATATTTTAGCCAAAATCTAGTAATAATGCATATTTTCCTTATATTTACAATATTTCTCGCTATTACTAGGCAATTGAATTGCTCAGGGTATTGTTAATGTCGCCGTCTGGAACCGATCTTATCGCCGGAACATTACCTGCAATAGTCTAAACATCGATTAGGATATAGTGCCAAGGGAATATCCAAAATTACGACGGTATTTTATTCCTTTATTTCTTAGTCGAGATATTAAGTGATAAGTAGTTAGCTTCTAAGAATATTTGTTTGAGCGTGGATCAAATAAACAATTTTCTCGAAGACGAATTTTTATTTTAAACAAGATATCAGTTTTAACATTATTGTCGAAGCGCTTGCTACAGTGTAGTCTTTTTGCAATTTTTAACATGTTGTGTTATTAAAGTTTAACGTGTACCATGCCACCCACAAAAAAAAGTGTCTCTTCATGGGTAGCTGATTATCCTGGAACATTTACATACGACGGAAATGTTTTATATTGTCGAGTTTGCGAGAAAAATGTTTCGTGCACAAAAAAGTTTCAAATTGACCAGCATCTCTAGACAAGTCTTCATATCGCAGGATTTCAAAACAAGGCCCACGACAACAACTTATAACAGCAGCCAGTAGCAGTGATTCCACTTCTATAGGCAAACAAAAAAACCACTTTAGCATGGATTTATGTGAAGCATTGCTTGCAAGTAATATTCCTCTTCACAAACTTACAAATCCTACATTCAAAGATTTTCTTCGAAAATATTGCTCGAATCAAAAAATACCAGACGAATCAACACTGCGTAAAAATTACATACCAACATGTTCTGGTAGAAATACGTAATGAACTTCAGGTTGACATTATTTGGATTTCAGCTGATGAAACTACCGACAGTTGTGGTCGCTATATTGCGAATTTAATTGTGGGTGCATTAAGATTAAAGCCTTCTTCTTCCTATTTGGTGGCCTGCAAAGAACTTGACAAGACAAATCATTCTACGATCGCCAGATTTGTGAATGAGGGTATTAAAAAAATATTTCCTGAATCTTCTGCAGATGAAAGCGTGTTTATATTTCTCTCAGATGCTGCTCCCTATATGATCAAGGCAGCCAAAGTCCTCTAAGTATTTTATCCAAATTTAATTCATGTGACTTGCTTTGCTCACGGAGTCCATCAACTCGCTGAAGAAGTACGATCCACGTTTGGAAATGTAAATAAACTGATTTCATCAGCAAAGAAAGTGTTTCTTAAGGCACCTGCTCGCGATAACGCCTATAAAGAAAAACTGTCAAATGTGCCTTTATCTCTCGAACCAGTGGTAACTCGATGGGGAACATTGATTGAAGCTGTACTATTTTACAATGAACATTTCGAGGCCATCAAAGGTGTAGTAAATGACTTCGATAATGCAGAGGCTATGGCAGTTCGTCAATTCAAGGAAGCATTTACCGATTCTGATATTAAAAAAAACATAGCTTTGATTAGCACTCACTTTTTCCACATACCTACGAGTATTAAAAAGCTTGAAACTCGAAGTTTGGCGTTGACCGAATCAATTCAGTTAATGAATAAAATCCGTCAAATAAACTCCACATTGCCAGATGTATTCCCGCGTAAAGTTAAAGAAAAGTTTGAAAACATTTTGTGCAATAGCCCAGGCTTTGAACCTTTGTGTCAAATTGATAGTTTTATTAATGAGACGGGTGAACTTTTGCCAGAAACAATAAGTGCTAACATAACACCCAAATTCAAATACTGCCCAGTTACCTCAGTGGATGTGGAACGGTCTTTTTCCACTTATAAAAATATTTTAAGTGATCGAAGGCACAATCTTACTACCCAACATTTGGAACAATACCTTATTGTTTACGTGTATAAGAATACAAATGTTAAATAATTTTTAAAAAATGTTAAATAAATGTTAATTAAATTTAAACATCGTCGATAACTTGTTAATTTTATGCTGATTTTGAAATAAAAAACTAAAAATTACTACTTTTATTATTATTTAATATTGCATATTTTGACCCGTTTCATGCATATTTTAAGCATTTTTCATGCATATTTCCATGCATATTTCAAGATTTTTATGTTGCATATAATCCGGTCTCTATTAACTATTTATTTGATACACTGTTATCTCATCTTATTTCGCCTTTCCACTTTTACTTTGTTAGTTAACATTTAACTCCTGTAATTCCTACTTTAAACAAAGTTCACTTTTTTTTATGTAAATTTTGGTGAACTTTAAGCTGAACTTTAACCTTTACACTCGCCAGATACTTTTGAAACTATTAAATCCAAACCAAATTCCACAGAGATTTAACTTCTTGATCCGAGCATCTAAAGTTTTGACGGGCGTTTGTTGATTTCTTATCGGTAACAAGACAAAGATGTTTTGAAATAGACGTTCCTTTACTCGCGTCATTTATACATAGATATATGCTGAAGGCACCGATAAGTTAGGGCACTGTCAAAAGTTGGAGATGTATGATCAACGGATGCTATTTGATATAATAAACAGATCGAGGAAACTTGATAAACTGCGGTGAAGTTTTTCTTTTGAAAGTTTTCCTTTTTGGTTTTTTAATCTCGACTTGTAAAGTTTATGAATTTCAAGGCGCTATCTTTTTTTACAAAGTAGGGTTACACGGAGACAAAGAGTAATGTGCAGTTCAATGGAGCTGAAACTTTTATATTATTTAGAAACCTGCATGGGAAAAATTCAGGATAAAAATGTTATAGTATTTTTCACGATCTAAGAAAGTGACTTAGCTACCTAGACCTATTCAAAATTCAACAAGATTCGAAAGCGATTAATTTATGGTTGTTTAATGACAAAGCATCGTTCAGGGCCGTACTATACCTGACTGTATAATTGTCTGGTTGATTTTTAATGTTTTATGTACTGAATAATAAACAATATAGTAAATACACAAATATATTAAAACACTGTACGTGTCCTTGCGTACATTTGTTACAATTTTAGTTATTAATTAATATCTAGTTCAACTTCGCTATCGCTACTATCTTGCAAATCAATAATAAGTTTTTACCTTCTAACTAAACTAGATGTGCATACATCTATATGGGTTACATTTTTGACTTCTGTATTTATCAACTCAATCACACTACTGTTTAAAGTGGGTGTATTATTATAAGCACGTATATTAGACCTTATTTTATGCCATATCAACTCAATCGCATTAAAGATACAATAATATGGTGGAAGCCGAATTATTTCGTGTCCTGCTTCCTTTGCAATTTTATCACAAACATATTTCTTTGAAAAATTGTACCTTTTTAAAACTTCTAACAACTGTTTAACTGCATAACTTTCATGGAAATATATGTCACGTTCGCACAAAAAGGCTTGTATTTCCCTTTTTCTACTGGTGGAACTTGGTACCTTATTCATTTGGCGACTATGACAGGATGCATTATCCATCACAATACAGCTATTCGGTGGTATATTCGGCATTAATTTGTTTTGAAGTCAATCTTCAAAAACTTCAGCGATTTTATCACAATGACAATCCAAGCTGGAATCTGAAATATTCTTGGCTGCTAGAAATAGACATTCTGGTGTCCAGCCTTCCGCATGTAAAATAGTTATTTTTTACCTTTATTTGATGGAGCTTTGGTGTGGCATTTTTTGGATTTACCAATCCATCCTTTACTGGGTGTGTCGTGGGTGGTATACCAAGTCTCATCTAGGTAGATTATCGTTCGATTTTCCGATCTAGCAGTATTTATTTTTTCAAGATATTCCATTCTGAGTTGTAAGCCCCGTGATTCTATTATAACCTCCCTTTTGTCTATTTTTTGAACAAAAACCCCAAACGACGTAGAATACGCCATAAAGTTGTAGTGGAATATTTTATATCATAACTATCCTCGGACAGCCTCCGTGAAAGTGACAATAACGTAGGAACTTTTTGTTCTTTTCATAAATTTTGCGACGGATTAAGTCTTCTTAACAGAAATTAAAACATTTCGACACACCTCTGTCTTTTCGTGTTTTTTTGGACGCTATCGAATTATTTTAAATTTTCCTACTTTCAGGGATGCTTGTTAAAGCTGATGTCTCCATCAATGAAAAGTACTTTTCGTGACCTCGCTCCACTAACTTTAAATAAACACTTTTAACTATCACTTTTGCCGTTACGGGCAAACATTTGCGGCTTCTGATGGAAAGGGCTTCGGACATTTTAAGACACTATTGAACTTTATAATATACACTATTTCAGTATAATACTGCAGATAAAATGAAGAATATTCTTTATAATAAACACGAAGTAGCCAATAAAATGTTAGATTGAAAGGGAGGTATATATATATCAATTACGACCCTGTTACTGCCAGGTACGTGCGAAGATCCTGACGGTCGTTTAATCTTTTTATTGCATCAATTTGTCAAATCACTTGAAAAATACTATATATATTATTGCGAATGATACTTCACAGTTTTAGAGAAATGTAATATAAATTAAATATTTAGTTAGGAACGAAAATTTATACAACTGTTTAAGATCACCACATATGTTTATCGTATTATAGATGACAATTGTTTCGACACACTGTGTCTTCTTCTGGAGCAAGATGTACAAAGTATGTTAGAAAATGTGTAAGTTATCTGGTTATACGGGGTAAATTAATTAACAATATTCACCTTAATAATTAAAAGAAGTTCAATAAAGGAGGCCCACCGCCATCCAATGGATCACTGAGTAATAAATCTGAGGATTTTTTCCGGTTAATCTCTACCTGTTCTAAACAATTCAGTAATTTCTCTTTCCTTTCTTTGTGTCAAATTCTGAAATCTTCTTTGACGGTATGATTTTCATCTGTTAAATGCTTCCTGTATACATAGGTTTTATTACAACTGCCACAGTATAGCTCATAAACTCCTGTTTTATTTTCTTTTTCTGCTGTACTTTTATTATTTTTAATATGTCGAGCTGACGTGTTATTGGTACGGAAGGCAATTTTTACTTGATTTTTATGGAAAAAATATCAAATTTTATTGGTCGATTTACTAGTATAAGTGAGTGTATAAAACTTACCTTTCTTTACTTGTTTATATGGGTACACCAGTCCTATTGCTTTTTTAAATTATTTATTTATTAAAATATTGTATATAAATAGATAAATTTCATTAAATCGGTTGGACAGTACAAAATCTGTATCATGTATTTCTACGATAATTATAAATTAAGTTATAAAAGTAAACTTAAAGCCACTAAAAAATAAAAAAGAAAACCAAAGAAATCACACATTTATTACAAGCGTAAATTAATGAATTATAATATGCGAAAAGGTAAAGTTTGGAGATGTTCAATCAATTAAACAGTTCAAATATTCATCCAAGCTATAAAAGCTGTTATATATTAGAAATAACCTAATGGTGTTTTTAAATTCTTTCTCATTGGAGATATATTTAAATCTATACGGTAACTTATTGTAAATCTTGGCACCAACATAATATACAGTGTTTTCAGTAATGCTAAGTGAATGAATCTGATACACACTCCTACAACACCTTGCATAAACAAATAATAAAATTCTTAAATAAAATAAACTTCATAGTATAAATCACCATAACTCTACCGGGCGCAAAATGACCACAGTAGTCGATGCGCTCTATCCCTCTAAATTCATTCATATTTTATACGACTAAAAAAATTAGCGTAGTAGTACGAAAAAAGAACTTCAATATTGCTTACTTGTTTTAACCTAAATAAAGTATATGGAGTGACTGCAAGCTTTTTGCATAGCTTATCGACATGTATGTCCCAACTAAGTCAACTATCAATATACACACTCAAAAATTTCGTACTTGATGTCTATCGTATTGAACGATTTTTAATCTTAAGAAGATAAGATTTATCCAGTTTTATCCACATTTAAATCTAGTTTATTATCTAGAAAACAATCATAGAATTTATTGACCATTACTTGGGCTAAGTGGGTTGCTCCTTGAACATTATCAGATGTACCTAGGTAACTGCTATCATCAGTAAACATTACTATATTTCAGTTATTACAAGTATCCGGTAAATCGTTTATAAATAATAGGAATAAAAGTAGACTCAGGTTGGAACCCTGGGGCAACCCAAAAGAAATTGGAAATTTTTCCGATCTTACGTCGTCGATCTTTACAGACTGACATCACATCTACTAAGTCACTCTTGTACCAATTGTTTATACTAATTTGTTAATATTTAATTCTTTCTGAAATTAAAACATCAAATTTTAAAACTTAAATTAACTTTTTCTCTAGTGCGAGGAAATCAAATTCAGTATATATATATATATATATATATATATATATATATATATATATATATATACAAAAAAAACCGGTCAAGTACAAGTTGAACCTACACAGTTAGTGTTCAGGACGATGATTGCTTTTGAAATAAAATTTTTTGTTACGGAAGCATAAAATGATCAGCGAGTTCACAAAACATACCCGAGATGAGTTTTCAATAAAATAATTAAGAGCCCAGATTACAAACATGTCTAGCCAGATACAGAATCAGCAGGCTAATCAGACCAACCAGAATAAGACAAAAAATTCAATGTAACATGTATATATCTTAAGATCCAATATGTATTTTTACGCTTTTTCTTAGTTAATAATGTTGTAACGAAACATTCATTTTTTCTTAGATTTCCTAAAATTTATACTTTATTACATTTTTATATTTTTCGCAGTGATTTCAATTTTCGAGCAGTATAGCTTAAAACAGTGTTTTAAATCTTTAAGCAGTTTAATTTAAACCGGCATTGTGTAACGCGTGTTGCCGACTTGATTTATTTAGTTCGTATTGAATGCGTCGAGACTTGCATGCCGGGAAGTAGACCCAAGGAAGAAGGGATGAAGATATTTAAGCAGCTATTTCGAATTTTGAAAGGCTTTTTCCACCATGAAGCGGTCGTGGCTTTTTCCACCATGAAGCAGTAACGGTTTTTTTTCCGCCAGTAGGCTGTACTGGCTTGCTGCTCCAGCACGTCAGAGTTTTTTTTTTCTCAGTAATGTAGTAGTGCAGTAACGGTTTCTAGCTCTCAAGTTTAAGGCCTTTTTCCTTTCTTGAAATATCCTGCTCATCTTCAGGCATTTCGGGTCAAAAAGTGTTTAGCAACCCAAATGAAACTAGGATGGAAATGGCTGAGACAATATTTTTATGACCATCTCACCAGGAGTGGCCAAGTAACTTATGGAAAACCCACGAGGAGAAACCAATCGTACGTCATAAGCATACCAGTCTAAATATCTCACTCCCTGTCTACAAGTGTGTTTCCAACGATTACTCAACACGTGTAATTCGCGGAGTTAATTTCACAAACTTTTAATATCGTGTTTTATAAAGCCTTTTATTAAAAACTTAATAATCCTAATTTAAAGACTTTATGCCATAGTGTACACTCTTCTAGCTTAAGGGGTTTTTATTTAGTAGAAGTAATTTTAAGAGTGTAATAAAGTTAGGAATTTTTATTTTATTAATATCATATACATATATCCTTCTTTATTTAAATGTGTAGCGTTTCACTAAACTCCTGCTCTTTCTTTCAGGACGAAACGGTTGTACGTAACCGTACTTTTTGAGATAGGGTAGATGAGCGGGCCATTTTTTTAAAAACAATACAAAGAAAAGTGTGGACAAGTATTAGGCCATCTCTATTTTTTAACAAGCTTTCATTTGATACACCACTCGATGAACTGGTAAATTTTTTTCCACCAAAACGAACCGCCTAAGTCAAAATTCCTATATTTGAGCCAATTACAACTTGCTATGTCAAACAGTTCGAAAAAAATTGGGCGTGACAGACAGTTAGACAGACAGACAGACATCGAAGTAATCTTATAAGTATTTCGTACGGAATACTAAAAACAGAAGAATAGCTTCTATGAAAACTAAAAATAATGAAAAAATAAAATAATTTTCAGATTCCTCGACTTCAAATGGACATCTCATTTTATTCGACAGTTATCGTACCAGCAAGCCAGGAAACAGGCAGACAGGAAATTGTTTAGCGAGGAAATTAAAAATGTAAATGTTTTTGAGGAAAAAACAAAATTTATCTTCCTCAAGAATTAATAAAGAATACATTATCTTCGTTGACAAGGAAAGTAATAACCTCAAAAAAATGATCAAAAATCTCACAGTATTTATGAAATCGATTATCTAATCACATGTCTGAATATCTGCTTATAACAGTCATTTTATATACTAATAATAATAAACGTCTTTATTTTATACTCGGCGAAATGCAGCAGTGCTGCTGCTAACTGAGTTTCCAAAAAAAAATACGCAGAAAAAACAAAGAAAAGAAATACAACTCAAATACAATTCAAGAGGTCACAATCATAACTTAATTCTACTTACTCTAAACTAAAAAAGAAGAAAAAAAAATGTTGTTAATTCACATCAATCAATTAATATCATATGTAAACGAACCGTGATCCCGATCTTACCCTATAAAAAAGACATAATAATAACAATCAAAAAGTCCTAATAATAACAACAATCAGTAACTCTGAAATAAAATTTCATTTAGCTGTCTTCTGAGAGAAAATTCAAACAGAGCAAGCAAACCTCCAGGAATCTCGTTCAGAAATTTAGCAGAAGTATAGCCAAAAGACTGTTTAAACACACTTGTACGATGCCTAGGTATTTGAAAGTGGTCGTTGTACTTAGTATTACGCTGATGTATCGAGCTTTGACAATGCAGCCTTTCACACAGATACTCCAGCACTTCGGTCCTCAACAGTCTAAACAGAAATCATCCCAGATGTAGCCTGTCTCAAACCTTAATACGCAACCATTTCAACTCCTTCAGCCTGTCACTTACATGATCTCTCCCCCTGCATTCAAAAATGAAACGCACACAGGGGTTTTGAATTTTTTGCAGCATATTTTTCGACATAAGGTCTAGACATGGACCATAAACAAAATTACAATAATTAGAGTGAAAAAGGACAAGAGTCTCGCACAAATATGCGTCAAAATGAGGATATCTCGATTCGTATACAAGTTGCGAGTATATATTTCGTAACATTTAATGTGTGTAACTGTGTATAGAATTTCAACGTAATAAATAAGTTCTTTTTATAAGTTAGACTTACCTAAAGTTGTAAGGTTAACGATCTGAACTACTTCGTGACAACTTTCCTTAACTTCTATATAAGTTATTTCGCATTTATAAATGGCTTCGTCTTCCACGTGGACGTCTTCTATTTTCAGTATTGCTTGTCCGTCTTCGGTGGGATACTCGACTTTCATCCTAAAACAAGGATTCAGCTATATTTATTTATTGACTACAAAGTCATAGTTTGACTCATAACATACCAGGGCGGATTGCTAAGTCTGGTAAATTCGTACAAAATGGTGGAAAATTTAGTTAAGCGGCATGATTGTTGGTAATTTTGATTTTTGCAACGGTTGTGTTCAAAGTTTCGAACTGATGCAACGCTTAATTGTTTGTTGACCACTATCATAAGTCATCGGTGTTACACATTTCGAATGAGAAATTGATAAATTCTCGTAAAGTGATAAAACATTTCTATTTAAAAAAGTGGATAGTCGCCCAGATAGAAATTGAAGTAAAGGAAGTTTATGATGACTCTGCACCAGCAATGGTCTTACCAATTATTACTAGATGAATAAATTTAAAAGTGGCCGTATGAAAACTGCAGATGCTATTCGTTCAGGATGCCCGATTGAAGTTTCTTTTCAAGAAATGGTCGATAAAATTCATGGTATCGTGATGAAAGATCATCGCGTTAAGCATGCTGACATGGTTGGTACTTCATATGAACGAATACATAATATGCTACATGAAGTTCCAAAAATGAAAAAGCTCAGTGCACGATGGATGCTGCGTTTGTCGACTTCAGACCAAACACCCACGAGAAAGAATATTTCAAAATCGTGTTTGAAAAAATTGCAGCGTAATGTGAAAACCTCTGGTGTCATTCTGTGACTGTAGATGAAACTTGGACCTACCATTACACCCCAGACAAAACGGCTCTAGGTGGGAGATGGTGAAAATGCACCGAAAAAAGCGAAAATAGGTTTATCGGCGGAAAAAGTGAAGGAAACAGTTGCCCACGCAGCAGATTCTGTCATGGTGTGGAGAGGCATCTCACTGGATGCGAAAACCGGTTTGGTTTTCGTGACTGATGAGACTGGTAGCGGTGGATTAACTGCTCACCAGTACATCGAGGAGATCCTGCAGGAACACGTCGTTCCTTACGCTGGATTTGTTGATGATAGCTTTGTGCTAATGCACGACAATGCGAGGCCACATGCTACTGCATCGGTGCGGCAATACCTGGCAGAAGTGGGAATATCCACATTAGACTGCGTGGAGTTCTGACCTTAATCCAATCGAGCACATGTATGTTAGGAAGAGCTTCAAAGAAGGGTTCGGGTCAGAAATCCAGCTCCTGCATCGCTGTTAACTTGCAGTAAAGACTACCTTGGAAACGTACCGATGTTGGCACTTATGTTTATTAATTTTAATAACTGGTTATGTGTCACTTATACTGTTGCAATACACTGCCTAAACCATTAAATATGAAACAATATTATGTTGCAAAGAACATAATATATATAAAACGCAACGTCTCTCTGTCTGTCTGTCTGTCCGTTAGTGCGCTTATCACTTGAGAACCACTTATCCGATTTACGTGTTTTTATAAATTTATATATATGTTCTATATAATTCGAAATAAGCCTAGATAATGGGAGATAAGGTCAGAAAATGGGAGAGAAGTATAAATAATGAGAGATAAGGAGAAATAATGGGAGACAAGCAGAGATAAGTCTAGATAATGGGAGTTATGATGAGATAATGGGAGGTAAGGAGAAATAATGGGAGATAAGGAGAAATATTGCGAAATAGGTCGAGATAAGCCTAGATAATGGGACATAAGGTCAGATAATGGGAGATAAGGTGAGATAATGGGAGAAATAATGGGAGATGAGCAGAGATACGCCTAGATAATGGAAATTATGTAGAAAAAATGGGAGATAAGGAGAAATAATGGGAGATAAGGGGAAATAATGATAGATATTTTATTACGTTAGGTAACATAAGGAATAAGCAGTGGCGATAGTAGTGAATCAAGTCCACGCGAGCGGAGCCGCGGGCATGGCTAAAACCAGAGATCTATGCGATGGAGAGAACGAGGCTCGACATTAGCCTAATGGACCGAGTAAGAAATGATGACATTAGAGCCAGGACTGGGGTCATCGACATGATCGAGAGAGCAGCAAGACTAATATAGCACTGGGCCGCACACACAACTCGAGGTCCTAACGAAAAATAGACAAAGAGGCTTCTGTGTTGGCATTCAAGAATATCTGTACGGAGTGCAGGACGGCCTAAACTCCGATGGCGGGATGATATAAGGCGGCATGCGGGTGCATCGTGGATATAACTCACCCAGGATCGCAGTGCATGGAAAGGAATGGAGGAGGCCTACATTCAGGAGTGGACGGCGACGGAGTGAAGAAGAAGACTTATTATATATATATATATATATATATATATATATATATATATATATATATATATGTATATATATATATATATATATATATATATATATATATATATATATACGTTTATATATATATATATATATATATATATATATATATATATATATATATATATATATATATATATATATATATATATATATATATATATATAATGTTATCTACTGCATTTTTCATTACTTTAAACTATATACTTTATTAGATTAGACTTTTAATGATATGCGAGAGCCAATCGATCAAGGACTTCTTTTTTTAATTTTAAAGTTGGCAACACTTGACCGAGTGGTTAGCAGTCGACCCAGTGAACCAATTTTCAGGGCACATCAAATATGTGATTGTGTTGTAATGCCAATATGCGGAGGCTTGCTTCCTGCATATTGTAAGGATGCGCAGGACGTTGGATGGGTTTGCATTTATACGGTCCAATGTTGTGTATTTGTCCTTATTACACTCATTGAAATTTTAAATGGATAATTGATTTAGCAGGAAACACTTGTAGGAATGGCATTTGTAACTTACATATAAAATATCTTAGATAGAGCTATACTTCCTTTATGCTGTAAATAAATTAATATAATAAAATGAAAAAGTAATTTGAAGCAATAAGAAAACTCTTTAATCTTATAACCTTTTCATGCTCAGTATGAGCGTTAGGAATGCGAATAAATATTAAACTAAATTGAAAATAGACCTCGATGTCCTCTAAGTGTCTATTGGAAGTCCTACTTTCAGCCCTGGACACTCGGATTACACCTCGACTCCAAGATCTTATTAAAGGTCCTCTCTCTATCTCGGCGTGCAATTGTTTAATCGAATTTCTAGTGGTTTACAGCCCATTCGGCCCCAACTTGGACCATAAACGTCTTCTTCGGTGGTCAAATGTTTTATAACACCTTAAATTAGTGCGGTTAGTCCCTGTCGTTTGGAAAGCCTTGTCTTAAGTACTTCATAACATGTTTTGAATTAAGAGAACTCAGCTAAGTAATAATATTTGGCCTTAATGGGCTCCGTATTAATTTCGTTTAGTTTGGGTATAGTTAGGGTCTAAAAGGGATAAATGAAAATGTTTGCAGAAAGAATAAATTTTGCCAATCACCAAAGTAGAATGAATGGAAATATATGATCCACGGCGTGCGGAAATGGTAAACCTTCAAATTGTTAGTCAAGGTATTTATATTGTTTTTCTAAGTTAAATACCTAGTTATGAAGGAAAAATTGTAGAGTTAAAAAAAATAATACCCTACATAACTACCGCCTACAGTACTGTACAGCTTGAGCAGTTCTGCAACTTCATTTCTTTTTTTTTGGGTATAGCACACGTGCTGCAAGAAAATTCCTAAGGAGCTACAGAAGCGATGCGTGTGTGAAAAAAGCTATTCATGTCTTGTATATATATATATATATATATATATATATATATATATATATATATATATATATATATATATATATATATATATATATATATATGTATATATATATATATATATATATATATATATATATATATATATATATATATATATATAAACAATTTGCTTTTCTTTTTTGAACTTTGTTATTTCTGATTACGTTAATTACGTGATTTTTCTATTATTGGGTATTTAGGTTCGGTAATGAAACGATTATTTTTTTTTTATACCAGGTGTACAAGTATTAAATGCGGATTTCAGACAACAGATGGTGCATCAATGCAGTTTGTGCTATAAAGATTTGACACTGCGCCATTTTGTTGTGTCATCAACAAGTATAAGACGCGCACGAGTGATAAATTGGAAAAGTGTGTTCACAGTGTTGTGTTCAATATGTCGACATTTATACCGAACAAAGAACATTCGCGGGCAGCATTAATTTTTTGTTTTCATTTGAAGAAAACTGCTGTTGAATCATACCGATTACTTCGAGAAGCTTATGGTGAACATGCTCCATTGCAAGATACGTGTGAACGATGGTTTTGGCTACGAGAGATGGGAAAGATTCAGAACACCGGTCGATGGGTACCACATGAGTTGAACTACAGGCAAATGGAAAAGCGCTCGGTATAAAAGGAAGTCGTTTTTGCATCGTATAGTTACAGAGGATGAAAAGTGGATTTATTTTGAGAACCTCAAACACAAAAAATCATGGGTAGACCCAGGCGCACCATCCACATCGACAGCAAGACCGAACCGCTTTGGCAGAAAGACGATGCTCTGTTTGTTTTTGTTTTGTTTGTTTCTGTTGGACAGGGCGCATCGACAGCTAAGATCATTTAGCGCCCACTAGAGTTAGTTTAGTATAAATAGGTTAGACTATGAAGTTGAATTCTTTTAAGTAATTGGTTATGTTTTCTTTAAGTGGGTCAAAAGATTTTATGAGGATGGTGATGTTCGATGGGATGCCGTGGATGTCTTTCAAGTTTTGGTGTTGAATGGATTCGATTAGATGTAACACTGATAAGGGGGAGTCACATTTAGGACAGAGTGGAGGGGATCTCTCTTTAATAGATGTACATGCGTGGAGTAGGTGTGTCCCAAAGCCAGTCTTCTCATTATTACATTATGTCTTCGGTTCAATTCTGTGGAGTTAAGGGGAGGAAATACATTGGTTTTGATGGACCATAATTTGTTGTTCGGATCTTCCAAGTCCCATTTGAGTTGGAAGAGAGAGCTGTGTAGGTGTTTTATGAAGATGTTAAAATCAGAGTAGTGATTCTCTCCCATGTTCATGCTGCCCCTCTCTATGGCAAGTTTAGCAAGATAATCCGCTCTGTCGTTATGAGGGTTGCCTATGTGACTGGGCAACCAAAGCAATGATATGGTACGTTTTTTCAAGGTGGCCGTGTACATCAGATCCAGAATTTGCCTGATATAGTTGAAATTGAGATTTCTAGAATTGATGGCTTTGAGAGCGTTTAGGGAATCAGAAATTATGAGAGTTGGTTGTTGTATATTTGCTTGGAGGGAGTATCTGATAGCCTCCTTTATTGCCAACAATTCTGCGGAGAAAATAGAGATGTGTTTAGGTAATTTAAACATTTGGACGATATTATCAAAAAAGAAGGCAGCCCCAACTCCCTTTTCCGTCTTTGATCCATCTGTGAAGAAAAGTAAATGATTGGGATAAATATTGGATAGTCTGTCATGAAAGAGCTTGTTAAAGAATATGTTTGAATGTTCTGATTTTTTATAGGAGTGCAAAGTTAGGTCAATGTTGGGGAGAGGGGAGAGCCAGGGAGGAAGGGTGGTTTGGAGGGGGTAGTTGTAATGAGGGGGGGAGATATTGTGCTGGATGAGTAATTTGTTGATTTTGTGGGGAATAGAATCAGTGGGGAATGTAATGTTTGGTCTGTGGACATTGACCAGGTTAAGTGAGGATCTGGTATGAGGTCGATGTAGGGAAGTTGAATAAAATTTTAACAGTGAGAGTTGGCGAGATAGTTGGAGTGACTGAGTGGATGCGATGCATTGTAAGCTAGTGATTGGGGTGGTTCGGAATGCGCCTGTGGCCAGTCGGAGACAGCAATTTTGTATAGTTTCAAGAGGTTTCTTGACATGAGGGCTTGCGGAGTCATAGATGAAGTTGCCGTAGTTGATTCTGGAAAGGATAAGAGACTTGTATAGATGAGAGAGAGAATGAAAGTCTGCGCCCCAGATGATGCTCTGTGTTTAGTGAGACCAGAGGGGCGTGGTCTATTATGAGCTGTTAAGACCTAGGGAAACGGTTAATTCTAAACGTTACCAACAACAATTGACCGATTTGAACCGTTCGCTGGTTGAAAAAAAGCCAAAATACCGAAAGGGCAACACAAAGTCATTTTTCTTCATGACAATGCTCCATGACATAACGACACGACTAGTTCGCGACACGTTGGAAGCACTCAGCTGGGAAGTTCTACCCCATGCGGCTTACTCACCAGACTTGGCTTCTTCTGATTACCACTTGTTTGCATGGACAGGTCACGCACTTGCTGAGCAGCGCTTTGGTTCGTACGAAGATGTGAAAAAATGGCTCGATGAATGGTTCGTAGCAAAAGGGGAAGATTTTTACTGGCGTGGTATTCACAAATTGCCCTAAAGATGGAAAAAATGTATAACAGGCGATGGAGCATACTTTGATTAAAACACTTTTTATCATTCTTCCGAATTTAACATGTTTTTTTTAGAAAAAAAATCCGCGTTTCATACTTGTACACCTGGTATATAAATATATATATATATACATATATATATATATATATATATATATATATATATATATATATATATATATATAATGTCTATACATATATATATATATATATATATATATATATATATATATGTATTTGTTTAAGTGAAATCTATAAAGAATATAACAGTAACTAAAAAAAATACTTAGCTGTTGGCTGACCTTTAAATAAGATTAATGGTGTACTCTGCGGGGTTTACGGCTGACGATAAAAACGGATTGCAGAGATTTTTATAAACGTAATATTTGCTAAAGAAAAAAGGCTAAAAAATTATCATTTATTAACAAACAAGCAAACAACTCATTCGTAAGTTAATGCGAATCTGGCTCGGCGCCTGAACAAAATTTTTTCAGCAATTAAAAAATCTTAGAGCTAGCCGGTTCTGGAGAAATAAATATGTATAATAGAAACAGAGAAAATGTTTAGCTTTCAGGCAATTCTTGTTGTTATATCAGTCAACTATTAAATAAGATTAATGTTAAATGCTGCTGGCTATACAGATTTAAACAAACGGAACGGTTCTTTTAGAAATAAAATGTTGGTTGCCAAATGAAAGCAAAGATAATTAAAAAATTTTATCTAGTTTTCTCATACATAAGTTTAAATTTGTTTAGCTTATGGTGCAAACGCAACGAGCAGCAGGAGCAGGGAGCGTAAAACAGATTTTTTACCAATTTAGTTGCTCTACTAACATAGGGTGAAAAGTCCCGAGACTTTCCGAGAGGTCGGAGCACAAACAAAAAACTGTGGGATTTTTAGTTAGTGGTAACTCTCGGAAGATTTATGTAAAATTTTTATGACATTTTGTCTGTTAGTTTGCAAGTAACAGTTGTTCGAGTGAGGCTACTTTTGATTTTTGCAAAACGATGGAACAAAAAGGATTTGTTTGTTGATGTTTTGTTTTATTGGGAAATAATATAGCCAGAAGCCAAAAAAGGCTTGAGAAGTGTTATGGTACGTCTACTTTGTCGAAAGCAACTATAACACGTACGCTGAAAAGTTTTGGTCTAGCTACTTAAAATACATTTTTTTTGCAAAATTCGACTTTATTCATCAATATAGTCTCTTTAAGAGTAATACAATCAGTCCAACGCTTTTTTAAAATTTCTATACCTTTCTTGCAGAAGGATTTGTGTTTGCCTTCAAAATATGTAGGCCTCAGTTTCCGCGATAACTTCTTCATTCGAGCCAAATCTCTTTCCTGAGAATATTTTGTTGAGATCTGCAAATGGATAATAGTCGATCGAGGCCAAATCTGGAGAATACGGTAGATAAGGAAGCAATTCGAACTTCAATTCATTCGATTGTGCCATCGTAACCATTGACTTGTGACACGGTACATTGTCTTGATGAACGAGCATTTTTTCCTTATTCGTTTCTTTGCGATTTCTATTTTCAAACGCACCAACAACTTTATAGAATTTTGGCTATTGATGGTTTTTCCCTTCTCAGCATAGTCGATGAAAATTATTTCATGCGCATCCCAAAATACAGAGGCAAATCCTTCCCAGCCGACTGTTGTGTCTTTGGTCGCTTAGGGCTGCTTTCACCGGCTGCTGTCCACTTAACTGACTGCCGATTTGATTCCGGTGTATAGTGGTGGATCCATGTTTCATCCATTGTCACATATCCCATGCAAAAATCCTTTTTATTGTGCTTAAACAGGTCCAAACAGCGCTCAGAATCATCAACATGTTGTTGCTTTTGGTCCACTGTGAGGAAACGCGGTACCCAATTCGAACAGACCTTTCTCATACCCAAATGTTCATGCAAAATATGACCAACACCTCATTTGGGTGTCCAAAGCGTTCAGCATCTTTTGTATCTGTACGACCGCTTTTAAATTCAGCATAATAGTAAATGATGAGTGATTTTACAGGGGTAGAATCCCCGTAACAATCAATCAACACAAGATTTTTTCCATTGTTTTGAAAATATAAAAGGTAGCGTCACTAAAGCCACTGCAACTTGTAAACTAACCGTCGAAATGTGATAAAATTTTGGAACGTATCGTTGAAGGTTGGTACTTCCTAAAAATCATATGGATTTTCTGAAAAGGGCGACATTTATGTGTCAGTCTATTTGTTACATAATACAATTTCTATTTGCACGGCATCTCTGAAAGACTCAACGAGACACATTTTTACGTGCCGACAGTAGCTAGCCGGCTTCGTTTTGCGGCGAGGTTTTGTTCCACGTCTTTGTCTTTGTGTAGCTATAAATATATTTTCTGTGACTAAAGTCAATATATTATGTTTTAGCCAATCATATGTAACGGTCCAAACGAGCAAAAGCTTCACTAAAATATTAATAAGTCCTTAAGCTATTAGTTAAAACATAATAGAGCCTCGACAATATGCTCTCACGATTGCCTCAATAGATTCTCATTAAAACCGATTGACCTACCTACGCACTCACCATATTGAATAACGTAGAGTTAAAAGCCTCTATTTTTTACCCTTCTGTTGTACCCATGTGGATTTTATAGAGCAATTTACCATTATTGAACAGTAAAACTTTTCGTTCACGATAAATCGTGTACACGGGTCAGTTTCGATTCTTTGAAAAATCGTAAACAAGACGGTTTATGAAGTTATATATCTTGATACGTCGAATAGAGGGCGTTTACCTTTTATTGTGGTTCTGAGAGTATTTTCATTGATCTAATTTTTTATATATTTCTTGTATTTTTATACCGTATATATATATATATATATATATATATATATATATATATATATATATATATATATATATATATATATATATATATATATATATATATATATATATATATATATATATATATATATATATATATATATATATATATATGATTACTTATTACTCTTATTGACTACTATCTAGTTTCTACGAACTATTATAAAATGATCTGGTTAGAACACGATTTACAATTTGGATCTTAAGGTATATACATGACAGGGACCTAACTAACTTAGCCTAAGTAAGGAGTATATATAAATGTAATGAAATATAACACGTAGGTTGAAAAGTATTTGGTCTAGCTACTTAAAATTCATTTTTTTTGCAAAATTCGACTTTATTCATAAATATAGTCTCCTTCAACAGCGACACAATCAGTCCAACACTTTTTTAAAATTTATATACGTTTCTTGAAAAATGATTTGCCGTTGCCTTCAAAATAGGCCTCAGTATCGACGATAACTTCTTCACTGGAGCCACATCTCTTTCCTACGAACATTTTTTGAGGTCTGCGAATAGATAACAGTCACTGAGGGCCAAATCTGAAGAATACGGTGAATGAGGAAGCAATTCAAACTACAGTTCATGCAATTTTGAAATCGTAACCATTGACTTGTGACACGGTGCATTGTCTTGATGAAAGAGCACTTTTTCTTGTACATTTGGGGCCGTTTCTTTGCGATTTCTGCCCTCAAACGCACCAATAACTTTATATAATATTCGCTATTGATGGTTTTTCCCTTCACAGTATAGTCGATGAAAATTATTTCATGCACAGCCCAAAATACAGAGGCCAAAACCTTCCCAGCCGACTGTTGTGTTTCTGGTCTCTTCGGGCGGCTTTCACCGGCTGCTCTCTACTCAGCTGACTGCCGATTTGATTCCGATGTATAGTGGTGTATCCATGCTTCATCTATTGCCATACATCGCAGCGATATATTGATTCAAAATCTGGTATATTTAGAGTAGTGCAATAGGAAAAAAACTTAGAGTTCTTCAGTAATATCGCTGGAGGGAAAGAGGTGGCTATCGATAAGTTTTGTTTATCCAAACTAAGCAAAAACGGTACGCAGACGGGACTGGAATTAGGAATAACTTTTTATATTAAAAGAAATTTTCGACTTTTTTTGTTGATATTGTCTAGAAAAAAAAATGTAATCGTTTATTTATTTATTTATCGATTAGTTAATGGCACTGCTACTGAGGCAATTTGCCAGCTCAAGATCCGTCTCGCGCTTAGGCAGGGCGCCGGCGACCCTCGGCGATGCTTTACACGTTCCCGAGTTTGGATCTCCCCTTTTCGGGACCCGATGAAATCCAGTATTGAAGAGCTTCAGCGCTCTACCAGATCTCCTAATTGTTCAAAAAATTTCATCTATCGTAAAGGCATTGATAAAGGAACTCCTCGGGAAACTGCTACTGGTTTTGGATATAACCTTTTCTGTCAGCCCGCCCGTCCGATTACGTAGTTAGCACAAAAAACACGGCCACACGTGTTCACCAACTGTACCAGTCACATAACCTAAAACAACGTTTTAGGAATCACAGCGCTTAGAAACCCTATATGATTCGCACCTCTAACAAGCAATATTGACCACCGATCCACAATCCGAAGCCCCAAAACGCCCGAATTTCGCCTTCAGAAGCCCCAACCAGGTAAATGCGTCCGCGTGCTACGAACTGTCGACCGGAAGTGAAAAATGTAATCATATTATTTTAAATTTCAAGTATAGGCGATATAATGGAATTGAGACGTGGAGATAGGTATTAATATTTTGTAATTAATGTCGCACCACAAGGTCCCACTTACTTCCTTAAAACGTCGAGCAGTAATTCTTTAGTATGACAAAGTTAAAATGATTTTATGTATTTTAGAACGTATATTCGTAAAAAGTATCGGGTAAAAAACGTTACAAATGTCTTATTTTTCTTTAGAAAATATAACATTTATAAATATATTTTTTAAGACAAATTCGTAACACCATAAAACATTAATCTTATTTAAACGTCGTACAATACAGAAAAAAAGCTATACATTTTCTCTACTGTTTCATTCTCTACAGATTCCTTCATACTAGCTTGTCCCAAGATTTTTTTTTAACCATAGAACTGAAACTAAAATCTGAATTGATATTTCATATACACAAATTGGAAGTGGATAAAACTAATTTTTTCAAACTCATTAAAAGGAAAAAAAAACGGTTGCTTTTAAAATAAAAACGGAGCAATAAAAGATTGCAAACTGATACGCAAATAAACAACAAACGAGCTGTTGCTATAAAACTGCATTATTAACACGGTATAAATTTAAAATTTTATGGAGTATTTCCCTGGTTACACGCGATGATTTCTGTACAATTAAAAAATGTTTCTAATCTATTTATCTAATAAGCCTTCTTCCATCCAGTGTCGGACATAGCCCCCCCTTCTTTTTTCCATCCCTTTCGATTCCGCGTCTCTCTGATCCATCCTAAACCAGCCGTTCTTTTCAGGTCATCTTTCCATCTTGTTTGGGGCCTTCCTCTTGATCTTTGTCGTAACCATGGCCTCTATTCTTGTATTCTTTTATTACATCTCTCATCTTGCTGTCTCATTGTGTGACCGGCCCATCTCCATTTCAAACCTACTACTTGTTCTCTTACGTCTATCATTTCGGTATTCTCTCTTATACTTTCGTTACTGATTCTGTCTTGTAATCTCATATTTAGCATTTGGCGTTCCATTGCTCTCTGTGTTTTATTCAGTTGGTCCATCAGCTTCTTAGTCAGTGTTCAAGTCTGGGTCGCGTAGGTGAGAACCGGCAGAATGCATTGATCGAATATCATCGTTTTTAGTCTCAGAGGAATTGTTGGTTAGTATTTTCTTTTGTTTACCAAATGCTGCCCATGCCAGTCTGATTCTTCTCTGTACTCCTGTCGTTTGATTTGATTTTCCCCACTTTATTATTTGTCCTAGGTAGATGTATTCCTCTACGTATTCAAGTGTTCTGTCCTCTATTCTTAAGCCTCGCGGACTGCCTTCGTTTGTGATAGCCTTTGTCTTACCTCTATTCAGCAGTAGTCCTACCCTCTCTGATTGGTTTTTGCAGTTCAATAATCATTTCCCGTATGGCATCAAAATTATCTGATATTAGCACTATATCATCAACAAAACGCAGATGATTTAACTTTTGTCCATTTATACATTATATATATATATATATATATATATATATATATATATATATATATATACATATATAATATATATAAAATGCAACGTCTCTCTGTCTGTCTGTCTGTTAGTGCGCTTATCACAGGAGAACCACTTATCCGATTTACATACTTTTGTTTTTAAAACATACATATGTTCTCTGGCCAGGTTATAGGCTATATTTTATTACATTAGGTAACATAAGAAATAAGTAGTGACGATAATAGTGAATCAAGTCGGAAAAAAGTTTGTCGCTAGCGCGCTCTCTTGCAATACGCTGCCTAAACCGTTAAATATGGAAGAATATCATGTAGCAAGGAATATAATATATATAAAATGCAACGTCTCTCTGTCTGTCTGTCTCTCTGTCCGTTAGTCCGCGTCACGCGAGAACCACTTATCCGATTTACGTGTCTTTTTTAAATTCATACATATGTTCTTTGGCCAGGTTATATAATAATAATATATATAATACATATAAAGCGCAACGTCTACTGTCTGTCTGTCTGTTACTGCGCTTATCATTCGAGAACCACTTATCCGATTTACGTGTTTTTTTTTTTTTTAATTCATACGTAGGTTTTCTGGTCAGGTTATAGGATATATTTTATTACATTAGGTAACACAAGGAGTAAGCAGTGGCGATAATAGCACAGCCCCACAAAAAAAAAAGTGGGGTATACTTTTGATGCGATATATCAGATCCGTAGTATTTTTGCCCGCTGATGACGAATCTGACGTCAGAATATCGCCATCACATCTCAATTTTTTTCTAACCTCAAGAAATAGGTAAAAATTAGTAAAAATTAAGAAAAATATACTCCTAAAAAATTGATTCAAGCTTTTTCATGAATCCAAAGATGTATTAATATGTATTCGGACACGCTAAGCTAATATTCATCGGTTGGATTGAGCCATACAGTTCTGTTTTCTTTCTAACCTCAATAAATCAGACAGATATAGTGCTTCTCGAATGCAAAAAAACGAATTCAAATTAAAATTTAACCGATCCTTACCAAATTTGGTACACGGGGATTTTTTGGGTCGCTGATCACGAATCTGAGGTTGGATTTGCAAAATTCAAGATGGCAGATGTTTTCGCGCCATTTTGAACGCCGAGAAAATTCATCGGTCGATTTTTATTCTTCTACCTGCATCCAGGGCACCTCCACGTGGTGACGGTGGGTAACGGTGTTACTCCACTAGCCGTCAGAGTCCCTGGATAACGGCTTAGATGCCGTCATGGCAGGTAGAAGAAAGAGAATTACGATGCAGGGACTCGGAAACCCAGTATCGGCGGTTGGTCAGGGTGGGAAAGCGGGCCATATGCTAGCGGACTATTGCTGGTCGCTAAAAAGAGAAACAAGTCCTCAAAAGCGTTTGGGCAGAAAGCCTTTAAATAGGTCATTCGCGGAAAAAAGAACAAGATACAGCCAAAAAAAGGAAAGTTAGGCGCGGGTCTAACCTTCGCAATTCTAGGGCTTAAGGGTCTACTATTTGAGAGTATATGGTTTAAAAGTCCTGGTTTTGAGTTTATTGGGTCTGATTTTTAAAGTTACAGGGTTATTGAGGTCTATTTTTTGAGGTTACAGGGTGTGGGAGTCTAAGGTTTCAGGGTTTAGGGTTTAAGAGTATCAGGTTTGAGGATTCCCCAACTGTATACCAATTTTGGTAGGAATCGGTTGGTTTTCAAAAATTTTGTCCGCCATCTTGGATCCGCCATTTTGAATTTTGCAAATCCGACTTCAGATTCATGATCAGCAACCCAAAAAACCCCCGTGTACCAAATTTGGTAAGAATCGGTTGAATTTTAATTTGAATTCGTTTTTGCATTCGAGAAGCACTATATCTGTCTGATTTATTGAGGTTAGAAAAGAAAACAGAACTGTATGGCTTAATCCAACCGATGAATATTAGCTTAGCGTGTCCGAATACATATTAATACATCTTTGGATTTATGAAAAAGCTTGAATCAATTTTTTAGGAGTATATTTTTCTTAATTTTTACTAATTTTTACCTATTTTTTGAGGTTAGAAAAAAATTGAGATGTGATGGCGATATTCTGACGTCAGATTCGTGATCAGCGGACAAAAATACTACGGATCTGATATATCGCATCAAAAGTATACCCCACTTTTTTTTTGTGGGGCTGTGTAGTAAATCAAGTCTACGCGAGCGGAGCCGCGGGAACGGTTAGTATATATATATATATATATATATATATATATATATATATATATATATATATATATATATATATATATATATATATAAGTATATATATATATATATATATATATATATATATATATATATATATATATAGATATATATATATATATATATATATATATATATATATATATATATATATATATATATATATATAATCGAAAATTTAAAAAAAAAAAAAACTAAATATGTGATATTTTTAGAGTAATATCGATGTCACTGGATGCAGCCACAGATTCAAAACCGGGAAGAAAACGAGCCTGTGAAGTAGAACAATGTTACTGCCCACCAGGTTACAGCGAATTATCTTGTGAAGACAGTGCATTTGGTTATACTAGATCTGATGATAGAATCTAATTGAAATTATGTCAGATGTGCGAATGTAATGGTTTTTTAAACGAATGCCATTCTGAGGCTGGAGGATGCATAGTAAGTAGTCGTTCAAGGTTTCAATAATTAGTTATACAGACTATATGGGTTTGTTGATATAGGACTAGTATAGAAATATCTCAGAAATTATTTAGTTTAAGCTAGCAAAATTTAACTTTCAAAACTGTACGGCTGTAATTAGGCCATCAATTTCTATATTTCCATATTTGTGATAAATTTCAACTGTCTGTGACAAAGAGTTTCGGAGACCCAGAAGTGACTCCGATTTTTCAATTTTGGTACATAACACTAATAAAAGAGCATGTAGATGAACCATTAATAGTTTATTTTCCCACTTTTTCTTTACGTTATTAGAAAATGGAACCTTGCCACGCACGATCGACAGTTTTTCTAAACGGATAAATTCATCTGAAAGGTTTTTTATTTTTATTAAAGTGGTATGTACTTTAAACTATTTTCCCTACATTTTTTGATAATATCAAAGCAGATAATTTTGATCAAATATTATTTCAAAATTGATCCACATTGTAAGAAATTTTTAATTTAATATCTTTATGACTTCGGCTAACTTCTTCAAGGAACCTTTTGCAAATAAAAGTAGAGCTTTAAACTTTAATATTTAACAACTTTTAGCTTTCCTAAGCTGCTACCATATATTTAAAATTCAACATAGTTTCTACATGTATGATGTCACTTATTCAGAATAAAAAGGGCGGCGCACGTGAGCCACCGATTGTGTAGCTTTATGTCGTACATGTTTTACACTTTGAGAGTACCCTTCTGCTTAATTCGAAAAGGGAGGCTTTTGAAAGAAATATCTTATATTACATTGGCGAAGGTTTTGTTAGCAAAATTAATCTCAGTATATCAGCATGTTTGGCGTAGAACTAAAATCGTTAAATCCGGAAACGTCGTCCAATTGATGTATAATAAAATGAATTTAAAATATTTGGTATTTATGTTATACATTAATTTTTTCAAACCTGAATTTTAAATTGTGACAATGTGAAGGTTATTTTTTTTTTAATTTACTGTACAATCTGTCAAGTAAAAACCTGGCCACTCGTATTCTTGAAGAAACATGTTTCAAAAACATTTTTTGCCATCAATGTATTCTTTAGTGTGCTAACAACGACGCAATTGCCTTAGTAAGTGGTGCAATCGCCTCCTGTATCAATAATCGCCTGGCATCTTCGAGGCATGCTCTTGGCGACATTTTCTGCATACTCGCGTGTCAAATTTTTCGAATCTCGCGAGAGAACCGAGTCAAATTCTTAGAGTGAGTGTTTTCCCCTGAGCTTTCTTTTTACAAGGAACCAAACGTTTTCAATAGGGTTGACATCCAGAGATTGTGAGGGCCACTCTAGTATCTTATCGTGGGCCCAAGCGAGCCGCTTAATGACGTGATTTTCGCCCAGCAAAGGTTTCTTCAACGTGTTTCGAAATTTGACATCAAGAGCACGAATATATTGCCGAATGGTCTCATGGGACACATTTAGACTTTTTAAATTTTGCTGCTCCTTGAAGCAACGTCGATTTCGGGTTCTGTGAAAAAAAGACACGATTCTTTTTCGACTTTCCGAGTAACTTTGCGTATTGAGCCACGTTTTCGCAAGTCGTCGACATTTTTCGTCTGATTAAAATAATTTACCCACTTCTGCATAAACGACACCGACTTTCTAATATAATTAGCGGCCGAGGAATATTTCATTTTAGGCCCCTTTGGATGAGAACAAAGAAAGACTGCCTCGAACTGACGCGCAAACAAGTGACTCATTTTGGATTTTACGTGATTTCAACGAAAGTTCAGAATTGACTGATACTTTTAATAAAATGCGTCGTAGACAAAGGTTCCCTTTACCGATTTTTTTCTTGACTCGCTAGAATCGTATCTACCAAAAATGAATTATTGCGGACACACTCTTACTTGACAGACTGTATTATGTTCGTCAAAAAATTATCCACTGAAGTTTGTGCATTTAGATACTCTTTAGATCCCGAAAAACATGATTTTCTGTCGGTCTGTCGTCTTGAAGGCACTATAACTCGCGAACCCGATCTCTTAATTTGTTTAAAAAGGAGCTATGGCAGCCTATGTATAGAATCTTGGATGCGCCAAAAGCAAAGGAGGAGATTTCACGATAGCACGATAATGACAGAGGATCGTTTGAGATTTAATAAGTCTTTCTCTCTTACAATCCTTAGTATTGATAGAAAGAACTGGAGATTCACATTAAAACGCTCTGGTATGTTTCCCTGATACGAGCAGGTCACGAATGACTAAAGTCGGGTCGGTGGAGGCAGAGACTGGAAAAAGTGAACACATGTCAAGGATAAGTAGTGCACATCTGCACCGACTATCAGGTGATACTTAACCCTGAATAAACTCGGCACTAATCCGAACGTGCAGAGCTGCCCTGAATGAATTATCTAGAAGGAAACAAGTTAAGGAGATGTAGGTCCTGACCACTGAGACAGACTTGCCAGATTCAGGATCTTAACTCGGTGCCTAATATGAGAACCAGATTTAGGGATATCCAAGCAACAGGTAAGAGCAGTTCTCAAAAAATGGGCCGATTGGTAGTCGAAAGAGCGATGGTACCGACGCTCGGGGTGCAGACAGACCAAAAACTTTACATCTTGGCCTAGTTGACTGCAGCTCAAACGGGTGCTCTAGAGAAGCTGAGGTGCCTTAAATCGTTTGGATTCGCACTGTAAACTGAGGTGATATTTAGCAATGTTAAGTATGGGGAATGACCCAACACGTCAAGGCTATCTGGAGGATAAGAAGACGCGGCTTAACTTTGCTGCGCATGTGAGCCGCTCGGAAGATTCAGACGTAGATCTTCAAAGAGGCAGTACTTCAAAGATAGAAAGCCAGCACCCTAGCGTAGGGTGATATTTTGATTTTTATAGTTACTATAGGTCTATAAGCTTCCGTGGTGGTGCCTCGGCCTTTTGGAGAATTTGTTTTCTTTTTGCGGGTTGCCAAAAAGATATCTCTAGTCTGTTTGCGAGGCGTTTAGCCCCTCACAACTAATACTACCACAGCTGCTACGATATGATCTCATATCTCGCTCACTTTTTTTAAAATTCTTGGTCATTCCGAGACAAATTCACCTTGTGAATTACTTATATACTACTTGTCTGGTTGTTAATTAATAAATAACATTTTTTCGGGGTTCCCTTTTATTTCTTTTAGAAAATATAACATTTATAAAAACCTTTTTCAAAAGAAATCCGTTTTTATCGTTAACCGTACACCCCGCAGCGTATAACATTAATCTTATTTAAAGGTCGTCCAATATAGAAACATGAATTTTCTAAAAGCTAAACATTTTCTCTGCTCTGCTATCTTCTCTATAGATTTCCCTCGAACCAGCTGGTCCCGGGCGTTCGGTCTTCCGGAAAATGAACCACTATGCCCGGCCCGGCATCGGGATTACATGCACGACCGGATTTTCGTCTTGGATAAAATAAACAGGGTTTATTTGACCGCGAAGGGTCATTTAAATATTTTTATATGATGGCGCGTAATGTTTGAAACTGTGTAACATTTTTAATTTATTTTAGTTTATTTGAGATGAGATATCATTCCGTTAAAGATTTCCGTCTCTTTTATCTCTATATTTGAAAAAGGAAATGTGCTGTAACTTACATTAGTAGTATATAGTAATACTAGCACAGAACAGTATTCATTTCTATAACAATGTTGTATTGGATGACTACAAAAGTTCAAGCTCGATTTTCAAAGATGGCATAAGCATGCACTTTTGACTGTGCTGATGTTTCTTTTATAAGCATACTAGCCGTGCCTGTGGCTCCGCTCGCGTGAACATCATTAACTATTATCGTCACTGCTCATTCCTTTTGTTACCTAACGTAATTAAATATATCCTATTACCTAGCCAGAGAACATACGAGGCTGGTTTGAAAAGTCCGTGCAAAAATAAAAACTACTTATGTGTTTGGGGTAAACCTTTTTTATTTTTCGACATAGTCTCCTTTTAGGCTTATACACTTCGTTCAACGATGTTCCAGTTTGTTGATCCCTTCCGAATAATAGGATTTGTTCAAGTCTGCCAAATATCCATTAGTGTCTGCAATCATCTCCTCGTTTGAATAAAATCTTTGTCCCGCCAGCCATTTCTTCAAATTGGGGAACAAATAGTAGTCCGAGGGAGCCAAGTCTGGAAAATAGGGGGAATGTGAAACGAGTTGGAATCCTATTTCCATTAATTTTGCGACCACAACTGCTGAGGTGTGTGTGCTGGTGCGTTGTCGTGATGGAAAAGGACTTTCTTGTGGGCCAATCGCGGGCGTTTTTTTCTTGCAGCTCGGTTTTCAAACGGTCCAATAACGATGAATAATATTCACCTGTAATAGTTTTACCCTTTTCCAGATAGTCGATGAGGATTATCCCTTGCGAATCCCAAAAGACAGTCGCCATAACCTTTCCGGCCGAGGGAACGGTCTTCGCCTTTTTTGGTGCAGATTCCCCCTTGGTAACCCATTGTTTAGATTGTTGTTTGGTCTCAGGAGTATAGTAATGTATCCATGCGAAACGACGCTTAGAGTCCTCCGGATTCTTCTGGTACAGCTGCAAACCATCCTTGCAACACTTCACACTATTCCGTTTTTGGTCAAGCGTGAGCAATCGCGGCACCCATCTTGCGGATAGCTTTCTCATGTCCAAATGTTTATGCAAAATATTATGTACCCGTTCAGTCGAGATGCCCACAGCACTAGCAATCTCACGCACCTTAACTCTTCTGTCATCCATCACCATATCATGGATTTGATCAATGATTTCTGGAGTCGTAACCTCCACAGGCCGTCCAGAACGTTCAGCGTCACTTGTGCCCATATGGCCAGTCCAAAAATTTTGAAACCACTTATAAACTGTTCTAATCAAAGGTGCAGAGTCACCATAATGTTTATCAAGCTTCTCTTTAGTCTCCCGAGGCGTTTTGCCTTTCATAAAGTAATGTTTAATCACCACACGAAATTCTTTTTCGTCCATTTCTTGAAAATCACTCGACTTTCTTGATTCACACGAATGCCAAACACAAAGAAATAGACCAATATGGCTGAAACTTGGTGTGCGTTCATTCAAGAGATGCTACTAACTAAACATGACCTCGATACGCGCCGGTGGTGCCATCTCTCGGACTTTGCACGGACTTTTCAAACCAGCCTCGTATTATGTTATAAAAAAAAATCAAGTAAATAGGATAAGTAGTTCGCGAGTAATAAGTACACTAACGGACAGACAGGCAGACAGAGAGACGTTGCATTTATTTATATTATATTCTTTACTACATGATATTGTTCGGTATTTAATGGTTTAGGCAGCGTATCGCAAGAGAACGCGCTAGCGGTAAACTTTTTTCCAACTTGATTCACTACTATCGTCACTGCTTATTCCTTATGTTACCTAACGTAATAAAATATATCCTATAACCTGGCCAGAGAACATATGTATATTAAAAAAAAAAATCACGTAAATCGGATAAGTGGTTCTCTAGTAATAAGCGCACTAACGGACAGGTAGACAGACAGACGGGCAGAGAGACGTTTCATTTTATATATATTATAGAAGATTATAGATAACCTGGCCAGGGAATAAATGTATGCTACTCAGTATATATCAGCACTACACTAAATACTTTATTTTTGCACTCGACGCGCGTGTCGGTAACCATGTTAGCTTCATCAAGAGCGATGATTGACTCATCGTCTCTCTCTCTCAATCATCGCTCCTGATGAAGCTAACATGGTTAATGAAAGGCGAGTCGAATTGCAAAAATAAAGTATTTAGTGTAGTGGTTATATGTTATATACTGAGTAGTGTCATTGTACCAAAGATTCCAAGTTCCCAACACAATAAATGTGTAAATTAAAAAAAAAACAAGTAAATCGGATAAGTAGTTTTCGAGTGATAAGTGCACTAACGGATAGACAGACATATAGAGAGACGTTGCATTTTATATATATAATAATATAATAATGGTTTAGGCAGTGTATTGCAAGAAAACCCGCTAGCGGCAAACTTTTTCCGACTTGATTCACTATTATCGTCACTGCTTTTTCCTTATGTTACCTACCGTAATAAAATATATCCTATAACCTGGCCAGAGAAGATATGTATATTTAAAAAAAGCACGTAAATCAGATAAGTGGTTCTCCAGTGCTAAGCGCACTAACGGACAGGCAGACAGAGAGACGTTGCATTTTATATATATTATAGAAGATTATAGATAACCTGGCCAGAGAACAAATGTATGAATTAAAAAAAAACACGTAAATCGGATAAGTGGTTCTTGAGTGGTAAGCGCACTAATGGACAGACAGACAGACAGAGAGACGTTGCATTTTTTATATATATTATAGATATTGTTTGCTACATGATATTGTTCGATATTTAATGATTTAGGCAAACTTTTTTTTTTCCGACTTGATTCACCATTATCGTCACTGCTTATTCCCTACATTACCTAACGTAATAAAATATAGCCTATAACCTTGTCAGAGAATATATGTATGTTTTAAAAAAAAAGCACGTAAATCGGATAAGTGCTGTTCCAGTGATAAGTACACTAACGGACGGACAGACAGACAGACAAACAGAGAGACGTTGCATTTTTTATATATTATAGATTATTAACTGACAATTATCTCAATGCGTCGTGAGTTAACATAACTTAAAAAAAAGTTTATTTAAATTCATTTGTACGCAAAGTTAATATTCAAAATGGAAAACGAAAAGTTACATTTTCGTCATGTTATGTCATATGATTCTTTGTGTAAACTCTGTACGCCCTTTATTATTACTTCTGGTATTTCTCTTTTTCTCATGGTTTCCCATATGTCTTCTCTCTCAATCTTGTCGAAAGCCTTTTGTAGGTCTATAAAACCCAAGTGAATTTCTCTATCTTATCCTATTGTTTTGTCATATAACTGCTTTATTACATATAAATATTGCATCATTCACCCCTCTACCTGACCAAAAACTAAAATGCGTTTTTTCTAATGTATGCTCAAGTTTCTTTCTTAGCGTTTTTTCTAGTATCCTAGTACATACTTTCGACACAGTGTAGTTAGGGTTATCTCTCTATAGTTATTACAATCTTTAGTGTCTCCTTTCTTATATATTGGGGTTATGATGCCTGTTTTCCAGTCCATAGGTGCATTGTTCTTTATTACGTCGTTCATTACATTTTTAAGTTCTTCCATTGCTACCTCAGGGAGCGCTTCTTCCTTTATGATATTTCCTTCTTTGTCTTTTTATATTTGTTATTATTTCTACCTTTTTCCTTCTCATATTCTTAATCATACCGAAAAATAGCTTCTAATTATCTTTATAGGCTATTTTTATTCGCTCTCCAAATTGTTTCCATGATTTTCTCTTTTCTTCCTGTATTATTCTTTTAACCTGTGTTGTCTGTTGTCTATATTCCTCATAATCGGTTGGAACTTTTATTTGCAGATATACTCCCATTTCTTCTTTTTATTTTTAATCTCTTCCTTGACCCCATTCGTCCACAAGTTTGTCTTTTTAATATTTATATTTACTATTTTTGATGAGCCACAGATACTTTCTGCTGCTATTAAAATAGTATTTTTAAATTATTTCCGTACTTAAGTACGGGTCTAATAAATTACATCGAATACTGAGAAACATGTTCCACAGAGCGATAAATGGAGAAAAAATACCAGAGGAATGGTCAAAAGCCTATATAGTATCCATATTTAATAAGGGAGACTGCAAAAAATGCACAAACTATAGAGGCCTAAGCATAATATCGAGTATGGGACGTTTGAATGGAAAAATTATTAAAAATATCATGGAGGAAAATATAAAAGGGAAAGACCAAGCAGGCTTTACGGCCGGAAAATCATGTATAGACCACATATACACTATAAAACAAACAATGGAAAAAAAAATTGGCAAAGAATAGAGAAGTTCATCTAGCCTTCATAGACATAAGAAAGGCCTATGACTCAGTACCAAGACAAAGCTTATGGAACGCAATGAAAGAAATAGGCATTGACAAAGAACTAATATACGCAGTAAAAGCTCTCTACGAAAACAACACAGTGAACATAAAAATAGGACATAAAATAGGGAAGAGACTCCAAACATCAAAAGGCCTATTACAAGGATGCTCTACATCCCCAACACTATTCAAAATATACCCCGAACAAACATTAAAAAATGGAAACAAAAATGTAGTGGAATGATACGAGAAGATTACTTATATACTCTAAGTTTCGCAGACGACCAAGTAATCATATCGCAAGATGAGGAAGATATGGTAAGAAAACTGAAAGAAGAATACACTAAAGCGGGATTAGCAATAAACTTTGATAAAACGGAATATCTCGGCTTTGGCTGCACGTTGTCGGTCCTGTGGTTCTTTGTAATGTTTGTGTTGGTGAAGTAACATATGTTTGAATTATTGTTTCTCTTGGTTGGACTGTGCTGGGATAGAATATGTTTCCAAGAGTTCGGTAAACGTTGGCTATCATCCCGATTATTTAAGTTGGTTGGCCTCTTTTCTATTTCTATGGCTTCTTTGATTACCCTAGTGGATAGGTTATTACTTTTTTGTAGGGTTCTGGTTTTGTCAAAATCGATTTTGTGGCCGGTATTGTGTGCATGTTGTGCTAGAGAAGAGGTGGTGGATTTTTGTTTTACGGCGTTTTTGTGTTCGTCTCTTCTGGCGCTAATTTTCCTGTTTGTTTGGCCTATGTATGAAAGACCGCAGTCCTGACACGAAATTTCATATACACCTTGGTCTTCTAAGGCTATAATGCCTTTTGGTGTAGGTAGAATATCTTTAATTTTTTGACTCGTTGTGTAAATGGTCTAAATTTGGTGTTTTCCTAGAAGTCTTCCTATTTTGTCTGTGATGCCTTTTATATATGGGAGAAATGCTTTTGTAGTATTTGTCTTTCTTTTCTGTTTGTGTTGTTTATTTAGGGCCCGCCGGATCGTGTTTTGACTGTATCCATTTGAAAGTCAAACGTTTCGAAGGAGCTTAGTTTCTTGTTGCAAATGTTCCTTGTCTGTTAGGGCTTCTGATCGGTGAGCTAAGAATTTGGCAACGGAGAAGAGTTAATAAACCGAAAACATGGCTACGATACGTATATGACACTTTTGTGGTATGGCAACACGGTGAAGACAACTTAAACAAGTTCCTGGAACACCTGAACTCGTATTTTCACAAGCTTTCATTTGACACCCCAGTCGATGACCTGGTAAAAAAAATTTTTCACTTCCGATTTCACCCTCCAAAACTAATCCCTTAAGTTAAAATTAACTTTCAAACTACACGGCTCTGATGAGGCCATCAATTCCTATATTAGTATGAAATTTCAACTTTCTACGTCAAATACTTTCGGGGAAAATTGGGTGTGATAGACAGACAAACGGACAGACAGACGGACAGATAACGAAGTGTTTCGAAAGGAACACTAATTAGTTTTATTTTCTGACGAAGGATGTATAAAAAAGATGTCAACAATCTCGAAGAAATTCCCCTCTCCCGAGAAAAGTTGTAAATAATACATAAAAAGCTGACGAGCGAGCGTTAAATTATGTACATCTAAAGCTCCCAGTTTACTATAAGCCATAAAGTCTTTCAATATGGCAAAATGAAACTTTAATAAAGCCCGTACAAACACGAATTTTATTTCATAATTTAAAGAGATATAGCCGCTCTTAATCCTCTAAACAGTACAAACTGCTCAGTATGAGCATTACGAATGCAAATTAATTTCGTGCAAAGTTGGTATTTATAGACCCCGACATCCCCTAAGTGTCCACCAGGAGTTCTACTCTGGTCCTGGAAACTTGGATTACACGTCTACTCCAAGGGCCTATTAAAGGTCTCTCTATTTCGGCTTGCAATTGTTTAATCGAATTTCTAGTGGTTTACAGCTCATTCGGCTCAAAGTTTGACAGTAAACGTCTGCTTGGGTGGTCAAATGTTTTATAACACCTTAACTCGGAGCGGTTTGTCCTTGTTGTCTGGGAAGTCTGGTCTTACGTACTTGATAACATGTTTTGAATTAGCGGAACTAGGTTAAGTAATAATGTGTTGCCTCAACGGGCGCCACACGATGGGAAGTAAGTGAAAAAAACCTAAATTTAACACTTTTAAAAATTATTATTGTTAATTTTTATTGCCGGTCCCAAGCCCGGACAAAGGAGGAGGGTTTGTGGGCAAGGCTAGCAACCTACCCATAGTAAAAATAACACGTGGCTCACAGAACTAATGTAAAGCCTTGGAACAGGACGGACAATGGGTTTTCGAAAACGGTGAGGAAACGGAGACTGAATAACAATAAAAAAAGGAATATAATACAAATAACAACGTAGAACATAAAAACACTAAGTAATAAAGATCAGGAAATTGAAAAGGAATTAAAAGATAAAAAGATAGAAATATGCGCATTACAGGGAACAAAAAAGAAGGACAAAGGGCAAGTGTGGCACGGCGAATACCTTTTAATATACGTGGGCTGCTATTTATATTTCTGGCCTAATAATGAAAAAAACAAATATTTGTGATCGAAATTGGTTTTATTGTTTTTCAAAATATTCTCCATGAAGATCAAAACACTTTTGCATGCGTTTGAACCAATTTTCGACGCACTTTTTCCACTCCGATTGAGGTAACTCCAAAACATGCGTTTTGAATACATCAACCGCTTCTTTGGGTGTCGAAAATCGTTGACCACCTAATTTGTTTTTTGTGTGTGGAAATAAAAAAAAGTCATTGGGTGCCAAATCAGGGCTGTACGGTGGATGACCCATCAATTCGATGTTTTGGCCAGTCAAAAGTTCTTTTGTTTGAGCCGATGTGTGAGAGCTCGCATTGTCATGATGAAGAATAATTCGCCTCTTCTTCGACTTTTTCCGAATTTCTCCGAAGACTTCTGGCAAACAAATGATCGTGTACCATTCAGTATTGATCGTCCTTCGTTGCTCTAACGCTAACCATTTGGTTCGATGTGCTTCTTCCGCGAACAACTTTTGTTGGATTTGGCTCGTCGTGGAAGACCCATACAGTCGATTGCTGTTTTGTTTCAGGCTCATATGCATAGATCCATGATTCGTCACCTGTGTAGATGCTATACATAGCCTCTGATGAACCTTAATTGTATTTTTTCAACACCACCAATTGACACGAGCCTTTATTTGAGCGTTTATCAGATTATGCGGGATCCAACGCGAACAAATCTTTTTTACGGCTAAATGATGATGCAATATCTTATTGATGCTTGTCATACTAATACCCAAAAGATGCCTTAATCTCACGGTCACATAACGATCTTGCTTTATCAGTTCACGCACAGCATCGATGTTTTCTGGCACAACAACCGATTTTGGACGACCTTCACGGAATTCGTCCTGGAGCGAACGTCGGCCACGATTGAATTCGTTATACCAGTTTTTTACAGTGCTGCAAGATGGTGCTTCATCGCCGTGTAAAGAATTAAGTTCATTGGTGCACTCTTGTCTTAATAATCCACGTCGAAAGTTATGAAAAATAATAGCACGAAAATGTTCACGAGTTAAATCCATTTTTTGCCCGAGATGAATTTTTCAAGTTACTGTAAACAACACAAATTGCACTCAAATGACAAAATGTTTGTTCAAAGGTTATGTTCAACAATGTCAAGTTTCTAATGGAAACGTCAGATGACACCTGGCAACACTTACTGTTGCCAAGGCCAGAAATATACATACCCACCCACGTATAGCGGGGTCGAAAGGAATAACCGCCCACGAAAAAAAATGGAACTACGACCTGTAGCAACGATATAGAAGAAGAAGAAGAAGAATTTTTATTGTAGTTTAAATCCCAAAGTTTCTTACCTCGACAAACTTTTTTCCAATAGCGTTCACAGAGGAATAAAAACGGCCCCCTAAGTAGCCCTAACCAGAGATTACTGCTTAAACACGATTTTCGTATGGAAATGTTCTTTAGAGATACTAAATCAGAAATTGCTTATAACGTTTTTCAATGGTTGTTATTCTTCAAGGAACACGACAAAATTAAGCAATCATGCAGCGAGCATGAGTACATTACCGTATATATTGTATTACCGATTTTTACTTTCATGAAAGTGGACATATTGTGATAGTTTTTGTTTTCCTAGAGTTTTGAAGACTAGCTTCACTCGCTTTTAAAGAACCTCCTGTTTGCTTAGATAGTAGGTACTATGAGGTTCGATTTCCCGCAAAGGACGCCACCGAATATCACCGAATGCGATTTCAGTTGATAGTCCAGTAAACAGGAGACAAAAAGTAATCATTTCAGGAAAAAAATATAGGAGTTTTTTTCAACGATTTTTTATGTTTTTTGGGGTGGAGAATCCGAATTTCAACTTTGTGACCTCGTAAATGTGGTAACTTTTGAGTAAAATGCAAAAGAAGGCAAAAAAAAATGCTCTTTTTCAATTTTTCGCTTTTAACTTGGAAACTACGTACTTTTCGAGAAAAGTTTTTCTACACAAGAATAAACTACACTGAATTTCCAACAAATTCTGTCATAGGTTTTTTGTCAGGCGAACAGTTTAGCCGGTAGAGGGCTTCGAAACTTAGTGATATTTCGGATATAGCGCTAAGCCAAGAGCACTGCCTCATTTCTGGCTCGGAGTTTTATTTTCTCGATACCTTTCTTTAAAACAGTTTAATTAGTTATATTTAATAAAACTATTAAGCTACAAGCGAGAAATGAGGGAGTTGCTCTTGGCCTAGTGCTATGTCCTAAATTTTACTAAGATTGTACGAAATTTAATATAGTTTATTTTTATATAGGAATACTCTTCTCGAAAAGTGCATAGTTTTCAATTATTAGCGAAAAATTGAAAAAAAAAACACCTTTTTTTGGAAGTTTTTTGCATTTTACTTAAAACGCGCAACATTTACGAGGTGATAAGGTTAAAATTTGAATTCAGCACCCCAAAAACATATAGAACAGGTGAGAAAAAACTTTTATTTTTTTTGTGAAATGACCACTTTTTGCCCCCTTTTTACCGGAATATCAACTGAAATCGCATTCGCTTACCTACTATCTAAGAGGCTCTTTGGAGGCGAGTGGAGCTAGTCTTTAAAATTCAAGGAAAACAAAAATTATCACTTACTTCCATTTTCATCGAAGTAAAAATCGGTAATATAATATATACATGATATACAGGGTGTCCCAGTATTCCGTGTACATAAAATTACTGTCAGTTTCTGGGATGAAAATATGACCATTTAACCCCACTTAATTTAGTCCAAAAATTCATAATTTTTGACATACAGAATGTCAAAGTTATACTTTTATTTTAGTTTTTCTTAAGTACCTTTCTTACTAATTGTACTATTTGTACAAGATTCGGTGCTAAGGGGTTTTCTGAGATGAGAAATTGAAATCCGCTCATAGCTTTGTTGTAAATTGTAAGGGGCGCCACTTATTGCACTGTGTATACTTTTAAATTGTCATAACTTTTTTATACCACTATGTATGACATTTTTAATTAAATATTCGTATTCTCGTGTCTAAGAAAGCTCTCTTGGTAAATGTTGTTCCGAGCAACAGTTTCTAAGATAGTGGAATGTTTGTTTCCATTTTTTAATTCCATTGTCAAATTGGTAAATGCGTTCCTTGACATGTTTTTTCACATTGTATAGTTACTTGGCAAAGCTCAAAAATCATTCTGGCAATGATGTAAGATATCATATGTTCTATGACTTAACTGGCTTGTAGTAATACTGGCAGAAAGTAATTTTTGACAGATATCAAAACAGTTTTACGAACTTAAGGCGAATTAATCTCTTCTCTAGCTCAACAGTGTTTTAATTTAGATTATTATGTAGTACGTTTTTGGTGAGCAAACTGATATGATTTTAATGTTTGGTTTTTGTTACGGCAACGGTGGCAAAAGTACTCATGAAAGATTTCCGCATCATCGGACTCCTAACCATCAGACTTTTGCCAATATTGAGAGATGACTTTGAGAAATTGGACAATTTAAGCCGATCAGAAATAATGCTGAGCGGCCTTAACAAGCTAGAGCACCAGATGTTAAAGAGGAAATCCTTGAAATTGTACACGATAATCCTGGAATCAGCACTCGTTTAATTGAACGTCAAACGGGAATATCAAAAACTAACCGGATCATTAGACAACAAATTATTCACCCTTTTCATATACAGTCCGTCCAGGAACTTTTGCCTCCAGATCTTAGATCCCGTTTGGATTTTTCACAAATTATTCGAGCCTGCATAGCGACTGCTCCAACTTTTCACAATATTCTGTTTACAAATGAAGCACGCTTCACTCGACGTAGTATAACAAATATGCATAAATAACACAGCCCCAAAAAAAAAAGTGGGGTATACTTTTGATGCGATATATCAGATCCGTAGTATTTTTGCCCGCTGATCACGAATCTGATGTCAGAATATCGCCATCAGTTCTCAATTTTTTTCTAACCTCAAAAAATAGGTAAAAATTAGTAAAAATTAAGAAAAATATATTTCTAAAAAATTGATTTTCATGAATCCGAAGATGTATTAATATGTATTCGGACACGCTAAGCTAATATTCATCGGTTGGATTGAGCCATACAGTTCTGTTTTCTTTCTAACCTCAATAAATCAGACAGATATAGTGCTTCTCGAATGCAAAAACGAATTCAAATTAAAATTCAACCGATCCTTACCAAATTTGGTACACGGGGATTTTTTGGGTCGCTGATCACGAATCTGAGGTTGGATTTGCAAAATTCAAGATGGCAGATGTTTTCGCGCCATTTTGAACGCCGAGAAAATTCATCGGTCGATTTTTATTCTTCTACCTGCATCCAGGGCACCTCCACGTGGTGACGGTGGGCAACGGTGTTACTCCACTAGCCGGCAGAGTCCCTGGATAACGGCTTAGTCATGGCAGGTAGAAGAAAGAGAATTACGATGCAGGGACTCGGAAACCCAGTATCGGCGGTTGGTCAGGGTGGGAAAGCGGGCCCGCAGCCGTCGTCATCCAGCTCTTCATGTGTGGGTGACTTGGCTCATGTAGAGTATAATGCTACAAGAATAGGGTCTCACGGTACAAGGACTTTTCATAAGTGCGATAAAAACAGTGATTCATTTTGTTATATTTGCTGTCAACACGTATTGAGTAAAATGGGGTCACCGATAACGGATAAGATTAAAACCTTATATAAGGATTGTTTTAACATTGAAATACAGCACCAGGATTCAGATTGGGTTCCCCACATCATTTGCAGTTCTTGCAAAATAATGTTGTACATCAATAAGAAGGCGATTAAATATTCCAGACCAGCAATATGGAATAGACCATACAGTGAAAATGATTGCTACTTTTTGTATGAATGTTGTATCTAGGCATAACCGAAAAAATAAAAGCACTATTACTTATAACGATGTTTCGACAGTAACAAGACCAACTAAACTAATTCCGCCTCCTGAACCACTTGATGCTGATGTTATGGAAACAAATGATTTCACCTTATCAGTTCATGCCGAAAACATTGAGACTGTCGAAAAAGATTCAAACACTGTTACTAATGAATGTTCTAGTGACAACCTATCATATACTAGTGACACAGATAAAGAATTTCTACCATACAACCGTAAACCATAACCAATACTCGTATCACAGTCAGAACTTAGTGATCTAGTCAGAGATTTAGGCTTTATCCAAAGATGGTTCAGAGCATCTTGCTTCCTTTTTAAAGAAAAGACATTTACTTAAGCCAGAAGCTACGATTTCTTATTATAGAAACAGAGATGAAGAATTTCGAAAATATTTTACAATGGACGAGGAATCGTCACTTTCATATTGTACCGATGTAAAAGGTCTAATGGATGAATTCAAAATAACTCATACGATCCTGAAGAATGGAGACTGTTCATTGATTCTTCTAAACGGAGCATTAAGACAGTTTTGCTGCATAATACCAACGTTTACGCTCCCATTCCGATTGCTCATTCCACAGTTATGGAAGAGCAATATGAAAAAATGAAGCAGCTTTTGATAAAAATAAAATATGCTGCTCATAACTGGAAAATTTGTGGAGATCTGAAAAATTGTAACAATATTGCTTGGCCAACAGTCAGGGTTTACACTTTATCCCTGTTATAAATGTCTGTGGAATAGCAGAGACAGGGAACGTCATTATAAGAAAAAAATTTGGCCAACAAGAGAATCGTTCACTCCTGGTGAAAATAATGTATTGTTTCCACCATTGGTAGATCCAGGAAAAGTTCTTATTCCCCCGCTTCACATTAAGCTTGGACTTATGAAGCAATTCACGAGAGCATTAGATACAAACGGCCCATGTTGCAAATATTTGCATAAAAAATTTCCGAAATTTTCTGAAGCTAAAATTAAGGCAGGCGTATTTGACGGGCTACAAATAAGAAAATTGTTTCAAGATTCATTATTTGTTACTTGAATGAATAAAGTTGAAAAAGCTGCTTGGCTTAGTTTTAAAGAAGTCGCAACAAACTTTTTGGGAAATAATAAAAGTCCTAAGTACAAAGAAATAGTCGAGAAAATGGTAAAAACTTTTCAAACATTAGGTTGCTTAATGAATCTAAAATTACATTTCCTGGACTCCCACATCGATGATTTCCCAGATAATCTTGGTGACTACAGTGAGGAGCAAGTCGCTATCTGAAAATCATAGAAAATCGGTATCAAGGACGATGGGATGACCATATGCTGGTCGCTAAAAAGAGAAACAAGTCCTCAAAAGCGTTTGGGCAGAAAGCCTTTGAATAGGTCATTCGCGGAAAAAAGAACAAGATACAGCCAAAAAAAGGAAAGTTAGGTGCGGGTCTAACCTTCGCAATTCTAGGGCTTAAGGGTCTACTATTTGAGAGTATATGGTTTAAAAGTCCTGGTTTTGAGTTTATTGGGTCTCATTTTTAAAATTACAGGGTTATTGAGGTCTATTTTTTTAGGTTACAGGGTGTGGGAGTCTAAGGTTTCAGGGTTTAGGGTTTAAGAGTATCAGGTTTGAGGATTCCCCAACTGTATACCACATTTGGTAGGAATCGGTTGGTTTTCAAAAATTGTGTCCGCCATCTTGGATCCGCCATTTTGAATTTTGCAAATCCGACCTCAGATTCATGATCAGCAACCCAAAAAACCCCCGTGTACCAAATTTGGTAAGAATCGGTTGAATTTTAATTTGAATTCGTTTAATTGAACGTCACACAGGAATATAAAAAAGTACAACTAACCGGATCATTAGACAATAAATTATTCACCCCTTTCATATACATTCCGTCCAGGAATTCTTACCTCCAGATCTTGGATCCCGTTTGCATTTTTCACAAATTAGACGCATAGCGACTATTCCGGCTTTTCACACTAAAATCCTGTTAACAAATGAAGCACGCTTCACTCGACGTGGTATAACAAAGATGCATAATAATCATGTATACGCTGAAGAAAACCCACATGCTGTGCAACAAAGACAGTTTCAACGCAAATTCAGTATTAACGTCTGGATGGGATTTGTCGCGAACTATTTGATCGGGCCGTTCAGATTACCAAATCGACTTGATGGTGACATTTACTTGAATTTCATCCGTGAAATTATTCCTGAATTATTGGAAAACTTACCCATTAATTATGTCGGGGCATGTTTTTCATGCACGATGTGAGAATTTTTTTGAACCAAAGTTACCCAGATAAGTAGATCGGAAGAGGTGAAGATGCTCCTATTCACTGGCCGCCTCATTCCCCAGACTTAAATCTATGCGATTTTTCCCTTTGTGGTGCATTAAAATCGAAAGTTTATCAAGTTCAAATCAACAACATTGAGCAATTGTGGAATAGGATTCAAAATACTGCTAACGCTTTACGAGACGACGTATTAATTTATGCATTAGTGAAGATAGCGGCCATATTGACGTTTACTGGGAAACCGATACCTTCTCAGTTGAGCGATTAAACTTTTTTCGAATTTATCAGTTTGTTGGTAATCTTTTATGCCCTTACCCAGTTGGTTTTTACATTCTTACTGTTGTTGACCCGTTGGTCTTTAAATTTATTATTGTTGTTAGTCTGTTTGCCTTTAAGCATGCTCCAAATTTCAAAGACTCTTCTTTTGGATCTGTCCTTAGCCCCGATGAAGTATGAAGGAATGCATTTGCGAATTTGACAATGGAAATAAAAAATGGAAACAAACATCCCATCTCAGAAACTGTTGCTCGGAGCAACATTTACCAGGAGAGCTATTTTAGACAGGAGGAAGGGAAAAATACGGATATTTAATTAAAAATATCAAACAGAGTGGTATAAAAAAAAGTTGATAATTTAAAAGTAATGCAATAAGTGGCGCCCCCTACAATTTACAACAAAACTGTGAGCTGATTTCGATTTCTCATCTCAGAAAACCCGTTAGCACCGAATCTTATACAAATAGTACAATTATTAAGAAAGCTACTTAAGAAAAACTAAAGAAAAGTATAATTTTGACACCCTGTACCTCAAAAATTACGAATTTTTGGACTAAGGTAAATTGGGTTAAATGGTAATATTTTCATCCCAAAAATCCGCAGTAACTCTTTGTACACGGAATATTGGGACACTCTGTATACGGTAATGTATTCATGTTCGCTGCATGATTGCTTAATTTTAATGAGTTCTTGAAGAATTAAAACCATTGAAAAATATTATAAGTCATTTAGAGTTCACTATCTCTAAAGAATATTTGCATACAAACATCGTGTGTAAGCGGTGATCTCTAGTTCATACTTAAATAAAATGTCTGATTTTGAAATAGTATTCTTACTATATTTTCACACTAGTTTATCTTAGTGACACTAAAATAGTTCAATTAAGCAGGAAAATAGATTAAAAATTGCACTAATTTTGAAATTATTCAGAATAACTGGTCAAGTGCAAGTTGAACTTGCGCAATTAGTGTTCCGTACGTTGATCGCGTTTAAAATAAAAATTTTTGTTACGGTGGTATAAAATGATCAGTGACTTCACAAAACACACCCCAAATGAGTTTTCAACAAAGTTTGTTTCCAAACTTTACTGAAAACTGATAAATTATTAAAGGTGACTCGTGATAATTGTCGTTCAATCTACATACCGTGGAGAATATTCCAGAATTTTTTCAAAATTTTTTGATAAGTACTTTTCGAGATAAGGCGGGTGGACAGCGATTTTTTCGCGATTTTTTAAAAATAATACAAAGAAAAGTGCGCGCAAGTATTACATTATATATATATTTTTTACTCGTGTTTTCACAAGCTTTCATTTGACACCAGACTCGACGACCAAGGAAATTTTTTTTTTTCACTTCCGATTTCACCCCCCAAAACTAACCCCTTAAGTCAAAATTTAACTTTCAAAACTACATGGCTCTGATGAGGCCATCAATTCCTATATTATTACCAAATTTCAACTTTCTATGACAAATAGTTTCGAAGAAAATCGGGTGTGACAGACAGACGGACGGACAGACACCGAAGTCATCTTATAAGTGCGGAACACTAAAAATCACATTTTATGGGTAATAACATTAAATAAACTGGCATAGCATGCAGCCAGTTGCAGGTCCTATCGACTTGAAAATTGTTCTGTTCGATTCAGCATGAAAAGATACAT
>CM032453.1:147629758-147687258 GCA_019049505.1 Pachyrhynchus sulphureomaculatus | reverse complement strand
CATAGTAAAGTTTGTTCGTTTTTTTCGATTCTTTCATCAATTTCTTTGTCTTGTTTTCCAGTTTCATCCACTATCACTCCCAGATATCTATATTGTTCCACTTGTTGTACGTTTTTCCCTTCTATGTAAATGTTTGTTTGTTGGTTTCTCATTGTCATTACTTTTCTTTTATCTATATTGATTTCCATACCTTCTTCCTTAAACTCTTTATTCCAAATATTGAGGTTTCCCTGTAATTGTCTCTCATTTTCAGCCAACAGCACAATATCATCAGCAAAAGCCGCTTCAGATACTTCTATTCTTTTCAGCTTCCAGTATCCTATTGTCATTCTTTTCACTTTTATTTCGCATTTCTTGATTATTTCATCCATGTATACAGTGAACAATGTTGGGCTCAAGCTTCCTCCTTGCCTCAAACCTTCCTGTGTTGTAAATCCCTCCGACTTCATGTTGTTTTTTATTACATACTGCACATTGTTGCTGTATATTCTCTTTATTATTCGTATTGTCTTTTTGTTTATTCCTTTGTTTTCTAGGCTTTTCCACACTTTATTTCTCGGTACACTGTCAATGTCCTGAATTAAGTAATAAGATCAAAAAAGTGCTTAAACCACATAACATCAACATAGCAAAAAACCAGCTAACAACTCACAAAATATCTTTACCAAACTTAAACCAACAGCAGAACAAACAAACTTAATCTACAAAATAGACTGCATGAACTGCCCAAAAACATACATTGGACAATCAAAACAATATTTAAGGATACGAATAACAGAACATAAAAATAGCATAAGAAACACAAACCAAAACCATACTGCCCTATCAAAACATGCCATAAATGAATTGCATAATTTCAATTTTAATAATGTCCAAATCCTAGTCTTTGAAAATAATCATAAAAAACGAACCATAAAGGAAATGATACATATACGAAGAGCAAATAACACCTTAAATTATCGAAATGACACGGAAAGCCTAAGTATTGTATACAATGATTTAATAACCTAATAAAACCTAATTACCAAACTAATAACAATTAAAGTAACAATATGAAAGCAATAAATAAATTTTGGATTTACCCATTTTACCTGTACAAATAGTAAAATAAAATATGTGAACCTTTTAAATTTAGTATTACGAAAACTGTGAAACTTCACATGTAAATCATTTAAACCAAAAGATCCAACTAGATATAAGGTAGGAAAAATATAATTAAACACTAATATTTATTCTCTACATATATTTCTGTATAAAACAACACTAATCATCAATTTTACATCTTAAACATTAACACTAATAAAAAAAAATTTTCTTTCTTGTAGTTCTGAAGATGGTTTAAATAAAATAAACCGAAACGTTAACCAAAAGTAAACTTGTTTCATTAAAAATTGACCGCAAGAACAAAAAACTGTCCTAAATATATATATATATATATATATATATATATATATATATATATATATATATATATATGCGACTTACTTTATTAAAATTTACTCGCTTGCAATAACCTGTTTTCAGTTTTTAATTACATTTAAGGATATGCGAGGCTGGAATTCAGTTTCGATCCATTGACTGATTGTAGCAGCCGTTATAGTATAATTAAATACATCATGCCTTTGTCGAGAAAATGGTTATTCGACTAATTAATAATTCCCTATTAGTTCGCATAACTTTGTTAATTTGGTTATGCTGTACGGATGTATTAACATTTTTTAGTTATGCAAGATTGCACATACCTACTTCTGACATAAAAATACTTTTCTTCAACGTTTTATGAAATGAAGATTTCTGGTAAGTTCTGCATGTCAATCAGGCGAATAGCTCTTTTCTGAATAAAATTTAACAAATGCATACAGATTTTTAAACAAATGAGAGGTTGACAGTACTATCCCTTTGATTTAAGGTGTCAGTTTTCACAATTTTTAACCTTCTCTGGTGATTCTTGTTGTATAGTGTTAAACTGTAGCTATTTGTCTAGTTATTGAAATTGATATTTTGACCTGTCGCTAAGTTATGTTGAATAAAAACTGAAGTGTTTTTTTTTATTACAAATTTAATTTTTGTTCCTCCAACCTTATGGATATTGTCTTGTTATGTTTATCCTATGTAAGCCCCATTGCTATTGCCACGTAAGATACTGTACATGCCTTAGTTTTCTAACTTTATTTTGTTATTTGGGGGTTTCTGAGTGAGGATCGTATTATTTTAGGTGATTTGTAAGGAGTAATATGTTATGTTTTCGTATAAATCGTCGAAAGCTTTTTGTTGGTCCTTTGAGTTGGGGTAGAGTTCAGGTTAGGTTAGGTTAGTGTTTAGGGAATTACTGAGGTTTCGTCGGTGTGCGGTTTTGTTGCCATATCGCTTTTTTGAATACCTGTGTGCTGTATCGGTTGTGTTTCTTGCCTAAGGTTTTTCTCGGTAAGACGAAAATATTTTGAGATTAAGGTATTGGCTTCTGCTTGTACTTTACGGCTCTTTTGAACAGCCACACTTGCAATATTATTGGTGGAAAAGGTTTATGAAAGTATATAAAATAAAAAAAATATTTTGGAAATCTTTCATCGAGCTATTTTTGATATAGCGCGAAATTTTCAAAAAAAAAGGCGTATTTTTTTCGAATTTAACTGATTATATTCACTATTTAAAATAAAATAATGCATGTGTACGTACTTATATGCCTGCTACGTGTGTTATTCTATGTAGTGTGTGTGTGGGCACGTGTAGTTGTATGTCTGTATATGTACGCGTGCGCGTACAAGTGTATCGGAGAATGCAAAGTACTAATTAAGTATTTAATAAAGCTTAAAATGAGTAAAACCGAAAATTAGTAATGTGTAGATGAGCTTGTATATTTGTATATGTTATATATATATCTTTGTCTCACCTAAAATGCCCCACTTCTGCAATTTCTCACGATAACTTGGGCTACCGTATACTTACCAGTACTTATACATATAGAATTTATGATGTTATTTTGAAAAAAATCATTGGATTCAGTCATTTACATGTAAAAAGCAATACCGCATATTACATATAAATGTAATAAAAAAATTATAATATCTCACGCACAGTGAGAAGAAGAAGAAAAGAAAAAGGGGGGAAATATATTTTATGCTAAGTTTGGGGTAGCTGAAGGCATCTCACCTCCTCTCTATTACTAATTTGAATTTGAATACTTTATAATTTGGCTACAACCCTGCGAAATTCACAATTTTATTAAAATATACAGCCGTGAAATTGATAACTCTCTCTCTCTCTCTCTCTCTCTCTCTCTCTCTCTCTCTCTATATATATATATATATATATATATATATATATATATATATATATATATATATATATATATATGTATGTATATGTTACAATAAAGGTTTTCACGAAGCTAACTAACAGTTAGCTTCGAGCGGCAGTAACCACAAAATCACAGTATCGAGTAGCAGCAAGAGCACTTGAAAATGCCAAATGAGATTTTGGCGAAACGTCGTGCAAATTCATTGTTAGACGAATGGATTAAAACCCAGAAATTTAATGTAATATATACGAGTATATATATATATATATATATATATATATATATATATATATATATATATATATATATATATATATATAAATATATAAATCTATATGGGTCGTTCTCTGTCAACCGGACCCCCTTCTGTCCATTTTTTGTTTCGATATAAAATGATTTTTTTTTCGGCTCAAAATTTTCATTGGAATGTCTACTTTTAAATACTGTATGTCCTCTTAAGTAATTCAAAATGGCGGCTGCAAAATGGCGCCAAAATTTTTTTCAGTATGAAGATAAATTACTTAAATAATGAAATATTCGAGCGAAACCCGTTACTAGGGGCTTTTTTTGAGGTGTTGAACATGAATTTGAAGTCGAAAAATGATTATTTTTTATTCCAAGATGGCGGATCCAAGATGGCGATCGTACATTCGAAAAATCAGATATCCATGCAAAGCTCTGCACTCGGAGGTTTTTTGAGGTGTTGAACACGAATATCAAGTTAGAAAACGATTAATTTTTATTCCAAGATGGCGGATCCAAAAACATTCTGCTAAACAATTTAGAGAACTTTTGGACCAATGAAAATCCGATGACGTCCTGAAAGTGATGACTTGGCCTCCACAATCACCCGACTTCAACCCCATCAAATTGCTGTGGGACCATTTGGACAGGTGTGTTCGAAAACTCAATTCAACATCAGAAAATCACTTGTGGGAACTTTTACAAGCAGAATAGGTTAAAATAACCTAAGAAACTCTAAAGAAACTACTAGACAGAATGTCGAAACTCTGTAAAGCGATAATTAAAAACAAAGGTCACATAGATGAGAAAAATCCTGGAAGATCACGAATATTTTTCTGATTTTCTAGACTGTAAATAATGGAAAAATAAATAATAATTCATTGAAATTAAAAAAAAATATATACTATCTGGGTTTTTGTTGTCTTGGGACTGAAATAACTAGGTGGGCAAATACTTTCTAACAGTATATATATAATATATATAATATATATAATATATATATAATATATAATATATATAATATATATAATATATATAATATAATATATATAATATATATAATATATATAATATATATAATATATATAATATATATAATATATATAATATATATAATATATATAATATATATAATATATATAATATATATAATATATATAATATATATAATATATATAATATATATAATATATATAATATATATAATATATATAATATACATAAAATGCAACGTCTCTCTGTCCGTTAGTGCGCTTATCACTGGAGAACCACTTATCCGATTTACGTACTTTTTTCTTTTAGAACATACATATGTTCTCTGGCCAGGTTATAGGCTATATTTTATTACGATAGGTAGCATAAGGAATGAGCAGTGACGATAATAGTGAATGAAGTCGGAAAAAAGTTTACCGCTAGCGCGTTCCCTTGCAATACACAGCCTACACCATTAAATATGGCACAATATTATGTAGCAGACAATATCTATAATCTATATAAAATACAATGTCTCTCTGTCTGTCCATTAGTGCGTTTATCACGCGAGAACCACTTATCCAATTTAGGTGTCTTTTTTTAAATTCATACATATATTCTTTGGCCAGGTTATATAATAATAATCTATATCTATAATATATATAAAATGCAGCCTCTCTCTGTCTGTCTGTCTGCCTGTCCGTTAGTGCGCTTATCACTGGAGAACCACTTATCCGATTTACGTGCTTTTTTTTAAAAAACATACATATGTTCTCTGGCCAGGATATCTATCTATAATATATATAAAATACAACGTCTCTCTGTCTGTCTGTCTGTATGTCCGTTAGTGCGTTACGTACTTTTTTTTTAAAAACATACATATGTTCTTTGGCCAGGTTATAGGATATATTTTATTGCGTTAGGTAACATAAAGAAAAAGCAGTGACGATAATAGTGAATCAAGTCGGAAAAAAAGGCTACCGTTAACGCGTTCTCTTGCAATATACTGCCTAAACCATTAAATATGGAACAATATCAGGTTGCAAAGAATATAATATAAAATGCAACATCTCTCTGTCTGTTTGTCTGTCGGTTAGTGCGCTTATCACTTGAGAACCACTTATTCGATTTACATGTTTTTATAAATTTATACATACGATATGTTCTATATAATTCGATATAAGCCTAGATAATGGGAGATAAGGTGAGATAATAGGTATAAATAATGGGAGATAAGGAGAAGTTATGGGAGATAAGCAGAAATAAGTCTAAGTAATGGGAGTTATGGTGAGATAATGGGAGATAAGGAGCAATAATGGGAGATAAGGAAAAATATTGCGAGATAAGTCGAGATAAGTCGAGATAAGCCTGGATAATGGGAGATAAGTGAGATAATGGGAGATAAGTATAAATAATGGGAGATAAGCAGAGATAAGTCTAGGTAATGGGAGTTATGGTGAGATAATGGGAGATAAGGAGAAATAATAGGAGATGAGCAGAGATAAGCTTAGATAATGGAAATTATGTAGAGATGATGGGAGATAAGGAGAAATAATGGGAGATAAGGAGAAATAATAGGAGATGAGCAGAGATAAGCTTAGATAATGGAAATTATGTAGAGATAATGGGAGATAAGGAGAAATAATGGGAGATAAGGGGAAATAATGGCAGATATTTTATTACGTTAGGTAACATAAGGAATAAGCAGTGACGATAGTAGTGAATCAAATCCACGCGAGCGGAGCCGTGGGCACGGCTAGTAGATATATATATATATATATATATATATATATATATATATATATATATATATATATATATATGTATATATGTATATATGTATATATATATATATATATATATATATATATATATATATATATATATATATATATATATATATATATATATATGTATATATATATATATATATATATGTATATATATATATATATATATATATATATACATATATATATATATATATATATATATATATATATATATATATATATATATATATGTATATATATATATGTATATATATATATATATATATATATATATATATATATATATATATATATATAAATATATTTCGGAACTCGACTCCCTAAATTATCAACTTACTAGTTTCTTGTCTTTAATACGATTAAATATTCCAAATGCTCGACTGGTTATAAACCAAACCAGCAAATTAATTTGCTACAAGTATCAATCGGCTGAACACAGTCTATTGATATAATCAATGATACAATTAGCAAACAGTGATATGTTCGTTTCATCTCTAAAATTGAAGCTGGCAATCAGAAATCAGACGTGCAGTCGATAGAATTTGCTTGTACCTGCAGAGAACAACTTGCAGCTTACAGCAATATGGTTGTTGTGTATTATGATGTTAAGTGTCATTTACGGTAACAGAAGGATCGTTAAATCTGTTTATTTTAGTATTTGTGTATTTGCCACAATTCAATTTGAAACTTTATTTACGAACTTAATAGTTTTTTCTTTAATACGTCAGGGAGACACCATACCACCAAAATTATTTACGTTACTGCTAGAACATCTATATTCAAACAACTCGTACAGACAAGCAAGGGTATAAATAGGAGGAGAGCAACTGAATCAATTGCAATTCGCGGACGATATTATGCTTATATTTGACAGCAAAGAAAAATTGGAAGAAGTGTTGAATCAACTTAACCACAAATCAAGAGAGAATGATCTGAAAATACACAACACTAAAATCATGTTCATGACAAATGACAATAACTGCCTTAACGAAGCAATACAGAACACGAAAAACGTGAAAATCAGACGAACGGATTGATGTATATATTTTGGGCAAAATCCATAGAAATATATCCAAAGAAAACTAGCGGATCTATCAAGGAAAATATCACTAGCTTGGTCAGCGTTTAGCAAAATACAGAACATCTTCCTTTCCAATATTTTAAACACACTAGAAGCGAACATATATGATCAATATGTGTTGCCAGTATTGACATACGTAACAGAAACGTGGGCCCTAAATCGAGAAATTTTAAATCGTCTACAAGTAGTTTGACAACCGATGGAAAAGGGGATGTTCGGTGTATCATTGAGGGATAAGCTGACTAATGAAGACCTTCTTCAAGTCCTAGGTAACTAATGTAGCTAGGATGGTGAGCAGATTGAAGTGGAGCTGGGCAGGCTACATTGCTAGGCTCCCTGATAATCGAGTTACTTACAGAGTACTCAACTGGAGGCCCCAGAATGAAAAAAGAAGTAGAGGACGCCCACAAACCCGATGGTCGGACGACATGAAAAGACTAACGGGATACAATTAAATAAACAAGGCGTAAGATTGAAGAAGATAGAAGTATCTAGGGTAGGTTTATGTCCGACAATGGACTTTATAGCTAAAATAATGATGAATGATGATTTTTCCATGGCAACTAGAAGCTCACTCAACTCATTTCTTAATATTCTCGTAAGCTACACATTTTAGATAAGTCAAATTTGATATTGATCATAAAATAATAAAATAAAATAATATAGGACGTAAACTCTTATGTCATAATTCGTAATATTTTTGTTATAGTTATAAACACATGCGAACAAATAGTTGATGAAACCAAAAACATAGAATTATATATAAAAAAAAAATCTTACTTATATGAACAGTTGAAAAACGCATTTTGCTACATTGATATCACATACAATATTAATGCAAAAATATTTAGCTCATCCCTTTACTTCAGACTCTATCAATAATCAGCGCGATATAACACCTAGCTGAGTGATGGCAAATGCTAAAAAACGTTTTACGGTGACAAAATACCTGCACCATATCCAGAAATGTGCCAGTGTTTTGTGAACTGAAATTATTCTATTAGACCAAGAGGGCGACCCGAAATTTTGACCTGTCGACTAGCCGTCTGCCTAGTTGTTCAATTCTATCGGGCGAGTCGAATAAAGCCTTTAACGTCGATTTTGCTGCCCCCGTGCCCTGGGTCTATATGAAAAAGAAACATTTTCGTTTTGCAGTTCCTAAAAGAAGGAAAAAAGAAAGCAGGTTATCAATTAGCATTCCTTATAACAACTGTTTTTTTCCGGAGCGTGAAAAACCGAATAAATATGAAATAATTATCAAAAATTGTCACGACAAAAAACAAGTTCAATGATAATGTGCAAGATTTTATAAAAGGTAAATAAAAATCCTTAGCTTAAATATATTTCCAAGAATATATAAACTGAATCGTAACTAAATTAACGTTTAAATGAAAGTGCAACATTTAACTGAGGCCACATATGGAACAAGTTGCAGATAAATCAGTTTCCTCAACAGCCTTCTAGCTGTCCTCAACCAGTCAGAGACGGAGGTTTGGTTCCAGTCACGTAACCTCCCCTAGTGCATTCAAAGATGTCCGATATTTTCTTTAGATAGCGTATCATATCGTATTTTTATGAAACTAGAACCTAGACAAAAAAAGCTGTTGGCACTGCTAGGGTACTCAAAAAGTGGGCAGGCGAACTAATACTAGTTTCCTGTCGACTTTTCAACAGATAGGAAATATTTCCTTCCTACTGGCTTTCGTAAGCAAAGAACAACAGGAGACCTTATAACTTATATAATACATGTTAGAAACAACGCATCTGAACAGTTTGGAGAATCTCAAGCCGTTGCATTTAATATATCCAAGGCATTCGTCCGTATTTGGCATGGCGGATTAATGGCTAAGCCACGCTCACATGGTACGTCTAAAGAGTTTTGTTTATGGCTCCCGTGTTTCCTCAGGGAGTGTTCTTTACGAGTGGCAGTTGACGCGTTTCTTTCTAATACCTTCACGATCAACGCCATTATACCCCAAGGCTCCATACTATCTCCTGTTCTCTTTCTCATATTAACGATTTGCTGGAAATGACCAGGAACCCAATCTACAGCTTTGCAGATGGCAGTACGCTTATTTCATTGGCAGTGTATCATATTTATTCCTCTTTCAACTCTGTCACAAACGTCCCGTCACGAGTTTCGACCATACAACAAAACTTTAGCATCAGCGTATGAAATGACACTAATCTTAAAAATTGACCAGAAAAAGTATCAAACCAAATTGTCAAAAGTAAGTATTCAAATATTTAAATTCTCATAATCCTCGCATAAAAAATGGACGAAAATTTTTAACAGGTCAGGAAGGTACATGTCCCCTCCTCCGTCGTTAAATCGACTGCCTTTGTCCCACCCTGTACGTTATACTTGCATTTTTCATCAGAAATAATTAACTTGATCACACTCCAATATATTAAAAGCTAAAATCCGAACAATAGCCCGTAGGATCTCAATAGTGATAATGAGTAAACCACATACAAACTGACTGACTATTCACTGTTTCTAATTTTCGGGATGTAGCGTACAGAATAGTGCCTACTAATACCACCACTGAATGAAACAAATATGTAAATGCTATATTGAACCACTTGATTGATAGTTGTATTGAATTATTTGCCTATTTGCTTTATTAGCTACAAAAGTAATTTGATAAATGCCATGTATTATTCATACATATAATAAAAACGTAACAAAAGCACTTTCTATACATTGACAAAATAGATTATATATATATATATATATATATATATATATATATATATATATATATATATATATGTATATGTATATGTATATATAATAAGATTGGAGCGACTTGGCATTTGGTTAAACATATAACAAAAACCGATCATCCACCAAAGACAATTCTTGATAATTTTTTCACAAAGGTTTAACGATCCTTTTAAAATTGTAAATCATCTGAACAAATACTTTATAAACGCGTGTCTCAGAATAAATGATGATCTGGATGTCGATGGATTTCAGTTATCGTCATTTGAAAATAAAAATATTTCTAATTCCATCGACGGTTCCCGAGGTCTTTTCTGTAATTAAATCTTTAAAAAATAAAAAATCAGTTCTAGATGATAATTTACCAGTAAATATACTTAAAGAAACTGCAGAAATAATATCTGAGCCACTGTCGTTTATCATTAATTTGTGTTTTGAGTAGGGTATATATCCTGATCTCCTAAAAAATGCCATCGTAAAGTCAATCCATAAGAAAGGTGCAGCAAATGAAGAGAAAAACTACAGACCGATATCTCTTCTGTCTAATGTTGGAAAGATCTTTGAAAGGATTATCAAAGGGAGACTTCTTGGATTCTTGAAGAGGCACTCGATGATTGCATCCAATCAAAACGGTTGTATAAAGGGAAAGTCCACCATAACAGCCATTTATTAGGCAGGGGGAAGATAACTATGGCAATGTGTATTGATCTGTCAAAAGCCTTTGATAGTGTCAATCATAAGACTTTATGCATAAAAATGGAACACCTGGGTATTAGGGGAAATGCATTAAAGTTAATCGCCTCCTACTTGAATAATCGCACTCAGCAAGTGATGGAGACTGATAATTATGGCAGATCTTTTCTTTCAGACAGGGCCGCTGTTACGAGGGGTGTACCTCAGGGATCTATTTTAGGCCCGCTGCTTTATATACTTTATTCAAACGAATTGCCTAACATTACCGGAAAGTTTACAGTTCTATATGCGGACGACACAATCCTGATCTTTAGTGGTGACATTCCACAAGAGATGTGGGGAGAGCCTGTGAAATTCTAGATTATTATTTTACAACCCATGACCCCCTACTGAATGTTTCAAAAACACAGTGTCTGGTTTTTGGCAGGAGGGTTGGTCATTTTCTCACGTTTCCTTACAAGGGTAGCGATATTCAAACATCTCAGTCTTAGCTGGGCGTCAATATTGATACTAGACTTGATTGGAGACAGCATGTGGAGAATGTCGCGGCTGATATCTCCAAATATTGTTATGCACTGACAATCTTATCAAATAATGTGGGCGTTGATGCTGCCTTGACGGCCTATTATGCTTACCTGCACTCCAGGTTCAGGTATGGTTTGATTTTTTGGGGTAATTCTCCCCAAGTAGACAAAATTTTTAAATTACAAAAAAAAAATGTATCAGAGCTACTTTTAAGATGCATTATCGTAAAAGCTGTAGGAATGTCTTTGTCAGTAAATCCCTTTTAACTTTAAATAGTATGTGTATATTGGACTCCTTTATGTTCGTTCGTATTAACAAGAATCTCTTTGAAAATGCGCAAAACAGACATAATTATGAAATTAGATATAAAACAGATCTTGTAATTGAAAAGTGTAATTTTAGTTATATCCAGAGAGGTGTACAATATTCTTCCGTTACAATATTTAATAGTTTCCCAGAGAGCGCAAGTAAGAGCCAAAACAAAGATACGGAAGTTTGTGTAAGCTTATCATACTTAACTTATGAATAAAAATGTTAATTTTATTGCTACTTGTTAAGGATGCTTTTTATCTTCCGTCGACTGTCTTTAATGATGTCTTCTGAGCCTTTTGTTTTTGTCATAAACATATGTATGTCTTTTGTGAATGCCCTTTTATCTTTTTGTTCTTTGTACAATGTTCCATACCATTTTGTGTTTTTGTGTTTATAACTATTGTTATTCTTGGAACTAATAAATGATTATTATATATATATATGTATGTATATATATATATATATATATATATATATATATATATATATATATATATATATATATATATCGAATTGATTATGTGTTATCAAATGACAAAAATATTGTATTTGACACGACGGTCCTGCACATGATAACCATTGGCAGTGACCATCGGATACACAGAGCAAAAATAAGAATAAATCTGAAGCAGTAGAAACGTAGATTGATAACGCATACAAAGATAAAATTACCAACAGAAATAATAAAGCAAAACACAGAAGAATATCGGCAAGCAATGGAAAATCATATAAAACACATAAACTACCAAATAGAACTTGATGAACTAAACGCACAAATAACCATGATAATGTAATCATGACTACAAAACAAATAGCACTATCGAAAAAAGAAAAAACACAAAAATTGAGTAAAGAGACACAAAATCTCATGAAACAGAGACGAATATTAAGAAATGATCCTACAAATTGCAGATTTCAATTGGCAAAAATAGACAAAAAAAAATAAAGAAAAAGATGAGTTGAGTTTTTGATGGCGAAGTGTGTGCATGTGAATCGAACGCTCGGCAATAGTCAACTCGTTCAACGAGCATTATTACGGTAGCGTTTCGATCTATTCAATTATTTGTCGATTGCCAACGAGAGGAACTAAAAATAAAGCAGCGTGTAGCGTTAGAATTAAGACAATAAGTAAAAAATTTGGAGGTTCATCGATAAGCGACGACCTCGATCGTTTTACTGTTTACGATGAAAAGAAGTATAAACAACAGTTTTTTCTCCCGTGTTTGAAAATGGAATATACGAGGAACATACGTAAAGTTTTTATAACAGAAAGAACAATGGATAGCGATGATTATACTTCAGGAGACTCGAAAAGAGGACGAGTCGAAGAAAAAGAAGAGGATTATTCAAGAACAGTAAAAAGCTGATAAGAACACCACAGAAAGAGAAAAACGAAAGAGTAGATAAAATAGACAATTTGATAGAAATGATCAGAGAGCTAATGTCAGATATAAAGGATATAAAACAAGAACAAAGGAGATACCAACAAGAGTTGAAGGAACTAGGATAGAAAAATGAAGTATTGAAAGAGGAAAACAAGATAATTAGAGAAAACATGAGAAGTATGGATTTTAAGATGAGTAGACTGGAAAAAGGCAACGTAAGGAATAATATTGTAATATCGGGAATGAGATTTGAAGCGAATAGCCAACTAGATCTGAAAATGGGTGTAGAACATTTTATGGAGAGGAGTATGGACACAAAAGTACAGATTAAAGATGTGATAAAAATAGGAGTGACTATACACAAGATAGAACTTGGAAACACGGGAGATAAAGAAGCTGTAATGAAAAATAAAAACAAACTGAGAAACCCGAGAGAGCGAGTTTACATAAATAACGATTTAACAAAAGAGGAACGGGAAATTTAAAAAGAAATTGAAGCAAATAGTAGAGAACGAGAGAAAGAATGGAAAAAGGGTGAAAATAGGATATCGAAAAATCGGAATCGAAGGAAGAGAATATAAATGAGACACTGAGGAAGAAAATCGAAAGAACAAACAAAGAACACTACGACCATCAAGTCAAAAAACTGAGAAAAAGGAAGAGATAAATAGATTGACGACGACCCTGGCAAAGATAAAGGATACGGAAGCGAGGACTAGTAAAATGAATACAAATAAAAAAATAACCAAAGAAATAGATAGGAAGAAAGAAATGGGAAATATTTATCAAGTTATTAGATTGAGAACACGGAATAATAAGGGTATAGACGGAAAAGGGGATGAACTGACAGAAGAACAACAAATGCACTATGTAGGAATCACAGAAACAGAAAGGAAAGGAAATGGATGCAAAAAATTAGAAGGAAATGTCAAAAAAGAAGAAGACAAAATTATGGAGATATGGAGGGAATACTATAAAGATATCTCAGATGGAAATGACATAGCATTCAATAATCAACATAGAGACATAATACCGGAACAAGATACAAAACTCACACAAACAGAAGAAACAAAAGAGGCAATTGGCAATTTAAATAGGATGGTAGGATATAGAATGAAATATGGAAAAGACAGATATAGAATAACTCAATTCTACGGGCTTTACACTCCTAACAAAAGGGGTAGAAAGGCATAAGAATTAAGTAAGTAAATAAAGAAAAAGATCAGAGAAGACTTCAGAAAGTACGGAAAGTAGAAAATAGGAGAAACTTAGAAAAAGGGAAAAAGTTTGAAAAACAAATGAATGAAGGGAGACATCAAATAATAAAACTTATAAATAACGGTAACTAAGAGATCGCACAAATTAAAGAGATAAAGGAAGCTACAGAGAAATATTATAAAACACCATATGACACGAAAATATCGCCACCGCCCGGGAAAGAAGAAGGAAATAGAGTGATAGTAAGAAATGTGGGATTTGAAGGAATTCCCGATGTATATAAAAAAATGAACGCCCTACACCATATGCAGAACAACAAAGAACCAGGCGACGATGAAATAACTATAGAAATGATAAAGTCTGGGAGGCATCGATGATACAATCTCTTCAAGCTTTATTTGACCGGTGCCTCATAGAAAGTAAAATATGAACACCTTAGGTAAACGCCTTGATTGTGCTTATATTTAAAAAGGGAAACAGATTTAAATTGGACAATTACAGCCTGTTATCGGTACTGTACAAAATCCTCACTAGAATCATAACATACAGATTAACGAACAAATTACACCACGTGAACAAGCGGGATTTAGACGGGAATACAGCACTTTGGACTATCTTCAAACAATTAGATTACTAGTGGGAAAAGCAAATGAATATAAGGTCACCTTGTGGATAGCAATGGTTGACTACGAAAAAGCATTTGATTTGGTAGAGTAATGGGTAGTCCATAATGCCTTAAGTGACAGCCGAGTCGACGAAAGAGACACAACTCTTCTTGAATACATATATAAAAATGCCACATCACAAATAATGCTTCAAGAAAAAACGAATAAAATCAAAATTTAAAGAAGAATTAGACGAGGCCACTCGATATCCCCAAAGCTGTTTACTTTAACTGTAGAAAACATGTTCAAATCGTTAAAGTGAGAAAATAAAGAAACATTAATGGACGGCGAACTTAAGGTTCGCAGATGACATCATGCTGATGGAATTAAATAACAAGTCTCGAGAAATAGGTCTAAAAATAAACTTTACCAAAACCAAATATTTGAAGAACAAAAGTAAAGCTAACAGCCACGAACTATTAATAGAAGGTGAAAGAATAGGAAAGGTACAAACATTCACATATTTAGGACAAAAAATCCAAAACCCTTTTTTCCTAATTTTATAATTTTGGTTCCTTTTTCTCTTATTTTGTTTTAGTTTCCCTTCCTGCTTTCAAATTTATCGAAGATTGTATTTTTTCTCCTTGTTTCCTATTTTATTTCAACAGTTAAGTTGGTGAATGATTTCGAATTAATAATAAGGTTTAGTGTCCTATAAACACCCTCTATACTCTATAAAACTAAATAAAAATATGTTTTTTTAGATTCTTCTACTCCACGAATTCTAAAAATGACTTATAACGTGATAGATGGGTGAAAATACATATTTGCCACTTTGAAAAAGCACCTCATGATGCAGAAACCAGTTGCGTTTGAAGTTGAGTACTTTACTAAATAAAATATATCCACAAGCAACTACCTATCCAAAGTCAATAATCACTACATAAAAAATTCTTTAAGGGTTCAATGTTTCATCAAATATCTCTTTTGTTACCTTTTGTGTGAATTTGAGAAAGATAATTCTTTGATTCAATTTAATATTGATATCGTAGGGTTGAACTCTGGAAAGCTTCTTGTCACATGATACTCCTCATTGTTTATTTTCGGATAAAATTACCAAAGCTTTAGAAAATTTTAACGGCAAAATCGATAAGATAATTAGACAAATAGTACTTGATTGATACGAAAACAAGAATGACGAAATATAACGTGCCAGTTCATCGAGGGCCACAACTACAAATTTCAGTATTCTAAGATTCTAATTATTGTTACGTAACCCTGAATAACCTTGCTGTTGATCACAGTTTAAAATAAAACTAATTATGCTAAGCCTGTGAGGAAAAAACATTTTTGCAAATATCATGATTAAAAACGTTTTAATTGACCAACTTTGAGTCTTCATACTCCAAAAAAAATATACCAAGCTAACCTGGCCAGTTGTGAGCTGGCTTATCAGCCCTAGAAGGCAATACGTTGGTTTTTGGGACACTCCGAGAATACATACATACATATATATATATATATATATATATATATATATATATATATATATATATATATATATATATATATACATATATATATATATATATATATATATATATATATATATATACATGTATAATTTGTAATTGTTTAATATGTATTAATATGTAATATTCTTAGACCTTTAAGTATTATATTTTTTGTTGGTATTTTCTTGGTTTTTGTTCTATTAATGAATGAAGATTGGTTAAGTATTTGTTTATTTACTAACGTTTCGATTTTCTTAATGGGTCTTCAGAGTTAAAATATTCTAGAACAATACATTTAGATATTAAATATTTAAAATTACAGCACGTTTATAATATGAACTTACTACAATGGTAAACTCTTAAACCTCCACATAACATACACACACATGTATTAAAATTATAATTTTATTTTATTTATCACATTTTTATATCAAGTGACCCGTCTACGGTGTTTACTATATTTTTAGGATGCTTTTTATGTCTTTTTTATCATTTATTGCATTCTTATTTTTTTGGATTTCAATATATTTCTCAAAGTATTTTTCTTTTTTTAAAATTATTTTCGGTATCAATGATTACACAGGGCAATAAAAAAATATTTTTGTTTTGGTGCCTGGGATTTTAGAGCTGATTTTAACTATATTTGGGACGCTAAATCTATACATGCAATCCGTTTTTCTCTATCAGCTCTACTTTTTTAGATACATCAACTTATCTACCAATGTGGTTTTTATTCAGTATATTCATTTATGAGAGTTCTAAAATTATTATATATTCATTAATGTAGGTACAATGGTTTTATTGTCAGTCTGTAATTGAGTAAATTCCAGGTAAATCTATAAATAGTGGAACCATTGCCTATCAGATACCTGAACTGACCCTTTTAATCACCTAACTCGGGTAAGTCTCGTCAGTTTGTGCGTTCTTACTAATGAGAGTAGATCGAATTCGGCGTGTTATTTTATGTTAAGAAAAGAGTGTTTTTGTGTTATTGAACAGAATTAAAATGAGTTCAGGTTCCAGTTCAAGACGAAGTTGTGTAAATCAACCTGCTGTGTTTTGCTATATATGCGGAGAATACATGTTTCAACAAAACAGACAAACTATTACTGACTTTGTAAAGCGAGCGTATCTTGGATACTTTGGAGTTAAGCTTGGTGATCAGGACAAAACGTGGGCCCCGCATCTCGTATGTAAAACTTGTACAGAACATTTACGGCAGTGGACTACCGGGAAAAGAAAATGTCTAAAATTCGGCGTACCAATGGTTTGGAGAGAACCAAAAAACCACTTCAATGATTGTTATTTCTGTTTAGTAAATACTGATGGAATCAATCGAAATAACCGCAGTAAGTGGACTTATCCCAATTTAGACTCGGCAATACGCCCTATCCCGCACTCAGATGAAATACCGATTCCAACATTTCATCAGCTACCACCTATCTCTGATGACGAGTATTTTCCCTCTGATCGCTCTTCTGATGCTAATAAAAGTTCTGATGCTAATGAAACTAACAGTGACTATGAGGGGACGTCATCAGTTCCTCAACGTTTCAATCAAAATGAATTAAATTATCTCACCAGGGATCTCAATTTATCGAAAAAAGCTTCTGAAGTACTGGCTTCTAGGTTGAACGACAAAAATTTACTGGAACAAGGAACCAAAATTACCTTTTACCGTACAAGAGAAAAAGATCTGCTACCATTCTTTTCTCAAGAAGACAATCTTGTATTTTGTCACGAAATTAGGGGACTCATGAAAGAAATGGGACTTTCTGAATATATTCCAGATGATTGGCGCCTATTTATTGACAGTTCAAAGCGAAGTTTAAAATGTGTCCTTCTACATAATGGGAATAAATATGGTTCAATACCACTAGCTCACTCAACGAAACTGAAAGAAGAATATAATACCATAGCTTTGGTCTTGCAGAAGATAAAGTATTACGAACATCAATGGATGATTTGTGTAGACTTAAAAATGGTAAACTTTCTTCTTGGGCAGCAAAGTGGTTACATGAAATATCCGTGTTTCTTGTGCCTCTGGGATAGTAGGGACAAAACACACCACTGGGTTAGAAAAGATTGGCCTCAGAGAGAAAACATGGACGTTGGGAAAAAGAATGTCATTAACGACGCTTTGGTTGAAAGAGAAAAAATCATACTTCCTCCGTTACATATAAAGTTGGGCTTAATGAAGCAATTTGTAAAGGCTCTTGATAAGAATGGGTCTTGTTTCGCATATATAGGGGTAAAAATGCATCAGTTGAGCACAGAAAAACTCAAATCAGGGATATTTGACGGCCCACAAATAAGACAATTAATTAAGGATCCTGCCTTCATAAATTCAATGAATCAAGTTGAACGAGAAGCTTGGACATCATTTGTTGCAGTTGTAGAAAATTTTCTAGGCAAACATAAAGCTCAAAACTATGTTGAAATGGTTAACAAGATGCTTAATAGTTTCAAATCCTTAGGGTGCAATATGAGTATTAAAATACACTATTTACACAGCCACTTAGACCGTTTTCCAGAAAATTTAGGAGACATGAGTGAGGAACAAGGTGAAAGATTTCACCAAGATATTAAAGTTATGGAGGACCGCTACCAAGGAAGATGGGACATGCACATGATGGCAGATTACTGCTGGAGTTTAAAAAGGGACTGTTTAAAAAAACATTCAAGAATGTCGCGGAAAAGAAGCTTTCCAAGTGTTGAGTGACTATTTAATTTCTTCAATGTTTTTTTTTGTTTGTAAGTACGACATAATATTGTATTTTGTGTAACTAAAATAAAAATTTCGTATCTACTTTTGTATACTACACTTACGGATTTGAGTTACAATAATGTAACTTATATTTCTCTAAAATTGTATATCTTAAAAATTTGAGCTCCTAGTTACAAATGAATACGTTATTTGAATTCAGGACATCCAATTGATATAGAATCAGCTCAAAAAACCTCGACACCAAAACAGCTGTTCCCCTGTGTTATTGTTTGTTCGTAATGAAATGTGTGTTCTTTTTTTACATGATTACTGAGTGCAGTTACATTTGTCTTATTATACTTGTATCCCTTAATTCTATTTCCTAAATACTGGGATGTTTGACCGATATACACTCCCTCGCAATCATTACATGGAATTTCATAAATTATATTATTTTTTTTTTTGTTTTTTTGGAGTTTCTGTTTTTAATTTTGAAAAATGATTGGCCATTAACTTATATGCTTTGTAACATATATTTGCGTTATATTTTTTAAATAATTTGTTTATCTGTTGGGAAAAACCGTTAATAAATGGAATATATATATATATATATATATATATATATATATATATATATATATATATATATATATATATATATATATATATATATATATATATATATATATATATATATATATATATATATATATATATATATATATATATATATATATATATATATATATATATTTATTTATTTATATATTGCTCTTAGCTATTCGTCTTTGATATTTTCATGAGTTATAGAATTTTTGTACACGCTTTTTGAAAATTTTATTAATTAGATTGCTAGGGTATCAATTTAATATCAGGGCATCTTTTGCTTTATTTATGGCATTTTTTCGAAATTCTGGGTTTGAGAGGCTTATTGCTCTGTCTGGCAGCCCTATAATTACCGATTTTTTTCTCGTTGATAGGGTGATTTGATTCAAAATTTAGATATCACGACTCCATGTTTTTTAGTGTACCATTCTGTCCTGATATTCTCGCCTTGATGGTACAAGGTCATGTCCAAAAAATTGATTTTACTATTAATTTCCTTTTTATAGGTGAATTGTAATGTTTCGTGGTATTGATAAAAAAATTTTAAAACATATTCGATTTGCTTTTGGGGGACTGTTGTTATGCAATCATCTATGTATCTATAGAAAAACGGGATTTGAAATTCAAATTGAGACAAAACAGTAGATGTTAGGTCTTCCATTACAAGTAGAGCTACAAGCTGGATATGGATGCTCCCATGGCACATCCTTCTATTTATTTATATATTGTAACATTCATTTTTTCCTAGATTTTAAGACCATATAATGTTACTGATTTTTCTCTTAATAATGTACTTCTTTTCATTTTTGTATCGAGCGGTATATTAATCAGAAATGCTTAGCCGCTCGGTATATAGTGTGCTGTGCGGGTTTGCGACCGAATCTATCGATACGCCGGGATTGGTCAAATGTTTGTATCCGGAGTTTTGGTTCCGGCGTCGCCATATTACAGACAGCGTGCCCACGGCTTATTTAAGGGTCCGGAGGACAGGAATCTCGGTTAGTACCATCAAGCCGCAGCCAGGCTGAGAACACCGAGCAGCCGCCAGGCCTAGTAACATCAAGCGGCAGAGGCTAATTTCCACCGAGCCGCGGTAGAGGCTTACGACAATATCTACGAGAGCCAAGTTAAGCACGAGTTTTTTTTATCATAAAGCCGTAGTGGGTTTTGTGAGTTTTCTAAATGGAGTAGCTAAAGTAAGCTCTTCTCAAAAGTGTGAAATCGGTTTTGTGTTGCATTGAAGGCCTAGAAGCCCATAGGAAGACCGTAAGTTACCAGAACATACATCAATAAATATATTCCCCGCAAATAAGTGTATTAACAGCAATTTGAACTGAAAGATCGTGAAGTGAAAATCACGACTCTTCGATTTCGGGTGTAGTCAAAATTTAGAAGTAAAATCTCTGATTTAGGGACTCTAGTTTATAAAAACTACTTTTAGGCTAGAATTATTTTTGTATTCCTTAAAATTGCAAAGGTTGGAACTTTTATTTTAAATCATGAATAAATTTTTCTTTTTTTTTGTAGATTAAAGCTAGTGTCTCACTGAATACCTATTTTTCTTTTCAGGATAAGAAAAGTTGTACTAGAAAATTCTTTTTAGTAATAACAGTAAAACTCTTCAGTATTTTTTCATTTTTTTTAACTAAAGTTAGATCCTTTCTATTTTAAAATGAATGGTGCCCAAAAATTTGTACGACTGAAGCTTTTTAAAAAAAATAGAAAATAATTCCAAAAAGACGTAAAACAATTATCTCTTACCCATATTTCTCTACCAAGGAAAACTGAGCTAGTGTTTGTTTAATTTCTTTAGTTCTTTTAAAATCATTATTCACTCAATTCATTCTCAGAAATTAAAAAGAGGTTGCAAGAAAATTGTGCCCAAGCGTGGGAAAAACAATTTTCACAGGGTACAAAATGACGCCGCAAAAAGCGACCAATTAATATACACGGTACAAAATAACGCCGCAAAAAGCGGGCAAGTGCCGAGGTTACAAAATAACGCCTCAAAAAGCGGGAAAGTTCCCACATTACAAAGTAGCGCTGTCAACGCGGGGCTTTTGGAATTTTATTTTTTAAAGGGTTCAGAGTACTAGCTGTAGAACAAAGTAAAAGCTCTAACTTTTCAGATATTTTTATTTCATAATATTTAATTAAACGAAGCTACACGATAGCAATAAGACAAAAGCAGGAAATTTGTAGAATTATTTATTTCAATTTCAATAAGATAAGAGATTCCTACTTTTTTCTTAAAAGCTACTTTTATAGTTCAGATTAGCAGAAGTGCTGGTTTACTTTAATTTTTGCAGTGTTAGATTTATTTTGCGGTAAACCGAAGAAAAAACTGTACTTTTTTTCTCACCGATGTTTTGCATGAATATTAAAAATACTTTGCTGATACGAAACGGTATTTGGAGATTTTTTGTTGAAAATTCTTAACATAATTGGTAAAAGAATTTTAATACAAGGCAATACTTAGAAATTTTTTTGAAATTGTTGAAAATTTTTTTGTTTGGTAAAGAAGTTTACATATTTTAAGTGCCTTTACATATTTTTTATTTTGACTATTGGGAGCACAGGAGAAATATTTTCACGACTTTTTAAACAATTCTTTTAAATTGTATTCATTTATCATGGAAGCCTTCAATTTTAAAGTCAATCACCTACTAGAATATGAGTTAGACTATGAACTGAAAATCCGTCGTACTTTCTCAGAACGTCCGGTCGCGGATAAAAGAAAGATTCTAACGAGGATCTTAAGTAAAGAAATTAATGAGCCCGGAAAAACGATAAAGATAGGGGATGACACTCTGTCTATTAAAGAAGAAACGGCTGGTATCGAAAAGAGTTTAAATTCTATCCAAAACTTAATCGATAGTTATGACGGCGATCCAAATGATTCACTTGTACACCGGGTTAAGTCACGTTTATCGCATGTAGCGGGTCGCGTACAAAGAATTCCCATGCCGGATGACGAAGAGGAAGCGTCGAAGTTTTCCAAATATGTTCAAGAAACAATAGCTACGTGTGTACTCATGGAAGCAAATCTTGCAGAAAAGATAGCTCCTGGTCATGAGTTACCACAGTTGCCTATTACAACCCCAGTCATAAACGTACCAGCTCCAATCGTGAATTGCGCAGCCAGAAATATTTCCTGTCAGCGAATGGCAATTGAAATTTAATGGAGACTCAAAGAGACTCTATCCTTTTTTGGAGAGGCTGACTGAAATAGCTCAAGCTAGGAAAGTATCGGAAGATGAACTTTTCAGCTCTGCTGTTGAATTTTTCACTGGCGATGCCTTCATTTGGTTTAGAAGCATAAAATCAAGTGTCAACGACTGGCATTCCTTGGTAGATAGGCTAAAGAAGGACTTCTTGCACTGTGATGATGATGAAGAATTGTGGTCGGAAATAAAGAGGAGGCGACAAAAGAAGAATGAGTCCACTGTGATTTTTATTGCCCACATGGAATCTTTATTTGGTAGGTTGTCCACCAAGCCTTTGGAAAGTACCAAAGTTAAATTTATACGGAGGAATATTCTGCCTAGTTTCGTCAATCGGTTAGCTCTACTAGATATTAATTCGGTAGCCGAACTCGCCGGGTTATGTAGAAAACTTGAAGAGTCCGATTATTTGTTGGAAAAGAGCAGACCAAAAGGCGAAACTAATATACATCAAGTAGAGTATAATCCAAATGGCCGAAGTGGAGTCTCGACAAATAAGGTTGGGAATGTAAATCGGAACCCTAGGAGTAACCAGAAAACGGGTAAAAGAAAAGATAATGACTCTAAAATTAGCGACACTGCAGCTAAAGTGAACGACAAGTCGGTTTCACCTAAGGCAATTTTCACGTGTTGGAATTGCACAGGTCCGAATCACACTTACCAAAGTTGTACAGCACCGAAGAGGGTATTTTGTTTCAAATGTGGAACAACTGGTGTGAGACTAGCATCATGCCCCAAGTGTACAAAAAACGAGTAAGGACGGTATATTACCGAGGCGGATACACTAAGTCCAGAAAAAAAAGCCTCTAAACATTCGGCTAAGTCACAAGCTCACGTTAGCAGTATAGCCCCTAATCCAAAACGTTCTAGAAACACGGATGGACAAAAATATTCCAGTAGATCAGATTGGACTAAATGGTTACAAAAAGTTTCTGATTTTTTAAAGTCTAATAAAAATTCTCCTTCTCAAGTTAAAACTCCTGCTTCTCCAAATGGTCACATGTCTCCTTTATTCGTGCATAAATATTTAGATAATAGACCGCATATAAAGATAGATCTATTAGGTGCCCATTTCTCGGCTTTATTTGACTCTGGTGCAAATGCCTCCGTTGTAGGTCGGAATGGTATTAAAATTTTAAGTCGTTTAAGTATAAAAATATGCCACGTCAAAAATAGAAGTGTTACCACTGCAGATGGCAGCCGTCTAAAAGTTTTAGGTACGGTTGAGTTGCCGCTAGTCTGCAATGGTCATTGTTTAGTAATCTCTGCTCTAGTAGTACCTTCTCTATCACATACTTTGGTTTTAGGATGTGATTTTGCACAAAAATTCGGAATTTTAGTAAATTTTAAAAAATAATTCGTGGTATCCACAGTCCCTAGAAGTCAATTCTCAAACAAGTTTTAAAGATTGTTATTCAGAAAGTTCTATAGAAAGCCTTTTTCTCGCGTCTATGTACCCTAGATGATCTCTCGCGGACGGAACGCTTAAACGCAGAAAACGTAATAAGCTCTTTCAAAGAAATAAGTAGTAAAGATAGGTTAGGCCGAACGAATAAGATCACCATGTCTATAGATACGGCTGATGCCAGTCCTGTAAAGACAAGGCCCTTCGCCATGTCTCCGTATATGTCAAAAGTATTAAATAAAGAGTTAGACGAAATGTTGAAACTCGGAGTGATTGAAGAATCAAACAGTCCTTGGTGTTCTCCAATCTTATTGGTGAAAAAGGCCGATGGACAGTATCGTCTATGCTTTGACGGAAGAAAGCTCAACGAGGTCAGCAAATTTGATAACTATCCATTACCGAACATCGATAGAATTTTGACATCACTCAGGAATGCTAAGTATGTATCCTCGATAGATCTTAGAAAGGCATTCTGGCAAATTCCTTTCGACAAATCCTCTAAGGAAAAGACCGCTTTTGCAGTAGTAGGCCGAGGTCTATTTCAGTTCGTCACTATGCCGTTTGGTCTAAAGAACGCTGCTCAAACTCAGCAACGTTTAGTGGACGCTATATTTGGTCCGAAATATGAGCCACATATTTTTACCTATCTCGATGATATTTTAGTAACATCGGAAGACTTCGAATCGCATATACGCTTACTTAAAGAAGTAAAAAATAAATTGAAAGAGGCCGGACTGACGATAAATTTGAGCAAATGTGATTTTTTAAAAACTTCTCTAAAGTTTTTAGGCTATATTGTAGGCTCAAATTCCTTGCGTACCGATCCGGATAAAGTAGCAAGCATGGTTAATTATGCGAGACCTACTAATACTACGGAAGTTAAGCGCTTCGTAGGAATGTGTTCATGGTATAGACGTTTTATTGAGAATTTTTCTACCTTGTTGTCGCCTATTAATGATCTTTTGAAAGGACGAAAAAAAAGGACAATCGATAGATTGGACAAAGGCAGCCGAAGAATCTTTTATAAAGATTAAAGAGCTATTGGTTTCAGCTCCCATTTTATCCCAACCAGATTTTTCCCAACAGTTTTATATTTCTAGTGATGCTTCTAATACCGGTTTAGGGGGCGTCCTAACACAGAAAATCAATGGTGAGGAAAGAGTGATAGCGTATGCCAGTAGAACTTTATCAAAGGCTGAACGTAACTATTCGGTTGTTGAAAAAGAATGTTTAGCAGTACTCTTTAACATCGAAAAGTTTCGACCTTACATAGAAGGTGTTCCTTTCACGGTCATAACAGATCATTATAGTTTTATTGTGGCTTAATTCTATTAAAAACCCTAGTGGCAAACTAGCGCGTTGGGCGATTAGGTTGAGGCAACATACGTTTAATTTAATTCATAGAAAAGGAGTCCACAATGTTATTCCTGACGCTTTGTCAAGAATCCCAGATCATACAGTGGACGAAAACAGTCTTAATGCACAAATTGGCGTATGAATTGATACAGTTGATATAGATCGCATTGATCCATGGTACGATAATTTACGGCAGCAAATTAAAGAATTTCCTCAAAATTTCCCGCAGTGGAAGGTGGAAAATGATTTCGTGTACAAGTTTATCCCAAACCAGTTGCCTTTAAAAGTTAATGTACCTGAGTGGAAAATACTAGTTCCTAAACCACAGAGAGAAGAAATTATAGACATGTGTCACACTCCTCCTACTTCTGGTCATTTTGGTTTTTATAAAACTCTTTACAGGGTTCAGGAACAGTATTATTGGCCAAAAAATGCGTTTTGATATCTTAAAGTTTTGTGAGGACTTGTGAAGTATGTGGAGCGCAGAAATCTCCAAATACACTACCTATGGGGCTGATGGGAAAAGAGAAAACGGTTAATTACCCTTTTCAAGTCATAGCAGCTGATCTAGTAGGCCCATTCCCACGTTCAAAAAGGGGAAATAAATGGCTTCTCGTGGTTTCTTGCTGGTTTACAAAGTATACCATGCTATTTCCTTTGAAAAGCTCTAAAGCTGAATATATAGAGAGAATTTTGGAAAATAATGTCTTTCTAATCCACGGTGTTCCATCGCTCTTAATATGCGATAACGGTACTCAGTTTACCTCTAAGAGTTTTAAGAGCTTAAGTGAAACTTATGGTTTTAACATCCGTTTTAATCCTGTGTACTCTCCACAATGTAATTTTGTTGAACGTAATAACCGAACAGTCGGGACCGCTTTAAGAAGTTACGTTGATTCACATGACACTTGGGATGGCAATATTTCCAAAATTCAACAAGCAATAAATACCGCAAGACACGAAGTAACAGGGTTCACACCGTCTTTCTTAGTTTACGGCAGACATGTACCTCTATCTGGATCGTATTATAAAAATTTGGATTTGGATGTCAATGTTGACAGCGAAATAATTCCGGGTAACAGGGGTGAGTATGCCGAAAAATTTAAAGGGTTTAAAAGATATTTTCACTGACGTGCGTAGTAGGATACATAAGGCTTATGAACGGAACAGTAAGTCTTACAACCTTAGAAAAAGGGATTTTGCCTTTAATATAGGTGATCACGTTTGGCGAAAAAATAAAATTCTTTCCAGTGCAGCTGATAAATTCACATCTAAGTTGGTACCTAAGTATGTGCATTGCGTCATAAGAGAAAAGATTTCAGACTTAGTTTATGGTTTAGTTAATTTAGATGGGACTAAAGTAGGACGATGGCATATTAAAGACTTAAAACCATTCACTGGACCTAACCCTAATGAAAGTTTGTCAGAAGAAGAATAATTTATATTTACATTATCTTAATTGCTTTACTTTACTTATTTTGATGTTGCTCTGTAGAGGTGACGACCTCGTTTTTTTGACTGTTATAAAAGTTGAGCAGAGTATAGCTTACTTTTATTATTTTTGCTAAGGTTTTGGGTACTGATCATATCCAAACTTAGGTTGATTGTAGTTGATGTTTAGCATCGACTCAGCTGTTGCGAGCTTGCGAAAGAGTCACACTCAGGATATATCATAAGACTGGTATGTCGGAGGTCGCGGGATTTGATTTGCTTATGACCCCATATAATATCCAGTTCTTGACACTTGGAAGCGAAATTTTGATTAGAGGCAATCCAAGGGATCTTGAGTTAGGACAAGCGCAAGATGTAGCTCGTGTAGTGTGATGTAGAGTCAAAAATTTTATGAGCAATTTCAAAGTTTGTTACCCGAGTGGGTGGATTTCTATTACCTTAGTGGTATATGTTGGGTGCAATTAAGAGTAAATTGATTTTGGTTTATCCAGTGAGTCTAAGACTGGGATTATTTTGATTTAGATCTTCTTCTGAATTGACAAACTGAGGGTATACTCTATTCTTTTCAGGGCCGTTTAAACGTTACCTTTGAGTTACTAATTTTTTAAAAATTTTTTTGCATAGACTCGTAGGCGTCTGATGAGTTTTTTCGGTCTACTATCAGATTGATAGGAAATTGAAGTCCTGCAGGAGAACTAAAGGCTGATCATTTACAAGAGATGAGAGCAGAGTAAGACAGTCGTTTCACAAAGAAATGATCAAAATCTGATACCGAGATGAGAACCTTGTCAAGAGAGGCTAAGCGCAGTGAAGGAAGATTCCTAACCGAATTTTTAGATTTTCACCAGATAATCTAGAAGTTTGGGCTGACAGAAAACGGTTATGCCTGATACCTGTAGCAGTTTCTTCTAGAGGCTATTGTCTAGGAAGACGATTAACACCATGATCGAATATTTTAGCTGTCAACGATGTTTTCTTTCTTCTTGTTTCTGATTAAGCTGGAAAAGCTCTTGTCGTCTTCAACAGTTTTGTTGCGTTGCCACCGAAAAAATAGAGAAATTTTTGCTTCATGTAGCTTTTTAAGCTCATTTTCGTTTTTTGGAAATTTCCGTTAGAAGCTTGGTTAAGCTAACCTTGTAAACCTTTTAGGTTGTATCCCATGAGTTATTTGTCTTTACAGGCTGTGATGCACCGGGTGCTAACAGATGCCGTTACGACGTTTGGCAGGGAGTTAGTCTTCCTGAGGAACAGACTGATTGGAAGGGTAGTCTATGGGGGGCGCACGTTTGACCTTTGGGACCTTTAGAGGTTTTGTTACCCAATGGCTATTTCTATTTGAGCCAAAGGAGAGCCTAGCTACTGTAGTCGACCTCAGCTCCAATTAGCCTATTAGTGGTGACAGGCTGTTGGCAGTAGTGTGTTTCGGAACACCCTATTGATTAATTTTTTTGACTTATGGTGGTGTGGTAGACACCGTTTTAGTTTAGTGGATGCTATAATCTACTCCCTTTTGTTGGTGGACTCCAGGGTCACCATTTCCGTATTCTATTGTCTCCACCTTTCAGTATATCGTAGTGAGGTGTTTGTCTCCTGTTATGTGGGATGGATTGAATGTTTTTCGTTGTTGTTCTAGGGCGAGACCAGTACACGAGGGTTCTTCATGCAACTTGGGGAAGCGCAATGCTGGTTAAATTTTATATCTCTGTGTAGCCACCCTGAAGAATGACGGAGGGCGTTTTTTCTGGCTCATGTTTCTAGGCAGATTTGTCACTTTGGTGCGATGTGCCGAAGATTTGATTAGCTTTTGCTAAGAGCTTTCACCAAGCTCAGTATGGAGTTATCATAACCAAGAGTTTGGGATTTGAACTCCTGTATGTATTTCTGTATATATTTCTGTATATATTTCAGTGTATGTTGGTTGCCTGAGGGCATGTGCTCAAAATGTGTGATTTTGAGTCGTTTTGTTTATGGACTCCTATATATAGGATTATGACTTTAGGGAGGTCCTATTTAGAGACTAGCTGTCTCACATAGTTATGCTAGGAATGTTTCCTTGAATGTTAGTTGCGCGTGGACTAATCATTCTGTTCTTTGTGAACATTGCTTTTTGAAGCAGGATCATTCAGTTTGGTGAATTTTAGCTTTTATAGCTATTCACTGTGTTTAGAGTGAATTTTAGCTTTTGTAGCTATTCACTGTGCCTATAGTGATATTGTTAGCTTTTATAGCTGCTCACTATGTTAATGGCGAGATTGTTCTTTTAGAACGGAGACTTTGTGTAGTCGAGGACTATTTACAGAGTGTTTTCTTGGCGAGGAGCCGAGGTTTTTTCTGGCGATATACCAGAGTGTTTTCTTGGCGAGGAGTCGAAGTTTTTTCTGGCGATATACCAGAGTGTTTAGTTGGCGATGAGCTGACGTGTTTTCTGGCGATCAACCAGAGCGTTTTCCCTGGCGATTTTAGCATGTCTAGATGTCTTAGGACGTCGACATTGCGCGATAGAGTGCGATTATTTTCTGATGCGACTAATAGTGATACTAGATTTAGAATGTTCTCTTAGCGGTGAGCTAGAGCATTGATGGCGATTTTTTCCGAGCGTTTGTCTGGATTTTCATCCAGGTGTTTTTCTTAGCCTTGTGCTAAATGGTCTTACAAGACTTTCTCCTTTTAGTGTTAGTGTTTGCACTAGAATCACTTATTTTTTTTGTTTTTCTTTATTTAAGAATCTTTATAAATTTCTTTTGCTGAAATAGAAAATTTTCAGACAATCCTTAAAATATTTTAAGGGGGGTGTTCATATTTTGTTTCAGTTCATTTTTTTTGATTTAGACAAGAGTCTAGACAAAGTTATATTTTCTTTTGTTTTGGTAACAATAACAGAGCTGATTCTTTTATATAAGAAGACCGCGATTGTTACTTTGAACAGGTATTTCTTATGTTCATGCAAGGATTTTTATTTACTTTTTGATGTACTTAACCTTAGTGCTTAATTAAGTTAAGTCTAGTTATAAGATTCTTGTGTACATGCAAAGATTTTCATTTGGTTTTCATTGTACTTAATATTAGTGCTTAATTGAATTAAGTCTAGTAGTAAGGTCCGAAGTTTGTAATTTTGTTTTAAGTTCTGACCTTAGTATTAAGTGATAATGTACCACTTTGTACCTTTTTCATAAGTAGCCTTAGTTTAATAGACTAGTGTAGTCTATTTCTTTTTGGAAGGGGTAATGTAACATTCATTTTTTCCTAGATTTTAAGACCATATAATGTTACTGATTTTTCTCTTAATAATGTACTTCTTTTCATTTTTGTATCGAGCGGTATATTAATCAGAAATGCTTAGCCGCTCGGTATATAGTGTGCTGTGCGGGTTTGCGACCGAATCTATCGATACGCCGGGATTGGTCAAATGTTTGTATCCGGAGTTTTGGTTCCGGCGTCGCCATATTACAGACAGCGTGCCCACGGCTTATTTAAGGGTCCGGAGGACAGGAATCTCGGTTAGTACCATCAAGCCGCAGCCAGGCTGAGAACACCGAGCAGCCGCCAGGCCTAGTAACATCAAGCGGCAGAGGCTAATTTCCACCGAGCCGCAGTAGAGGCTTACGACAATATCTACGAGAGCCAAGTTAAGCACGAGTTTTTTTTTATCATAAAGCCGTAGTGGGTTTTGTGAGTTTTCTAAATGGAGTAGCTAAAGTAAGCTCTTCTCAAAAGTGTGAAATCGGTTTTGTGTTGCATTGAAGGCCTAGAAGCCCATAGGAAGACCGTAAGTTACCAGAACATACATCAATAAATATATTCCCCGCAAATAAGTGTATTAACAGCAATTTGAACTGAAAGATCGCGAAGTGAAAATCACGACTCTTCGATTTCGGGTGTAGTCAAAATTTAGAAGTAAAATCTCTGATTTAGGGACTCTAGTTTATAAAAACTACTTTTAGGCTAGAATTATTTTTGTATTCCTTAAAATTGCAAAGGTTGGAACTTTTATTTTAAATCATGAGTAAATTTTCTTTTTTTTGTAGATTAAAGCTAGTGTCTCACTGAATACCTATTTTTCTTTTCAGGATAAGAAAAGTTGTACTAGAAAATTCTTTTTAGTAATAACAGTAAAACCCTTCAGTATTTTTTCATTTTTTTAACTAAAGTTAGATCCTTTCTATTTTAAAATGAATGGTGCCCAAAAATTTGTACGACTGAAGCTTTTTTAATAAAAATAGAAAATAATTCCAAAAAGACGTAAAACAATTATCTCTTACCCATATTTCTCTACCAAGGAAAACTGAGCTAGTGTTTGTTTAATTTCTTTAGTTCTTTTAAAATCATTATTCACTCAATTCATTCTCAGAAATTAAAAAGAGGTTGCAAGAAAATTGTGCCCAAGCGTGGGAAAAACAATTTTCACAGGGTACAAAATGACGCCGCAAAAAGCGACCAATTAATATACACGGTACAAAATAACGCCGCAAAAAGCGGGCAAGTGCCGAGGTTACAAAATAACGCCTCAAAAAGCGGGCAATTTAACACATTACAATATATTGTTCTCATAGATAAAATAGGTTGAATTTAATGTTTGTTCAATTGCACTGACCATTTCTTCTAAAGGAATACCAGTGTATTTCTTAATTTCTATCCATCCCAGTATTCAGAAGATTAAGGGACACAAGTATGATAAGACAAATGTGACTGCACTCAATAATCATGTAAAAAAAGAACACACATTTAATTACGAACAAACAAAAATCATTGGTAACGAAAATAACTTAAAAAAAAGAGAACTACTGGAATCTACTGAAATCCAAAAAAATGGGAATGCAATAAACGATGAAAGAGACATAAAAAGCATCCTAAAAATATACCAATCAGTCTTGTGAACACCATAGACGGGTCACTTGATATAAAAATGTGATAAATAAAACAAAATTAAATTATAATTTAATATATGTGTATGTATGTTGTGTGGAGGTTTAAGAGTTTACGTTTGTGGTAAGTTCATATTATAAACATGTTGTAATTTTAAATATTTAATGTTTGATGTATTGTACTATATATATATATATATATATATATATATATATATATATATATATATATATATATATATATATATATATATATATATACATATATATATATATATATATATATATATATATATATATATATATATATATATATATATATATATATATATATATATATATATATATTATATATATATACATATATATATATATATATATATATATATATATATATATATATATACATATATATATATATATATATATATATATATATATATATATATATATATATATATATACACTTGTGGTTAAAATAATAGCAGTGGTTCCATAAGAATAACTAAAACTGTTTGAAAGGTAACTGCAAAATTCCATTAAGGCAAAAAGTATTTTATCGTTTAAAAACTTATCAACTATGCTGAGGTTTCAACAAAAAATATGTATATAAAAATAAATATAAACAAAGTATTTGCGTTTTTTGTAGCAGGAGATGAATTTTGCTTGGTCAAAATAATATAAGTGTTCGCTTAACACTGGTGTGTTTCAAACCTAAATGGTTTTTGCTCCTTGTGTTCGGTTAAATTGTCAAATTTAGAATAGTTTTGTGTCAGATCCATCAACAATTTTTCTGTTTTCAATACAACTATGGGAAGGAAGAAGCACTGTTCTCAGAGAAAAACCTGAATTGATAAGAAAATTGCGTCGTGATGGAAAATCTTACATGCAAATTCAAAATATTTTGAGATGCTCAGCTAAAATGGTAGCAACCTACACCTGAAACTCGCGGTCGTAAACGCAAAACTACATCCAGACAGGACACACTTATAGTTCGAGCTTCAAAAGCAAACCCATTTGCTTCGTCAACATAACTTCAGGAGATTGTAGGAGTGGATGTAGCTCCTAGGACGATACGACGACGACTTAAAGAAGCAAAGTTACCAGCAAGAAGTCCGAGTAAGGTACCGTTGTTAAATAAAAGACACAGAAAGAGGCGAGTTCGCGAAGGAACATATTGAATGGCCTCTATTTAAATGGCGTAATATACTGTGGTCCGACGAAAGCAAAATTGTATTATTTGGAAATGTAGGCCACAGAACATACGTTAGACGCCCTTTAGGAACCGCATATCGGCATCAGTACACTATTAAGAGAGTTAAACATGGAGGTTCAAAAATAATGGTATTGGGCATGTTTCTCCTACTTCGGAGTAGTGCCTATATTTTGGATTAAAAACATAATGACCGCCAGTGTTTATGTTGAAATTTTAGAGGACGTTATGTTGCCCTATGCAGAATATGAAATGCATAACAATGACCCAAAACATAGCAGTCGATTATGTAAACAATTTTTAGAAAAGAAAAAAATTAATGTCTCAAAGCCCAGATCTGAACCCGAAAATCTGTGAAGCGATATTAAAGATAGCGTAGCACGTGAAAAACCTAAGAATCAAGACGAGCTCTGGGCTGTAATCAGAGATTCTTGGAAAAGCATTCCTGTTTTTAGATGATTTGGTTAACTCTATGCCGCGACGTTGTGAAGCTGTCATAGCAAATAAAGGGTTTACAATTAAGTATTCGGTGTGTATGATGCTTATAAAAGAAAAATATTGTTAATTAGTTGTACAGTTTTTTTTAACAGTAATTTTAGTAAAACACTGCTATTATTTTGTCCACCATAATTTTTAGAAATTTGTGGTTTTTTCTTTGATTTTTAAAAATTTAATTAATTAGCCTTATATTACTTTGAAGTATCTTAGGTGGGCTTCAAAGTTACCATATTTATGTTTTAGTTGTTCTATTAAAAAAACTTAATAAATATGTTTTGATAAAAATTTAGTAAGCACTGCTATTATTTTGACCACAACTGTATATATATATATATATATATATATATATATATATATATATATATATATATATATATATATATATATATATATATATATATATATATATATATGTATATATATATATATATATATATATATATATATATATATATATATATATATATATATATATATATATATATATATATATATATATATATATATATATATATATGTTAAAAAGGAACCAACAGAATGGTTAGATAGTTAATTAAAGATAACAATATATCACAACGTATGAAAATTTGTCTACAATAATGACAAAGTATAATTTTCCCGAAACATGCTTTATGCATTAAATTCAATAACTATTTAATATGGAGTTATCCAGTCTAAATATTGTGGAAAAGCAACCTTAATCAAACAATTTGTGGGCTCGTTAATGATTAAATACCATTGATTCATTTGGCAAACAAATTTTATAACCAAAATATTTATTACGTACTTTAATATTTAAATGGCTATTTTTGGTATAAAATTTAATAAATAATATATTTTGATGTTTGTGAGCCAATACTTCTCTGGCAAAAACAAATAAATAGTGAATTAGACTGTTTGGCAATAAAAAATTAATTAATCCAAACATTTTAATTCTAAACTGATATATTGAACAATGAGTGTTTTATGGAGAACTTTTTCAGGCAGCTCCCGCCGATGGTTTCAACATAATTTTTGAACCTCTAATTTCGAGAAGACTAAAAATATAATTATATCATGTTATAATGAAGACTATTCCTCTTAAATCGTAAAAATCTTATTTACCATACATGGTGGATTCAACATAATTACTTATAGACCCAGAGGTTCTGACCCGAAATTTTGACCTATCAACTAACTGTTTCTAGTTGTTTATTCTATCGGGCAAGTCGAATAAAAGCCGTTAACGCTGTTTTTGCGGCCTCCGTGCCCTGGAATGCCCAGATAAGGCCCAAAATGCTATATCCAAAAATAGACTGTCGTTTAACCACTTGCATCAGGTACAATAACATTTGTTGTACTTTAACCATATAAAATCAATAAATTTAGTTTGTTCTTGATAAAATAAGAGGACGAGGTAGACGCCCCCAATACCGAAGAACGAACTGGACCCGCTGTTTTTTCCAGCCAAAAAGGGGTTCAATTTAAAGTGGTTAAACAACAGTCTAGTTTTGGATGCAGCATTTTGGGCCTTCAAGGCCCGGGGGCGCGAAATTAACGTTAACGGCTATTATTCGATTTGCCAGATAGAACGAAAAACTAGGCAGAAGATTAGTCGACAGGTCAAAATTTCGGGTCGCCCTCTTGGTCTGTTAGGTTTGTTTGTCAATCAAAAAAATGCAAATTTTGTAAATATTAATATTTTTAACGTCATTCTAGTAATCTCATTATAAAGCTCTCCTACGTTGAAAAAACGGTACAAAAATTATATACAAAGTCCAAAAAGAAATCGAAATTCACGAAAGTAGAGAAAAAAAAATAGCGACTGAACAAGTAGTTATTGTGAAGCATTTTTTTAGTCAAAACCTAGGGTGTATGTTAGACAGCTTGCTGTATTTGTCTGATTCAGCTCACTGTGAGCTAGATCAAACAATCTTTGATGACTTGTCGAAACTTGGGAGAAAGCTTGGCTGGGAAGTTTAAATACATCCACCGTATAGCCCGGACCTTGCACCGTCAGACCACCATTTACTTTGGTCTCTGTAGAATTCTTTGAATGGCGTTAAGTTAGTGTCAAAAGAGGCCTGTGAAAACTACTTATTACAATTTTTTGTCCAGAAACTATAGAAGTTCTATAGTATTGGGATTATGGTGTTGCCAGAAAAATGGCACAAGGTTTTTTTTTTTTTTATTAGTCTAGCACACGTGCTGCAGGGAAGTCCCTAAAGCGCTCCAGGAGCGGCACGAGTGCGGAAAAAGCGATTCACGTTGTTCTTGAATCGCTGTAAATTGTACTCGGTGGGAAACACAGCGCTGGGCAAATTATTCCAAAGGGATGACGTTCTCCATATAAAAAATTGCTTGAAAAGCGTTGTACGCGGAGTAACAAGCTGAACCTCATACGGATGCGAAGCACCAGCGCAACGTGTATTTCTAACATGCACCGCTTTGGGAGGAATTAAGCGGGCTACATCCTTCGAACACTTTCCATGAAAATACTTGTAGAACAGACTCAAGTCGCCAACCGTTCTTCGATGTTCCAGCGAATCAAGGCCGCCGGTCAATTCCGGGCCCCCAATCAGACGGATCGCTCTTCTCTGAACAGAATCCAACAAATGCAGTGTATGTTTGGGAGCGGCTCATGGCTCATGTTTGGTTTAATAAAGTTCTTTCAAAATATAATTAACCGACCAAGTGCAAGCCAGACTTGCGCAATTAGTGTTTCGTACGTTGATAGCTTTTGAAATAAAAGTTTTTATTACGGAGTTAACACGTAGGCTGAAAAGTTTTTGGTCTGACACATAGATGTCGCCCGTTTCAAAAAATCCATACGATTTTAGGAAGTACCAACCCTCAAACGATACGTGTCAAAATTTCATGACATTTCAACGATGAGTTTACAAGTTCCAGTGGTTTTAGTGTCGCTAGTTTTGATATTTTCAAAACAATGGAAAAAATCGAATTTCATGTGTTGATTAAACATAGTTTTTTGATGGGAAAAAATACCGTTCAAGCAAAGCAATGGCTTGATAAGTGTTACGGGGACGCCGCCCCTGGAAAATCAGTCATCATTTACTGGTATGCTGAATTTAAACGCTGTCATACAGATACAAATGATGCTGGACGCTTTGGACGCCCAAATGAGGTGGTTACACCGGAAAACATCACAAAAATCTACAAAATTGTCTTGTATGACCGTAAAGTGAAATTGCGTGAGGTAGCTGACATCCTAAAGATATCAAAAGAACGTGTTGGTCATATTTTGCATGTATTGTGTGTTTTGGGATGCGCACGGAATAGTTTTCATGGACTATGTTGAGAAGGGAAAAAAACCATCAATAGCGAATATTATAGAAAGTTATTGGTGAGTTTGTAGGCAGAAATCGCTAAGAAACGGCCCCAAATGAGCAAAAAAAAAGTGCTTTTTCATCAAGAAAATACACCGGGTCACAAGTCAATGGTTACAATGGCAAAATTGGTAATTTAAAGGAAATTTATAAGTTTATTTGCCATGTTGTTTGGAAATGTGGAATGATTGTACGCAGACTATAAAAGGGAAAATGTTTAATACATTAAAATGCGATGCTTTTTTCAAAAATAGAAAGGAAAAAAATATAAAAGATTTTATTTTGCAAGTGGACGAGAAGTATTTTTTTTATTATTTGGAGTGATACTTATTTATAACATTCTATCGTATATTAAAAATACCTTTTTGCATTCTTTCAATTTATGTCTTGTATTATCTCCGAAAATAACTTTAATATTATTACTCGAACACCAGCTCTACATGTAAATATTTACAGACAACAGGAAATTGTACTACTTAACGTAGACCTGGAAAAAAAATCTATTTTGAAGTGACGGTTACCAAGTAGAATTTAATAAAACAGAAATCCAGGCAGATGCATTTTTTAGAAAAGTTAATGTGAGTGTGTGTGAGTGATATGTAGAGAATTCCTTTTTTATTAGCATGCTTAGCAACTTTGCTTTAACTTGGGAGCAAATATATCTGAGGATGACCATGTAGCATGCATAGCAAAGATAGTCGGCTGGGAAGGTTTGGCTTCTGTATTTTGGGATGCGCATGGAATAATTTTCATCGACTATGTTGAGAAGGGAAAAACCATCAATAGCGAATATTATAGAAAGTTATTGGTGCGTTTGAAGGCAAAAAATTGCAAAGAAATGGCCCCAAATGAACAAGAAAAAAGTACTCTTTCATCAAGACAATGCACCGTGTCACAAGTCAATGCTTACGATGGCAACATTGCATGAATTGAAATTCGAATTGCTCATCCACCGTATTCTCAAGATTGGCCCCCAGCGACTATTACCTATTCGCAGACCTCAAAAAAAATGCTAGCGGGAAAGAGATTTAGCTCGAATGAAGAAGTTATCGCCGAAACGGAAGCCTATTTTGAAGGCAAAGACAAGAAAGGTATAGAAATGTTAGAAAAGCGTTGGGTTGATTGTATTGCTCTTGAAGGAGACTATATTGATGAATAAAATCGCATTGTGCAAAAAAAAGCTAGACCAGAATCTTTTCAGCTTATGTGTTATAAAATGATTGATGACTTCACAAAACACACCCCAAATGAGTTTTCAACAAAGTTTTTTGCCGATCTTTATTGAAAACCGATGACTTTAAAGTTTTTGTTTCTTTATATACGAGATAAATCATTAAAAGTAATGCACTCGTGATAATTTTTGTTCAATCTACACCCTGTGGAGAATACTCCATAATTTTTTAAAAAGTTTTCGATCGATACTTTTCGAGATAAGGGGTGGAAGGCGATTTTTTGCAATTTTTTAAAAATAATACAAACGAAAGTGTAAGCAAGTATTACATTATATATATTTTTGAACTCGTGTCTTTAACAACCGTTCATTTGACACCCCACTCGATGACCTGGTAATTTTTTTTTCATTTCCGATTTTACCCACCAAAAATAACCCCCTAAGTCAAAATTTAACTTCCAAAACTACACAGCTCTGATCATCAATTCCTCTATTAGTGTCAAATTTCAACTTTCTATGTGAAATAGTTTCGGAGAAAATCGGAACAACGGAGAGTTAGGCAGACACCAAGTGCTCCGTACGGAATACCAGAAAGAACTGTTTGAATTTTGACTTTAAAAGGCTCCTTATTTTACAGCAACAAGACAGTGAACAATTGTTTAATTAGAAAATGCTCAATATTTTTATTTTCCTAATGGTACTCACCAGAGTTGAAGAAATATATATTTGATAAGAAAACCGCTCATAAAAAATTCAAACAAACTGGTGAACACCAATACTATCGAGACTTTACTAGGTTAAGATCGCAATGCAGGGTGCTTCTTGGTGGATGCTATGCCGTGTATGTTGATAAATTGAATGGGGCTATACATGATAATCCGCGGAGGTGTTGGTCTTTTGTTAGTGGGGAAACGTACGATTAACGGGTTTCCACGGAATATGATCCTGGATGGCCTGAGGGTAGTGACAACTTGAGTACTGCTAATCTTTTTTCAAAGTATTTTTTCAGCGTATTTCGAAAAGGTACGACACCAACTTTGTGCTATAAAAATTTGAACAGTAACGAAATAAGTATTGATTTCGGTGACCAAGGAATACGATGCTAGCTGCCATTTGCCTGACAAAATGTCTGCAGGCCAGATGATATTCCGAATTACTTGCTGAAGCGATGTGTCAATACACTTAGAGGATCCATCACGGATCTGTTCAATAAGTCACTGGATGAGGGAGTTTTCCTAACAATATTTAAATAAAGTTATCTGAGTCCAATTTACAAATCTGGAAAAAGGAATGATGTAAGGAATTATAGAAGTGTATGTAATCAATCCAGTATTCCCAAATTGTTTGATTTCCTAATATATAAGCAATTATCTTGGTTCTGCAGGAACGTCATCTCTTTGCCACACCATGGATTTTCACAGGGAAGATCTACGGATACCAACCTCGTCGTTTATGAGTCATACTTGTTAGAAGCTCCGGAGGAGGGGGTCCAGGAGGATGCTCTCTATACCGACTTTTCCAAGGCATTCGATAGGGTTAATCACGACCTATTATTAGCTAAGCTTGAGGTATTGGGATTCAAGGATTCTCTCCTGGGATGGTTGAAGACATATCTGGAAGGGCGTGAATATCAGGTTAAAATTGGCAATGTGCTATCAAATAGTTTTATTGCAGTTTCTGGAGTACCACAGGGCGCCCATTGCTCTCCGCTTCTTTTCAATTTGTTTGTCAATGATACTGCCGGTCATATACTGATTTCCTTATGTTCGCTGATGACTTTCAAGTGGTTAAAAAGGTGTTGAATGTGCAGGACGTTCGGGACTTGCAGGCGGACTTGGATAGACTTGTAAATTGGACTGAGACAAACTGTCTACAGATTAATGCATCTAAATGTAAATCTGTTAGCTTCTTTAGAGGACATAAGAATGTCAATAGTAATTATGTTATTAATGGAACAGTGTTGGACAGTTTGGGCAAAGTGAAGGATCTAGGAGTAATATTTGATTATCGTCACTCTTTCTGTGATAATTACGTATATATAATTAAAAAGTCTAGTAAGATTTTGCGACTTATAAATAGAAATCTCAGGGATTTATCATTGTCCTCATTAAGGGTCCTGTACTGCACTTTGGTGAAGTCTGTTCTGGAGTGTTCAGCGGTTGTCTGGTCGTCAATGTTTGAAGTACATAAGTACAATCTCGAAAAAATTTAGAACAGGTTTCTACTACTGTGTGCTTATAAGAGTGATATGGTAATAGCAGACCATGATTATACTATTATTAGGGGCCATATGAACTTGAATCTGTTAGCTCATAGATGTTTGGTGAGTGATTAGTATTTTCTGTATAAGATAATTAACGGGCTGTTAGATTGTCCTACTTTATTGTCATTCGTAAAATTTAATGTACCTCAAAGACCTTTAAGGCAAACTGAATTGTTTTTTACTGTCTTTCACAGAACTAATTATGCTTATCATGAGATTCATAAACCAGTGCCGGGAGCTGAACATTTTTTCAGGTTCCCCCTCTTTCTTCAGAAATGATGCTCTGGCGTTGATTGTTTCGCGGTAGAAGTGTAAGCCGTTCTTGTGTTTCATTTCGTTTTCGGCCGTTATATTGTAAAGTATTATAAATACATTGTAAAAAGGGGAGTACCCGTATATTCTCAAATAAATAAATAAATAAATAAAAATAAATAATCATTTGACATTGACTTACCCTTTATACATAAATCACATATTACAGTAAAACTATCCAATCAATCTAAAGTTACGCGAAATTTGTGTATGCAATAAAGTTTGATATAACAAAGTACGTCATATCATATAAATTCGACATCAATAATCAAATATTAGCAATACATGTCGTTTGTAAGTGGTCAATTTATGATATTGGTAATTTTCGTTTGTACAATTTGCACGAGCAAAATACTAATTCAACCATGACACACATATACCTCAACGCAGTGTCGTAACTGGAACAAATTTTTAGGATCAGGAAAATCAAAGTTTTTTGGAAATGATTTCTAAAAGCGAAGCTAACTGACGGACTCGATCTTTACAACGAAAAATTGGTGGATCTATTTATCTTTTCACCAATAAAAGTTACAAAGTTAATACTTAATTTAACATTCTCACGACAAAGAATAATTCAAATATGATTACTTTATATTTTAAAACAGGAAACACAAACATTTGAGACCCCATCAAATCACCTCTCGAATCATTTTTATTTTTTTATAGGCACACGTGCTGCAGGAAAATCCCTAACGCTCTACAGGAACGGCGCATGAACGGAAAAAGTGATTTACGTTTTGACTAGCTATATATTGTACTAGGGAAACACCGGAGTTCCTGGGTAGATTATTCCAAAGACATTAGGTCTGCTATATATAACTCAGTCGTCAGAGGCATATGTTGACGAAAAGATCTCCTTAAATATTAACAGACGTAGAGTACGATAAAAAAAAGTTTGTTACTCTAAAGTGTACGCTAAGCCTACAAAATCGAAAATAAAAAGAAAAATTCGGTTTTTCGCAAATATCTTAAAAAATAAAAAAAGATATCGGAAAACTAATGAAACGTGAAAGAACAGGAAATTCTACGAAAAAAATAGTATATAAAGTATTTTTTTAGTTTAACCGTAATTTAAAAAAAATATTTCAAATAAAATGGCTGGTTTAACACCTTCTTTACTTTCTCGGGTCGGAAAGATCGACTTTTTAGAAAGTACCCTGTTGGAAAGTATTATATTTCAATAAAATCTTCTGAAAATTTCATAGGAAAATTTTAAGTACTTTCGAAATTATAGACGATTTAGCACCAAGTGTAAGGCAGGCCAAATCAACCGCGTGGCATACCAGCTTACCTTTCGGCCGTTTACAAAGATTTTGCTATGTAGCTCCAAAGCAAACGGTACGCTGGCCTGCTCAGTTCGAAAACATCGTTCGTATGGATAACATCACTCAGTAAACGTCTCGGCTAATATTGTCCAAAATGGATAAAAAATACGGGAAATTTAGTTCGAAGCGGATGTTCAGACCACGTAAAAGACAGTTTTATGGTAATCGATTTTCAGATGAAAGTAATTCCAATTTTACCAGTACATCTGCAAAAAAAATTTTAAAAATTTCTGATTTGAATCCAAGAACACTTGAGAACGAGGTGTATGAGAAGTCAGAAGGAATAGCTGTTTGTCAAAACTTTAAACGCGGTTTTTTTCAAGACAACGTTTTTGTAATCGGCGTGTACGATAACTTAAAAACCATTTAACCGATCGGTCTGAAATTTTAATATGTTCTTCTGCACAACAATAGCCGCCATATAAACTATATAAAAAAGATTGGTTAATTTTTTCCCCAATTTTTTGTTGTTTTCTTTTAGGAAAAAAAAATGCTATTTTTTTAGACCACCAACTTTGGAGGTCCACCATAATGTGACTTTTTACTCAAACAAAATAGTTGTAGTGTATACTGGGGCCATAGTCGTACTTTTTTCTAAGGATATATATATATATATATATATATATATATATATATATATATATATATATATATATGTATATATATATATATATATATATATATATATATATATATATATATATATATATATATATATATATATATCCAGTGTGCCGCAATCGTGTAGGCCAGATCAAAATTTTGAAAATGCCTTCCATGAGGCTGCAAAAAAACCCATATAAAGAATCATTTAAAAAATTATATTAAAATTTTTTTCTTGTATTTGACGACTTAAAATATATGTTAGAAAAATTACGGACTCAAAAAATTTTTTTCTATTAATTTATCAGTCTCATAAAAAATTTTCGACCAAGAAAGTGTAATGTTCCCTCAAATTAACGGTTCTGTATAGTATTTTGAAATTGGCTATTAAGGAGTTTCTCGGGGTACTGATTAAGAATTCCCTGACAGATTTGAAAAATTCAAAATAGTGAATCCAATATGGCGGCCAGAATTTTCATTTAATTCATTTAATTTTCCAATTTTCTTTTTAAAGTGTCTACTAAGGGGTCTTTTTGGGTGATGATTAAGAATCTAAAGACAGATTTAAAAAATTCAGTCAGAGTATATAAAAAAAATAAATGAAAATATATTTATTTATACAAGAAATCGTGATACGAAACAGCAACCAACATTTAATTTACACTTAGAGTTAATTATTTTTTATTTAAAAGTTTATTTAGCAATATACAGTACACAAGCTGCGTGAGCGTAGCACAAATGACAGAACACAGATTGGGTAGGTGGCGCTGCGCGCGCTTTTCTTCTCCGATCGCCACTAACAAAATTCCTTAGAGTAATTTTTAGTTTTTGTGTTTTCAATAACTGTTTTCCTTGTACCTGGATGATTAAATGAAATATAAATACTTTCTACTTAAAGCTTAAACTTTTGTCTTTCATTTCCAATCGTTAAATATATTTTTTATTTTATTTTAAGATCTACGATTAATAATAAGCAAAAAATACGTTTATTATGAAGACTTTTTTAAGAACAAAATTATAAAAAAAGAGAAAATTTTTAATGATTTTCTAATATTAAGTATACTTTTAACTCTGACTAAAAAAAACTGTTACGACTTTTTTTTAACCATTTCGTATTACTTCAAACGTAAAATTGCCGACGGAGCACTTCAGCAGGCAAATTTTTATATTTTTAAACTCAATTTTTAAATAATACAGAAAATGTGGGTATTTTTAATTATTCTTACATTGAAACTTAAGGTATAATAATAATATATGCACACGGATTTTTTTCAATACTATAGTTTATTAAATATTTGTAATTTACTGTATGCCCGTTAAAATCACGGGAACAAAAATTTCATTTTAAGTTAAACAAAAACTATTAGTATCATCGGAAAGCTGAAAGTCTCCTCTTCAAAAAGCTATCTCTTAATTTTTTTTCACACTCTGAAAACAAGTAATATCGATTAACTTTCGAACGGTGAGCGTAGTCTTTCAAATTAACCTGTTTGGCGCGCTACACTTTCTGAATCACCTATCCAAATCTTTAATAAATTCTCACACTAAAAAAAAAAATCTGAAAAAATCTATTTTTTTTTGTAAAATGTTTGCCTCTTTCAGGTGGTGATATCTTCTTTATTTTTTCGAGATATTACCGAAAAACTGAATTTTTGAATTTATTTTGGATTTCCTGAGCTTAGCGTACATCAAAATTTAGTAACCTTTTTTTTTATCCGATTCTATGTTCAAAAAACTACCTATGTGCCAAAATGCAGCCTGTTAATGTTTAATGAGAGCTTAAGACTGCTTGAAAAGGGTTGTATAAGGAGTGACAAACTAAACCTGATACGGATGTCAAGTAGTACCGTGACGTATATTCTAAGCATGCACCGCTCTGGAAGCAATTAATTGATACATTCATAGAATATTTTCCATGAAAATACTTGTACGACTTAAGTCGCCAACCATTCTTCGATGTTCTGTGTTTCCGATCGGGTGAACTGCTCGCTTCTGAATAGCATCCAACAAATGCAGTGTATGTTTGGGAGCAGAGTCCCAAACACGGAAGCATTATTCCACCGTGGGTCGAATTTGAGCTTTGTACAGAGTCAATAGGTGTAAAGGGTAAAGCTTTCTAGTTCGAAATAATATCCTCAGCTTTGGAGAAGCTCTCTCTGCTATACAGGTGTGGAGAGTCCTGACATAATTATGTCGAGTTCAGCAATGTTAACTTTTGTCACCTGGATTTTTGTGGAATTAAATTCTACTTGTTTACTATCACGCCAATATAGAATTTCTTTTAGGTCTTTGTAAAGTTAAACGGCTTCATGCTGTCTACGCATATTTGCTTGTGTGTGGGGTAACATGTGTTCGAGGGTTTAAATTTTTATTCTCCTTATACTTAATAAAAATCCACCAATTACCAATATTATTGATCTTTTTTAAAAGTCATTCTATAATTACACCACAGTCTTCTTTCACGTACTGATTCTAGTAAGAAAATAAAGACACATAAATTAACTTTCACATTTCTTGACCCAATGAATAGGTCTTATAATATGGTATATTTGGAAAGGTTCCTTCTAACTTCCTCCTCCACTATTGCGCAGTATTTTTCCGCCAGCGACTTAGGCGGTATAACTACAACAACCATTCCAAATTTACGTTATTTTCATGTACAGTGTGCCCCAAAAAGTTTTACACAAATAGAAAAATAGTTTATCTTACATATTACAAAAAAATTTATTCTTGATAAAAAATTCTGCATGGAAATCCATAATCAAGAATCAAAAGTTTCAAATATATTTGATGGTATACAGAGAAAATAAAAAATAATGATTTATAATGAAGAGTAAAGTGTGTTTAAATTTAAATACAGAGCAATTGAAAATGTTAATAGGAACTAAAAAATTACACTCACGTTTAGATTTATGGCCTTCCTAGTTAAAAATTCAAAAAAACTTCAGTAAATAAGTCAGTACTTGTTGGATTATTTATTGAATAAAAGAAAACGAAATCACTACAAACTTTAGGTTGAAAATAAATGTACATATCTTTGGAAATACTTAACAACTGTCAATAAACTTAACATTATCAATTAATATTTTGCTCTGTATTTAAATTTAAACACACTTTTAAAGTTGTTTACAATTCACTAAAATATCTATTTTTTTTCATTTATGCATAGTGTAACTCTAATGTCAACCAATAAGTATCGCATTTGTAAATTTATTATTATGATACATCGAGATTTTTTGCATACATTTCTGTTAACAGTATAGTCAACAGCTATAAAAACGGATAATTTCTTTAAAAACTATGCCGCCGAGACTCGAAAAATCATACAAGAAAATATTTTCTCTCAACGTTATTTTACTTTTTATAATTTTTATTTTTGTAATGTTCTTGGAATAATGTGAATAGAATTTCAAAATTTGTATATACGTGTTTAACAGTATATTCTTTATAATGAGAATAGGGACAATATTTTATAATTCTCTGTTAAATAGGTAGTAGATACTAAACTCTTTTTTAGGTATGATAATTACCCATAAAATAATATCGCTTTAAAATTATAGATTTCTTCTCTACCTGTTTTATATATCCTAAAAAACCGGTCAAGTGCAAGTTAAACTTGCACAATTAGTGTTCCGTACGTTGATTGCTTTTAAAATAAAATTTTTTGTTAGGGTGGTATAAAATGATCAGTGACTTCACAAAACACACCCCAAATGAGTTTTCAACAAAGTTTGTTTCCAATCTTTACTGAAAACTGGTGACCTTGAATTTTGTTTTTTTTTTATATACCAAATAAATTATTAAAGGTAATGCACTCGTGATAATTTTCGTTCAATCTATACCCCATGGAGAATATTCGAGAATTTTTTCAAAATTTTTTGATCAGTACTTTTCGAGATAAGGTAGGGGACAGCGATTTTTTAAAAGTAATACGAAGAAAAGTGTGCGCAAGTATTACATTATATATATATATATATATATATATATATATATATATATATATATATATATATATATATATTTACTCCTGTTTTCACAAGCTTTCATTTGACACCACACTCGATGACCTAGTAAAAAAAAAAATTTTTCACTTCCGATTTCGCCCCTCAAAAGGAACCCCTTAAGTCAAAATTTATGTTACGGTGGTATAAAATGATCAGTGACTTCACAAAACACACCCCAAATGAATTTTCAACAAAGTTTGTTTCCAATCTTTACTGAAATCTGATGACCTTGAAATTTTTGTTTTTTTTTATATACCATATAAATTATTAAAGGTAATGCACTAGTGATAATTTTCGTTCAATCTACACCCCGTGGAGAATATTCCAGAATTTTTTCGAAATTTTTTGAAAAGTACTTTTCGAGATAAGGCCCGGGACAGCGATTTTTTCGCTAATTTTTAAAAATAATACAAAGAAAAGTGCGCGCAAGTATAGTATTATATATATATTTTTTACTCGAGTTTTCACAAGCTTTCATTTGACACCACACTCGATGATCTAGTAAAAAATTTTTTTTTTCACTTCCGACTTCACCCCCCAAAACTAACCCCTTAAGTCAAAATTTAATTCTCAAAACTACATGGCTCTGATGAGGCCATCAATTCCTATATTATTACCAAATTTCACCTTTCTATGTCAAATAGTTTCGGAGAAAATCGGGTGTGACAGACAGACAGACAGACAGACAGACAGACAGACCGACAGACAGACAGACAGACAGACAGACCGACAGACAGACAGACAGACAGGGGGACAGACAGACACCGAAGTGATCTTATAAGTGTTCCGTACGGAACACTAAAAATTTAAAGTAGATAACTCGTTTCCTTCGGGAGTTATCGCAGAAACAGACCACAAACGGACTACTGCCAGATCGATAGAAGTTGGAAACTACCTCTTTCATATCAATCATTCGTAAAGAAATTCAAAAATCTTGGAGGGTGATTTTTCACGAATAAAATATTTCCTCCATTAAGGAAAGTTAGGAGATGGTTTCTCTACTCGTAAGAAAATAAAAAGCTTATTAAAAAGATGTTAACAATACATACTATTTTACTAACAGTTTAGTTAACAAACAAATAAATATATATTTCTCAATTTGTCTCTTCATAGTACCCCTTTAGGTGTAAAAGGATTAAGCTAAAATGCATTTATATTTGCAATTCTTTATAGCGACAGGTACGTACGTTTTCCTTTGATGAACATATCCAGGATAAAACATCAAGTAGTGTTTGATGAGAAATAGCTTTGAGGTTACAGTTATCCCTTAGAATAGAAATATAAATTCCTACAGATTTCCTTTGGCAGATATACATCAAAAGGAAGAGCGCTAACGTATAAATGGAAAATCATACACGTAATAATGCTATCGAGAGCTAAATCAATTTACACACACTTTATTGTTTCGTTCACAATCATTTACATCAAAAAAATACTTTTACCAAAGTGTTAAGAAATACGCCACCACGGTTTTTAACTCATCATTCGTGGAACATTTTTAGACCCTAAGATCTGAATTTGGATAAAAAAAAGAAGCAGGGTACCCAACAGGGCTATTTATATATATATATATATATATATATATATATATATATATATATATATATATATATATATATATATGTATATATATGTATATATATATATATATATATATATATATATATATATATATATATATATATATATATATATATGTATATATATATATATATATATATATATATATATATATATATATATATATATATATATATATATATATATATATATATATATATATGTATATATATATATATATATATATATATATATACACATATATATACATATATATATATATATATATATATATATATATATATATATTATATATATAAATATATATATATATATATATATATATATATATATATATATATATATATATATATATATATATATATATATATATATATATATATATATATATATATATATATATATATATATATATATATATACACATATATATACATATATATATATATATATATATATATATATATATATATATATATATATATATATATATACATACATATATATGTATATATACACATATATATATATATATATATATATATATATATATATATATATATATATATATATATATATATATATATATATATGTATATACACATATATATATATATATATATATATATATATATATATATATATATATATATACACATATATATATACACATATATATACATATACACATATATATACATATATATATATATATATATATATATATATATATATATATATATATATATATATATATATATATATATATATATATATATACATATATACACATATATATACATATATATATATATATATATATATATATATATATATATATATATATATATATATATATAAATAAATATATATATATATATATATATATATATATATATATATATATATATGTATATATATATATATATATATATATATATATATATATATATATATATATATATATATGTATATATATATATATATATATATATATATATATATATATATGTATATATATATATATATATATATATATATATATATATATATATATATATATATATATAAATATATATATATATATATATATATATATATATATATATATATATATATATATATATATATATATATATGTATATATATATATATATATATATATATATATATATATATATATATATATATATATATATATATAAATATATATATATATATATATATATATATATATATATATAAATATAAATATATATACATATATGTATATCCCAGTATTCCGTGTACACAGAGTTATTGTGGATTTCTGGGATGAAATATATTCATTTAACCTAAGTTATCTTAGTCCAAAAATTCGCAATTTTTGAGATACAGGGTGTCAGATATACTTTTATTTTAGTTTTTCTTAAATAGCTTTCTTAATAATTGTACTATTTGTAGAAGATTTGGTGCTAAGAAGTTTTCTGAGATGGTTGTTTTAAATTGTAGGGGGCGCCACTTATTGCACTGTGTATACGTCTAAATTGTCATAACTTTTTTATACCACCCTGCATGATATTTTTAATTAAATATTCGTATTCACCGTCTTCTTCTCTCTAAAAAAGCTCTCATGGTAAATGTTGCTCCGAGGAACACTTTCTGAGATAGTGGGACGTCGGTTTCCATTTTATAGTTCCATAGTCTAATTCGTAAATGCGTTCCTTCACACGTTTCTTCACATTGTATAGTTACTTGGCAACGCTCAAAAATCACTCTGGCAATAATGTAAGATATCATATGTTCAATGACTTAACTGGCTTGAAGTAGTACTGACAGAAATTAATTTTTGACAGTTATCAAACAAGAATTAATCTCTTCTCAAGCTCAACAGTGTTTTAAATCTTGATTATTATAGAGTACACTATTAGTGAGCAAACTGATATAATTTTAGTGTTTGATTTTTGTAATGGCAACGGTTGCAAAAGTGCTCACGTATATCAAGAAAGATTTCCGCGTTGCAGAACTCCTAACCATCAGAGTTTTACCAATATTGAGAGGCGATTTCGAGAAATTGGACAATTTAAGTCGATCAGGAATAATGCTGGGCGGTTTAGACAAGTTAGAGCACTCGATGTTGAAGAGGAAATCCTCGAAATTGTACACGATATTCCTGGAATCAGCATTCGTTTAATTAAACGTCAAACGGGACTATCAAAAAGTACAACTAACCGGATCATTAGATAACAGATTATTCACCCCTTTCATATATAGTCCGTCCAGGAACTCACCTCCAGATCTTGGATCCCGTGTGCATTTTTCACAAATTATTAGAGCACTCATAGCGACTGTTCCGGCTTTTCACACTAAAATCCTCTATACAAACGAAGCACGCTTCACTCGACGTAGTATAACAAATCTGCATAATAATCATGTTTACGTAAAAGAAAACCCACATTCTGTGCAACAAAGACAGTTTCAACGCGAATTCAGTATTAATGTCTGGATGAAATTTGTCGCAAACTATTTGATTGAGCCGTTTAGATTACCGGATCCACTTGATGGTGATATTTACTCGAATTTCATCCGTGAAACTATTCCTGAATTATTGGAAAACTTACCCATTAATTTATGTCGACACAGGTTTGTCCTGCACGATGGTGCACCACCCCATTTTGCGTGTAATGTGAGAATATTTTTGAACTAAAGTTACCCAGATAAAGGGATCGGAAGAGGTGACGGTGTTCTTATTCACTGGCGACCTCGTCCCAGACTTAAATCCATGCGATTTTTTTCCTTTGGGGTGCATTGAAATCGAAAGTGTATTCAAATCGACAACATTGAGCAATTGTGGAATAGGATTCAAAATATTGCTAACGCTTTACGAGATGAAGACATTTTAATTTCCTACGACGTATTAATTTTTGCATTAACGAACATGGAGGCCATACTGAACACTTATTGTGAAACCAATACCTTCTCAGTTGAGCGATTAAACTTTTTTTGAATTTATCAGTTTGTGGGTAATCGTTTATGCCCTTAGCCAGTTGGTTTTTCACATTCTTACTGTTGTTGGTCGGTTGGTCTTTAAATTTAATATTGTTGTTAGCCTGTTTGCCTTTAAGATTGCTTCAAATTTCAAAGACTATTCTTTTGGACCTGTCCTAAGCCTAGACGAAGTCTGAAGGAACGCATTTGCGAATTTGACAATGGAATTAAAAAATGGAAATAAACATCCCATTATCTCAGAAACTGTTGCTCGGAGCAACATTTACCAAGAGAGCTTTTTTAGACAGAAGAAGACGAAAACTACGAATAGTTAATTAAAAATATCATATAGAGTGGTGTAAAAAAGTTATGACAATTTAAAAGTATACACAGTGCAATAAGTGGCGCCCACTATAATTTACAACAAGACTGTGAGCTGATTTTAATTTGTCATCTCAGAAAATCCCTTAGCATCGAATTTTGTACAAATAGTACAATTATTAAGAAAGCTACTTAATAAAAACTAAAGTAAAAGTATAATTTTGACACCCTGTATTTCAAAAATTAAGAATTTAGTTGGGTTAAATGGTCATATTTTCATCCCAGAAATCCACAGTAACTCGATATACACGGAATACTGGGATACCCTGTACATATATATATATATATATATATATATATATATATATATATATATATATATATATATATATATATATACATGTATATATATATATATATATATATATATATATATATATATATATATATATATATATATATTTGAAGGTAAAATGGTTTGTAGTCATATCTCATTAAATTATGTTTAAATTTATACATTTTGTACCCTGCATTAAAAGGGTTTAATCATAAAAAATTATTCGAGGGAATGTGTTATCAACAGCAATTTCATGACTCTCCCTAATGGTTTTTGAATAAAACAATATTAGTCTTCATTTTTAATAATTTCAAGGGCGAAGAAAGGAAAGAAGAAGCAAGGCAAACCTCGAAAGAGCTGACAGATTGATATTAATAAGGGAATGATAGAGAGAGGATTGAAAAAGGCCCTGGAGAGATAGAGAGGTGTGACCATGGGGTATCGGAAGATGTACGAGATTGTGTACCGCACACAACAGTGATAACTCTTAATAGCGGCTAATAATTCCAGTTAAATGTCGCCGAATGAATATTTAATTTTCTACGTATGCTCTGCATATGTACATATGTAGTATGCTATAATATTTATTTACATGTAAAAGTATGCATTGTCATCCAAAAAACCACGTTACACAAGTTCAATTATGTATAAAACTATTTATCATTCTGTACAATTCAATATTAATGAAGGAGTTTGCTAAAAGTATACAAATATATTACAAAATGTATTTAAATATGGTTTAAATTTAATAATCGTATTGTAATATGGCATATTTGAACTCGATTATTTAATTAACAAAGGTATTAACAATTTATGTTGGAAACTGACATAAAATAAAATTGGTAACTAAAAAGAACCCGTTGGCAGGACTAATTTTTTATATGTATGAAAGTATTAATTATAAATAGACTACACCATTCCTTTAACTCGTTTAGTTAAAGAGTTAGGTAAGAATTTTTAATACAGAAGATTATTTTACGGAATTACTTAACAGACTGACAGTGTCTATAAAATTCCTTTTTTTAGTGTTCCGAACTAAAATTGAAAAACGGAACACTTCGGTGTCTGTCTGTCTGTCACAGCTGATTTTCTCCGAAACTATTTGACATAGAAAGTTGAAATTTGAAATATGATTGATGACCTAATCACAGCTGCGTAGTTTTGAAAGTTAACTTTTGACATAAAGGGTTAGTTTTAGGGAGTGAAATCGGAAGTGAAAAATTTTTTTTTTAAGGGTTGGATGTCAAATGAAAGCTTGTGAAAACATGAGTTTAAAAATATATACTATGTAATTCTCGCGCAAACTTTCTTCATATTATTTTTAAAAAATCGCTGCCCCTCTATATTTAGGAGTACTAAACAAAATATTTCGAAAAAGTTATGGAATATTCTCCATAAAGTGTAGATTGAATAAAGGTTATCACGAGTGCACTTTTGATAATTTATCTATAATATATATAAAATGCAACGTCTCTCTGTCCGTCACTGCGCTTATCACTGGAGAACCACTTATCCGATTTACGTGCTTTTTTTTTTTAAACATACATAAGTTTTCTGGCCAGGTTATAGGCTATATTTTATTACGTTAGGTAACATAAGAAATAAGCAGTGACGATAATAGTGAATCAAATAGGAAAAAAGCTTGTCGCTAGCGCGTTCTCTTGCAATACACTGCCTAAACCATTAAATATGGAACAATATCTTGTACCAAAGAATAATAATATCTATAAAATGCAATGTGTCTCTGTCTGTCTGTCTGTCCGTTAATGCACTTATCACTCGAGAACCACTTATCCGATTTACGTGTTTTTTCTTAATTCATATCTATGTTCTTTGGCCAGGTTATCTATAATATATATAAAATACATTGTTTCTCTCTGTCTGTCTGCCTGTCTGTCTGTTAGTACGCTTATCATTCGAGAACCACTTATCCGATTTTCGTGTTTTTTGTTAAATCATACATATGATCTTTGGCCAGATTATCTATAATCTGTAATAAATATAAAATACAACGTGTCTCCGTCTATCTGTCTGCCTCTCTGTCTGTCCGTTTGTGCGCTCATCACTCGAAGACCACTTATCCAACTTACGTGCTTTCTGTTTAAACATACATATGTTCTTTGGCCAGGATATAGGATATATTTTATTACGTTAGGTAATATAAGAAATAAGCAGTGATGATAATAGTGAATCAAGTCGGAAAAAAGTTTGCCGCTAGCGCGTTCTCCTGCAGTATACTGCCTAAACCATTAAATATGAAACAATATTATGTAGTAAAGAATAAAATATATAGAAAATGCAACATCTCTCTGTCTGTCTCTCCATTAGTGTAATTATCACTCAAGAAACACTTATCCAATTTACGTGTTTTTCTTTAAATCATACTAATGTTCTCTGGCCAGGTTATCTATAATCTATAATATATATAAAATACAACGTCTCTCTGTCTCTTTATCTATCTGTCTGCCTGAGAACCACCTATCCAATTTACATGTTTTTTTTTTAATTCATACATATGTTCTCTGGCCAGATAATCTATAATAATATGTATATATTACATATTATTATATATATATATATATATATATATATATATATATATATACATAAATATATATATATATATATATATATATATATATATATATATATATATATATATAAAATACAACACCTCTCTGTCTGTCTGTCTGTCTGTCCGTTAGTGTGCTTATCACTCGAGAACCATGTATCCGTTTTACGTGTTTTTTTTAATCCATACATATGTTCTCTGGCCAGGTTATATAATTATAATATTCTATGTAATGTTGAAACATGGAACCACATTGACCAAATGTGAGAAAGAAGAACCAAAATAATAATAAGCTGACTTGGCTAAGGCCCGTCAGCCAAACATGGAACCACATTGTCCAAATGTGAGAAAGAAGAAAAAAAACAATAATAATAAAATAAAAACCAACAACATTCACATTTCACTTAGTACAATTGGGGCTCAACACAAGCATATATAAAAACATTCAGAAGTCAATGATTTTGAAAACATGTAACATTGTCAGGTCATTCCTTAATACACAATGGTAATGGCGTTTGTGCTGACTTGGCTTAGGCCCGTCAGCCAAAGATGGACCACATTGATCAAATGTGAGAAAAAAGAACATCTATATAATATATATGAAACGTAACGTCTCTCTATCTCTCTTTCCGTTAGTGCGCTTTTGACTCGCGAACCACTTATCCGACTCTGTTCCTATGTAGTCATCCAAAAGGTCCACACGCCTACAGCGTTTGCTAAGTATATGAACAAGATGAGGGCATTCATTAGCGAGTGGGTGAAACGATACCCACAGTTAAAAAATGTTAAAGATCTACCAGAACGTGGTTCGAGAGGAAAAGTGTTGGATAATGACGAAAAAATTATTAACATGGTTCCCCGAAATCGTCAATTAACTTTGAGACAAGGGATGCAAAAAGTAAATCAGGAAGGGGTCGATTGATCGTATGAAACGATTTGCACGCGTCTCCGAGCTAACGATTTAAAGTGGGGGAGAACTATCAAGAAATCATTGCTGAGTGAAAACTACAGAGAGAAATGACTTACGTGAGGAGAGGATCGAGACTAGAGCAATGTATTTTTTTCCGATGCAGCTTTGTTTTGGGGCTATGTTATCACCCTACGCGCCTGATCAATTTCCACTAACCGATCGGTTCAGTGCTCCGTGAAACATCCTTTGAAGATCTATGTTTAGGGATGTCTTTTGAGAAAAGGTTTTGAGACACTCTTCATTTTCACCTACAATTTAAATGCTGAAAAATGCTCCAGATTTATTACAAGACAATAGTACTGACTACCAAACGGTAGTTTGTCGATAAAAATAAGGAGTGGATTCCTCGAGAAGATAACGACCCTAAATACAGGTGTAAAACGTGTCGTCAGTGGAAAAGGGAATCCGTTATAGCCACGTTAGATTGGCCATCCCAGTCACTCGACGCAAATCCAGTCGAGACCATGTGATCATACATCAAGCAGAAGCTTCGTAGTAACAAGGTATATAGAGTGAAGCAGCTATCACGGCAAATTCGGGAATTTAGAAATATTTGCCCCAAGAATAGCCAGATGCCAGGCGATCATCGACGCTGATGGGAACTGGACGCACTCCTGAATCATTATCATTTTAATGACAATTCTTTACGGTCGAATAATGTAAAAAGTTTTAAATAAATAAATTTTTTATTGAACAATGCTCGACCGTTACTTGACCGACTGTATATTTGAAACGAAATTAAACTTCTACAGCCTTTTTTTACGAGTTGTAAGCGACGGTAAATTTTATGATTTTAAACAAGATCCTTCTAATATATATAAAACAGAACCATAAAAAAACACTTGAATAATATTAAAGCTCCATAAAAGTAATGGCATTCCCACAGCTAAATCGCCTACTCCTAACTTCTCAGAGGACACTGGTCTTTCCTTTTACAATTCCAATTTTATTCCGGTCCTCCCTTTTAAAAATATTTTATATCTGTTTGTAATTTCTTTTCCCAACTGTCGTCCTGCTCGATGCCAACTTTACGATTCATGAAATATTCAAACATTACCCAAACTATCGTATATTATCGTAAAACTTTTATTGGAAATTTTATATTCCGTTATGCACCGACATAATATATGATTCTCTATATTTTCTAGTCACTACTCAGCGATATTCAGTGGTATCAACGAGATAAATGCAATATTAAGAATTATTTTAGGTGAGCCACTTACTTTGGCACAATGTAGTTTTTATTAGACTATAAAAACTTACTAGCCGGTAGTAAAAAAACACCAAGTTAGGTTCAAGATCTACATTTCACGAGGGTTTTTTTTTTAAAGTTATGTAACTGACTATGAAGGATAACGCGCAAAACTTAACAGTCTACAGTAATCAACTACGTCCAGTGTTTCTCGAGTTATTTCATTTCATCCCAAAATAGCTCTTTTGTTTATGCCTCAATTAACGACGCTATAATGGCTTTCACTTCATTATCTAGAGAAAATTTTCGGCCCTTAAGGTTTTTCTTCAGAAATAGCAGAACACTAAATCAGGATGTTATGCTGCACGTCCTACTTTGTGAATCTACAGTTTTCTGTGATAGCTTGAACTGTGCGAACTTGGTGGACCTTGTAACAGTGGCGTAACAACAAATTTTTCGTTCTTTCTAATGACTTGGTCTTGGAGCAATTCTTCCCTGTGAATCCCTTACCATATGTTTACTATCCAAAATTTCTTTGCGGTCTCTAGAAACAATCTTCACCAACTTTACGAACGACTTATTTTTATGGGCATATCTTGCTGCAAGGAAATCCCTAAAGCGATAATGGAGATTGTGCGGAAAAACCGATCCACGTTGGTTTTGAATCGCTGCAAATTGTACTCGTGGGAAACATTTTAAAAGGACGATGTTCTCCATAAAAAAGACTGCTTGAAAAGGGTTGTACGACGGATGTGAAGCAATGGAGCGAGGTGTATTCCTAGAATGCACCATTCTGGAAGGATTTAAGCTAGCTACAGCCTTCGAATACTTTCTAGGAAAATACTTGTAGAATACACTCAAGTCGC
>CM032453.1:147472258-147624758 GCA_019049505.1 Pachyrhynchus sulphureomaculatus | reverse complement strand
CCTTTTCATTTTGATCCCATAAATAATTTTCCTTTGTTAGTCCAAGGACTAGTGAATATAATATAGTTTCCATAAATCTCTTCAATGGCAAGAAAATAAACATCATTAATCCTATCTAAAAATTATTAGAAAACTAAACTTAGCTGACGAAAGTTGTATTAAAGAAGTTAAAAGAACTGCACTATAGAAGAAAAATAAGTGATGCTACCAATGCCAGTGTACCCCAGTACTCTAAACTAGCTTCTTCCTTTCCTCTTTATATCAATAACTTAAAAGAAAAGGCTTTAGATCAAACATATAGCCATGTTGATGAAAGCAGCTACATAAAAATAAATACTCAATTAAGACCAGATGTTATAAATATTTAAAAATTCTTCGTATCTAAACAAAATTCTAAATATTTTACAATACACGTAAATAAAAGATACAAGAAAATTATTATTTTGATTAAATTTGGGCCAATCGGAGCGAGGTGATTTCCACCTCCCCACCCTGAATTCGCTACTGGAGGGTGGATTCTAAGTCAGTAGGAGGGGTAGCTTGAAACACAGAACGTTATATGGCACTTTTAAGCTTTTCGATGCCGATATATACGAAGTAAGTTTTTTATGATCATAGTCAGTAAAAGAAGAACGATGATACTTAAATATCCACATCATATATCTTCTATTTTCAACTTGAGTTCTGAATAATTATATACGAATTTTATAAACTTTTATTATACTTATTAGGAAGCCTACCGAGGTATTTAAAAAAAATAAATCAATAAAATTACAAGAAAACAATCCATCAGAACGCGGACTATATATGTTATATCTATAAAAATTCCACCCTGATGTCATATGGGGCATGTAATGCACCTCCTGAAAGTGTAAGAGAGGCAAAACATTTTGTATTCTCGTCGAGTAGCGAACGCGACACGGAAAGATGAGAAACGGGTTGGATTTATACCGTTTTCTGTAAGTTTTAGTTTTGAATGTATTAGTATCTGTAGTTTGTTTTTAAGCCAGTGTCGTTCATAGACTACACTGAGCTATATGTCACACATACTAAAGTTGAAATCTAGGAATTAGTAATAACCAATCGTTCATTATTTTTAGATGTATGATATACGATTGCTTTTTTTGTTCACAAATGTATAAAATATGATTCACATTTTATGGCTTCTTTGGTATATTTTTGTAATTCTGATTACTTACGTAAACAACTAACGTTTTTAATCAACACTGAAATTTTTAATTCCTTTTAAATTAAGAAAATTTTGTTGATATGCGTGTTTGTGTATTATGTATGACAAACCCAATATCTTTAAATGCTGTTTTAAGGGAATTGTCGCATATTTTTTTATTTTGTCAAATTAAAGTTTTCTATTATATCATAACTTCTACATTACACCAGATGACGAGAAAAATCGACGTTTAGGCGTCCTATTGTAGTCGATCACAAAGACCACACTCAAAAAGCTGTTTTCTGTACAGAACACTTTACCTTGAGCAAATGCATTTAAGAAGATAGAAAATGCTTCAGAAAGCGGAGCATTGTGTCGGTAGCGACCCGAAAAGGACGCTCAAAAGGAAACTGCAGAACTGGTAAAACTATTTTCGGCTCCTTGTTACCGTACAAAGAAAAGCAATTTATATATATGATAACGGAATAAATTTAAAACGACAGAAAGGTGTGAGGTGTACACACTTTGATGCATTGTACGACTAGTAAATCAACTGAAATGGAAATCAATAAGTGTAAAGTTTATAAAAAAATAGTCGTGTGTTTAAAAGGAATACCTGAGGACCGTAAGCATTTTTTTTAATCTAAAAGACAGGTAGGAAACATTGGAGTGAATTGCAACTCTCAACAATGTTCAGTATGTCGTAATGTAAAAATTTACTTTATTCTAGCAATGTCACAAGAGAACTGAATGGTAACCAGCTCTTTTGTTCTATATATCCCTTTAGATGCCCCAGGAGTATTGCCTTTTTTTAGTTTGTTTTATACAATTTAATGCTACAAAAATGGGCTGTATTTTCGAAAAAATTTAACGCTGCGGAACCACATATAGTTATTTCCTGATACGATATTTTTCTAGCATCATTAGTCAACTTACTAGGCGTTAATTTGGGAGAAACTACACCTTGACACGTACAAATTTTTTACCAAAATAATTAATAGATTGGAAAACAAGCTGGAATTAAACCAATCTGTAGAACAGGCTAGCTTCAGGAAGAGTTTTAGTACTTGTGATCATCTTTTAACTATCAGAACTTTAATAGAGAAAGCAACATAATATAACTGAAAGTTATACCTGGTATTTATAGATTATCAAAAGGTCTTTGATAGTATCGAGCTGGGCTGTCGAAAGAACCTTGCATAATAGCAAAATAGACTATAGGTATACTCAACTCATAAGAACAATTTACAGCAAGGTTAAAATGATGGTGGAAATGGATAGTAAAATAAATCCTATACCCATTAAACGCGGAGTAAGACAAAGAGATTCCATGAGATAATTTTGATGACATACAAGTAATGATTAGTGAACTACAAACAAAACAGAGAGGGTAGGACTACTGATGAATACAGATAAGACAAAAGCTATGATAAACGAAGAGAGCTAGGCTTGAGAAAGAGGGCAGAACAGTTGAATACGCAGAGGAATACATATACTAATAATAAAATGTGGAAAAGTAAATCAAACGGCAAAAGTACAGAGACGAATCAGACTGATATGGGCAGCATTTGGCAAACAAAGGAAAATACTAACCAACAAAAGAATTCCTGAAACTAAGAAAGATGGTATTCGATTAATGCATTCTACCGGTTCTCACCTACGTGGCCCAGACATGGATATTGACTAAGAAGATGACGAACCAATTGAGTAAAACACAGAAAGCAATGGAATTCCAGATGCTGAATGTAAGATTACAAGACAGAATCAGAAACAGAAGTATAAGACGAAAGACCAAAGTGATAGAGAGAGAGAACAGGTAGCAGATTTGAAATGAAGGTGGGCAGGTCACACAATGAGACAACAAGATGAGAGAGGAATAAAAAAATTCAAAAATAGAGGCAATGGTTGAGACAAAAATACAGAGAAAAGCCCCAAACAAGATGGAAAGGTGATCTGAAAAGAACGGCTGGTTTAGGATGGATCAGAAAGACCCAGAAACGAGAGGGATGGAAAAAGAAAGGGGAGGCCTATATCCGACACTGGATGGAAGAAGGCCAATCAGATAGATAGAGAGAGAGCTTCTCAAAAACTGAGAATATCATTTCGAACTAGAAAGCTTTATACTCCACAATAACTTTGAATTCTGTAAAAAGCTTATGCTTATGCTAAAACGATGGAATACTGCTCCTAAGTTTGGGGCACTGCTTCCAAACATACGCTGCGTTTGCTGAATTCTATTCAGAGGAAAGCTGTTCGTCTGATTGGAGAGTTAGAACTTACTAGCAACCTTAATTCCTTGGAACATTGACAAATGGTTGCCACTTCTACAAGTATTTTTATAGAAAGTGTTCCACATATATAGCCAGCTTAATTCCTTTCAGGCGGTGCGTGCTAGGAATAGAAGTCGTTCTAATACATCCCATCCGTATAAAGTTCAACCTGTCACTTCGCGTACAACCCCCAATAATTCTTGAAATGATTTGCCTGTGACTATTTCCCAGCGAGTACAATTTACAGCAATTCAAGACTAACGTAGTTCGCTCCTTTCGGATACATGTTACTCCCTTAATGCTTTAAGGAATTTTTTGCAGCATGTGTGCTGCCAGGAAATATGTTAATGATATTTATTTATTTATTGATTTTCTTCTCAATAAGGTTAGACTTATAATGATATGAAAACGGGGAAACCAATGAAGCTTTTCAATTTTAAAAGCCTGACAACATTATAAACTGAACTCATTTGTTACTGGCTGATGTAATCAACAAGTTTTGATAGTACATTAGACGATTAATCGCATTTCAATATAAATAGGAGAAGGCTGAAATGAAGTTCTTTCCTGTAGTCTTCCTATAAGACCTAAATGCCGTCAAAGTAACAAGGATTAGTAAAAGTGCAATGACAAATGGAACCGAGGATCACTAGGGAATAATTTAGTTCAATAGAATTATGTAAAAAGTAATTTTTCATCAAAAAAATCTCAGAAGAATCCACAAAAAAATCAGGCAAATATTAAAAATTTGGTATCTACAACACGAGACATTCCTAAAATTATATAAAAAACAACACTATGTTTTAATTTCCAATATATTTAAAGTCACTTGACAATTGTTTCACCATACAATGGCTTCTTCAGAAGTAAATAAGATAAAGAAGATAATTTCTTATCTACTTCTGAAGAAGCCATTGTATGGTGAAACAATTGTCAAGTGACTTTAAATATATTGGAATTAAAAATAGTGTTGTTTTTTTATATAATTTTATTATGAATTTCCAACAAGTATCGGCTAACACAATCAAAGACGAGACATTCCTAAAAAAAAATACAGGTCCTATAACAATAATTGTACAAAAATGTGTAAAATAAACTAATAACAGTCAACTATTATTAAAAACAAACTCACAAACTTCACAACTTTCATGTTTCTTCCGAATTTCAAAAGAGCAAGAACCGGACATCAGTGATGTCCTGTAGTCTTCCTACAAGACCTAAACGCCGTCAAAGTAACAAGGATTAGTAAAAGTGCAATGACAAATGGAACCGAGGACCACTAGGGGATAACTTACTTAGTGGATTTAGTTCAATAGAATTATGTAAAAAGTAATTTTTCAGCAAGAAAATCTCAGAAGAATCCACCAAAAAAATCAGGCAAATATTACAAATTTGGTATCTACAACACTAATAAAAATACAGGTCCTATAACAATAATTATAGAAAAATGTGTAAAATAAACTAATAACAGTCAACTATTATTAAAAACAAACTCACAAAATCCACAAATTTAATTTTTCTTCCAGATTTCAAAAGCTGGAATATTAGTTTCTGTGTGTTTCCGAGAAAATTTTGAGGTTGTATATGAAATGATTTTGGAGAAAGGATGAATGGAGTTAAAACGTATAGCAGAGACTTTAATTATTTTAAACGAACGTGTTTTTCACATTGTCCGTTCTGATTTCTGATTAATCTTAAGAGTTCCATAAATGTCTAAACGTCTACCAAAAATAACTAAGAGTCGTAACATTCAAGTTAATTTGCATCGTTATAATCCAGAAATCATTCGAAAATATACTCCTTTCTCTAATTATTTTATCTTAATCTTACACAGCACTTAATTCTCTGAGACTTTCCTTACTTTACACTGTTAGTTCTTCTCTCATATTTTTTGTAATCGCAATCTCGAGTCTCTCTCTCTCCATCACGAGTAAATAAAATATTGGTAAACATTATGAAAAAGAAAGCTGTAAGAATTATTTTCGACATCTTTTTTGTAAATTACAAAAGATCACAGAGCAGCAGGGCAGAGTATATTTTATGTAACACTCAGAAATAAATATTTTCTCTAATCTAGCAAGACAGGCACTCGCAGTTTGTCAAATTATATAATTTCATTGCTTACCAGTGACAAAACGCTCATTGTTATATTAACTGAGTTTCATCATCATTATCACACAGTCTGTAACGTCCACGGGGAGGCTTACCTAAAACAAAAAAAATATATAATTTCGAATGTCATATTCATTATTAATAGGGAGTAACAGCTTAATTGGCTAGTTAGCTGAAATAACAGCAAACACCAGTTGGCAAATACAGAAAACATTATATAAATTATTTCCTGTCTCATATCATTTAACAGTAACGATTCCTCCAACTGTAATTTGAAATAAACAAACCCGCTTATTGTTTATAGTTTTTATCAGTTAACAGATAACATTAGAAAAGTGATGAGTCACCAGATTGTAAATCACAAAAAATCAAACAAATAAGAACAAATGAATTTAATAATTATCGGAGATTCATAAGAGATGGTAAAATTAAAAATACTTGATTCAAGTATCCTAAGCACGAAAATATTGAGATATCTGTTGAAATTATGCCACGATAAATTTCGCATTCTCAATTATTTTCTCAGAAATTAAGAAATTTGAAACGTTACGAAATGTTTTTTTGATAATAATAATAATACATGTTCATCTTTGATTGTGTTAGCCGATACTTGTTGGAAATTCATAATAAAATTATATAAAAAACTGAACTGAATAGTACCACAGATTGGCATTCTTAAACTAATTCTGTCTGTAAATAATATAATAAAACGATTAGCATAATCTTAGGTAATTAAGGAAAATTTTAAGCACTATATAACCAGGATTACTACCAAATATTTTTCTTTCTTATTTACGTCTGAAGAAGCCATTGTATGGTGAAACAATTGTCAAGTTACTTTAAATATATTGGAAATTAAAACATAGTGTTGTTTTTTATATAATTTTATAATACATGTTCTTACATAGCAAAATATATGTAGTCATTTTGTAACATTCATTTTTTCCTAGATTTTAAGATCATGTTATGTTACAGTTTATCTCCTTATAATTCACATTTTTTTTCCATTTTTATATTTATTGCAGTGTTTACTAACTTTTAAGCAGTGTAGTTCACTCGAATTTAAGAGCCGTTTATATTACAGTGTGCATTACCGGTTTTCTACCGGATTTATTTCATTCGTTTCTAATGCGTCGATTGGCTAGACATTTATATCCGGGAAGTAGCCATCTTAAAGACGTGATTTATACGGAAGGAAGAAAAATATTTAAGGGTCCGGATGACACGGATCAAGGCTTTTTCCAACATGAAGCTGTAGTGGGCTCTTTCCAACAAGTAGCCGTCATAGGCTCTTCCCATCATGTAGCCGCAAGAGACTCTTTCCATCATATAGCCGCAACCAGGTTCTTTTTTCTCAGCCAAAGTAAGGGCTTCTTTTTTTAGAAAGCCGCCCAGTAGGCTTTCACTATCAAATAGCCGTACTGATATATTAGTCATGGAGTAGTGTGAAAACGGTTTTAGTGCTCAATTCAAGGCCTTTTTCTTTGAAATATCCTGTTATATTCCCAGACCTTTAGGGGCCAAAGAAAAGTTTAGTAGCCCAAAGGAAACTGAAGTAACCAAGGGGGAAACATCTGTGTTTTGAACATCCCACCCAGGACAGGCCTAAAAGCTCGTAGGAAAACCGTAAGTCATCAGAATATCCATCCGTAGACCTATTTTCCCCGCTGATAAGTGCGTTTCACATCGTATAGAACTGATAACTTGTGAAGTGAACCTCACGAACCTTCAACACCGGGTGTAGCAAAGTTTTAATTAAAAAATCCTGATTTACGGACTCTATCTAGCAATACCACCTATTTTTTGTAATACAGGATAATAACAGAACCGCAAAGTTAGAACTTTTAATTTAGTCATTAATAAACCTTTTTTTTCTTGTTTAAAGCTAGTGTTTCACGGTACTACCTATTTTACTTTTCAGGACAAAAGGGTTGTACCATATCAAAATTTTCCTTAACAACTACTTAACTCTTCAGTGTTTTTTAATTTTTTTAGCTGAAGTTAGATCCTTTTTATTTTAAAATGAATGGTGCCCTAAATTTGTACAACCAAAAATTTTAAACAACTATAGAGACTATTTCCAAAAGACGTACAAAAATTATCTCTTACCCGTATTACTCTACCAAGAAAAACTGAGCTAGTGTATGTTTAATTTCTTTAGTTCTTTTAATATTAGTACCCACTCAATCCATTCTCAGAAATTATAAAAAAAAGTATAGAAAGGAGGGGCTACAAAAATAGCGCCTCAATGTGAGGGCGAAATTAACACGACACAATTTCTCTTTGACCCTGGATACCGATAAAAGTATATTGGTCTGAAATATCCTCTACACCATACCACCCTGTTAGATTCCGATGACTCTATAGCGTAACTAGAACCACAACTTGTTTCACGATAATTTATAGCTCGAGAAGATGTAACGCCCAACGACAAGGTTTCCTATAAAAAATTAACTTAATTTTCTATATCTAAAATAGCTACCAGTGCTTTTTGTACATTTAAGAATAAATAGTAAACTTTGGGATATTTATTTCATGTGAAATGGGTTTTTATTTTCCGTTAAACATTTTTTTTTTTTTTTTTTTTTAACCGAATGTAGTACCAGTCTATGATACTATGAAAAATTTTGGCTTAGGATAGACAATTATTGCTGCAGATTAGATTTTGGTTCTTTCTGTATCGCCCAGTGGCCAGGGTTGTGAGCTCTTATTAAATGTTAACAGGTTGCATTTTAGTACACAGGTAGTCTTTTGGACGTAGAATGCGATAAATAAAAGTTTGCTAAAGTTTGTTGTACGCTAAGCCCACAAAATCCAAAGTAAAATAAACAATTCGTTTTTTCGGTAATATCTCGAAAAATTAAAAGGATATCGAAAAACTAATAGCACTGCGTGAAAGAGCGGGAAATTTTACAATAAAACAGTATATAGATTTTTTTTTATTAGCGTGAGAATTTATTAAAAATTCGGATAGGTTATTCAAAGAGTGTAGCGCCCCAAACAGGTTAATTTGAAAGTCTATGACCACTACTCGAAGGATCATCGATATTATTTGTTTTCAGAATGTAAATAAAATTAAAAGGTAGCTTTCCGAAGAGGAGACTTTCAGCTTACCAACTATACTACTAGTTTTTATTTTTATTGCTTCATAATTTAAAAAACTTAAAACGACATTTTTGCTTGCATGATTTTTTATAGTATTGAGCAAAAATTCTTATGCATATATCAATATTATACTAAAAATTTCAATAGACGAATAATTAAAAATACCCACATTGTTTGTGTTATTTAAAAATTTAGTTTTAAGATAAGAAAATTTGCCTGCTGTAGGGCGCCGCCGGCAATTTTACGTTGAAAGTAATACGAAATGATCAAAAAAAGTCGGATAATCATCTTTTAGTTACAGTTAAAAGCATACTTGATATTAGAGAATCATTAAAATCAAAAAAAAATCTTTTTTTGTAATTTTTCTCTTAAAAAAGTGTTCATAATAAACGTATTTTCTGAATATTAATGATCATAATTAAACTTAAAATAAATAACCGGTCAAGTGCAAGTTGAACTTGCACAATTAGTGTTCCGTACGTTGATTGCTTTTAGAATAAAAAATTTTGTTACGGTGGTATAAAATGATCAGTAACTTTACAAAACACACCCCAAATGAGTTTTCAACAAAGTTTGTTTCCAATCTTTACTGAAAACTGATGACCTTGAAATTTTTGTTTTTTTTTTATATATCAGATAAATTATTAAAGATAATGCATTCGTGATAATTGTCGTTCAATCTACACTCCGTGGAGAATATTCCAGAATTTTTTTCAAATTTTTTGATCAGTATTTTTCGAAATAAGGTGGGGGGGGACAGCGATTTTTCGCGGTTTTTTAAAAATAATACAAAGAAAAGTGTGGGCAAGTATTACATTATATATATATTTTTTACTCATGTTTTCACAAGCTTTCATTTGACGCCACACTCGGAAGTGAAAAAAATTTTTTTTTCACTTCCGATTTCAGCCCCCAAAACGAACCCCTTAAGTCAAAATTTAACTTTCAAAACTACTGATGAGGCCATCAATTTCTGTATTATTACCAAATTTCAACTTTCTATGGCAAATAGTTCCGGAGAAAATCGGGTGTGACAGACAGACAGGCAGAAGGACAGACAGATAGACAGACAGCGAAGTCATCTTATAAGTGTTCCGTACGGAACACTAAAAATGTGGGAAATGAAAGACAAAGTCTAAACTTTAAGTATAAAGTATATATATATTTTATTCAGGTATAAAGAAAAAACAGTTATTGAAAATACAAAAATTTTAAATTACTCGAAGAAATTAAATGAATTACGTATGTACTCTCTGGCCGTCATTTTAGAACCCCATTTTGAATTTTTCAAATCTAATCAACACCCCGAGAAAACCCTTAATATCAAATTTCAAAATATTTAGAGGTATACAGAAACGTTAATTTAATCATAAATGAGGTTGGAAGCTCGTTTATAATTAAGATTCCGACTACTGTGTTTCGATACATTTTTTATTTTTCGAGATATTTGCGAAAAATCGAATATTTCATTTTAGTCTCGATTTTATAGGCTTAGCATACATTTTAGAGCATTTTTTATCGTATTCTACTTCCAAAGAAGAAAAGCTCTGGGCAAAACTTGCGATATGCAACCCAAGGTCGCACTGCAGATATACAGGGCGGTGCTATTGCCTACATTACCATACGCAGCAGTGATTTGGTGGCCCAGGGTGGAGTCAAAGAACCTACTGCGCAGCCTACAGGGGAACTACCTTAGGGCGGCAGTGGGGGCTATGAGAACGACACCAACGGAGGCTCTAGAAGTAGCACTCTGTGTCTCACTACTAAATCAGTTCATAATCTACACGGCGAGATTAACAGCGTATGGATCAAGGCGAATGGAGGAATAGGAACCGGGGACATTCAGGTCTGAAATTCCTCCATGAACGCCCATTTGTCTTCAAACAAGATAAAATCACGAAAACAAGACAAGTGTCTTTTTCTGTCCATATCCCTGAGAGGAAGGACATGCAAAAGTTCCTGAACAGGCCGAATACCGACATTTGGTATACTGACGGTTCGGGAACTAATCGCCGCTTTGGGGCGGAAATCTTTTGCCATAAATAAACCACAGGGAAAGTATACCTATGGGCAATATGGCTACGGTTTTTCAAGCTCAAATCTTAAAAGGGACAAATAATATGAAAATTCTTATCTGCTGCGACAGTAAAGCAGCTATACAAGCTCTTGCCAAATTCACCACGGACAGCTTGCTGATCAGGGAACGTGTACAAGAACTAAACACATTAGGAGGTAACAACGAAGTTACCCTAATGTGGGTATCAGGCCACCAAGGCATATCTGGAAATGAAATCGCGGACGAACTCGCCAAAAGAGGCACCTTAGAGAACCTACCTGAACAGGTTGTAGGAGATCCATTGGCTTTCGGTAAAAACAAAATCAGGGAATGGTTGGATAAAGAAAACCAACTCTCTTGGACTATAGGAGTGGGATGTCGTCGAGCTAAACTCCTTATCAAACAAACTACGACAGATAGAACAAAGGAACTCTTGTCGATATCAAAACAAAGGTTACGTCTGAGCATAGGACTCCTTACAGTACATGTGGCACTACAGGCCCATCTATATAACCTCAAACTGGCTTAGCGGAAAACATGTTGGCGGTGCAAGGGAAAAAGCGAGGGCAGTAAACACATTCTGTGCGAATGTCCTGCACTAATGGTCAAGAGATATAGATACTGGGGTCAACCATTCTGTGAACCCAAAGATCTACAAGACGTCAGGGTGAGTAGCCTATGTCTTTTGGCAGAAAATGCCGGACTAGGACTGCGATCCTGACTCGACTCAGTGGGGAGTCACAGAAGAACTTTTAGATCTAGATGACACCAGGGATTCAAGGTACCACCCACGCATTTTTTACTACTACTACTACTTCCAAAAAAATACCTGTATATCAAAATGCAGCCTGTTAACACTTAATGAGAGCTTTTCATCAAAATTTGTCTTTGACGACTGGACTAGTATTATTCTTAATACGGAATAATGGTTCTCAAAGCTTCTAGAGTAAAACAGATCTATAATATTAAGCAGGAGTACAAAACTACAAAAAAGAAGTTGAGAAATATTTAAATGCAAGAGTTATTCCTTAGTATAATTTTACTAAGATTATTTTGTTTGTTTTGTATATTTTTGATGTTTAATATATTTTATATACTGTAATATTTTACCGTATTTCAAGGTTCCTAGATTTGTTTGGATATCTGTCAATGAAAATAAATACTACCTATATCTTCTTTACTCGTATTTAATTCCCAGAAGTCGGCATAAGCTTACATTACACCAAAACAATAATCCGTTTTTCACATTCTCTTATTCAGAATGTTATTTAAATGTACTCTAAAATGAACAAACCTTTTTCATTTTACAATCCGTTTTTTGTGTACCTCCATGTTCTTAATGGAAATATAACAACACACAAATATAGGTTAAGTAAACTTACCGACTGTATTTACATTGTTACAAAACACAGGATCAAAAGAATACTTTTTCCTTGACGGTAATGTTTACACAGTGTATTGTTGCAGTTACCTATACTCTTATACAGTAATTTTTTTGGAGATATAAAAAACTTGCTGCTAAAATTTAAAAAAAACAGATGATAATTATCCAAATATTGTTATTAATTGAGCAACATGCCTTACACACTTCCTCTATGAGTTATGTAATGAATATGCTTAGAATTCATAAGAATTGAGCTATAAGAGGGCACTCTTCACATTATTAAACACTGGGTGGTCATGGGAATAGTTTGGATGCTGTTCAGTGCCCATTGTACTCCTATTTGTGCTTCTAAATCCTTGTTTTTAGCACCGATATCTTGTAGTTCTCCTGTGGATTATTATTATTTAAGACAATATTCTCAAACAATGTTGCGGTTCTTGAGGAATTATTCCAGTAATAATGTAATGTCTGGTTTATGGATGTTTGATCTATTAACAAAGTTCGATCCTAGTTTGGCATGTGGTTGTTATTTTCAAATATTCGTTTCATAGCGGGCATATTTGTAACAAGGCATCTTATCCACTAGTAAAGTATCTTAGGAATTGTAATCGTGTCTTTCTTTATTCTCTAATATGGCAAGCACTTGACAACTACCTACTGCAGGCTGTAATTTTTTAATGTTTTCTTGATCTTTCTGTACAAAGCGGTCGCGAACGATATAATTTAGATAGTCTGTGGTTAGAATAATCTAATATTTTATAGCTAGTAAAAAGCCTTTTCTCAATGAAATCGTCTATGTCGATGTCAACCAAGATTTCAATTCAGTCTTTTCGACACTTTTTATTATGATGTTCTTCTCTCTCACATATGATCAATGTGGTTCCATGTTTGTATTAAGGCATAAACTAACAATGTTACACGTTTTCAAAATCACTGACTTCTGAATATTTTTGTGTATGTTTGTGTTGAGTCCTAATTGTACTAAGTGTGGTGTAAATGTTGTTGATGTAAAGCCTGTGGCTGATATGAAGAGGGGAACAATCGGTGGTGGTGGTGTAGTAACAGAGTATCACTATTCTGTTCATTTCATCTGTCCACTTTAACCGCTGTCTTGGTTTGCCAGCCTTGGTAGTTGCATGTTGCCCTTGCAAAACATACTTGGTTCGGCTTTGGTGGTTGTGATGTTATGATTATTATTAATGTTGTCATAATTATTTGCTACGCAAATGATAATTGTAACAATCCTTCTGGTTCCGAGTATTTCGACACACATACAACAAATTTGTTATTATGGAATCTAAGGTTATAATATATAAGCCTAAAAGATGAGTTATAAAGCTTTATATATAAAGTAGTAACATAACATAACAAAGGTGAGCAAGTGTGTCGGATTTTCAATAAGATGCCCTCTGCCTGATGTTTCAAATTTCAGCAGTGTGCTAATACTTCATCTTGGCGGGCTACACGCGGAACATATCTTTACCATAAAAAGAATCAATCCTATGAAATTGTACTATTTGTAAAAGTAGACCCACCTTATTAAGTATTTTGTGGGCCATTCCTTAAGCGACTTTCATGTTGTGGTGGATAGTACACACAGATACAGAGTATCGGGAATAAACATTTTTGGAACAATACATCATTGTTCGAGTCACTTCTAGTTCTGGGGTATTTTAATATCCCAATGAAATTATTGTGATCACTAAGGAATATAGGGTTTTACGGCTCTATTCTAACTGTAAGGTAGTTGTTTTGATTTTACGTCTACCAATTAGAGAAAACCACTATCAATCGATAAAAACGACGTGGTGCCACCTGAATTTTTTTTTATGGGTCTAGCACACGCGCTACAGGGAAATCCGTAAAGCGCTACAGGAGCGACACGTGTGCGGAAAAAGCGATTCACGTTGTTCTTGAATCGCTGTAAATTACACTCGGTGGGAAACACAGTCCTGGGCAAATTATTCCGAAGGGATGATGTTCTCCATATAAAAGACTGTTTAAAAAGCGTTGTCCGCGGAGTAACAAGCTGAACCTTATATGGATGTGAAGTATTAGCGCAACGTGTATTTCTAACATGCACCGCTCTGGAAGGAATTAAGCGGGCTACATCCTTCGAACACTTTGCCTAAAAATACTTGTAGAACAGACTCAAGTCGCCAACCGATGTTTCAGCGAATTAAGGCCGCCGGTCAGTTCCAGGTCTCCCAAAAGACGAACAGCTCTTCTCTGAACAGAATCCAACAAATGCAGTGTGTGTTTGGGAGCGAAGTCCTAAACATGAGAGCAGTATTCCATAGTTGGTCGGATTTGAGCTGTGTAAAGAATTAACAGTTGTTGTGGAGTGTAAAGCTCTCTGGTTAAAAATAATATTCCCAACTTTTGAGAAGCTCTTCTTGCTATGCCTGCAACATGCTCATGCCAGGACATATTTGCTCCCAAATTAACGTCCAACAAATTGAGTGACGATGCTAGGGGAATGGAGTGACCCGACATGACTATGTCGAGTTCAGCAATGTTAACCTTTGTAGAAAAAACTGCCGCCTGGGTTTTTGTAGCGTTAAACTCCAGTTGGTTACTGTCACCCCAAGATAGAATTTCTTCCAGGTCTTTGTTAAGTTGAACGACCTCCTGCTGTCTGCGGATATTCGCCTGAGTAGCCGATGTCCGAGCGTTCAAAGTGAATGAAGAGATAAGCGTACTGTCATCTGCAAAGCTGTAGATTGGATTCCCGGTCTTTTCCAGCAGGTCGTTAATGTAAATGAGAAAGAGAGCAATAGACAGTATGGAGCCTTGGGGCACACTGGCGTTGACAGTGAAGGTGTCAGAAAGAAATCCGTCGACCGCCACTTGTAAAGAACGGTCTCTGAGGAAACATGAGAGCCACAAACAGAACTTTTCAAACCACAAGAGCGTAGCTTAGCCAACAGTCCATCGTGCCAAACACGGTCGAATGCCTTGGATATGTCAATAGCAAACGCTCGAGATTCTCCAAAGTGTTCAATTGCATTGTTCCAAACATGTGTTACATAAGTCAGAAGATCTCCTATTGATCTATGTTTACAAAAGCCATATTGGTGATCGCTAATAATGTTGAATCCTTCAAGATATTTCAAAAGATGCTGACTGATAACCTTTTCCATGATTTTCGATATTATTAAAAGCAGTGCGACTGGTCGGTAGTTATTTGGCAACGTCTTCTCGCTATCGCTACGAACGCTGCTGCATCACCTCTGATAATGACGTGAAGCTGTAGATGAAACGTCAGGTAAAATTTCCCTTGAAGGGTCCAGAAACAAATGTATCACGAAGAGTATTACTGGTTTTATGAATTCGGTGTAAATGTAAAGATTGGACACTAGGGAAGAAGATAGATGGCACTTAGTTCTGGTTCGGTAAAGGTTCGATGCAATAGAAGAATGATGAAGTTAAATGGGTAAAAAGGCCACGAAGGACAAAATAGCCAATCTAGTCATAAAAAAAGGAAGGCTGTTTGTTTTTATCGCAAATATTGGCAGAAACAGCACTATAACATAATTGACCATAGATACTATATTGATTTATTTGTACTTGATAAGATTGACCTAAACACAAAAAGTTTATTAAGAATATATATTCTTAAGTGTATGTATATTTGTGGGTGGTGTTTTTGCTTGGAGATCGACCGTAGAATGTGAATCTAAGAGTTCAGCCTACAAGTTGACTTTCTCAATTCGTGTTGTTGCAACAGTATTTTCTGGTCGTGTGAGTGGTGGTGGTGGTGGCTAGTGTATCGCCTCCATATTGAATGTAAACCATAGTTGATTTTTACATCTGCCTGTATATTCAAAGGTTAAACAAGGGCGGTGACAGAGGCCATATATACATGTTTTTACACCCTAGAAAATAACTTCATAAAAATAACAAACTCCCCCAACATTTGCAAAAAAGTCCAATAAATCAAAACGCATTGATTGTATTTAGCCTTGTTCTTCTATCTATATTATTTTCCGTATATATCAATCATCACGGAACGATATATGTATGTACAAATGTCAATCATTTCGCCGACTTTTTTCTTTTCGTCCTAAATATTGAGAAACGTATCGAAAGAGATAATTTTTGATTTATATCATCGCAGACTTTATACATTTTTTTACGAGTGATGTCTGCTCCCAGAAGAATTAACTGAATTATTTTCTCTCGTTATGAAAATCGTCAAGTCTTCGGATAAAATTTATGATGTTAAAGTGTAAAATGAATAATGTTTTCTTTTTTAAACCACGGCATTTATATTTTAACTGACGATTAAAAAATAACAATATATTTTCCGTTTGCATTACAAGAACGGAACAGAAAAAGACACACACATACATATATATATATATATATATATATATATATATATATATATATATATATATATATATATATATATATATATATGATATATATATATATATATATATATATATATATATATATATATATATATATATATATATATATATATATATATATATATATATATATATATATATATATATATATATATATATATATATATATATATATATATATATATATATATATATATATATATATATATATATATATGATATATATATATATATATATATATATATATATATATGTTATATATATATATATATATATATATATATATATATATATATATATATATATATATATATATATATATATATATATATGGGTGACACAGACAACATGTAACACCGTGTAATTTTTTTATTTTGAAAGTTACATATTTGCATTTTTAGATACCAGAATGAGACATTATTAGGCTTTTTTTTTATCATCTAAGAAATATTTTTAACTACCTCCGGACCTTCTTATTTTTAATGGAATCCTGTATATTTTTTTCTCAGTTTCAATTCTCAAGTTGACATTTGTTTGACAGGTGACCGGCAGAAACTGATTTAAACTCTTAAACTCAGGTGGCCATGGCGGATGTACTAGCAATTGTTTTTGTTCGTTTTATCACATTTTGGAAAGAATTAATTTATGGAGAGTGCATTTATCGTGCCATTTTCGCGAGCTTAAATGGCTCCTACAAAATTTTATGCTTTACATTCAGTTACAAAATTTTCTCTTTAAATAATGATCAATATCACCGAAATTAAGATATGAAAACATATTTTTTATTTAACCTAGTAACATATTACAGGTTTTTTGCCAATATACATCTAACAGAACTATCTAACGCCAATTGGATTTAATATTATTTTCAGAAAATAAACCGTTTTATTATGCAATAATATAATATCAACAAGTTCCATTACGGACTTAGTAAGCTGTGATAAAACAGACCAACCGAAAGTCATGGTTGCTGCGAATTACCAAAATGGCCATTATTATTGTTTACTTTACGTCAAAAATAATTTTTCGTTAACAAAAAAGGATTCAACGGATGAAAAAGTAGACATGTTATTAATCAGAAGTTTTATAAGAAGTAAAACGCTACTTAAATTTCCACTAATAATATTTAGTGGAAATTTAAGTAGTGTTTTACTTTTTACAAAACTCTGGATTTCCACCAAGTATCGGCTGAATCAATTCAAATGTTATTAATTTATGGAGAGTGCAGAAAGAATAGCCGAGTTGTACATGGCAAGATATCCCGATAGGAGGCACCCGACAAACAATTATTTTTTAAGGTTAGAGCATCAATTTAGAAGGCAACCGATTGAACCTGCTGATGTATTTACAGGTGACGAAGAGTCAGAAATCAATGTATTGGCCATTATTTAGGTAGATCCTACAATTTCTATAAGACATGTTGAAGAACAAACCGGTGTAAATCGTGAAACTGCTCGCCCCATTTTAAGAAAATATAAATTCAGGTCGTACAAATATCAAATAAATCAACATTTATTTCAAACAGATTACCAGGGAAGAGTGGATTATTTTAACTGATTTTTGCAAAGATACTACCTTGATAACCAATTTCATTACAATATTCTATTTTCGGATGAATCTAGATTTATCAATTTCGGTCTATTTAATCATAACAATGCTCGATATTGGGACCAAGAAAATCCTAGAATTATGCGAGAAAGTGCCTATCACGAAAGATGCGGCTTTAACGTGTGGTTGGGTACTCATGGCACAAGAATTATTGGTCTTATTATATTTGATGGTACGTAAAATGGTGAAAGATATTTGAAGTTCATTCAAAATGATGTTGAAAATTTTTTAGAAACTTTACTTTTAAATCGTGGAAACATTATTTTCCAGTAGAAATGTAGTAAACTAATAGAATCAAAGATTTGGTGCAAATTAGTTAGGTACCAATGGACCTAAGAAGTGGCTTGCAAGATCGCCAAATCTTACGCCTCTTGATTTTTTTTACATGGAACCATCCAAAAGAAAAAGTTTACAAAAATCCACCAACAGACCGAAATGATTTAGAAATGAGCTTAAGAAGAGCAGTAAATCAAATTACTGAAATTCAGTTGGAGAATGTTATGAGAGCCACGGTGAGAAAAACAAGATTGTACAGGATTAACAACGGACAGCATTTGGAATAAATACCTAGCAAATTTATATCTAGTATAAAATAGTTTTACCTATTTATTTTTATTGTGTTACTTAGTTAAAATATTACTTCCTTCTAATATTAATTAATTACAATTATCGGCTTTGTTTTGTTAGTTACTCTTATTATTAAATGTTTTGGTTTTATTATTTGCATTTAAATATTTATTTAATAAATAGGTTTCGGATTTTCTGAAAGTAATAATATTCTGTTAGATGTATGTTGGAAAAAAACCTGTAATGTGTAACTAGGTTAAGTAAAAAATACGTGTTCCTATCTTAATTTCGGTGATATTGATCATTATTTAAAGAGAAAATTCTGCAACTAAATGTGAGGAATAAAATTTCGTTGGAGCCACTTAGACTCGCGAATATGGCACGATAAATGGATAGTCTTAAATTCTCGATGGAGATTTTACATGTTGAAGATAATCCCCAAGTCAGCAGCCGTCAACTAACTGACTTATCTGGCACAACCAATCCACGGCTAATCGCACCACAAGAAAATACAAGTATCATGCATTTCATATGGAACTACACCAAGAACTTCAAGACCGTGATTTTGAACGACGAGTAAACTTTTGTACCACCATGAATGGAGCAATAGAGGCCGATCCAAATTTTTTATCCAAAATAATGTTTTTGATGAAGCTATTTTCCGCAGTAATGGAGCAGCTAACAGCCATAAAATGCATTATAGTTTAAGAGTTAATCCATTTTGGGTCCAGGAAGTTCAAAACCAAAACCATTGGTCGCTTAATGTATGGTGTGGAATATTAAATTTTCGAATTATTAGTCCGCGAACCACTTAACGAGCATAGATATCTAAATTTTTTGCAAAACGAATTACCCCAGCTTCTTGAAAGAGTTGATAACTTTGATGTGGCTTCAACAAGACGAAGCTCCTGCTCATTTCCACCGGGAATTTCGGGAATTTTTAAACGATCGCTACCCACAAAAATGGGTCGGTAGGGATGGATTCATTCAGTGGTCCCCTCGATCATGTGACTTAACACTTTTAGACTTTTTTTGTGGGGCTACATTAAAGATCGTGTTTATGTGAATCCCCCTACAACACCAGGAAATATGGAAAATAGAATAAGGGATGCGTACAGGACAATAACGCCCTTTATGCTAAGGAAAGTGAAGGAAAATATAGTTATACGATATTATTCAACATTTATTACGTCATAATAATTAATCATTAAATAAGTTAAACTATATTAAAATTATTATTAAATATTTGTTTATGTTTTCACAATAGCGTAAGTGTATTAAAAACAAGGGTAAAAACTGAAAAATTCAAAATAAATCGAAAAGTATTAGAAATAGGTATATCACATATTTATTAAAAGTTGGAAGATTTTATAAAATGTATCAGAAAAAATAATAATATACAAGGTGTGCCATTTAAAAAACTTGAGATTTTTCAATTTAAAATAGTCGAAATATATATATTTATTTTGAACACCCTGTAGCATTTAACTCAAATTTCTTTACATATATCTTTTTTTTTATCTCTATAGAACGCTCGTACCAATTATGAGTGTTCCATCTTCTGAAACAATGGCGCCACTGGCAATTTTTTACACAACTGAAAACTAGCATTTCTTTAAAAAAATTAAAATATTAGAAAAATTACTAGATTTAGGTATATAACATTATTAATAAAAAAGTATTAAAATTTTACGCAAAATTTAAAAATAAAATAGAAAATATGATGTTCCATTTAAAAAAAACATATCTTATATTGGCCACACTTTTTTGGAGTACCCTGTATATGCAAAAACAATTTTAAACTATGCACCTTAACATTCCCTAAAACTATTGTATTTAGCATTTTTTCGTCCTTCCCGAAACAAATCAGATAATGAACTTTACTCTATCGTTGACTCACTCTGTACATTAAAAATGAAATAAATTTATGGGTGTATGCTACTAAAAGGGAAAGAAAAGAAAAAAATTTACCAAAAAAACCCTTAAGTGGTCAAATATCAAATTTCAACTTTAGGTGGCGTGATATATATATATATATATATATATATATATATATATATATATATATATATATATATATATATATATATATATATACATATTATATATATATATATATATATATATATATATATATATATATATATACATATATATATATATATATATATATATATATATATATATATATATATATATATATATGTATATATATATATATATATATATATATATATATATATATATATATATATATATATATATATATACTAGCCGGGCCCGCGGCTCCGCTCGCGTGGACTTGATTCACTACTATCGTCACTGCTTATTCCTTATGTTACCCAAAGTAATAAAATATCTCCCATTATTTCTCCTTATCTCCCAATATTTCTCCTTATTTCCCATTATCTCTACATAATTTCCATTATCCAGGCTTATCTCTGCTCATCTCCCATTATTTCTCCTTATCCCCATTATTTCTCCTTATCTCCCATTATCTCACCTTATTTCCCATTATCTAGGCTTATCTCCCATTATTTCTCCTTATCTCCCATTATTTCTCCTTATCTCCCATTATTTCTCCTTATCTCCCATTATTTCTCCTTATCTCCCATTATCTCACCATAACTCCCATTATTTAGACTTATCTCTGCTTATCTCCCATTATCTCTCCTTATCTCCCATTATTTATACTTATCTCCCATTATCTCACCTTATCTCCTATTATCGAGGCTTATCTCGACTTATTTCCCATTACTTCTCTTTATCTCCAATTATCTCACCTTATCTCCCATTATCTAGGCTTATATCGAATTATATAGAATATATGTATAAATTTATAAAAACACGTAAATCGGATAAGTGGTTCTCGAGTGATAAGCGCACTATCGGACAGACAGACAGACAGAGAGACGTTGCATTTTATATATATTGTATTCTTTGCTACATGATATTGTTCCATATTTAATGCTTTAGGGAGTGTATCGCAAGAGAACGCGCTAGCGGCAAACTTTTCTCCGACTTAATTCACTATTATCCTCACTGCTTATTCCTTATGTCACCTAATAAAATGTAGCCTATAACCTGGCCAGAGAACATACGTATGGTTAAAAAAAGCACGTAAATCGGATAAGTAGTTCTGCAGTGATAAGCACACTAACGGACGGACAGACAGACAGACAGACGGACAGAGAGACATTGCATTTTATATATATTATAGATATTCTCTGCTACATAATATTGTTCCATATTTAATGGTTTGGACTGTGTATTGCAAGAGAACGCGCTAGCGGCAAACTTTGTCCGACTTCATTTACTATTATTGTCACTGCTCATTCCTTACGCTACCTATCGTAATAAAATATAGCCTATAACCTGGCCGGAGAAGATATGTATGTTTAAAAAAAAAAGTACGAAAATCGGATAAGTGATTCTCCAGTGATAAGCGCACTAACGGACAGACAGACAGACAGAATATTATAGATGTAATAAAATATATACCTATAACCTGGTCAGAGAACATATGTATGAATTTAAAAAATCACGTAAATCGGATAAGTGGTTCTCGAGGGATAAGCGCATTAACGGACAGACAAACATTGCATTTTATATATATTACAGATATAGATTATTTTTATTATTATATAACCTTGCCAAAGAATATATGCATGAATTTAAAAAAAGACAGGTAAATCTGATAAGTGGTTCCTGCGTGATAAACGCACTAATGGACAGACAGACAGACAGAGAGACATTGCATTTTATATATATTATAGATTATACATATACAGATACATAATATTGTTCCATATTTAATGGTTTAGGCTGTGTATTGCAAAGGCACGCGCTAACGGCAAACTTATTTGCGACATCATTCACTATTTTACGTCACTGCTCATTCTTCATGCTACCTATCGTAATAAAATATAGCCTATAACCTGGCCAGAGAACATATGTATGTTTTAAAAAAAAAGTACGTAAATCGGATAAGTGGTTTTTCAGTGATAGGCGCACTAACGGACAGACAGACAGACAGACAGAGAGACGTTGCATTTTTTATATATTATAGATGTAATAAAATATATATCTAAAACCTGGTCAGAGAACATATGTACGAATTTAAACAATCACGTAAATCGGATAAGTGGTTCTCGAGGGATAAACGCACTAACGGACAGACAGGCAGACAGAGAGTGGTTGCAATTTGTTTATATTATAGGTATAGATTATTATTATTATTATATAACCTGGCCAAAGAATATATGTATGAATTTTAAAAAAGACGTAAATCGGATAAGTGGTTCTCGCGTGATAAACGCACCAGTGGACAGACAGAGAGACATATAGATTCTAGATATTCTCTACCTATCGTAATAAAATATAGCCTATAACCTGGCCAGAGAACATATGTATGTTTTAAAAAAAAAAGTACGTAAATCGGATAAGTGGTTCTCCAGCGATAAGGTCACTAACGGACAGACAGACAGACAGAGAGACGTTGCATCTTATATATATTAAGATATATATATATATATATATATATATATATATATATATATATATATATATATATATATATATATATATATATATATATATGTAGGAGAGACGGCAATTATACATGAAACCCAATATCGTTCCAATGACCATTACGACTACATGTACCAACACCGATTCTCGAATCTGACATTTTCACATATCGTTGCATTAATTTCAGAAACTTCGGCTCAGATGTTGCTTTCTAACTCATCAAGGGTATCTAGTTTAATGGTAGAAACTTTATTTTTCAGACAACCGCAAAGAAAAAATGTAAAGTTATCAGATCATATAATTTCGATGGCTAATTGACATTACAATTCCTCGAAATTACTGATATATAATGCAATAGAGCAATATTATCGCGTGTAATGTATGTTATTGCACCATTTTGTTAAAAATAAATATTTGAAATATCGATGAAATCAATATTATGAACAAAAATTCACGTACATCTGTTGTAATGCCTCATCGTCAGCGTTATCTTCCAAAAAATAAGAACCAATAATTCCTGGAGACCAAAATGCACACTAAACATTTAATCTTTTTGACAGTAATAATTTTTCTTAAATTATTCTTAGATTTTAATTAGCTAAAATTCGACAGTTTTCTTTATTGACGTATCCATCCAATGTGACAATTGCTTAGTCGCTAAAGATAATTTTCCAATAAAACAATGGATCATCTGATTTTTGTTGGATCATCCAATCGCGAAATCTTTTTATTGTAAATGATCTTTTCCTTTCAATCCTTGTGTAAATTTAATTTTGTATTCATGCAAATGCAAACTTTTTTTACAAAATTCGCCACATACTGCCATAAGAACTACTCTGACCCGTTGCATTTTATTTCGACGAAGCATATTCTATCAAATAAATGAATTCACAACGTCAAATAACAATTAATCCGGCCACGTCAAATAAAATAATAATTAATTCAGCCATGTCGAATACAATAGAGATCACGTCATAAGGTAACCGCACGTAATAAATCATAAACAAAACGGCATGAGGTTTTCAAAGGGGCCAGTTTTAACTTCGTCCGTTTCGAGATATTAATTTGCTGAAAACTGTTGAGGGTGCATTAATGCATGTAATTTAATAAATAAGGTTGAATTAATTGTGTTTATGTCTTGTTAAAAATCATAATGAAATAATGACAATAAAGAAATAAATGATAACATTAAAAAGGCAGTATTCCGTGGTTTCGTTTCTAAAAAGAGAACATTGTATAAAAGAAGAAGAAGTTCTTCTTCTTCTTCCTACGTTAGGACCATGTCCTGTGTTCACTTCAAAGGTTTCCCAGAAACAATTGCGATGATGAAGACCAGCTCTCATACCATCTTATTGGTGGTCTTCCAAACGGTCGAGCTGTGTTTGGCCGCTTCTCTTTTGCAACCTTATCCAACCGGTCATTTGGCATTCTGTCCACATGGTCGCTCCATTCTCTTCTCCTATTCCTTGCCCATCTCACTACATTCTGTATTTCGCACATTTCCCTTATTTCTTCACATCTCTTCCGGTCAAATAAGGTATGTCCTGTTATCGATCTAAGTGTTCGCATTTCTGTTGTTCTTAGGAGTCGTTTTGTTATTGTGTTCTCCGCTCTGGTTTCTATCGCGTACGTCATGATCGGTTTTATGCATGTTTTGTATATTCTTACTTTGCTCCTGGTGCTCATATATTTGTTTCTCCAAGTTATATCTCTTAAGTATCCTGATATTAATGATGCCTTTCTTGTTTGAGCTTTTACTTCCTCCTTAAGGTTCCTAGTACTTGTTATGTTTGCTTCTAGATATCTGAAGGACATCACTTGTTCTACACTCTGATCATAAATCTCGAGTTTGCATTTTTTCGGTTCTTTAGATATTGTAAGGGATTTTGTTTTCTTTACAGATATTTGCATATTAAACACTTTTGCTGTTTGTTGGAACTTATGTAGGAGTCTCTGTAAGTTATCTTCGTCTTCTGATATGATTACTGCATCATCGGCGTAGCATATTATTTTTATTTCTTTGTCTCCCAATCGATATCCTCTCCCAGTTTTCTTTATTTCGTTTATTATTTCATCCATTATGATGTTAAATAAGATTGGGCTTAGGCTATCTCCTTGTCTGATTCCGGTTGTCACAGGTATTTTATTGCTAATTTATTTGCCACTCTTACATATGTGTGGTTGTTGATATTCAACTCTTCAATAGTTTTTATTACATTCGGGTGAATTCCCCTTTTTTGTAGTAGAGTTATGACATCAGTTAACCGTACCCTATCGAATGCCTGGGTAAGATCAATGAAATACATAAAGGCTATCTTATTAAACTCTATGGCTTTTTCGGTAATTTGGCGGATTATAAATATGGCGTCTATTGTAGACCTGTTCTTTCTGAACCCTTGCTGTTCTTCACAGATTCCGGTTAACATTATTTCTTCTGCTAAAATTTTAGTGAGCAATTTTAGAACCGCACTCACTAAGCTGATACCTCGATAGTTTTTGATCTCTCCTTTCTCCTCTTTTGAAAATTGGTATCAAGATACTTTCTTTCCATTCGGATGGTATAATCTTGGCTGTGAGTATTTTGTTAAAGAAAATCTGTAATTCTTCTAGTAATTTATCACCTCCATATTTGATCATTTCGTTCTTAATTTCGTCCATGCCGGGGCTTTTCTGTTTTTTAGTTTCGCTGCCATGTGCTATATTTGATTCAAGGAAATGGTCCTATTTGGTTGGGCAATATTTTCATCTTCATGCTGTATTTCCTGTGTTAATGAATTGGTTTCTGATGGACTACTATAGAGTTTTTTCGAAATATCTTTCCCATTCTTCCACCGTAATTTTTGTATTTTGTATATACTGAACATGAAATTAAAAAAAAATAACAAATGAACATAATCTTTTCCCAATTCTTGAACTGGTATTTGAACAATGTAGGTAAATTTTGACCCCATCTACATTACGACATTTCCGCTGACATATCTTTAGGATATAGAAAAAGGCTAAAGCCCCATTTAGGTGGGAAGGAGAACAATAAAAACAATTTAAAAAAAAAACAATGAACAAAGAAGTTTCTTTTTGATGCTATATAACTATAAATATCCTTCGACGTAAAGTCAAACTATCATTTCTATGAAACCGACAGGAAAGAGATATAAATTTTAAGATCTTAAAATAAAAATTTGTCTTATGACTGATGGAACATATCTCCGTTGAGGTCAATACATTTGGTCTAGCGAGATTCGAATTTTGTTACTCCTGCAAAAAAAAAAATGTTTTGAGCAGTGCGCATTTGTATAAGCTCCTTAGTAAAATGGTCACAAATCATCTGAAAAATCAGTTCGATGATTACCAACCAGTCGAACAGGCGGACTTTCGCAAGAAATTTGGAACAACAGATCGTAACCAGATAATAGAAAAAGCGAGCGAGTATAATATTAAGCTGCATCTAGCTTTCATAGATTACACAAGTCTACAAAAAAATTTTTGTTTTTGTCCTAAAGTTTATTTTATAATTTTTCTATTCATTATGCTCCAAAATAAAGGAAAAGTACCCATAATCCATATAAAGTTTGCTTTTGTGGTAGTTATGATAATAATACATTTTTTTGAGTTATCGTAGAAATATTAAATAGTTCTGGTATATTTAAAAATACCGCGAAAAAATAAAGTGGTCGTAACTTTCACACAGTGTCTAGAGATGTCACTTAAGTGATAAACAACAATTGACTGTTTTGTAGAAGACTTAAAGAGGTTAAAATGTCGTCGAGAAAGTGTAAATATGATGCTGATGCATTTTGTTATATATGTGGTATATTTATTAAAGTACGAGATATAAAATTTTATTTAAACGCATGTGAACAGCTCTGTGAAGCCTACAAAGCCTATTTCAACTGCCCTGTTCGGAATCTAGACAAGCCCTGGGCTCCACATGTTGCTTGTAGTAATTGCAAAAGATGTTTAGAAGGTAAACAATTTTTAGTAAAAAAAAATATAAATATGTTTATTTTTATCTTTATTTATTTCAGGTTGGTATCGAGGTGAGAAACGGAGTATGAAATTCGCAGTACCGAGAATTTGGCGAGAGCCAAGAGACCACGTTAATGACTAGCTAAAAAACGTAGAGGCAAAAATGCGAAACCCATCGAATAAATTGACCTTGCTTCATCTTCTGCATAAAATCTGTTGGAAGATTTTATGTGAATTCTGAACAAGCTGCGGAGCCAATCTCACATAGCCCCCAACTTCCAGTACCTGAACCTCCTAAAAAATTGTCTCAGTCAAGCTCATCTCAGAGGTCAAAAAAAAAAAATTTTAAGATGAAGAATTTGTACTGTCACAGGTACCACCGAAACTCCATTTTCTTACCTCAGAAGACTTTAATGACTTAATAAGAGATTTGAATTTAATTTGTCGAAGAGTAAGGCAGAGCTTTTGGGTTCTCGTTTGAAGCAATGGAATTTGCTTATTGATGTCAAAATAACAGATCAATGAAGTCGGCATGAGAAATTTGCTACGTTCTTCACCAAAGAAGATGAACTTTGTTATTGTAACGATATAAGAGGTTTGTTTGAAGCAATTGGGATGCCCTGTGTTCCCAGTGAATGGCGTTTATTTATTGACAGCTCGACGAAAAGCTTGAAAGCCGTTTTATTACATAACGGAAATAAATTTTCATCACTTCCAGTCGCTCATTCTGTACATCTAAAAGAAAACTATGAAAGTGTTAAAATTTTACTCGATGCTTTAAAATATCAAGAGTATAAGTGGCAGTTCATTGGAGATTTTAAGATGGTAGGATTTTTAATGGGACTACAGGGTGGATATACAAAATATCCGTGTTATCTCTGTTTGTGGGATAGTAGAGCGGGTGCTCAACACTATGTTCAACGATCATGGCCACGGAATTTTGTGTTGGAAAACAAAACGTTAAATATGAACCTATTGCTGAACCTGAAAATGTATTAATGCCGCCTTTACACATCAAGTTAGGGCTTATGAAATAATTCGTAAAAAAGCTAGATGAAAAATCTGAAGCTTTTACATTTTTAAAAAACTTTTTTTCAAAGTTGTCAGAAGCAAAGGTTAAAGCTGGAATTTTTGTCGGTTCACAAATTAAAAAAAATTTTGCCAGTGAAGAATTTGCAAAATTACTTACTAGTGCTCAAAAAAAAAGTTGGAATAGTTTTAAAGCAGTAGTCTCTGGATTTTTAGGGAATAATAAAGTTGAAAATTACCAAGAGCTAGTTGAAAACAGGTTAGAAAACTTTAAAACCATGGGTTGCAGAATGTCTCTAAAAGTACATATGCTGATAAATTTAAAAATAACATGGGGGCGTACTCAGAAGAACAAGGAGAACGTTTTCATCAAGATATTATGAACTTCGAACTTCAGGGTCAATAAAACCAAAATATGATGGGGGACTACATTTGAGGTTTAGTGAGAGAAAGTACTTATGAACATGAAAGAAAAAATAATAGGGTTCACTTTTAAACTTTTTTCCACCATTTCGTAATTTGATATGATAGTAAAAGTTGATAAAAATCATATATAAATATATTTGTTTCGATTTATCAATAAATAAAAATTTAAACTATGGATTTTCTAAAATACTGTTCAACCGTTCTCCTGGATACAAAAACAAACTTTTTCAGTCCATATATATTTTTTTCGTCTAACTGTCGATAAATCTATCGAAATTTCATACCCTCTTATCAAAGTCAAAATTCGTGTTGACCTGTGTTATAAGAAGGCTTGCCACTCCCTGAAACATTGGGCAATTATGCCGTCCTTAGCTCAGGCCAGAATTGACTCAAGATATACCGAACTAATAAAATGGACATATGAAAATGCGACATTAACGGTTATATTAGAAGATTGAAAAACAGAGCCCATAAAGATCATGGTAGGGCGACACAATGTCACTAAAAATTGTTTATCCTGGCCATAGAGGATATATTTAAAGGTCTCGTGTGGGAAGAAAGGGGAATTAAAATCGACGGCACATATTTACATCACTTGTGATTCGCAGATGATGTAGTACTGATTAGCGAAGATCTAGAAGAACTCAAAATCATGATAGAACAACTTAATCAAGCTTCACAGAGAGTTGGACTCGAGATCAATATCAAGAAAATAAAACTTCTAAGTCCACAAAACACAAAAATTAAGATCGGCACGGAAGAGATCCAGAGAGTGGAAGAGTACATATACTTGAGACATAAGATTAGATTGGATAAGGATACAGCCGAAATACCAAGGCAAATTAGTCTCAACTCAACTACACTGCATTTCAAAAACTCGGATTCATTTTAAATAACCGGTCAAGTGCAAGTTGGACTTGCACAATTAGTGTTCCGTACGTTGATTGCTTTTAAAATAAAAAATTTCGTTACGGTGGTATAAAATGATCAGTGACTTCACAAAATACACCCCCAATGAGTTTTCAACAAAGCTTGTTTCCAATCTTTAATGGAAACTGATGACCTTGAAATTTTTTTTTTTTTTTTTTTATACCAGATAAATTATTAAAGGTAATGCACTCGTGATCATTTTCGTTCAATCTACACCCCGTGGAGAATATTCCGGAATTTTTTCTAAATTTTTTGATCAGTACTTTTTGAGATAAGGTGGGGGGACAGCGAATTTCCCGGTTTTTTAAAAAATATTACTGAGAAAAGTGTGCGCAAGTATTACATTATATATATATATATATATATATATATATATATATATATATATATATATATATATATATATATATATATATTTTACTCGTGTTTTCACAAGATTTCATTTGACACCACACTTGATGACCTAGTAATTTTTTTTTTTTTCATTTCCGATTTCACCCCCCAAAACTAACCCCTTAAGTCAAAATTTCACTTTCAAAACTACATGGCTCTGATGAGGCCATCAATTCCTATATTAGTACCAAATTTCAACTTTCTATCTCAAATTTCTGCTGCCAGTGACCACTCCCTATCAATTAATACAAAAAAAAGTACAGTCATGGTTTTTGGTACTCAGAGGCTCAGAAGCAGTTGTTTACCATATATATAATAAAATCAACGGGAAGTGTTACGGGTTGATGACAAATGTAGAAATTTAGGCCTTACTATGGACTACAACTTGAGGTACAGATCGCATGTGAACATAGTTATACGTCGGGCGTATTTTGATTTGAAGATGATTTACAATTCTAGGGACTATTTAAATCAAAAATTAAAAACTACATATATTGTGTGAGTCACTGGTATTGTCCAGATTAAATTTTTGTGATACTATATATGGATTTTCAATAGACTCATCCGATAGACGACGTATCCAAGTTCTTCAAAATTCACGTTTGCACCTAATATTTGGTATTCGTAAAAGGAATCACATATCACACAAATTGTTTGAACTGGGATGGTTAAATATGAATGATAGATGTTGTTTGCATGCGGCTTGTTTATTCCACAAAATTATCTTAACGGGTGTTCCCACCTACCTACATAGAAAAATTACCTTTAGATCAGATGTTCATAATTTGAATGTCTGTTTTCGAGGTCGCCTTACGCCTCCGGCTCACAAAACTGAAAAATTTAGATCGTCCTTCTCTTTTCAAAGAGATTTATAACTCAATTCCAGAAAATATAAAACTATTAGATCCTAGGTCATTCAAGGCGGCGTATAGGAGGATTTTCTTAAATATATAAAGATATAGTACTTATTCATGTAAATTTTCCTTCAGAAAAGAATATCACTAGCTCTTGAGCTTATCTGTGCTCTGTATGAATTCTATTGTTTATTTCTATTGTTTATCTCGGATATGTTGGGGTGACTCGCCTGTCTGTTTAACAATTTAATTTATATCAAGGTTTTTTGTTTTTTTTTTGCTCTAGTTGTGTCATAAGCCATTCTTTTTTTTTCTTTGTCTTTTTTTTCTTTTTTCCTAACACTTACAACATTACACAGTTTTATTAAGATACTAGCATAGTTTAATAAATACATATTGTATTCTATAAACTTTAGTATTAGGATGCTTAAGGTAAAGAACAGGGGGAATGTTTGTACCTTCATGGTCTTACATTCCCAGCTGACCTTCGGCATTTTCCAATTTAATGTAGCATTTTGTTTGTTTAGTTTATAATGTTTTTTTTCTCTTTCATAATTGGAAATAAAGACCATATTTATTTATTTATTTAAATAGTTTCGGAGTTTTTAGTGTTCCGTACGGAACACTAAAAACAGACGTATCCCCATGACCTTAAAAATAAAAATGTACGAGGATCGCATACGTCCAGTATATACGTATGGGCTAGAAACCATGGCACTTACAAAAACGACTCCAACGTACTCAACGGGCCATGGAAAGGTAGATGTTAGGTGTCATCATCATCATCATTAGCTTACTCCATCCATAGTCGGATGTAAGTCTCCCCAAGTTGTCTCCAATGAGCTTTGTTCTTTGCTTTTTACATCCAATCTTGTTCAATTAATCTTTTTATGTCATCTGTCCATCTTGTCTATGGTCTTCCTCTGCCTTTTTTGTATTCTCTAAGCCTCTATTGAACTATATGGCGTGTCCATCTATTATCATTCAGCCTTGCGATATTCCCCCCCCCCCCCAATTTCACCTTAATATAAATATTTGTTGTATTACATCTGTCACTTTTGATCTCCTTCCTATCTCGATGTTAGGAATACGGTCTTGGAGTCTAATATTTAGCATTCTCCTCTCCATTGCTCTTTGGGTTACCTGAAGTTTATTTATTATGTTTTATTTAAAGCCCACGTTTCAGTGCCATATATTAATACCAGCAGTATATATTGATAGAATACTCTGGCTTTTATTGTATTTGGGATGTCCAATTTAAGTGTAGATCGTAACCTTCCAAATGCAGATCAAGCTAACGAGACTCTTCTATCCAAGTCAGCTTTTAAATTATTTTTTTGTCCTAAATATATGAATGTTTGTACCTTTCCTATTCTTTCACCTTCCATTAATAGTGCCTGGCTGTTATCTTAACTTTTGTTGTTTGAATATTTGGTTTTGGTGATTTTATTTTCAGATCTGTTTCTCTAATTCCTCTTTTAATTTTGATTTTAACCACACTGAAACTAATAACTAAAACAATTACCAATAAAATGAATAGTATCATCTCCCTGTCAGATGAGCAACAAGGTTTTAGAACAGGAAGATCGTGCACCGATGCGGTTTTCGTTATAAGACAAATTGCAGAAAAATCCATCGAATATAATAAACCTGCATACATGTGTTTTATAGATCTCCAGAAGGCATTTCACCGAGTCCAGCTACAAGTTGTGGTACACTTACTATTTAACAGACAAGTACCCTACAACCTAATCAAGGTCATAGAAAACATATATAGCGCCAACAAGGTACAGGCCAGAATCGATGGAGAACTAACCAGAACAATACCCGTAGAAAAAGGAATCCGACAGGGTGACTCTCTGAGCTTACTACTATTCAACGTGGTGATGGATGAAATCATAAGACAAATCCACCAACTAAAAGGGTACAAGATGGGCAATCGAAATATCACAATCCTCTGTTACGCTGATGATGCAGTACTGGTGGCGGAGAACGAGGACGACCTACAACAGCTACTACACCACTTCAATTCTGCAGCCAAATCTCTTAATATGATAATATCTGCCTCTAAAACAAGAAGCTTGACGACATCTAAAACACCCATCAGATGTAACTACCGACCAATCGCACTGCTTTCATTAATATCGAAAGTCATGGAAAAGGCTATCAATCAGCATCTTCTAATATATCTTGAAGGATTCAACATTATTAGCGATCACCAATATGGCTTTCGTAAAAATAGATCAACAGGAGATCTCCTGACTTATGTAACACATGTTTGGAACAACGCAATTGAACACTTTGGAGAATTTCGAGCGGTTGCTCTTGACATATCCAAGGCATTCGACCGTGTTTAGCACGATGGGCTGTTGGCTAAGCTACGTTCTTATGGTATGTCTAAAAAGTTCTGTTTGTGGCTCTCATGTTTCCTCAGAGAGCGTTCTTTGCGAGTGGCAGTCGACGGATTTCTTTCTAACACCTTCACTATCAACGCCGGTGTACCCCAAGGCTCCATACTGTCTCCTACTCTCTTTCTCATTTATATTAACGATCTGTTGGAAAAGACCGAGAATCCAATCTACAGCTTTGCAGATGACAGTACACTTATCTCTTCATTCACTTTGAACGCTCGGACATCGGCTACTCAGACGAATATCCGCAGAGAGCAGGAAGTCATTCAACTTAACAAAGACCTGGAAGAAATTCTATCTTGGAGTGACAGTAATCAAGTGGAATTTAACGCTACAAAAACCCAGGCGGCAGTTTTTTTTTTCTAAAAAAGTTAACATTGCTGAACCCGACATAGTTATGTCGGGGCACTCCATTCCCCTAACATCGTCACTCAAATTGTTGGGCATAAATTTGGGAGCAAATATGTCCTGGCATGAACATGTTGGGGCTCCGCTCCCAAACATACACTGCATTTGTTGGATTCTATTCAGAGAAGAGCTGTTCGTCTGATTGGAGACCCGGAACTTACAGGTGGCCTTGATTCGCTGGAACATCGAAGAACGGTTGGCGACTTGAGCCTGTTCGAGCGGTGCATGTTAGAAGTACACGTCACGCTAATACTTCACATCCGTATGAGGTTCAGCTTGTTACTCCTCGTACAACGCTTTTCAAGCAGTCATTTATATGGGGAACATCATCCCTTTGGAATAATTTACCCAGGACTGTGTTTCCCACCGAGTACAATTTACAGCGATTTAAGAACAACATGAATCGCTTTCTCCGCACACATGTTGCTCCTGTAGCACTTTAGGGACTTCCCTGTAGCACGTGTGCTAGACCCATAAAAAAAAAAAAAAAAAACTCGTTGACGACCAAATTATCCAGCAAGAAATGATAATCAAATACTTGGGCACAGAGCTTTCTGGACACGGGGATGTCGAATCAGAAGTAAGACAACAAACAAACAAAGCATTGAAGGTAGCCGGGTGCTTGAATGACACTATATGGAACAACAAACACCTGCGAATCGGGACCAAGTCAAGAATTTATAAAACCGTCATAAGACCAATAATGACATACACAGCAGAAACCCGGCCAGACACAACAAAAACTAAAAGGATACTTGAAACATGCGAAATGAAAGTCTTACGAAAAATAGCTGGAAAGACTATGTTGGACAGGGAGCGCAATTAGACGAGTATGTGAGGTGGAAGAGGTTAACAGGTGGATCTTCTTTGTGGAACGCACATATAGACCGAATGGATCAAAAAAGAATCGTGAGGATTGCACGCGATAAATCACCAGCGGGAAGGCCACGGAAAAGGTGGAACGAAAACCTTACCATCAATTACGATTAGGTAAGCTACGAAGAAAGAACAGGCAACTGCGCCTACAATGAAGAAGGAAGACGAAGAAGAAGAAGAAGAATTTTGATTTTATTTGTTAGTTTACGAGTGAGGATATCAGACGAAGAACAAGAATTACAGATATCATTGAAAGAGTGGCAAAATTAAAGTGGTAATGGGCGGGGCATGTGGCTAGAGCGAATAAGGGTAGATAGACAACAAAATTACTTAAATGGAGACCTTGGGAGGCAGAAAGGTGTCGAAAGACCAATGAAAAGATGGACTGATGATATCAGGTTAATAACAGCAGTAGATTGTTCCATCTTGCGCAGGATAGAGACAATTGGAAGAAACTTGAAGAGGCCTTTCTTCTGCAATGGTGAAGCAGAAAAATATGCAAACTTTGTTCCCTACAGCCTGACACTTGAACAAAGCAGTAAGCGGTGAACGCCAGCCGAAATTTTGTGGAAATAAAAAATGCAAACGATTCTTTTCTGCAGAAAATAGTCACGTGGTAATACCAATACCAGGCTAGCGCAAAACAGCAAAGTACGCAACGGCTCGGTAGTGGTTCGCCAAGACCGAAGAAAGTGCGATTGACGAAGTCAACAACAAAGACAATGCTCGTCTCATTTTTTGACGCTCAAGGAATTATCCATAAAGAATTTGTTCCCGAGAACAATACAGTGAATGTCAGATACTATGTGGTCGTCATGGAGCGAATTTGCAAGAGGATTAAGCGAGTTCGATAGAAACAATGAAATGCAAAGGCTTTTTTCTTGCTTCATGACAACGTGCCCGCTCACACGGCTGGGATTGCGGTGCAGTTCTTGGCGGGAAAATAAGTGTCCGTACTCCACCACCCTCCTAATTCACCGAATTTAGCCCCTAGTGGTCTTTTTTATTCCCAAAAATCAAGCTCTACATGAAGAATTAAAGCTATGGCGATTTGAAAGACATTAAAGCCACTGGGATGAGCGAGTTAAACATGATCCCAAAAGAAGATTTCCCTAACAGTTTCACATGGTTGTACGAACATTTTTTTATTTTTTTATTATGCCGATCCAGGAACTTTTTGAACAGATGGTGTATAATTAAAGCACACATTCCTAATGTTTTAATTCAGTCTAATTTGAGAGCAAAACTGAGCGAGACAGAAATGCTTTAAGATATTTAATTACAAAACCGACTATGTTACACAATGTCGTGTTTTAAACAATTATAATCGCTACGAAATTACTCATATCCTACTGGAGATGCAAAGTTAGTAACATTAAAATTATTTTACGTGAAGTAAAACTAAAATGATACATCGCAGCCGTTTCTATTTCAGTATGCAGCTGGCTTATTTGTTAGTGCAATAAAAGTGAGCCTAATTTGTAACAGAAATATAATATTTCTACAATGTATGGTGAAATATAGTGAAACGAGCACAGTTAATTATGTGTACTTAAGATACTGTAAGAAACTAGAATTTAGAATGAAGATTGTCAGGTATCAATCGACTTATTTACTTGAACGAAGGGCTCTAATTAAATTTCAGATCAAAGGAAGAAGGTCAATAAAGACGGTTTTTAGTCCAATCAGAAAATCACCCAAAACACATGAGTGCGACATGAGTCCAGACATATAATATTCAATCGAGTCTAGCCTAAACGGATACATCCTACCTACATCCTCCTATATCATCCGAAAATCTTCTAAGTAAAAAATCTAAAACAAAAAATGCCCTAAAACCCCCAACCAACCGACAAAAACAATATGGTCAACTATAGTGTAAACGAGCGTTTTTCCCCACCCCAATCCCCCTCCTCCTTATCACTCTAAAATCTTATGAGTAAGAGTTTCGTTCAAAATATGACTTAAAATATATGAAATGCATTGCTTGAAAAAGAAATGGGTAATAGATTTTGTAGGATTTTAAAAAAAGAACTCCTTTTTAGTGTTCCGTACGGAACACTTATAAAATCACTTCGGTGTCTGCCCATCTGTCTGTCCGTCTGTCACATCCGATTGCCTCCAAAACTATTTGACATAGAAAGTTGAAATTTAGTACTAATATAGGAATTGATAGCCTTATCAGAGTCGTGAAGTTTTGAAAGTTAAATTTTGACTTAAGGGGTTAGTTTTGGGGGGTGAAATTGAAAATGATTTTTTTTTTTACTAGGTCATCGAGTGTGGTGTCAAATGAAAGCGTGTAAAAACACGAGTTCAAAAATATATATATAATGTAATTTTTCACACACGTTTTTCTTTGTGTTATTTTAAAAAATCGCGACAAATCCCTGTCCCCTACCCTGTATTGATAAAAAAATTTGGAAAAAATTCTGGAATATTCTCCACAGGGTGTAGATTGAATGAAAAATTATCACGCGAGCATTACCTTTAATAATTACTCTGTTAAAAAAAAAATCAAGGTCATCAGTTTTCAGTGAAGATTGGAAACAAACTTTCTTGAAAACTCATTTGGGGTGTGTTTGTGAAGTCACTAATCATTTTATACCTCCGTAATAAAATTTTTTATTTTAAAAGCAATCAACGTACGGAACACTAATTGCGCAAGTTCAGCTTGCACTTGACTGGTTATTTTCAATCAGATGCACAATTTTTTTGGTGAATATAAATGTACATTGAATAGTAGATTCAGAAATTAAAAAGCTGATTCGGGCCCCACAAACGGAAATTCCTATATTGGTAAAATCACAAGCAATAGGCGTGATGCCAGTAACAATGAATCACCGAAATTATGACTTTAAATAATGAAATAGATTAAAAAGTTTCTAAGAAATGTTCTTATTAGTGTCCCGTACGGAACACTTATAAGATCACTTCGGTGTTTGTCCGTCTGTCACACCCGATTTTCTCCGAAACTATTTGTCATAGAATGTTGAAATTTCGTAATAATATAGGAATTGATAGCCTCATCAGAGCCATGTAGTTTTGAAAGTTAAATTTTGACTTAAGGGGTTAGTTTTGGGGGTGAAATCGGAAGTGAAAAAAAAATAATTTTACTAGGTAATCGAGTGTGGTGTCAAATGAAAGCTTGTGAAAACACGAGTAAAAATATATATATAATGTAATACTTGCGCGCGCTTTTCTTTGTATTATTTTTAAAAAATCGCGAAAAATCGCTGTCCACCCGCCTTATCTCGAAAAGTACTTATCAAAAAATTTTGAAAAATTCTGGAATATTCTCCACGGGGTGTAGATTGAACGAAAATTATCATGAGTGCATCACCTTTAATAATTTATCTGGTATATAAAAAAAACAAAAATTTCAAGGTCATCAGATTTCGGTAAAGATTGGAAACAAACTTTGTTGAAAACTCATTTGGGGTGTGTTTTGTGAAGTCACTGATCATTTTATACCTCTGTAATAAAATTTTTTATTTGAAAAGCAATCAACGGATTTTTTTTATATTAAAAGTGAGATTAATATTATTTTTGTTAAAATAAAAATGCAAAAGACAGCAATCTGCCATGTTATGTGGAACAACAATCAGACGTCAAGCCTCAGTAAACATTATTTCGGCAGAACTTCTCTTGTGTTAATTTTAATAATCTCTGCACCGTTTATCAATTAATTTGTGGTTTTAAACTATCGAGTTGCCTAGTTTTGTGTTACAAAAACTAGAACCAAGAAACGTTAGCGATGGAAGATGGATTTATCAAGGCAAATAGCTCTAATTTACCTAGAATTGATTTGTCGATGCTCCGAGAGTTTCTTGCGTCAAAGCAGAATTTAGAAATATAAAAACTTCTATGTAAGTATATTAGTAATCTGTATTAAAATTACAATTTAAAACTAAAAAACCCATAAAAACTGCACTTTATTTCTACGTCATTGTTTTATTGGTTTTAGGTTAGGTTATGATTTTTATGAAAATGTTGATATACTGAATGTTATTCTCCATATCATTTGGCAATTGAAACAAGAATAAAGTATCCATTAAATAAACAGTAGTGGATAATAACATTAAAGAAATAAAACCTAACCTCAATAGTGATGTGACTATCTAAAGGTATTATTTAGATAATTAACAATTTCTGAAATAAGGTTATTACGACCCATCTCATTTATAATAATAAATTATTTAGTTAAAACTTACATTAACATGATCTTCACAGAAATAAACTGAAGAATTTGGAGAAATAATTGCTGGGTCTCGCCATGTCAGAGTTAGCCACTTGCTTCTTATTGTTTTCTTGTAATTAACGTAAACAAATAACTTATTAGGAGTTTTTATCGATGTGATTTTACACTGAGGGACCGCACACTACTTATACCCTTTAGAATTCATTTTAAATACACAAAATAACAAAATTATTGTATAGACACTGTGTACTTCGCTGTTGTTGACATGGAGTTTACAAAGGCGTGACGTCACGAGCAGACATAATGACACGTGTGGGCGTTTTGGCGTGAAATTCAAAATTAATTTAAAAAGGCCAATTTTATGCTAGGAAACCTGTAATATGGAAATAGTAGTTCCGTAAGAACATCGTGGAATAGTTTTTCAAAATTAGTCATCATGCCTATTGTTTTTGTCATATAATTACTTGCAAATGGTTCTTTTAAAATAATAAATGACAAAAAAAAACAATTTCAAAGGGAACTGTTTCGTAGAAAGCGTTCCATAAGCACAATTACGGTTAAAATTGATGAAACGTACGACTTTTTTAGAAAAGCAATATCTGTGGTATTTTAAAATAAGTGTCATAAATAAAAATTCAATAAAAAATGGGTTTTATTGTCTAATGTGAGATTGTAAATCTTCATTTGAAAAAAAGCCTATTTAAGAAGTTTTAGTTGCCATACTGTGAGTCTTAAACCAACAAAATTCTAAATCGTGAGGATAACCCTTTTAATTAAATAGGAGTTTATCTCTACTCTTGGCGTTATCCAGGAACAACGGCGAGAACGCCGCAAATATCTGTTCCCTTTCGGGTGCTTTATTAGCGTGAGTCCACTTTTCTATCACGATGGGATGCTTGATTAACGTGAGTCCACTTTCCTCTCACGATGCGATGCTTTTTAATTTAACGATTTAGAATTTTTTTGGATTAAGACCCATAATAAGTTTAGTATTACAACTGAAACTTCCTAAATACGCTTTTTCCAAATAAAGGCTTACACATTCATATTATAAAGGGTGATTCATTTAGAGGTACTTTTTTTTAAATAAAAAAAATGAATAAAAACAATTTTATTTTATAATCTTTATTATCATATAAAAGAACCATTCTTTACAATTATTTCTTAAAGATAATTTCTTTCAAATGTTGTCCGCGACTACGGTTAACAACGTCCATTCTGAAGTTCCAATTTTCAATGACGCGTGTGAGTATTTCGAGTGGTATTTGGCCAATGACTCGAGTAATATTGGCCTCCAATGCCTCAATTGTAGCTGGCTTATCCATGTAGACTTTGGACTTTACATAGCCCCAAAGGAAAAAGTCAAGAGGTGTGATGTCACATGATCTAGCCGGCCAATTCACTGATCCAAAGCGTGAAATGATCTGTTCGCCGAATTGCTCTCGCAGTAAAGCCATGGTTTCACGGGCTGTATGGCAAGTGGCGCCATCTTGTTGGAACCAAATTTCGTCGAGACCACGGGCTTCAATTTCTGGCATCAAATAGTCTGTTATCATGGCGCGATAACGGTCACCATTTACAGTAACATTCCGGCCGGCCTCTGTTTTGAAGAAATATGGACCGATTATTCCACCGGCCCATAAACCACACCAAACAGTTGTTTTTTCTGGATTTAATGGCAGCTCTTGAACCTCTTCAGGTTGTTTATCATCCCAAATACGGGCATTTTGTTTATTCACGAACCCATTAAGCCAAAAATGGGCCTCATCGGTGAACAAAATTTTTCTCGAAAATAGTGGATCTTCTGCAAGCTTGTCAAGAGCCCAACGACTAAAACGGAAACGATTCGGAAGGTCGGTCGGCTTCAGTTCTTGCACTAGTTGAATTTTGTATGCTTTTAAAGAAAGATCCTTACGTAAAATACGCCAAGTTGTTGAATATGACAGGCCAAGCTGTTGAGAACGGCGACGAATCGACACTTCACGGTCTTCGCGTACACTCTCCGCTACCGCCCCTATATTTTCTTCACTACGTGCTGGATGTGGTCTATTCGGTCGAGCATTATCCAATAATGAAAATTGGGTCTCAAACTTATTGATGGTAGAGCGAATTGTGCGTTCGGTAGGCCGATTATGTGGACCATAAGTTGCTCTAAGCGCCCGATACACATTCTTCGTAGAACGCCCATTTTCGTAATAAAGTTGAACAATTTGTAGACGCTGTGCCGGGCTAAGTCTTTCCATTATGAATTGTCAAACACTACTGAACAGGAATGCCACTTCAGTTGACACGACGCATGCGCAATCTGCAATTAAATCCCCATCACAAAAAGTACCTCTAAATGAATCACCCTTTACAATAAAGTTCATTTTTAATTGAATTTTTATTTGTGACACTTATTTAAAAATACCATCATTATAAAAAGTCGTACGTTTCATTAATTTTAAGTACAATTGTCCTTACGGAAGGCTTTCTATTAAATAGTTCTCTCTGAAATTGTTTTTTTTGTCATTTATAATTCAGAAAGAACCATTTACTAGTAATTATATGACAAAAACAATTGCTTGTGATTTTACCAATATAGTTTTCGTTTGTGGGGCCCGAATTGGATTTTTAGGTTCCGAATCTACACTTTAACGTTCATTTATAGTCGTTCTGACTGAAAAAAAGAAGTTTTGGTCCGATCAGTCTCATAAGTGGGACTCCCAATGTCGAACTTTACTGGATTGAGGCCTCCTTAAAATCCTACAAAATCTCTTGTCCATTTCTTTCTCAAGCCACGTATATCATGTATTTTGAGTCATTTTTTGAATGAAACTCTTACTTATATGATTTTAGAGTGATAAGGAGGAGGGGGTAATGGGGTGGGGAAACGCTCGTTTACCACAGTGGTTGACTATATTGTTTTTGTTGTTCAAAGTAATATATTTCATGGGTTTTAGGGCATTTTCGGTTTTAAATTCTTACTTAGAAGATTTTTGGATGATATATGAGGATAAGGGGGAGGGGTATCCGTTTAGGCTAGAATCGGTTAAATGTTATTTGTCTGGACCCAGGGAATTTATTTCATGTGTTTTGGGGTGATTTTCTGATTGGGTCGAAAACTGCCCTTATTAACCTTCCTTCTTTGCTAAAAATGCCACAGAAATATTTAAGAAAAGTTTCTGATTAGCATACACGTTTTTTGAGTGGAAGGGAACACGTTGGAAAGGACAAACATACCGCGAAAAACAAAATCGGCAGCACAATAAGCCCAGAGGCTGCAGTGCACAAACAGACACAATGGCCTATCCTCCTTACAACCAACCAACTAACCAAGTAAATAAAGTCTCTTTGTTTGGAGTTGATAGCAGAATTGTCTCATTTAAGATGACAATACATGTTGGAGTGCGCCCAAAAAAAAAAGAGATTTCTTATGCATTTTACTGGCTTTTTCTACCTGTTTTGAATTATTTTTAAGGGTTCACCATATTTTAGGCAGAAAACCTCTGCTATATCATAAAAATATAAACGAGGGTTCATCGGTATCATAGCCGTCCGAGCGAAACCTGCTTTTAGTGTTTAATAAATAAAAATATCTTAAAAATAAAGTTATAGAAATATAAGATTTATTACTAAAAATTTTTTAATTATTTCAAAATTCACGATATATAAGTACTTTAATTACAATCAAAAACAATCATCATCTTCAAAATCTGAAGACTCGACTTCTCTTAAATTGATAATTAAGGGTTCTGTTTCCACAGTTTCTTCGATGTATTCGTCAAGTTTCCACATTTTATTGTCTTCTTCTAAAACATGTCGAATAGCATTTTTCCAATTATCCTCCTTGATCCTCTCTATTCCGGCGAGTAATAAATGCCTTATGTCTTGATGTTTGAACGTGGTATTTTTCCTTGCAACGAGACCTTTCATTTGTCCCCAAATTAGCTCTATTATATATGGAGGTAATTTAAGCACTGTGATATTCCGTTCCTTTGCCATCTCATCCACTACGAATTTCTTGAACTGTGCCTTATTTTGTTTCACAATTTTGAGAAGTTCCGCTTTTAACATACCATCTTTATGTTTGAGATTTTTGCCTCTTATCCACTGAAGAATATCCACTTTCATACATAAATTTGTCGGGAGTCGTTCTATAACTGATTTTGCTGGTATACATTCAATCATATGTCGGAAGTACTCCTCAAAAAATATCGGCAGTCATCTATTCATGGTAATCTTTAGTTGACTTTGATTCGAATTCCAATAAGCCGCCGTCGAGAAATCCGTTTTCACTACCAATATGTGCTAAAATTAGCCTGCGACCTTTTTCTGAAGGGGGTTGTAATCCAGTTGACCAACCTTCGATAAAAGCTTGTTTGGCACTCTTAATGTTTTTGTCAATCCAGAATTTTTTCACTGTCTGTCCCTCATTAACCAAAGTCTCATCTAAATAAAAAATATTTCTTTCTTCGGCTCAAAATTTTCTGATTGCTCGTAGATATTCTCTTCTTCAACAAATTAAATATATAATAAGAGACTGTTTTTTAGTCAATTTCCACTGGTTTATTTAAATTGCGATGACGCGTTTCGCTGTCGATGCAGCTTCTTCAGATCTACATTTTACACTGTCAAGTTAGGTTTAATATTCACAGTTTTATATAATTTCTTAATTATAATATTACACATAATTAAATTACATTGATAGTATTGGGAAATCCACACAGATTTGGAGTTATTAGAATAAATTCAATAATGGTGAATTGCTTAAATCTACCTGGTCGTTGAGTAAGGTACCTGTAGTTCTTAATCGATTTATTTGCATTGTCTCTAAAAGGTTTAGTTTTAAACCTTTTTGTTGGGTGTGTAAAATTTTGAAATTCTTGTTAAATGTGTGATTTTCTGTTAAAAGATGATTAGCATATGTTGAATTAGATTTTCTATGGATGAAACTTTTTTCGTGTTCTGTAATGCTTTGTCTAAATGTACGTCCAGTTTGTCCCATGTATGTTTTAGGACATGACCCACATGTTAATTGATAAACCCCCGATTTATTGTCTTTATTGATTTGTGGTTTGTAGTTTTTAAGATATTTCCCTATCGTATTGTTAGTCTTGTAAGCTATGTTAATATTTTTTTGATTTAAAAATTTCCCCAGTTTTTCCGTTGGTTTGCCGAAATAGGTTAAGCATTTAAAAGTGGTATTTCTGTCCTTAAAATGTGGGTATATTTCTGAGATTGCCTTGTTTCTAAGTTTTTTCCTAACGATACTATTGATTAAAGTAACCGAATAACCATTGTTAACGGCTACTTGTTTTATGTAGTTTAATTCTTTAGTAAAATTTTCTTCTGATAAGGGGATATTAGTTAGTCTATGTATGAAACTATGATAAGCTGCAAGTTTATGATGGTTAGGGTGGTGAGAACTATTGTGAATTGTGGTATCTGTATGACAAGGTTTGTGATATATTGCAAATTCATGTTTTTTCGTGGCTTTACTGATTGTTAAGTCTAGGAAATTAATTTTCCCTTCGACTTCTTCTTCCATTGTAAAACTGATATTTCTATGTAAAGAATTAATATACTGTAAAAAGTGAGTTAATTGTCTGTCCGTACCTGTAAAGCATACAATTTATATCGTCTACGTATCGATACCAGTATAGACAATTATTACTATTGTTATTATGGTTGTTAAATATCATTGTTTCAATACTGTCCATGAAAATTTCGGCGAGTAATGGACTCCCCATCATTAACCCTTCCTTACTATTGTAGAATGTATTATTAAATGAAAAATAATTTTGTCTTAGGCAAGTTCTTAATAAATTAATTATGTCCATTTTTATAACTTCATTTACTTTGTTTTTTGTTAATAGGTTCTCTATTAAAATTATTGTTTCATCTGGGGGAACACTTGGAAATAAGTTTTTGACATCGAAAGAGACTAATTTAGAATTATCTGGTATTGTTGTATTCTTAACTTTATTTACGAGTTCGTATGAGTTTTTGATACTATATTTAGGTTCAAATTTGGTATGATGTTTGATTAAATCAATTAAAAAGGATGACGTCTTATATGCTGGAGCAGACATGTAGGAAACAACTGGTCTGATTGGGTGGTCAAGTTTGTGTAGTTTTATGAGTGAATAAAGTTGTGGGATTTGGGGATTCATATTTATCAATTTAAATTTATCTTTATCGTGAATGATACTTTTAGCCTGTTCAATTTGATGTTTTATTTCTTTTTGAAAAATATTCGTTGGATCTTTATTTAAAATTTCGTACTTTCCTGTTTTGAAAAAATCTATCGTTTTATTAATATAGTCGATTTTGTCTATTGCTATTACTGTGTTACCTTTGTCTGCTTTGGTAAAGATTACATCATTTTGTTTTGCTTTACTCTGAATTGTTTTTATTGTCCTTAAGTCGTGGTTGATGTTGTTAGTGTTAGATATGAATTCTTTTTTAATAATTTCGGCTGTTTGAAATTTTGATAATATGTTGTTAGGACTATCTTTCAAGGCAATCTCAGTATCAATACCTAATGTCTCCGATTCTTTGATATTGAAGTTAGTTTGAATATTGTGTTTGAAACCTTTTGTTAGAAGATTTTTTTCCCTGTCCGAAAATTTCAAACAGCCGAAATTATTAAAAAAGAATTCATATCTAACACTAACAACATCAACCAAGACTTAAGGACAATAAAAACAATTCAGAGTAAAGCAAAACAAAATGATGTAATCTTTACCAAAGCAGACAAAAGTAACACAGTAATAGCAATAGACAAAATCGACTATATTAATAAAACGATAGATTTTTTCAAAATAGGAAAGTACGAAATTTTAAATAAAGATCCAACGAATATTACAATTTAACAAGAATTTCAAAATTTTACACACCCAACAAAAAGGTTTAAAACTAAACCTTTTAGAGACAATGCAAATAAATCGATTAAGAACTACAGGTACCTTACTCAACGACCAGGTAGATTTAAGCAATTCACCATTATTGAATTTATTCTAATAACTCCAAATCTGTGTGGATTTCCCAATACTATCAATGTAATTTAATTATGTGTAATATTATAATTAAGAAATTATATAAAACTGTGAATATTAAACCTAACTTGACAGTGTAAAATGTAGATCTGAAGAAGCTGCATCGACAGCGAAACGCGTCATCGCAATTTAAATAAACCAGTGGAAATTGACTAAAAAACAGTCTTTTATTATATATATTTATAATGAATTTCCATCAAGTAGAAGCTACAACCATCCAAAATTTTCAACAAATTATTTTTCTTTTATCGATAAGAACAGATATTTTATTGTGTTTTTCCCAACTAGTAAGTCCTGGTCTTCTCTGATCCTTGCAAAACTTATGTAGTATAGGTATTTCTTTCTTAATAAAAAAAATGGTGTACTTTTCTTCTTATTGTGTTTTTAAAGTCTTCATCGCCCTCCAAGGGCTCCATTCCTTTGTGATTCTGAGGTTCGTTACAAGGACCGCGTTTTCTTTCTTTTAGAAATCTATAAATAGTCTCCAGTCATATTGACATAAGTTTCCACAATTTCGCGGACTTGGCTTGTTGGCTGTTGATGTACTGGGGCATCGTGAACGTTATAATATATATATATATATATATATATATATATATATATATATATATATATATATATATATATAACCATTAAATACAACAAAGTGTATATTGTTTCGTCAAATATAGTATAATAATTATATTTATAAATATAATAAAAATAAAAATAATATAGAATTACCATATACTTTTATTACCAAAATAAAATTTGTGAAGAAAAAGATTTTAATGTAATAAAAGTTTATGAAGAGAAAAGATTTCGCCAAGAAATTTATATTGCATTAATAGAAACTGATTGTTTGTTTATACAAATTGCGAATTATAAACGACTCAATGTAGAATGGGTCTGGTGTAGAGTTTTTGAACACCACAATGTCTTACGGTGTTATAAATGTTTAGGATTTAATCACTTCGCTGTAAATTGCAGAAATAAGAAAGCAAATGTAGTGGAAATTACGATAAAAATGAATGTACATCTGAAAATTGTGTTGTGTTAATTGCACTGAAGCAGTTTAAAAAGTTTAACATTGATAATGATATAAACTATATTGCCTTTTGTATGAAATGCCCAACATACTTGAGTAAAATTAAAAATAAAAAGTAGCAACCAAATCAAAATGAAGTGACTTGCATATATTTAAACATAAATAGTTTACTAGCCAATAAAAACGAACTTCTTGTGCTAATGGAAAAAACTAAACCAAATGTCGTATTCTGTTCCGAAACTCGTATTACCAAAGAGATAAATGACAGTGAAATCAATATCCCAATATATAAGTGTGTAATTTGTAACTCACACAGTCGACATACAGGAGGAGTTATAATATATGTACATAATGAGTTAGAGCACAAAACAATAAATAATGAAGCAATAAGTGAAAAATCTTTGGTGCATTATTATCAGGCTTAAAAATAATATTAAATTACAATTAGGTGTTCTTTATCATTCGCCAAACAGCAATCACATGGAGTTTATACAATATGTGCACAATATAATTGAAGATAAATTTATGACTTACTCAAACTACATTATGGTTGGTGATTTTAATATAGATTTAAATAGAAACTCTATACATGGCAAAGAACTGGAAAATGTATTTAGCTCTGCAGCAATGAAACAAATTATAACATTTGATACAAGAGTGAGTGAAAATTCGAGTACGAAAATAGATCATCTATACACAGATATAAACAACGTAACAAGTACTAAACTAGAAAACGATCAAATATCAGATCATGAAACAATGTTATTCAAAATACCAATTGTGAAAAAGTACAAAATGAGATTAACGAAAAAAAATATTTCCTGGGAAAACTATGACTGTGATAAAATTATCGAAATGTTAGGAATGATAAATTTCGGTGATATGTTAAACGGTGATATAGATTTTTAAGGTGTTTTTTTCATAGGCCACGCATTGAAGGATATTATGTTATCGCTAACTGAAGAAAAAACCGTAAATATAAAGTTGATGAACAAATGGTATGATTGGGAACTGACAGAAATACATAGAATAAAGTATGAAAAATACCAAATAGCCAAAATAACTAATGATTGCAAGATAGTGAAAAAATTATATAAAAATATGATTAAACAGAAGAAAGTGCAATATGTACAAAATAAAATTTAAAATAATCAAAGAAGCAGCAAAGAAATGTGGAGAGTTTTAAAAGAAGAAATTTGTATGTCAAAAGGTACCAGCGCAATAAACAGAATCGTTATGAATGGTAAAATAATTGAAAATTAAAAAGAAATTGTTGAACTTTTAAATAAATTCTTTGTTCAGAGTGTCATTGACATTAAAAATGGTATAGACGTTGTGCAGAATACTATGGGAAATACAAATATAATTAATCACCAATTTAAATTTCAAACGGTAGATAGTAACGAAATAATTGAAATAGTTAAAACATTTAAAAATAAAATTAGCGGTAAGAATATTTTATCTGAAGGTGTAATTAAACATTCTATAATGTACACGGCTTTTTTTTTACGCCAATACCATCAATAATAGCATACTGCAAAGAAAAGTGCCTAACGAATGGAAAATTTCCAAAATTGTGCCAATTGAAAAAATAAAATATACTATAAAACCTGAGGAGATTCGGCCAATAAATACGCTTCCAAGTGACGAAAAAATCTTTGAAACAGTGATAAAAAATCAGTTACTGCAATATTTGAATGACAACAATATTATTATTCCAGAGCAATCGGGTTTTAGAAGCAAACACTCATGTGAAACTACAATTAATTATGTTATAAGTGAATGGCGTGAAGATTTGATGAATAAAAAATACATTGTATCAACTTTCATAGATTTAAAAAGAGCATTTGAAACTATAGACAGAAAATTATTGCTTATGAAACTACACAAAATTGGAGTGCGTGATATAGAATTAAAGTGGTTTGAAGATTATCTATCGAATAGAAAGCAACAAACAAAAATTGGAAACACGACATCATCAGCGATACCAGTGAATATTGGTCTACCGCAAGGCTCTGTCCTTGCGCCGGTACTGTTTCTCATATACATAAATGATATTAAAGACGGTTTAAAGTACGGGGATGTTAGACTATTTGCAGACGATGCACTGATTGCAATTAGTGATGTTAGTTTGGATGTGGCTATTAATAAAATGCAGTCTGATATGAATATTCTTTACAAGTGGATGTGTATAAATATGTTAAAACTGAATACAGATAAAACTAAATATATGATGATATCACACAATAATAACTATAATAATAATCATAAATTATACATAAATAATCGTGAAATAGAAAAAGTAAACGAAATTAAATACTTGGGTATAATAATAGAGTGTAAACTTAAATTTGATGCACACTTTCAATATTTAGTGAATAAAATAAACCAAAAACTTTATCTCATGTATAGAACTTGCCACATCATAAGTGAATACCATAAAATATTCATATATAGAAGCATAATTGAGCAACATTTTATTTATTGTCCTTCGGTATTATTTCTTGCTAAGGATACACAAATACAACTACTGCAAAAACTTCAACTGCAAAACAAGGCAAGGCATTTATATTGCGGAAGCCTAGAGATACGCACATAAAAGATATGTCAGATCGATTAAATTGGTTGAGTGTAAAGCAGAGCTTATTTTATTACGCAACGAAATTCATCTATAATATAAAGATAGAAAATTGTCCCACATATTTGACCGAGAAAATTAGATACGTCAATCAGATACACAACTACAACACCAGAGGGCGAAATGACTTCCGAGTAGTGGGAATTACAAATTAAGCTGATCGAGCAAATCTTTATTATAAAGGACTTAAACATTTTAATGACCTACCAAATAATATTAAAAATTGTGAAACCATAAATAAGTTTAAGCAACTATTATATCAACATTGTAAAAATTTGCCTATCCGATAGTTAAATTAGGTTCTAATGAACCGTAAATAAATAAATAAATAAATCAAATAAAATAAAATAAATCATACACACTATAAATATATGGACATACAAAGAAATTGTACAAAGTCGGACAAAACAATGTTAAGCTTAATATTTAAAAGCAGTAAAAATACAAAACTAATTAAAATTGGAATTTAGGTGTACCTTGGTTTAAGATAAGATAATGTAGGTAGGTTCAGGTTCATGACAACAATACCTAAAAAGAAATCTCATAACCAGCACACTCTTAGAGATGATCAGGCCCCGTAGAAATCCCCTAACGAGTAGAAGGCATACTCCAGTAAGAAGGACTTTAGCCGAGATATAAATCTTGGACCACCCATATTTCGCAGTTTTGCAGGCATCCCATTATGAAGGCTGATGTAACTATAGAGGGGAGAGCCTTTGAAGAAAGTTGATCTATGAATGGGGACCTTTAATACACTACTGCTCCCAGCATCTCAAAAAGGTGTTTGTATTATTATTTACAAGAGTTAAGCACCTTAATATGTAAAGACATGGAAAAGTCAGGATTCGTTGTTTTATAAACGTATCTTTGCAGCTTTTACGAAAATTTAGATTAAAAATCAAAAGGATTATTTTCTTTTGGTTCACAAATATACGTTTTCTTTTCACACCAGCAACATCCCAGGATACAACATTATTAGACCTGTGACTAAAAGCTAATGAATAATATACAGCCAAGAGACCGTCACTATCAAGGGTACTTTTTAAACTTAAAATTGCAAAGTAAGCTGAGTTTAATTTAGCACATATGTGATCATATGTAATAAGTATTATTGTTTTTTCTAGCAGGGACAATGCAGATTTACAGACTCCGCGAAGTTTGACCCGGGCAAAACTGAAAGTTGAAGCCATCGCTGTTCTGATTTGAACTAAACATATTATAGGTTTTTGCTCCATTTTTATACTTACACAGAATATTTTGATTGCATAGGTTCTTAGGCACCTACCTACTGATAAGTACTTTGGTTAATTAAATTCCAACAACTGCTAAAATTCCGAATAATTTTATTGTACCTATTATCATTATGCGTTATAACACTGTAGATTTCTAGTTCTTAAGAATTGTTAATTGTACTCGTTTCGGCCTTTATCAAACAAATAAGATTTTTATTGTTTTTGTTTGTTTGTTTCTGTTGGGCAGGGCGCATCGACAGCTAAGATCATTTAGCGCCCACTAGAGTTAGTTTGGTATAAATAGATTAGACTATGAAGTTGAATTCTTTTAAGTAATTGGTTATCTTTTCTTTAAGTGGGACAAAAGATTTTATGAGGATGGTGATGTTGGATGGGATGCCGTGGGTGTCTCTCAAGTTTTGATGTTGAATGGATTCGATTAGATGTAACACTGATAAGGGGGAGTCACATTTAGGACAGAGTGGAGGGGGATCTCTCTTTAATAGGTGTACATGTGTGGAGTAGGTGTGTCCCAATGCCAGTCTTCTCATTATTACATTATGTCTTCGGTTCAATTCTGTGGAGTTAAGGGGAGGAAATACATTGGTTTTGATGGACCATAATTTGTTGTTGGGTTCTTCCAAGTCCCATTTGAGTTGGAAGAGAGAGCTGTGTAGGTGTTTTATGAAGATGTTAAAATCAGAGTAGTGATTCTCTCCCATGTTCATACTGCCCCTTTCTATGGCAAGTTTAGCAAGATAATCCGCTCTGTCGTTATGAGGGTTGCCTATGTGACTGGGTAACCAAAGCAAGGATATGGTACGTTTCTTCAAGGTGGCCGTGTACATCAAATCCAGAATTTGCCTGATATAGTTGAAATTGAGATTTCTAGAATTGATGGCTTTGAGAGCGCTTAGGGAATCAGAAATTATGAGAGTTGGTTGTTGGATGTTTGCTTGGAGGGAATATCTGATAGCCTCCTTTATTGCCAACAATTCTGCGGAGAAAATAGAAATATGTTTAGGTAATTTAAACATTTGAACGATATTATCAAAAAAGAAGGCAGCCCCAACTCCCTTTTCTGTCTTTGATCCATCTGTGAAGAAAAGTAAATGATTGGGATAGATATTGGATAGTCTGTCAAGAAAGAGCTTGTTAAAGAATATGTTTGAATGTTCTGATTTTTTTATAGGAATGCAAAGTTAGGTCAATGTTGGGGAGAGGGGAGAGCCAGGGAGGAAAGGTGGTTTGGAGGGGGTAGTTGTAATAAGGGGGGGAGATATTGTGCTGGATGAGTAATTTGTTGATTCTGTGGGGAATAGAATCAGTGGGGAATGTAATGTTTGGTCTGTGGACATTGACCAGGTTGAGTGAGGATCTGGTATGAGGTCGATGTAGGGAAGTTGAGTAAAATTTTAACAGTGAGAGTTGGCGAGATAGTTGGAGTGACTGAGTGGATGCGATGCACTGTAAGCTAGTGATTGGGGTGGTTCGGAATGCGCCTGTGGCCAGTCGGAGACAGCAATTTTGTATAGTTTCAAGAGGCTTCTTGACATGAGGGCTTGCGGAGTCATAGATGAAGTTGCCGTAGTTGATTCTGGAAAGGATAAGAGACTTGTATAGATGAGAGAGAGAATGAAAGTCTGCGCCCCAAGTCGCGCCAGAGAGCATTCGAATGAGATTGATGTCAGAGAAAGATTTGGTTTTAAGGGATTCTATGTGAGGTTTCCAGGTGAGTCTATAATCGAATATTAGGCCTAGGATTTTTAGTTGGTCTGTTGAGGGGATGGAGATGTTTGCAATGGTTAGCGGATTCATTCTAGGACAGCATTTCTTCTTGCAGAAATGAACGGATGAAGATTTATGAGGGGAGAAAATATAGCCGTGTTTGGTTGCCCAGGCGGATAGTGAGTTAACGGAGCGTTGCATCAATCTGGTGCAATCTGAAGAGGAAGGAGAGGAGGTGTACATGAGGATATCATCAGCGAATATTTTGTATTTTATGTTGGGGGCAATGTGTTCTGAGAGTGTACTAAGGGCGATGTTAAAAAGGGTGGGGCTGAGTACAGAGCCTTGTGGGACTCCAGAGAGGTAGTGAATGGAATGGAAATAATACCATTGGCTTTGACTCTGAATGTTCTGGACTGAAGAAAGTTCAGTATATATCACCACTACACCAAACACTTTATTTTTGCACTCGACGCGCGTTTCGCTAACCATGTTAGCTTCATCAGGAGCGATGATTGACGAAGAAAGTTGATTAAAAATTTAGGTAGGGCCCCTCTGAGACCCGCTGAAAACAACTGAGCAATGATAATGTTTTTATTGGTTATGTCGAATGCTGAAGAGAGATCCAAGGAGATTAAAAGGGTGTGATTATTGTTAGAAAAGGAATGTCTGATGTCAGTTTCTAATGATGCGAGGTGGTCCATTGCGGAACGGTGTTTCCGAAAGCCATATTGAAGTGGGGACAAAAGTTCTTTGGTTTCGATTATCCAGGTCAGGCGAGCTAATACCATGCGTTCGAACAGTTTACAAAGATGGTTCGTTAGTGATATAGGGCGGTAGCTACTCAAAGATGTTCTGGGTTTGCCTGGTTTATGGATGGGGATTATTGTTGAGAGTAACCAGGAAGAAGGGAATTCAGCCTGTAAAATAAGATTTTTAGTTTCGTCATTTACTCATTAAAATAAACTTTGAAATGCGTGGATTTATATAGCTTATTGTAAAGTTAAGAAGGCATTTAATGAAATATTTTTTTAGAAAAAGGTCGCACTGTTGTATAGAGATAGAAAATAAAGATGATTAAAACTAAAAATGATAATAATTGGTAGAGAAATTTCAGGCGCTTATGGTTTATGACATTTTAATATTTATAATCCATGTTGTGAGCTATCAACTCCAAACAAACGGACTTTAAGAAAATTTTATTATTATAATTATTATCATTGTAAATCAGAGCTGTCAAGGTCATGCACAGTTCGAGCCAATTTCGGAGGTAACGCCTCTCGCTGCCCCCACCACTGCTAGACGTTAAGCGGCCGAGCCACCGATCGCGGCTCGGCCGCTTACCAAACATAATGCGCTCCTCCTATGTCTCTCATAGCCGCTCCTGAAACTGCGCGAACGGCGGCAGCAGCAGTGGTGGGGGCAGCGGGAGGTGTTACCTCCGAAATTGGCTCGAACTGTGCATGACTTTGACAGCCCTGTTGTAAATAAATCACTTTAACCGCATCGCAGCCCTTATAGTGCAGTAAAAAAAGGTCAAAATAATGATGAGATAGGCATAGTTTAGATACAGCAATATTATGATTTTATCCTCTCTGGGATATCACCAGGAGTATTGTCCTGAGTTTTGGACCTCGAAAAACTTGTGCTCTTTTGTTTATAAACAATTGAAGTTTTCAAAACGCGTTTTTTGAGCTTAAAATGTGAATAACTCCAGTTATATGAGTCGGATCGAAATTAAAAAAAAAAAATACTTTTCGCAATAAAATTTCCAACAAATTTTCGGTTTCAAGTCTCTTAACAAATGCTATTTTCGGTCATTTTGAAAAAAAAAAAAAAAATTTTTTATCACATCTGGTGGAGAATCGCGAGACCTTTATTTTTTAAAAAAATATTTTCATTAACCTGAACATGACCGCAAAAAACGGTTAAAATCACTCCAAAATTTTTTTTTTAATGACATCGGAAAGCTGGCATCGAGACATAAATTTTGAAAAAAAAAGATCCATTTTGGACCAAATGGCATAAAATGGCGAGCAATTCAAATTTCAAATAACAAATTCAATTGTGCTCACTGGGTTCAATATTTTTGTACCAAAATTTCAGAGTATTTTTGCTATAATAAATGGCATATTTTCTGAAAGTTCTAAGCCAATTCACTTAGTCGGCCTGTATAATAAAATGAAAAAAATAACAGTTTTTTTTTTACTGTTTTTTCAATTTTGTAGACTATGTGCGCACTTGAGCGCCTTGAAACCAACGAGGATTTATTGGAAATTTCATTACAACGAGTTTGATTTTTTTTTGTCTCGATCTAACTTACAGTTGTGGTCCAAATAATAGCAGTGCTTACTAAATTTTTATCAAAACATATTTATTAAGTTTTTTTAATAGAACAACTAAAACATAAATATGGTAACTTTGAAGCCCACCTAAGATGCATCAGAGTAATAGAAGACTAATTAATTAAATTCTTAAAAATCAAAGAAAAAGGACAAATTTCTAAAAATTATGGTGGACAAAATAATAGCAGTGTTTTACTAAAATTACTGTTAAAAAAAACTGTACAACTAATTAACAATATTTTTCCTTTATGAGCATCAGACACACGTAATACTTAATTGTAAACCCTTTATTGGCTATGACAGCTTCACAACGTCGCGGCATAGAGTTAACCAAATCTTGACCTCTAAAAACAGGAATGCTTTTCCAAGAATCTCTGATTACAGCCCAGAGCTCCTCTTGATTCTTCGGTTTTTCACGTGCTACGCTATCTTTAATATCGCCCCACAGATTTTCTATCGGGTTCAGATCTGGGCTTTGAGCTGGCCAATTTAAGACATTAATTTTTTTATTTTCTAAAGATTGTTTACATAATCGACTGTTATGTTTAGGGCAACATAACGTCCTGTAAAATTTTAACCTAAAAACACTGGGGGTCATTATGTTTTTAATCCAAAATATAGGCCCTACTTCGAAGTAGGAGAAACATGCTCATACCATTATTTTGGAACCTCCATGTTTAACTGTCTTAATAGTGGGTACCTTACGCGGACTTCTTGCTGGTAACTTTGCTTCTTTCAGTCGTCGTCGTATCGTCCTAGGAGCTACATCCACTTCCACAATCTCCTGAAGTTGTGTTGACGAAGCAACTGGGTTTGCTTTCGAAGCTCGAACTTTAAGTGTGTCCTGTCTGGATGTAGTTTTTGCGCTTACGACCGCGAGTTTCAGGTGTAGGTTGCCATCTTAAAGCGTTTGCTACCATTTTAGCTGAGCATCACAAAATATTTTGAATCTACATGTAAGATTTTCCATCACGACGCAATTTTCTTGTCAATTCACGTTTTTTTCTTAGAACAGTGCTTCTTCCTTCCCATAGTTGTATTGAAAACAGAAATAGTGTTGACAGATCTGACACAAAACTATTCTAAATTTGACAATTTAACCGAACCCAAGGAGCAAAAACCATTTAGGTTTGAAACACACCAGTGTTAAGCGAACACTGCCATTATTTTGACCAAGCAAAATTCATCTCCTGCTACAAAAAACGTAAATACTTTGTTTATATTTATTTTTATATACATATTTTTTGTTGAAACCTCAGCACAGTTGATAAGTTTTTAAACGATAAAATGTTTTTTTTGCCTTAATGGAATTTTGCAGTTCAACAATTTTAGTTATTTTTATTGAACCACTGCTATTATTTTGACCACAACTGTATATAACAGGACTTATTAACATTTCAAGCTTAGAAAACGCGTTTTGAAAACTTACATTGTTTGATAGACAAAAGAGCACAAGTTTTTCGGGGTCCAAAACTCAGGACAATACTCCTGTTGATACCCCAAAAAGGATAAAATCATGAAATTGCTGTATCTAGATTATGCAATTTCAAATGCTTTTTTTGCTGCACTATTAACTCAACCAAAATTATAAAAAAGAAACACATTTAAAATTCATTAAATACTAAGGAAAGAGCAAGCAATAATAAAACCTCTTATATCTCGAAATACGTGTACCAATTCTGAAACTAGCAAAACTCATTTAGAAACTTAGCAATTAAACATGCAAAATGCACATTTTAAAGCACCGTGTAAACATACAGAAATATTTATATTTGGTGAATTCAGCTTCGCTCCACCGACTGAAACTGAAATTGAGCCAGCTTGCACGCTAAAATATAAATTGCTATAAAATATTACTTCTGCTTTACCTTCTTAGCGTAAACAGTTTTAATATTTTCACTAGTTTCACAGTTCAAGTCATAACTTATATAAGATATTAATTTTAGCGAATATAATAACTATTATTACTAAGAGCAGAACTGTAACATTTTATTGAGAACATTTAGTGGTTTAGCGAGTCAATATTGTAAGTAATGTTTAATACTGGCCGACTATTTAGAGCACGTTGTTTGAACGATAGTTACACTAACTAGTGGTCAAATTTCACTTGTTAAACTAATCATTAGTTAAAAATGGCTATAGTCAGTTGTTTCATTGGTAGTTAGCTACATAATAGTTAAATTTTTTGATTATAGTTACAAAATTTTAACTACTCGAGAGGGCTGTAATTAACCTTGACTGTAAGTTATTTAAATAAAATAGACTTTTGCTAATTGTGGCTTTACCAAGACAATTTATAACAGTATTGGATCTTAATATAGTTAGATACATAGAAGAGTCAGAGAGCTTTTCTGATGACGAACTTGTAGTAGAATACGTAATGCGTCGCCGTCCAAAAACGTTTAGGTCTTGTATACTACAATTTGAGATATGGAATTATTTTATGAAAAGATATAGACTGTCAAAAGAAACGGTGCTTCGTATATTAGAAAAAATGAAGAATTCATTAGAAAGAAGATCAACCAAGTAGGTAAGCAACACTAATTACATCCTTATTAAGAATCAAAGTTTTATTTAAATTTTATAATATTTTTTTTATGGGTCTAGCACACGTGCTGCAGGGAAGTCCCTAAAGCGCTCCAGGAGCGGCATGTGTACGGAAAAAGCGATTCACGTAAATTGTACTCGGTAGGAAACACAGCGCTGGGCAAATTATTCCAAAGGGATGATGTTCTCCATATAAAAGACTGCTTGAAAAGCGTTGTATGCGGAATAACAAGTTGAACCTCATACGGATGTAAAGTACCAGCGCGACGTGTATTTCTAACATGCACCGCTTTGGGAGGAATTAAGCGGGCTACATCCTTCGAACACTTTCCATGAAAATACCTGTAGAACAGAACAGTCGCCAACCGTTCTTCGATGTTCCAGCGAATCAAGGCCGCTGGTCAATTCCAGGTCTCTAATCAGACGGACAGCTCTTCTCTGAACAGAATTCAACAAATGCAGTGTATGTTTGGGAGCGGAGCCCCAAACGTGGGAGCAGTATTCCATAGTTGGTCGAATTTGAGCATTGTAAAGAATTACAGTTGTTGTGGGGTGTAAAGCTTGCTGGTTCGAAATAATATTCCCAACTTTTGAGAAGCTCTCCTTGCTATGCCTGCAACATGTTCATGCCATGACATATTTGTTCCCAAACTAACGCCCAACAAATTGAGCGACGATGCTAGAGGAATGGAGTGCCCCGACATAACTACATCGGGTTCAGCTACGTTAACTTTTTTAGAAAAAACTGCCGTCTGGGTTTTTGTAGCGTTAAATTCCACTTGGTTACTGTCACCCCAAGATAGAATTTCTTCCATGTCTTTGTTAAGTTGAACGATCTCCTGTTGTCTGCGGATATTCGCCTGAGCAGCCGATGTCCGAGCGTTCAAGGTGAATGAAGAGACAAGCGTACTGTCATCTGCAGAGCTATAGATTGGATTCCCGGTCTTTTCCAGCAGATCGTTAATGTAAATGAGAAAGAGAGTAGGAGACAGTATGGAGCCCTGGGGCACACCTGCGTTAATAGTGAAGGTGTTAAAAAGAAATCCGTCGACCGCCACTCGTAAAGAACGCTCTCTGAGGAAACATGCGAGCCACAAACAGAACCTTTCAGACATATAATAAGAGCGTAACTTAGCCAACAGTCCATCGTGCCAAACACGGTCGAATGCCTTGGATATGTCAAGAGCAACCGCTCTAGATTCTCTAAAGTGTTCAATTGCGTTGTTCCAAACATGTGTTACATAAGTCAGAAGATTTCCTGTTGAACTATGTTTACGAAAACCATATAGGTATGTAAGACATAATACCTAAATAAAGAACTCTGAACCAGGCCTGTTTTGTTTTTCAGAAATCATGCAGTCAGTCCATTAGACCAGTTACACCGTCTCTGTTGCGGCTCTATTTTGTAGCCTCACATTTGCGGCGCTATCTTGTATAGCCACAAATTTCTTTATTTTTAACAAATATTATATTTATTAAATAGAAGCCGTTATTTGCCCCTTATGTATATCATAATTTTTGAGGATGGATTGAGTGGATATTAACACTAATAGAGAACAGAATTAAGATATCAGCTAGAGAGAGATAATTTTTGTACGTCCTTTGAAAATAGTCTCTATAGTTCTACTCAGTATATATCACCACTACCCCAAACACTTTATTTTTGCACTCGACGAGCGTTTCGCTAATCATGTTAGCTTCATCAGGAGCGATGACGAAGCTAACATGGTTAGCTTCGTCATCGCAAGTGTTTGGTGTAGTGGTGATATATACTGAGTAGTATCATTGTGCCAAAGATTCCACATTCCCAACTTAGTCTCTATAGTTGTTTAAAACTTAGTTGTACTGTTTGGGCACCATTCATTTTAGAATAAAAGAATCTAAGTTCAGCTCAAAAAATGAAAAAATACTGAAGAGTTATTTAGTTATTGAAATAAAATTAATTGTGTCCTGAAAGAAAGAGTAGGAGTTTGGTGAAACACTACACTTAAATAAAAAAGGTATATTATATATATATATATATATATATATATATATATATATATATATATATATATATATATATATATATATATATATATATATTTATATCAAGGATTTTCTACAGCTAACGCTGTCTTCCTTCTTTCAGCCTTTGATTCCATCCGTTTTTATCTTCCTAGTCCCCATCTGTTAGACCCCTGCCCTCCATAGCCTCGTCCACATCGTCTCTCCACGATCGTCTGGGTCTTCCTCTTTTTCTTCTCCCTATAGGGCTCCACTCCGTTATTTTCTTTATCCACTTATTATCTTCGCTCCGTCTTATGTGTCCATACCATTTTAATCGTTTTTCTTCAATGGTCTTTACGGCGTTCTCTTTGATGTTCATTCTGCTTCTTATTTCTTCATTTGACATTCTCTCCATACGTGTCACTCTACAGCATCTTCTCCAATACTCCATCTCTACCGCGTTAATTTTAGATTTATTTCTTGTTGATGGTCCATGTTTCTGACCCGTATGTCATTATGCTTTGTATTATTGATTTGTACTCGTATATGCGCGTGTTGTTTCTCTTTGTAATGTGTTTGTCCCACAGGATCGAATTTAACTGTCTTATGCATATCCGCGTTTGTCCTAATCTAGCTTTGATCTCTTCTTCTGATGTAGCGTTTTTTGAAATGATGGTTCCTAAATATTTAAATCTATCGGTTCCTTTGATTGTTGTTTCGTTATCGACTTCTAAATTCTCCACATTTCCCTCCTTTGTTGTTAGGTGTTCTATTTTATCAAAGTTTATTACTAATCCTGCTTTCGTGTATTCTTCTTTCAGTTTTCTTACCATATAACTGAGGTCTACCTCATTTTAAGCTATGATTACTTGGTCGTCTGCGAAACTTAGAGTATATAAGTAATCTTCTCGTATTGGGAATCCCATTCTACTACATTTTTGCTTCCATTTTTTCAATGTTTGTCCGAGGTATATTTTGAATAATGTTGGGGATGTAAAGCATCCTTATAATAGGCCTTTTGATGTTTGGAGTCTCTTCTCTATTTTATGTCCTATTTTTATGTTGACTGTGTTGTTTTCGTAGAGAGCTTTTTCTGCGTATATTAGTTCTTTGTCAATACCTATTTCTTTCATTGCGTTCCATAATCTTTGTCTTGGTATCGAGTCATAGGCCTTTCTTATGTCTATGAAGGCTAGATGAACTTCTCTATTCTTTGCCAGTTTTTTTTCCATTCTTTGTTTTATAGTGTATATGTGGTCTATACATAATTTTCCCGCCGTAAAGCCTGCTTGGTCTTCTCCAATTTTTTCTTTTATATTTTCCTCTATGATATTTTTAATAATCTTTCCATACAAACGCCGCATACTCGATATTATGCTTAGGCCTCTATAATTTGTGCATTTTATATATAGATACTATATAGGCTTTTGACCATTCCTCTGGTATTTTTTCTCCATTTATCGCTCTGTGTAACATATTTCTTAGCATTCGATGTAATTTATTAGACCCGTACTTAGTCATTTCATTTACCACACTTCCAGGCCCTGCGGAGTTATTATTTTTGGGTATTTGTATTGTCTTCTTTACTTCTTCATAGCTTAGTGCTACCTCTTTTTTTCATTATTCTGTTCTTCTTCAGGGTTCTCTTCTTGGAATTCTTGTCTGTCTTCTGTTAGCAGTTTTTTATAATATTCTTCCCACTCGCTTTCTGGGATATACTCTATATACGGCTTCTCGCTATTCTTGGTCCTTAATGCTTTAATTATTCTCCATGACTCTGTGCTTCTAGTTCCTCTTGTATACTGTTCTACATGTTCGCACGCTTTTTCCCATCTCTCGTTCTTTTTTTTGTTTATCATCCTTCTCGTTTCTGCATTTTTCTCTTTATATTTCTGTAGATCTTCTTCTAATTTTGTACTGAGCCATTTTTCGTAGTCTTTTTTCTCCTTTATAGATTCTTTGGTTTTTTCACAGATTCTAATATTTATGTTTCTTATTCTCGTTGTCTTCTTTACCTAATGCTTCTAGGGCCGCCTGTTTGATGTATTCTTTTATGTGGTCATACATCTGTTGGAGGCTGTCGTATTTAAATTCATTTAATTTTTGTTCTAATCGTCGTGTATATAGGTCTCTTATCGTTTCGTCTTACAGTAAGTGTATTTTGTATTTTATTTCTTTGTCTGCTTTTTCTGTTATCTCATTAATATTTCTGTTTTCTTTATTTATTGTTCCACGGTACTTTTATATTTGCTACTAATAGTTTATGGTCTGATCCACATTCTGCCGCTCTCTTTACTCTTACATCTTTTATTTTAATAGTGGTATCGTTGTTAATTATAATGTAGTCTATTACTGATTTTAAGTTTCGTGTTTCTTGCATCCAAGTATATTTGTGGATGTGTTTGTATTTGTAGAATCCGTTTGTTATTTTGAGGCCGTTTAGTTCACACAGCTCTATTAGTCTCTCTCCGTTGTCGTTGGTAATGTCTTCTCCGAATGATCCTACGGTGTTGTCTATTGTTTTCCTTCCTGTTTTTCCATTCAGATCTCCCATTATTATTAATTCTTGGTTTTTCTTTACTTTTTGTGCTTCTATTTCTAGTGTTTCCATGAAAGGTATATTAGCAGAATAAAAATTCCTCCTTTTGTTACACTTTTAAAATTACATCTACTAGATAAATAACCTTGTATACTATGAGATTGCACACTAATGCATAGAGTCTCTAAATTAGAATTATTAAGTTCTTAGCAAATGGCTTTAAAAGATACGATATAAAAGTTTGTGAATTGGACTTTGCGGATTACACGTGTTACGTACTTGTTGGAAACACACGTTGCAGACAAGAAGTGAGATACTTAAACTGGTGTGTGCTTATGACTTACTGCTTGGCTTCTCCTCGTGGATTTTTCATAAGCTGCTTGGCCTCTCCTGGTGAGATTTTCAACAAAAATATTGTCTCAGCCACTACTCTCCTATTCCCATTTGGATAGCTAATTTTTTGACCCGAAATGCCTTAGGATGAGTAGAATATTTTAAGAACGGAAAAAGGCATCAAACTTGAGATTTTGAAACTACATCCACTTGGTGATAAAAGAAAGCCGTTACTGCACTACGGCATGACGGAAGAAAAAAGCCTACTGCGGCCTGATGAAGGACTAAGCCGTTACTGCATCACGTTGGAAAAAGCTACTACGGCATGCAGGAGGAAAAAGCTCAGAAAAATCCGAAATGGCCGTTTATATATCTTTTGCCCTTCCTTCAAAGTGAAGTCTTTAAAATGGTTCACTTCCGGGACGCAAAATCTGACGCATTCAATGCGAACTAAATAAGTTAAGTCAGCAACACGTGTTACACACTGCTGGTTTAAGTTCAATTGCTCAAAAATTTAAACTTACTGTTTAACTTAAATTATCAATTATTACAGGAATTATAGAAAGAAAAACGGTATTGTAACATGATCTTAAAATCTAGAAAAAAATGAATGTTACAGCAGTTACTATTAACTTTGCGGTTTGGTGCAACAGGTATTATTCAACAATGTTCTGGAGATCTTTTTGGTTTACATAAATCCACTATATGTAGAATAGTACACCAAGTTTCTCAAGTAATATGCATGACATATAAATATTTGAAAAAAATAGGAAGTAAAAAAATTTAGTAGGTCATCGAATGGGGTGTCAAATGAAGGCTTGTAAAAACACGAATTCAAATGTATAATGTAATACTTGCACACACTCTCCTTTGTATAATTTTTAAAAAATTGCGAGAAATTGCCGTTATCTCGAAAAGAACTGAATAAAAAATTTTGAAAAAATCCTGGAATATTCTCCACAGGGTGTATCAGTGAAGATCGGAAAAAACTTTGAGGTGTATTTTGTGAAGTCATTTTTATACCTCCGTAACAAAATTTTTTATTTTAAAAGCAATCAACGTAGGGAACACTAATTGCACTTGGCCGATTTTTTAAACATAAAGATCATTGAGCAAAATCTACATTCTTTCGAAAAAGCTGACTGGAACTGTTATGTAAACATCATTAAAATCCTTTTTGGCAACCATAGGGCCGAAAACTCTAAAGAATAATTTGATGAACTTTAAACATTATACAAATCTTAGAGATGTTACCTATCGTTAAAAACATACTTCCTGGATTAATACCAGGAACCCTTTCCCGATAATCTAGGTGCTGTTAATGACGACCATAGCGAATTTCATCAGCATAGAGAACGGAAGGAATACTAGATTGTTAGTAAACAATAATATTATTAAAACTAACTTAGGTTAAGTACGTAAATTAGGATTATTATACTAGAGAAGTTTATATTTATACTTATATACTTGCATCTAGATTATTATTTTCGGTATCAGTAAAGCAATGGAATATTTATGTAATGTTAAGGGATTTAGAAAGTTTCACTACCTAATTATTAGAAAAGATTCAACCAGCAAATTTTAGGTGCGATTGCTAGGTCGTGTGAGAAGATATGATTCATAAATAGTAGTGTGTGAACGGCATTTTTTTATTTAAAATACTTTTATTAATTTCATATAAAAATACTGAATATTTTGTAATTTTTTAAAAGAAAAGAAAAAGATGTTGAACATTCCATAGACTGCCCACCATACCAATATATCAATAGCATAGGTATACAAAAAATATTCTTTGTCTTTTAAGTAAGACACGTATTTTCTTAAGTATTTTTTTATGTTGAATCAAAAAAATCATAAAAAAAGACATCCACTGCGAGGTATTTTCAGAAAACATACTTAAAGTGGCCAGAAAACTATTAAATTGAAAAAGATACATTTTAATAAATAATGTAAAACTCTATAATTATCAAAATTATCGAATAAAACTATTATTTCGGACATTTTTAAATATTCTAAATTTATATTTATAATAAAAACTAAAAAATATTAGGTTTTAGTGTTCCTGTTTAACAAAAAACACGCATACACCACCTTTAACTAAGCTACATAGCAAAATGCTGTTTAAAATAAATATGTGCAACCACTAAATTAAAAACTCTTTTTAATTAATATTGAACAAAACAATTATTTTCAGTGTTTTTTGAAGTTGTTAATGCTGACTTGACATCAAAAAATAAAGTTTTATGTTCAATTTCAACAGAAAACTCGCTTTTCACACTTACAAGGGTGTTATGTGGTTGGCAAAATGATTTTTTAAGTAAATAAACAAAATGAAATAACAGTTTCGTTCAATAATAATAAAAATTAAAAAGTAATCGGCCTTGGATACAATGCATTTATGCCAACGTTTTTTCCAGTCCTCGAAACAGTTGTTGAATTCGATTTTTGGAATGGCCTTTAAAGCCTTCTTCGATTCGGTTTTAATCTCCTCAATCGACTCAAAACGATGTCCTCGAAGCGGTTTTTTAAGTTTAGGGAATAGTCAGAAGTTTGATGGAGCTAAATCAGGCGAATAGGGCGATTGCGGAATGATATGAGTTGAATTTTTGATGAAAAAGTCACGAAGAACCAATGCTGTATGAGAAGGCGCATTATCTTGATGAAGAGTTATCGGCCCATAATTCCGGCATCTTGAGACGAATAGCTTCACGCAAACGACGCATAACACGCAAATAATATTCCTTGACAGTTTGGCCCGACGGAAAGAATTCATAATGAACAACAACAGGATAATCGAAGAAAACTGTTATCATTACCTTGATTTTCGACTTGCTTTGGCGTGGTTTCTTCGGTCACCAAATGACTTTTTTTTATCATTTCGAACGTTTGAGAAGCCGAAAAAAAAAAAAAAAAAAAAAACCATTTTTAAAACAAAATTTAATACAACTTCTTTGCTGAATTTTTTCAGTCAGGTTAAAAATCGAAAAACGCACATTTGTTGTTAAACGAATGCAAGCGAATCTTATTAACTAGTGATGTTATGGTCTTAAAATTTGACACAGATGGCAGTTAAGGCCCTACCAACGTAACGAAAAAAAATTAATCCGATTTGGAAATGTCCGGGCGATTTAAATCTAAAAGTCTTACTATTTTTTGATCACATTAGTATAGATAGATATATATATATATATATATATATATATATATATATATATATATATATATATATATATATATATACATATATATATATATATATATATATATATATATATATATATATATATATATATATATATGTATATATATATATATACATATATAGATAGATATATATATATATATATATATATATATATATATATATATATATATACAGATATATAATATATGTATATATATATATATATATATATATATATATATATATATATATATATATATATATATATATATACAGATATATAATATATGTATGTATATATATATATATATATATATATATATATATATATATATATATATATATATATATATATCTGTATATATATCTATATATATATATATATATATATATATATATATATATATATATATATATATATATATACATATACATATTACAAAAAAAAATATTCTTGATAAAAGTTTTATAATTATCTCCAACTATGAGAACAATTTCAATTTTATCTTCAACACTCAATTTTACTGGCATTTTTAATTATTGCAAATACGGACTGACGTTAGATTTATAATTTATTTACAGTTGTTAAGTATTTCTAAAGATATGTCCAATTATTTTTAGCCTAAAATTTGTAGGCATGTAGGTTTCTTTCATTCAATAAATAATTTAACAATTACTGTCTTGTTTACTGGAGCTGGCCACAAATCTAAATGTGAGCATAATTTTTTAGTTCCTATTAACATTTTTATTAATATTTTAATCTTCACTAAAAATCATTATTTTTTATTTTCCCTGTATACCATCCAATATTTTAAACCTTTGATGCTTGATTATGGATTTCCATGTGATTCAGAACTTTTTATCAAGAATAATTTTTTTTGTAATTTGTAAGATAAACTTTTTTTCTATCTCCACCTCAAGGAGAAGAGGAGTTGATCATGTGGTTCGGCAAGTAGATGCTAGATGGATAAAGAGGGTGGTTTAGTGGAGCTCGAGAAAGCACAAAAGGAGTACCGGAAGACCACTGAAACATTGGTTGGACGGCAATAAGATGAGGGTAGGACGCAACTGGCACCAACTAGCTCAAGGTCGGAAACTCTGGAAAGAGGCAAAGGAAGGCTTATATCTAGGAGTGGATACAGAAAGGCTGTGGTCCAAAATCGACCAGAATTATCCAATTTTGTAGTGTGTAAGTATCTGGATTGATTTCTAAGAATTTCTGTATGTCCTGAACAAAGTGTAATGGAACCAGTAAGTCCATATTTCCAACTAATGGAGAAATTTTGGTTCTGAAGGGTTCTGGCGATCTCTAGTATGGTCCAAAATAATACGGAAGTATCTGTCAGTGAGTGAGAGCATCATTTAACAATATTCTATCATTATTGTAGCAATGCCGACATAAAATTCACAAGTAAACTAGACTAGAATTAAAAAAATTTCGTTTTTTACACTTTTTTACCGGATATATTTGGACACAACGACTCAATCATGTCGGTTTTGTAAAAAGGCCATGTGACTTTCATAATTAGATATAAAAATCTAAAATTTGCGACCAACTCGAGCCTTGGAAGTGCTTTCTATTTTTGGGCATATACTCCATATATATATATATATATATATATATATATATATATATATATATATATATATATATATATATATATATATAGAAACTATAAAAGAAAACTATTAAAGAAACTATAAAAGTTTAAATTTGGCAGGATAAGCGAAACAGTGTCATAAATTCATTATAGAAACGCAAAGTCAGCATATTGGCAGAAACGATAGTGACTACGTATAACGAGTGATATTTTACATCAATTTATATTTTACTAGCTGATTTTTAGTCATAGATAGGAAAAGCTGAATTCGCAAAAATATATATGGATATATGAAGTTTTCGATTACTGCTAATCACACCTATTTATTCGAAAGCTTTCGGTAAAGATTTAAAAAGGGAGTGTTACAGTTTAACTGGGAAGTTTTTATTTTATTCTTAATACTTAACAACTTATTTTTTTTACTTAACCTGAGTAAGTAAAAACGTAAAGTTGAAGTTACTCTAAAAGTAACTAAATTGCTATACTTATAGCAATTCAGTTACTTTAATAATAACTCAACTACGTTTGTAATTAAGAGAAAAGCCATTTTAGAACATTGTAAATAAAAAAGCGTAAGGAAGATGATTTTAGCATCCAGAATTTAGCGGGATTAATTGTCTGTATTGACTGGTATTGTTGTCTCTCGTAATTCTGGGCGTTAGGGGCCCTTGTAATTAAAAAAAAAACGCCATTTTACAACACTGTAGACAAAAGAGAGCGGAGAATATGTTTATAGCAACAAGAATTTGACAGAATTAATAGTACCAATCAAAACAGACAATTAATCCAACTAAATTCTATTGCTTGTTTTGATTGGTATTATTAATCTTGTCAAATTCTCGCTACTATAAACATCTTTCCAGCATTTTTTTGTTTACAGTAGTAAAAAATTGCGATTTTTCTCAAGTACAAAGGCTCATAAACATCTTCTTTTCGCTCACTTGTTTAGAGTATTGTAAAATGGTATTTCTCCCATATTAATTCCAATTTTTCTCAATTTTATAACACTTCAATTACATTTTTAGTAATTTTTTACTTTTTTTTAGTAGTACAGGTTCATTTAAGGTATTTTAATTATAATATTATAATAATATAGAGAAGGAACCGACATCACTGATAAACATCGGGCTGGAAAACCGGTATCTGTGTCTCGCCGGGAGAATGTTAAAGCTCTGCATGAAATCATTTTGGTAAGTCGACGAATTGGGCTCAATGCATCGCAGAAACTCTGATTATTTCATATAGATGTGTTTCTCACATTGTCCATTCTAAGTATGAGAAAATTATTAACTAAATGAATCCCTCAATGTCTGAACGCCGACCAAAAACGACGTATTAAGATTCAAATGTCTTTATAGCCATTTTGAAGAGGAATCATCTAATTTTTTGGATCGAATGCTAACAATCGACGAAACGTGGGTCTAGCATTATGATCTAGAGATAAAGAAATAATTGGAGAAGTGGAAATATGCTAGCTTGCTTCCATTTTTTGAGTTAAAGATGGGATATTTCTTACAGATTACTTGGCACACGGCAAAACAGTGGCTAGAGAATTATATTCTTCATTATTAACTAAGCTTAGCCAAGAAATTGTGGAAGAACGACGAGGAAAAGTGTGGGGCATGTTTAGCAACACTTGAAATTTCTGATCCAGAGTACTTCAAATGAACTAAATATTTTTTAAATCTTGCTTAAATCGATCATCTTGTTTCCCAACATACTTCTTACTACATTATTGATAACTTATCTCATATTTTCCATTTCTTTCATGTTTATGAATTTTACCCTTTGGAATTCCTAAGATATTTTTTCAGTTGTCTGATGACTTATTGACTAACGTGGGTTTTACCTTATTAAGTCCTAGAGTATATTTTGGATTATATGACACTGAAACATATTTTGTCTTTATGTAGAAAACTCAAATCTTATAGAAACAGTTTCTTCCTTCGTTAAACAAAAATGGCTTGACTTGCAAAGCTAAAATTTGTAGATAAAATATGATATGTTTGGAAATAGAGTCATACAGGATTTTAAAAGACCCACTTTAGTGACGCCGTGTTTGCATGAAAATCCGTCTGTCCACAGATATCCGTTAGTTTTGCAAATAAATAAATTATGCTTTGAACTGACTGATCGAAACAAAAAAAATATTAGAAAGAAGACAAATTTCATTTAAATGAAGAAGTAAAGAATGGTCTAGAGATACTTTATAATCGTTGCACTCAAGTCCTGGATGAGGAATTTTCACGAAAAGAGTTCGAGCGATGTAGCTCGCTTAATTCCTTCCAGAACGGTGCATACTAGGAATGCACATCGTATGAGGTTCAACTTATTGTGTCTTGTACAATCCTTTTTAAACAATCTTTTATATGGAGAACCCTGTCGCTGAGAGATGATTTGCCCAGGACTGACATGTATATGAATCATTTTTTCTGCACACGTATCGCTTCTGTAGCGCTTTAGAAATAGTCATACAGGGCTTGTGTCTTAACCTATTTTACTCCGTCTTTAACCAAAAGGTAGAACATTTTTCTTATAATTCTGTTGCAATTGTACAATATTTAACGACCCCCACTCCTTTCACCCCTACGTTTGAAGTGATATCAATCAAAAACTGTAGGGTTCTTTCCCAGTTCAAGGATTATGTGTGAAGGAAAGAAGAGCGATAATTCAATCGACCGACAAACATACCGACGAAAATTGGCAGCTATATTTTTCCTAATCTAGAGTTTGTAAAACGTGAACATATGCAAAAATTCCTAAAGACAATTTCTCCAAAAAAATAATATCTGTCTTTAGCATCTTAAACAAGGCAAATGGAAAATTCCAAGACCATCCATGTAAAATATTTCAAATTTCTAGAATGAATCGATAATCTCGAGGATTAAAATACCGGGTAATATCTGCGCCAAATTCCTAAAACTCATCTAAAACTTAAGTTCCATTAAAGATGCAAAATAAACGTTTCCTTCTTACTACATTATTGATAAGTTATCTCATATATTCCATTTCTTTCATGTTTGTGGATTTTACCCTTTGGAATTCCTAAGATATTTTTTCAGTTGTCTAATGACTTATTGACTAATGTGGGTTTTACCTTATTAAATACCTTATTAAGTCCTAGAGTATATTTTGGATTATATGACACTGAAACATATTTTGTCTTTATGTAGAAAACTCAAATGTTATAGAAACAGTTTCTTCCTTCGCTAAACAAAAATGGCTTGACTTGCAAAGCTAAAATTCGTAGATAAAATATGATATGTTTGGAAATAGAGTCATACAGGATTTTAAAAGACTCACTTTACTGACGCTGTCTTTGCATGACAATCCGTTTGTCCACAGATATCTGTTAGTTTTGCAAATAAATGAATTATGCTTTGAACTGATTGATCGAAACTAAAAAAATATTAGAAAGAAGACAAATTTCATTTAAATGAAGAAGCAAAGAATGGTCTAGAGATGCTTTATAATCGTTGCACTAAATAGGCTCAAGTCCTGGATGGAGAACTTTCACGAAAAAAGTTCGAGCCATGTAGCTCGCTTAATTCGTTCCAGAACGGTGCATACTAGGAATGCACATCGTGTTAACACATGACATCTTATGAGGTTCAACTTATTGTGTCTTGTACAATCCTTTTTAAATAATCCTTTATATGGAGAACCTTGTCGCTGAGAGATGATTTGCCCAGGACTGACATGAACATGAATCACTTTTTCTGCACATATCGCTCCTGTAGCGCTTTAGAAATCGTCCTACAGGGCTTGTGCCTTAACCTATTTTACTCCGTCTTTAACCAACAGGTAGAACATTTTTTTTTATAATTCTATTGCAATTGTACAATATTTAACGACTCCCACTCCTTTCACCCCTACCTTTGAAGTGATATCAATCAAAAACTGTAGGGTTCTTTCCCAGTTCAAGGATTATATGTGAAGCAAAGAAGAGCGATAATTCAATCGACCGACAAACATACCGACGAAAATTGGCAGCTATGTTTTTCGTTATCTAGAGTCTGTAAAACGTGAACATATGCAAAAATTCCTAAAGATAATTTCCCAAAAAAAATAATATCTGTCTTTAGCATCTTGAGCAAGGCAACTGGAAAATTCCAAGACCATCCATGTAAAATATTTCAAATTTCTAGAATGAATCGATAATCTCGAGGATTAAAATACCGGGTAATATCTGCGCCAAATTCCTAGAACTCATCTAAAACTTAAGTTCCATTAAAGATGCAAAATACACGTTCCCAAGTTTCAAGGTATTCTTCTTTCAGAAATAGTATACGTATATTTGCAGTATGCAGTTTGCTTTTAACTAAGGAAACACGCTCAACGTATTAGAGAAAATGAAGTATTAAGTATATTAAAACGAACTTGTTTCGGATAGAGTTAAGTGGTTTTGCTTAATACAAAAGCTAACGAACAATATTACTTTTAACATGAGTCCGGCACTTTACCATTGCGCTGGTTTGAAGTTCTAGTTTGTAGGACACGTGGCTACGCTGCAAGACGATAGATGATTGGAATAGCGACCACGCATGGACAAAATGAGTATAGGAAGGCCCTCGTCACGATGTGGGATGACTTAAAGAGGGTTTTCGCTCAAGCTGGAAACGTTCAAGGGGAGCCTATGTCCAGCAGTAGATGCAGAGGCTGAATTTCAACAGTCAAGACAGTGATGGTATTCCCTTATATGGTTTAAGTATTAAAAAGTCTTGGTGTAGATGATGCCCGCGAAACTCTGTAATCCTCTTTTAATGTCCTACAGTTCTTCCTGTCATTTAATGTTACACCCGGAAACCTTCAACATTTTCTAAAAATATTTCTCTTATAACATACGAATTACCTAATATTGTAAGGAGTGACCGCAAAATTAGCCCATTTTTGCAACCTCCATAACTCTGAGACACATAAAGCAGACATAAAACGTCTTAAATTAAAGCTAATTAAAAATTTAGAAGGAGATTTTTTTTCCATTTTTTTATTTAGGGGTATCTACCCTCTATTTTGAGGGTTAAAAGGGTGAAAATACATAAGTTTATAACAGAATATAAAAAAAAATATTTATGATGTGTGCAATTCATAAAACTAGATTACTTTAAATATCGAAAGTCATGGAAAAGGTTATCAATCAGCATCTTCTAAAATATTTTGAACGATGCAATATTATTAGCGATAACCAGTATGGCTTTCGTAAACATAGATCAACAGGAGATCTTCTGACTTATGTAACACATGTCTGGAACAATGCAACTGAACACTTTGGAGAATCTCGAGCGGTTGCTCTTGACATATCCAAGGCATTCGACCGTGTTTGGTACGATGGACTGGCTAAGCAACGCTTTTGTGGTATGTCTGAAAAGTTCTGTTTGTGGCTCTCATGTTTCCTCAGAGAGCGTTCTTAATGAGTGGCGGTCGACGGATTTCTTTCTAACACCTTCACTATCAACGCCGGTCCCAAGGCTCCATACTGTCTCCTACTCTCTTTCTCATTTATATTAACGATCTGCTCGAAAAGACGGGAATCCAATCTACGGCTTTGCAGATGACAGTTTGCTCGTCTCTTCATTCACTTTGAATACTCGGACATCGGCTGCCCAGGCGAATATTCGAAGAGAGCAGGAGCTCGTTCAACTTAACAAAGACCTGGAAGAAATTCTATCTTGGGGTGACAGTAACCAAGTGGAATTTAATGCTACAAAAACCCAGGCGGCCGTTTTTTCTAAAAAAGTTAACATTGCTGAACCCGACATGGTTATGTCGGGGCACTCCATTCCCCTAGCATCGTCTCTCAATTTGTTGGGCGTTAATTTGGGAGCAAATATATCCTGGCATGAACATGTTGCAGGCATAGCAAAGAGAGCTTCTCAAAAGAGAGCTTCTCAAAAGGGAATATTATTTCGAACTAGAAAGCTTTACACTCCACAACAACTGTTAATTCTTTATAAAGCTCAAATTTGACCAACTATGGAATACTGCTCCCATGTTTGGGGCTCCGCTCCCAAAAATACACTGCATTTGTTGGATTCTGTTCAGAGAAGAGCTGTTCGTCTGATTGGAGACCCGGAACTGACCGGCGGCCTTGATTCGCTGGAACATCGAAGAACGGTTGGCGACTTGAGTCTGTTCTACAAGTATTTTCATGGAAAGTGTTCGAAGGATGTAGCCCGCTTAATTCCTCTTCAAGCGGTGTATGTTAAAAAATACACGTCGCGCTAGTGCTTCACATCCGTATGAGCTTCAGCTTGTTACTCCTCGTACAACGCTTTTCAAGCAGTCCTTTTTATGGAGAACATCATCCCTTTGGAATAATTTGCCCAGGGCTGTGTTTCCCACCGGGTACAATTTAAAGCGATTCAAGAACAACGTGAACCGCTTTTTCCGCACACATGCCGCTCCTGGAGCGCTATAGGGACTTCCCTGCAGCACGTGTGCTAGACCAATAAAAAAATAAAAAAATAATAATTATTTACATATTCTCTACCCAATACCATATAGTCAATCAAAAACCACCAGGGGGTCGCAATTTTTTTTTATGGGTCTAGCACACGTGCTGCAGGGAAGTCCCTAAAGCTCTACAAGAACGACACGTGTGCGGAAAAAGCGATTCACATTGTTCAGGTTTAATTAATTAATAGAGGATCCTGCAACACTCACAAACATGACTCCTAAGATTAGGAAACGATACAAAGAAATAATCAAAATACTGAGAATATAGCGCTCTCAAACTTATCGCTAAGCGATAACCATCCCCTAAAAGGGGGTTGACATTCATGTCGGTGCTATTTTAACCTAAAAAAGAATTTTTAATTTTGGGGAAAAAAACTGCATTTTTTTCAGCTTAAAGACTTATGCTGGAGATATAAATAGCAGGATACCCTTCTGATTATAACCCACTTTTAGAGGGTGGTTTTTAATTTATCATACGGTACTGGGTTGAAAATATGTAAATACTTGAAATTCTTGACCTATTGTCATGAATTGTACATCATAAATATTTTTTTGTAATTTCTATTAAAAACTTATTTATTTTCACACTTTTAACCCCCAAAATAGGGGGTAGTTACGCCTAAATAAAAAAATTGAAAAATATGTCCTTCTAGATCAATTCGCTTTAATTTAAGACCTTTTAGGTTAAGTTTGCTTTTTGTCGCCAAGTTATGAAGGTTGCAAAAACGGGCTAAAACCCACACTTTTTGCGGTTACTCTTTCTATTAGACGTGTAAATGCATAATCTTTATCCTCCACTATAAAGTTTAATTCCATTAAAATTATTTCAGCAAGGTAGAAATGAGAATAGTATTTCTCAAGTCATTTATATTTAATACTACATTACTTCATTTTACAACATATCTCTGTAGTTGAAATTTCAGTTATATAAATAGAACAAACCGTTACGCTTTAAACCTAAATTATGTTGTTTAATTTAATTTCATGACAAATTTAATATCTTGTAGAAAATATATAGTAGCTTAGCATAAAAAGACCGTAGGTAGATTTTACCCTTGCCATAAATGTACGATAAGTTCAAGATAAAGTACAACCTCGACGTGCTATCTATCAGTCACCAAACTAGTACATGACATGTTCTGCTCCATTTACAGTTCGTCATCTAGTCTTAGATGCGGATGCTAATTATGGGTTACCGCAAGATATTTATGGAAGAAGCAAAGATTCAGGAACCATATCTCAAAATATATTAGGAACCATCAGACCTCAGTGTCATTGAACATGAAACTGATGAAACTGTTAAATCGGTGGCGGTTACCTACCACCTGTTTGCCTATGACGTAGTTGATATATCCTTCGGTCATCAGGGACTCATTTTCAAAAACATGGAATAAATTTTCACGAGCATATATTCCACTAAAAAATTCTTCTTAAAATGTTAGAATTTTGCTACTTTTAAGCAATCCTCAAATTTGGCCTTATAGTAAAATATTCTCTTATCGGATCGGAACACAATTGAATAAATATACTGCTGGAGTCACCACGATTTCACTGAAAAATTGTATTCATCATCATTAGCTTATTCCATCCATAGTCGGATGTAAGCCTTCCCATTTTGTCTCCAATGAGCTTTCTTGTTTACTTTTTACATCCAATCATTTCCTGCTAATCATTTTATGTCGTCCGTCCATCTTGTCTGTGGTCCACGTCTGCATCTTTTGTGTTCTCTAGGCCTAAATTCAACTATACGGCGTGTCCATCTGTTATCATTCAGCCTTGCGATATGCCCCGCCCAGTTCCACCCTAATACACATATTCGTTGAAATAGATCTGTCACTTTTGATCTTTTTCGTATCTCGATGTTAGGAACACGATCTTGGAATCCAATATTTAGCATTTTTCTCTCCATTGCTCTTTGGATTACCTGAAGTTTATTTATTATACTTTTATTTAAAGCCCACGTTTCAGTGCCATATGTTAATACCGGCAGTACATACTGATCTGGGTTTTATTGTATTTGGGATGTCCAACTTGAATGTAGATTGAAACCTTCCAAATGCAGACCCAGCTAACGAGACTCTTCTATCCCAAATTATTTTTTGATATTTCAATTTTTTGTTCTAAATATATGAATGTTTGTACCTTTTCTATTCTTTGACCCTCTCTTAATAGTTTCTGGCTATTATCTTTACTTTCATTGTTCAAATATTTGGTTTTGGTGAAGTTTATTTTTAGAACTATTTGTCGAGACTTGTTATTTAATTCCATCAGCATTTCTTGTAAATCTTCTTTTATGTTTGCGATCAGAGTGATATCATCTGCGAACCTTAAGTGACTTAATCGTTCACCGTCCATTAGTATTCCTTTATTTTCCCACTTTAACGATTTGAACATGTCTTCTAGAGTCAAAGTGAGCAGCTTTGGGGATATCGAGTCGCCTTGTCTAATTCCTCTTTTAATTCTGATTTTATTTGTTTTTTCTTCATGCATTGTTTGTGATGTGGCATTTTTATATATGTATTCAAAAAGAGTTTCATCGTCTCTGTTGTTATTTAAGGCATTAAGGACTGCCCATATCTCTACCGAATCAAATGCTTTTTCGTAGTCAACCATTGCTATCCACAAGGTGACGTGTGTATTACTTTGTTCTATTTCTAGTTACACATAAATAGTATAACCTAGGTTTCATGTTCCTCAGGTGCCTCAAAACAAGATGCAAAGGCAATGAAAGATTAGGGAGAGAAAAAAAAACTCTTTACGAACCCGGCTTAGAGTAGATATATATTGTATATCTAATCAGTGGCCTAGCACAAGGGGCTAGTTGGGGCTCAAGGTTATTCAGGACGTTTTTTGGAGGAAAAAAGAGAACAATAAAAGCAAAGTTGGAGGAATCTCTCAAAGATGAGCAGAAATATGTTGTTTCCAACCATTAAAGTCAAAACTTATCAAACCATTATTACAGAAATTATAAGTTGAAGAATACTAGCTTCTTTACAGGACCATTTTTCTGCTTCTTCTTTTCTTTGTCTAAGAACAGCAAGGTCCATAACATCAAAGAAAGCTTTCAAAGGAATTGTTTCCGCAGTTACCTACCAGATATATCCCTTTCTTGACGCATTGTTTTAAGAAGACCTACAAATGTTTGGTTAATTCTGAATTGTTATCTCATTGATATACCTCCTTGGTAGCTTAGCAGTATTAGAACAGGTTTGATCACAATTTTCGGTTAATTTCATATAGTGAGTAAGTTTTTATACCATAGCTTTCATGGCTCATGTACATTTGCAATCTTCTCCTATCCGGTCCGGATGTTAGCGATCATTCGTTGTTGTTACTATAAACAACGGCCTGAGATTATTCAGCTATACCAGAAGAGCGTAGCTTAGCCAACAATTCATCGTGCCAAACAGGAACGAATGCCTTGGATATATCAAGAGCAACCGCACGAGATTCTTCACAGTATTCAATTGCGTTGTTCCAAACATGTGTTACATAAGTTAGAAGATTTCCTGTTGATCTATGTCGATGAAAGCCAAAAAGGTTTTCCATCAGCCTGGGCCGCGTTTTCTTGGGATCTTCCTTTGCAGTAGTCGCTGTAATTTTTAAAGAATTTTCAGTAGCTATACGGTAGAGTTGACGAAGCCAAAATAATAATACAAAAAAAAGGATTTACAACCACTGGAAATTTCTTTTAGGGTAACTATACTTGATAAGTTCCACAAATGGCATAACCATTTTCACTTGATCCAAAATATACGTACGACTTATCGAAGCGGGCAAAATAACCTAGTAATTAGCTTCACAGGGTGTTCATTTAAGACCATATGTCATCAAAACATGATCACAGCTGTATTTTCTCGAGCCTTTACTGCCCCCTTGCTCTTATTACTTTCTGCACATCGAAATATTTGGTGGTTGTTTTTGGTTCCTTTTTATGAATATTTTATGAATCCGGTTCCAAGTTTGATTCTTTACTAGGTTTACCTTCTTACTGTACAGCATAAACCATGTCACACCCTGGCGTATGCTATCATTAGACAATACTCTGGCTCTGGTTGTGAGGTAACACGCCACTATATAATACGTTATAATAAGGACTACGTTTCTTGAAGGCTTTCTGCATCTTTATTTGTTCCTAACCCGTTACCATATTATAATAAGAAATATGTTTCTTGAATGGCCATTTTCTCAATCAAACTATATTTTTTTTATGTGCCTAGCACACGTGCTGCAGGGAAATTCCTAAAGTGCTACAGGAGCGACATGTGTACGAAAAAAGCGATTCAAGTTAGTCTTGAAGAGTTGTAAAATGCACTCGGTCAGAAACAGTCCTGGGCAAATTATTCTAAAGGGATGAGGTTCTAAACATAAAAGACTGCTTGAAAAGGGTTGTATAGAGAGTAACAAGTTGAACCTCACACGGATGCGAAGTATTAGCGTAACGTGCATTCCTACCATGCACCGCTCTGGGAGGAATTAAGCGGGCTATATCCATCGAACACTTTCCATGAAAACACTTGTAAAACAGACTAAATTCACTAACCGTTCTTCGATGTTCCGACGAATTAAGGTAGCTGACCCGTTCCGGGTCTCCAACCAGGCGAACAGCTCTCGTCTGAATAGACATGCCAAGACATATTTCCTCCCAAATTAACGCCCAGTAAATTGAGTGACGATACAAGAGGAATGGAGTGCCCCGACATAACTATGTCGGGTTCGGCAACGTCAACTTTTTTAGAAAAAACTGCCACCTGGGTTTTTGTAGCATTAAATTACTGTCACCCCAAAATAGAATTCCTTACAAGTCTTTGTTAAGTTGAACGACCTCCTGTTGTCTGCGAATATTTGCAGGAGTAGCCGATGTCTGAGCGTCCAGATTAAGTGATGAGATAAGCGTACTGTAATCTGCAAAGCTGTAGATTGGATTCCTGGTTTTTTCGAGCAGATCGTTAGTGTAAATGAGAAAGATAGTAGGAGACAGTATGGAGCTCTGGAGCATGCCGACGTTGATATTGAAGGTGTTAGAAAGAAACCCGTCGACTGCCACCCGTAAAAAACGCTATTTGAGGAAATTTGAAAGCCACAAACAGAACTTTTCTGTCATGCCAGAAGAGCGTAGCTTAGCCAACAATTCATCGTGCCAAACACGGTCAAATGGCTTGGATATATCAAGAGCAACCACTCGAGATTCTTCACAGTGTTCAATTGCGTTGTTCCAAATATGTGTTACATTAGTTAGAAGATCTCCTCTTGATCTATGGCTACGAAAGCCATATTGATGGTCACTAATAATATTAAATCCTTCAAGATATTTTAGAAGATGCTGATTGACTGCCTTTTCCGTGACTTTCGATATTATTTAAAGCAGTACGACTGGTCGGTTGTTTGGCAGGGTCTTCTTGCCTTTTTTGCGTATAGGCTGAACTGTGGCGCATTTCCAGTAGGCAGCAAATATTCCCTTTCTGTAGGATAGGTTGAAAAGTCTACAGAAAAGTGGGTTCTCTCGCGCAGTGTTTGAGTATTATGGCAGGTATTCCGTCAGCGTCAAAAGCTTTTTTGGTGACTAACTTCATTAAAATACGTTTTATAATACGCTGTCTGAAGATAATATCGGGCATCCTTGACTAGGAAGAGTAGGTGATGTTTTTTCTTGAAAATCAACAGCGGAATGTGAAGCAAAGAGTTCAGCCAACAAGTTCGCTTTCTCAACAGGTGTTGTTACAATTTTGTATTGTTTATAAGTAACAATGTGCCACAATTGAAGTCATTTAGGTGCTACCAGTTAAGGGAAGGAAACAATGGCATCGTTTCTACGTTGCTACTCTTATTTTAAACATCCTGTACATTATCGCTTAAGACAGAATCTCCTTAGTACATTTAGCGACGGTATATTTTACAGAAATCTTAATTTCGCGTTCATTTAGGTCGTTTCACAGCACATTTATTTACTTTAAATCAAATTACTTTTCCTAAATTTAATACATTTGTGACATTTCTTGGCGCGCCTGAAACCGTGCATTTTGGATATATAATTGTCAAGAATATGTTCTAAATGAGTTTCGCGAATTCCAAGTTAAAATTACTAAATTTTGTAAATTATACCTAAAGCAGGCCACTTTTTCAAATCTTAATAAGGAGCTGAATAAATAATTGGAGAAACGTGAAGTCGGTGCGAGCCAGCGAAATACAACGGCAATGACTGTATGTGCTTGGGATTTGACTTAGCGAGCAAGCTACGTCTGCAAAATTTATTACCTTTGTGTCACACGATAGAAAGCAACCAGAAGTATATACAGGGTGTCCCAGTATTTCGTGTACAGAGAGTTAGGGTGGATTTCTGGGATGAGAATATGACCATTTAATCCAACATACCTTAGTCCAAAAATTCGTAATTTTTGAGATACAGGATGACAAAGTTATACTTTTATTTTAGTTTTTCTTAAGTAGCTTTTTTAATAATTGTACTATTTGTACAAAATTCGGTGCTGGGGGTTTTCTGAGATGAGAAATCGAAATCAGCTCACAGTTTTGTTGTAAATTGTAGGGGGCGCTACTTATTGCACTGTACCAGGTGTACAACTATGAATGCGGATTTTTTCTTCTAAAAAAACATGTTAAATTCGGAAGAATGACAAAAAGTGCTTTATTCAAAGTATGCTCCATCGTTTGTTATACATTTTTCCCAACTTTCGGGCAATTTGCGAATACCACGCCAGTAAAATTCTTCCCCTTTTGTTGCGAACCATTCATCGAGCCATTTTTTCACATCACCAAAGCGCTGCTCAGCAAGTGCGTGACCCATCGATGCAAACAAGTGGTAATCGGAAGGAGCCAAGTCTGGTAAGTAACTCGCATGGGGTAGAACTTCCCAGCTGAGTGCTTCCAACGTGTCGGGAACTGGTTTTGCTGTATGTGATGGAGCATTGTCATGAAGAAAAATGACTTTGTGTTGCATCTTTCGGTATTCTGGCCTTTTTTTCAAGCAGCGAACGATTCAAATCGCTCAACTGTTGTTGGTAACGTTTAGTATTAACCGTTTCTCCAGGTTTTAATAGCTCGTAATAGACCACGCCCCTCTGGTCCCACCAAACACAGCATCGTTTTTCTGCCAAAGCGATTCGGTCTTGCGGTCGATGTGGACAGAGCGCCTGGGTCTATCCATGATTTTTTGCGCTTGGGATTCTCAAAATAAATCCACTTTTCATCCCCTGTAACTATACGATGCGTTGTTGACTAACGCCCAATTGCAGCGAGTTATTTTGTGTTTGCGAATCAGCTTCGTCCAACAATGCTTGCAATTCCACATCTTCGTATTTTTTTGGCGGTTTTCCACGTTCCTTGTCTGCAACATCGAAGTCACCACTTTTGAAACGCCGAAACTATCGTTCACACGTATCTGGCGATGGAGCATGTTTACCATAAGCTTCTCGAAGTAATCGGTATGATTCAACAGCAGTTTTCTTCAAATGAAAACAAAAAATTAATGCTGTCCGCGAATGCTCTTTGTTCACACTTTTCCAATTTATCACTCGTGCGCGTCTGACACTTGTTGATGACACAACAAAAATGTCGCAGTGTCAAATCTTTATAGCAAAAACTGCATTGGTGCACTATCTGTTGTCTGAAATCCGCATTTCATACTTGTACACCTGGTATATACTTTTAAATTTTCATAATTTTTTTTTATACCACTCTATATGATATTTTTGAATAAATATTCGTATTCTCCGCCTTCTCCTGTCTAAAAAAGCTCTCTTGGTAAATGTTGTTCCGAACAACAGTTTCTGACATAGTGGGATGTTTGTTTCTGTTTCATAATTCCATTGTCAAATCTGCAAATGCGTACCTTCATATGTTTCTTTACATTGTATAGTTACATGGCAACGCTCAAAAATCACTTTGTCAATGACTCAAGATATATGTTCTATGACTGGCTTGTAGTAATACATACAGAAAGTAATTTTTGACATATATCAATCAAGTTTTACGAGTATTAACGAGAATTAATCCCTTCTCAAGCTCAACAGTGTTTTAAATCTAGATTAGTATGGAGTACACTATTGGTGGGAAAACTTATATGATTGTAGTGTTTGGTTTTTGTAACGGTAACGGTCCCAAAAGTGCTCATGTATATCATGAAAGATTTCCGCATCGTCGGACTCCTAACCATCACACTTTTGTTAACATTGAGAGGTGACTTCGAGAAACTAGACAATTTAAACCGATCAGGAATAATGCTGGGCGGCCTTTACAAGCTAGAGCACCCGATGTTGAAGAGAAAATCCTTGAAATTGTACACGATAATCCTGGAATCACACCCGTTTAATTGAACGTCAAACGGGAATATCAAAAAGTACAACTAACCGGATCAATCAACAGACAACAAATTGTTCACCAATTTCATATACAGTCCGTCCAGGAACTCTTACCTCCAGATCTTGGATCCCGTTTGAATTTTTCACAAATTATTCGAGCACGCACAGCGACTGTTCCGGCTTTTCCCACTAAAAACCTTGTTAAAAGACAAAGCATGATTCATTCGACGTGGTATAACAAAGATTCATAATAATCATGTTTACACTGAAGAAAACCCACATGCTGGGCAACAAAGACAGTTTCAACGCGAATTCAGTATTAATATCTGGATGGGATTTGTCGCGAACTCTTTGATCGGGCCGTTTAGATTACCAGATGATCATGGTGACATTTACTTGAATTTCATCCGTGAAACTATTCCTGAATTATTGGAAAATTTACCCATTAATTTACGTCGCGACATGTTTTTCATTCACGATGGTGCACCACACCATTTTGCATGTAATGTGAGAATTTTTTTGAACCAAAGTTATCCAGATAAATGGATCGGAAGAGCTGAAGATACTTCTATTCACTGGCCACCTCGTTCCCCAGACTTAAATCCATGCCATTTTTTCCTTTGGGGTGTATTGAAATCTAAAGTTTATCAAGTTCAAATGACATTGAGCAATTGTGGAATAGGATTCAAAATGCTGCTAATGCTTTACGAGATGAAGACATTTTAAGAAAAGTATATTTAAATTTCCTACGACGTATTAATTTATGCATTAACGAAGGTAGCGGCAATATTGAACATTTATTGTGAAACCAAATACCTTTTCAGTTGAGCGATTAAATTTTTTCAAATTTATCAATTTGTGGGTAATCTTTTATGCCCTTAACCAGTTGGTTTTTACATTCTTACTGTTGTAGGCCTGTTAATCTTTAAATTTATTATTCTTGTTAGCCTGTTTGCCTTTAAGCATGTTCCAAATTTCAAAGATTATTCTTTTGGACCTGTCTTAAGCCTGGATGAAGTATGAAGGAACGCATTTGCGAATTTGACAATGGAATTAAAAAATGGAAACAAACATCCATTATCTCAGAAACTGTTACTCGGAGCAACATTTACCAAGAGAGCTGTTTTAGACAGGGGAAGACGGAAAATACGAATATTTAATTAAAAATATCATACAGAGTGGTATGAAAAAGTTGTGATAATTTAAAAGCATACACAGTGTGCGCCCTCTACAATTTACAACAAAACTGTGAGCTGATTTCGATTTTTCATCTCAGAAAACCCCTAAGCACCGAATCTTGTGCAAATAGTACAATTATTAAAAAAGCTTCTTAAGAAAAACTAAAATAGAAGTATAACTTTGACACTCTGTATCTCAAAAATCACGAATTTTTGGATTAAGTTAGGTTAAATGGTCATATTTTTATCCCAGAAATCCACAATAACTTTATGTACACGGAATACTGAGACACCTTGTATACAAGGGTGGTTTGTTAATTATGGCAAACTGCTATGAAATGGTGGTAAATTTTGTTAAGCGGCATGACTGTTGGCAAACATGATTCTTGTAACGGTTATATTCTGCCGGCAGCTATCTTACGTGATCACACGGTAATGCACTCGTGATATTTTTCGTTCAATCTACACCCTGTGGAGAATATTCCGGAATTTTTTCAAAATTTTATGATCATTTCTTTTCAACTTAAGGGGGGGCAGCGATTCTTAGCAATTTTTAGTGTTCTAGACGGAATACTCATAGATCACTGCGGTGTCCGTCCGTTCGTCTGTCAAACCCGATTTTCTCCGAAACTATTTGACATAGAAAGTTGAAATTTAGCATCAATATAGGAATTGATGACCTCATCAGAGCCGTGTAGTTTTGAAAGTTAAATTTTGACTTAAGGGGTTAGTTTTGGTGGGTGAAATAAGAAGTGAAAATTTTTTTTACCAGGTCATTGAGTGGGGTGTCAAATGAAAGCTTGTAAAAAGACGAGTTCAAAAATATATATAACTAGCAGTGCCCGCGGCTCCGCTCGCGTGGACTTGATTCACTACTATCGTCACTGCTTATTCCTTGTTACCTAACGTAATAGAATATCTGCCATTATTTCCCCTTATCTCCCATTATTTCTCCTTATCTCCCATTATCTCTACATAATTTCCATTATCTAGGCCTATCTCTGCTCATCTCCCATTATTTCTCCTTATCTCCCATTATTTCCCCTTATCTCCCATTATCTCACCATAACTCCCATTATCTAGAGTTATCTCTGCTTATCTCCCATTATTTCTCCTTATCTCCTAATATTTATACTTATCTCCCCTTATCTCAACTTGTCTCCCATTATCTAGGCTTATATCGAATTATATAATAATAAATTTATAAAAACACGTAAATCGGAAAAGTGGATCTCGAGTGATAAGCGCACTAACGGACAGACAGACAGACAGATAGAGAGAAGTTGCATTTTATATATTATACTTAATGGTTTAGGCAGTGTATTGCAAGAGAACGCGCTAACGGTAACCTTTTTTCCGACTTGATTTACTATTATCGTCACTGCTTATTCCTTATGTCACCTAACGTAATAAAATATATCCTATAACCTGGCCAGAGAACATATGTATGAATTTAAAAAATCACGTAAATCGGATACGTGGTTCTCGAGGGATAAGCGCACTAACGGACAGACAGACAGACAGAGAGACGTTGCATTTTATATATATTACAGATATAGATTATTATTATTATTATATAAACTAGCCAAAGAATAAATGTATAAATTTAAAAAAAGATACGTAAATCGGATAAGTGATTCTCGCGTGATAAACGCACTAATGGACAGAGAGACATTGCATTTTATATATATTGTAGATTATAGATATTCTCTGCTACATGATATTGTTCCATATTTAATGGTTTAGGCTGTGTATTGCAAGGGAACGCGCTAGCGGCCAATTTTTTTCCGACTTCATTCACTATTTTACGTCACTGCTCATTTCTTATGCTACCTATCGTAATAAAATATAGCCTATAACCTGGCCAGAGAACATACGTATGTTTAAAAAAAAAAGTACGTAAATCGGATATGTGGTTCTCCAGTGATAAGCGCACTAACAGACAGACAGACAGAGAGACAGACAGACAGACAGAGAGACGTTGCATTATATATATAATAGATGTAATACTTGCGCACCTTCTTCTTTGTATTATTTTTAAAAAAGTGCGGAAAATCGCTATCGCCCCACTTTATCGCGAAAAGTACTGATTAAAAAATTTTGAAAAAATTCTTGCATATTCTCTACAGGGTGTAGATTGAACGAAAATTATCACGAGTGCATTTCCTTTAAAACTTTATCTAGTATATAAAACAACAAAGATTTCAAGGGCATCAATTTTCAGTATATATCGGAAAAAAACTTTGTTGAAAACTCATTTGGGATGTGTTTTGTGAAGTCACTGATCATTTTATACTCTCGTAGCAAACATTTTTATTATAAAAGCAAACAATGTACGGAACACTAATTACGCAAGTCCACTTGTTCTTGACCGATTATTTGAATTAATAGAAAGAAAAGTGTGCACAAATATTACATTATATATATTTTTGAACTCGTGTTTCCGCAAGCTTTCATTTGACACCTCACTAGATGACCTGGTAAACATTTTTTTCACTTCTGATTTCACCCCCCAAAACTGATGTTCTGATGAGGCTACCAATGCTTATATTAGGGCTAAATTTTTATGTTAAATAGTTTCGGAGAAAGTCGGGTGTTACAGACGGACAGCCAGACAGTCGGACAGACATACAGACACCGAAGTGTCACTAAGTGAACACTAAAAGCTGAGTGTGCGATAGGTGCCGCGTTTGATTGATGAAAGACGTACAAGGAACGACATTTGAAAATCGTGTTTGGAAAAGTTGCAGCGTAATCCGAAGGACTTCTGGCGTCATTTGTAACTGTAATATCTAGGACACAATACGGCAGTCAGGCAAACAGTTGGTTGGCGAAGGTGAAAGTGCACCGAAAAAAGCGAAAACCGTTTTATCGGCGAGAAAAGTGATGGCAACTGTTTTTTGGAACTTACAGGATATCATCATGATTGACTATTTGGAAAACGGTAAAATAGCGACTGCGTCTTATTACTAAATGTTATTGGATTGTTTGGATAGTGAGTTGAAGCCGATTAACGCACAAAAAAGTGCTCCTTTACTAGAACAATGCGCTTGGTTACACATCAGTCGTTGTAATCGCAAAAGCGCACGAGCTGGGCTTCGGTTTAGTTCCTCAAATTTGGCCCCAAGTGATTTTTTTCTGAGGTTCCTTCAGTTTCGGATCTATCTAAGCTTTAGTCCACTTTTTTCAAATAAAAATATGTTATCATTGAACGACACCCGGCTTTATCCCATTTTTACGAAACGTGTAACACTCATCACTTACTATAGCTGCCAAAAAATAACTGCTCACCGTTACAAGAATCACGCTTACCGACAGTCATGTCGCTTAAACAAATTTCCCTCTATTTTACAGAAATTTTCCACATTGATCACACCATCCTCCTAAATGCAAATAATGGATATTTATAATAAAATTTTACTATTAGTAGAACTAACAGAATATAATATTATAATTTAATAAACTTACTCAATCCTCCCAAGTTATTAATTGTTTTATTAAATTCAATTTACTCAAGACACACCCAAATTGTATTTCAAGTTCTGTTTAATCTATTTAAACTAGCTAAAATAAATCCGAGGCACAGTTGAACGCAATCCTTATTGCAATGTCTCATAAATGTATTTTCGAGATCGGCGTTATTAAATCTAAATTAGTAAATTTATAATATTCTCAAAAATAAATTACTATAACTTAGTTTGATGAAGTTTTGCGAGTATAACAATTATTATTAGTAAGAAACGATTCTACAAATTCGCTCTGCTTATTAATGGTATCATAAAGAAAATAAACTGCTGTACTAATAGGTTATTAAATAAATAGTTATTATCGCAAATATCATCGCTTTTTGATGATGTTGAGAATAAACTGAATCTAAAGGCATCGAATTACTATTTTCATTTCAGTAATTTTCACTGAAATTAATTTTGCTTTTGAAATATAAAAATATTGTTTGTGATTTGTTACTTTTGATTTAAGGTAGTTCACTCGTGACAATCGGAGCCAAAAGTATAGTCCGGCCGTTTAAAATACTCAATGACAGAGTATTTTATTTTTTGTCGGAGACTATATTCGATAGATGGAAACTTTCATATGCAGACACACACTAATACAATCATACTTTTAATGAAAATAAATGTGGCAACGCTACCAATGCGTATACCGAATTCTCTATAGAAGTAACGTTTTTTTGGTTATATTTATTATACTTTATGTCTGTTTACTCTTTAGACTATATTACTTCTGTTTTAAAACAAAAAAAAAATATAAATAAATAAAAAATGCCTTTTGATTGGAATTAATTACGGCATAAAAGCAAATTTGCAAAGGAAAAGCACATCAATAAAAGCAAAAAAAGTATTTCGGGAATGAATGACGCGAAAAAATTAAAAACTGAAGAGCCTAACCTGTGCAGTTGTCGACGGATCGAGTTAGATGACTTAGGAAACAATTTAAAGTATTATCTGTCTAAAAAAGTCCTTTCACTAGAAAAGATAACTCATTAGAAACGTTTAGCTCCTAATTACAAATTACGTATCGTATAAAGAGTGCGTCAAGAAAAAACTAATATTGCCATCTTTGATGCCTTTAAAAAGTGCTATTCTAGATTAAATAGCATCTTTTGGAAGATCTAATAAGTTCTTACGATAAATTGGGCTTCTACAGGAATAGTGCAATTATTATTTAGTCGAAAAGACAATGGGAAATTACGTGTAACCAAAGATACGCGAGTATTAAATAAAGTAATTAATTACTTTACAAATAGTTTATAATAATTTATTTATTTATCATTAGTATCATTAATTATTTATTTAGTTTTACAGAGAAAATTTATAACGCCGTTTTTTTAATATATATTTAATATTGTTATCAACTGATATGTAACAATGTTAATAAATAAACTTAATATTAATTTAAAATATTATCGAAAAATTATTGGACCTACAAACATATTTTTGTTTAAATATAAATCGTTTAAATACTAAAGAGAAAATAATGAATATAAAAATACAAATACAAATTTTTAATTACTACACTTAATATTTTTATTTGATGATTAAAGATAAAGCTGATAAATATATTGTGTTTATTCAATAAATTATTTAACCTACAAATGAATTTCTATTTAAAAGTTAACCACTTTAAATGTTGTTTGAATTAATGCGTGTAAAGTATGGCGATATACAGTGTTGTCAAATTGTGATATCTGTCCCTCACTACGAGGTTATTATTTTAGAAAAATATCAACTTAAAATATTTATATCTTTTTAATAAATCGATAAAAAAATATATTTTTATTTCAAAATTTTTCTATTTTTTTTTTTATTAAATATTAGTTTTTTAAAAAATTCGTAAGACCAGTTCTTAAGATATATGGCCTATGACCTATTGCATGTTAATTATGTGAAATTTAATTATGAATACCTTGTTTCACGATCGGTTAATATATATATATATATGTATATATATATATATATATATATATATATATATATATATATATATATATATATATATACATATATATATATATATATATATATATATATATATATATATATATATATATATATATATATATACATATATATATATATATATATATATATATATATATATATATATATATATATTTAATTAAATGAAAAATATTTAGATTAACATCATATTTCAATTTCATCAAATTCTTAAGAAACCGAGTGAACTACCCTAACAAATGAAAATTATACTTTCAGTGAAGATTTCAGAATTTTGCACAATGAAAAGAAAGGAAAATTACTGAATTGTTTAGAGCAGGTAGAGATTAACCAGAAAAAATCCTCAGGTTTATTACTCAACGATCAATTGGATGGGGGTCCTGTTTTAGGAATTATGGTGAATATTGGTAATTAATTTATATATTTTGTAACATTATTTGTATTTAATTTACATATTGTGCCAGAAGATGACACAGGGTGTCGAAATAACTGTCAGCTCTAATACAATAAACATAAGCGGTGATCTTAAATAGTTGTTTAAATTTTCGCTTCTGGCTAAAAAGAGACGGTGGTCCATTTATAATTATTCACCCTGTACAACATTCCGTAGTTGAACACGTACTTTACTTCATGATGAAATCGATATCCATCCAAGACTTCCCTATATAAATGCTATTCTTTCGCCAGCGTTTTTGTCACTTTATATACTTGGTATTATACGTTCTGTTAGTTTTAGAGTTGTAACCAGGAGCTAGTTCTCTGTAGTTTGTTCACCTCTAGACCGTCTAATTGTACAAATTATTACTCTCGAATCTGCCCTTTCACCTACATATGCATAACTTATTAAACGTAAATAAATCATGATCTAAATTACGTTGCAATGTTTGCATTTCAACATAATCAACATTAATGTGCAAACAATATCATAACGTGAGATGGGATATCGTTTAATATTAACGATTCATTTCCCGAAATCTTGTCATAACTCTTGCTCTAATGCGTAATAATAATGCCCGAAGTAATACCCACGGTAATGCTTTAGTCTAGGATTACAATAATTTAACCATTTAATTCTGACGATTCCATCGTATTGGATTATAAATATAAGATTGTAGATTGCTGTTTTACGATAAGCAGCCTTTAATATACCTATTACCGAGAAATTATTAAGCTGCTTAATAGTTAAACGATGTTATTATTACAATCAGGATCGTAGTCGAGCTCTTACTGCTCTCAGGGAAATACATTATACAGCAAGAGTATGTTGCTGTCCCTGTGTTTAGGATCTGACAACTGGGTTAGTAATTCGATACACTATAAACGTACACCGCTTTAAAATTTAGTTTACTTCTAAGAATAAAATTATTTATTACACATTGTTTAATAGTATCTATACATAGCGCAGTTGTCAGAGGAAAATTTTGACGAAAAGCTCTCATTAAATTTTAACAGGATGCATTTTGGCATACAGGTAGTTTTTTGGGCGTAGAATAAGATTAAAAAAAATTTTGCTGCTTCTAAATTGTACGCTAAGCCTACAAAATCGAAAATAAAATGAAAAAATTCGGTTTTCCGTAAATATCTCAAAAAATAAAAAAGATATCGAAAAACTAACAGCACCACGTGAAAGACCAGGAAATGTGACAAAAATGTAGTATATAGATTATTTTTTTTTAGTTTTATTGTAATTTAAAAAAATTATTTAAAATAAAATGGTTGGTTTAATTTCTTCAGTTGTAGTGGGAATCATGCTTCCAACCTCATTTATGATTAAATTAACGTTTCTGTATACCGTTAAATATTTTGAAATTGGCTATTAAGGGGTTTCTCGGGGTGTTGATTAAGAATACGATGCCAGATTTGAAAAATTTAAAATGGCAGATCAAATCTGACTGCCAGAGAGTACGTAATTCAAGGCAATTTCTTCGAGGAATTTAGAATTTTTGTGTTTTTTTTTGTACTGTTTTTCTTTGTACCTTTTTTTTGTTTGTTTTGTTGGCTCGGTTCAAGTTAGATCATTAGCCATTCGTATTCTGACTGGTAGCCGACCGTCTGACTCGCAGTCATGCGGCTTTCCCAGTGCCTATACATATGCAATCAACTTATTAAGGCCGAAACACAAACACCCAAGCAGACTGGCGAAATCGAATAGCCGACCACCGGATTCATAGTAGGTTTCATTACCTACTCCTCTAATGGTCCCGCCTTTTTTGTACCTAAGTGTTTAAAATAAATACTTTATTCTTAAAGCTTAGACTTTTATCTTTTATTTCCCACCTTTAAATATATATATTTTTTCTATTTTAAGTTTAGTTGTATGATTAATAATAAGCAAAAAATATGTTTACCATGAACACTTTTTAAGAGCAAAATTACATAAAAAGACAAAGTTTTTTCTTAAGGATGATTTGTAGGTACAATCGGATATAAAAGTACATGAAATTCTGACCAAACCAATATCTCTCAATATCTTTTAAAATACGGCATTATAACAAAACGTCTTTTTTTTACAAGCTTGTTTTTCGTATAAACTTTTTATTAAAATCGAAATTTTTAATATTTTTAACAATAATAAAAAAAAAATTGTTTGGAACTGTACCTTGAATTAAACTTTAAAAAGAAAAAATACGTACAATTTTTACATCAGAAATCACTTTCACGAATTTTCTCAATATACCTAAAAAAAAATTAGAAGACAGAAAAATACCTCAGAAAACTATAAATTTGATTTTATTTAAATAAATTAAATCTAATAAGTCTAGTTTTTAACTAGTGAAACGTGACAACAGCGTAACATTCTAATAGTTGGTAGTTGTGATTTTATTTAAATCCAGAACGAAGGCATGCGTGTGCAGGTTGCGCACTAGCATGACTGTTTACATTTATAATATGGATGCCGTTCGAGGTTAGTGTTGTATGTACAATTGAAAACGTGTGTTTATAATTTATCACAATGTCGCAAACCGGAAAAAAAATTCACTGGAAAGGGAAAATAGTCAGCGAAAAAGTTTATTTACGACGAGTCAAGCAAAATAAGTTTGTCAATCCGGCAAAAATTAGCAAGAGCTGGAATTACAATGGAAATTTTGAAAAGCAAACATTATCCTTCGAATGGTAAAAGCCTTGAGAAATTTCTTACTGAAAAAATGAATGCCAAAGAATTGCAATCATTGCAAAAAGCAACTATTAAACAAATTGGTTTCAATGAACCTTCTTATTTAATAGTACGTTTAAAGTATATTTAAAATAATTATTCAGTAAAAAGATGATGATTTTATTATTGCTTACTGTTACTGTAATGTGTATTCTTCTAAGTACATTTTAGTAATTGTTAATTAGTATGAAAAAAAATTTATACTTTTATATCAATAATTTATAACATTGTTATTAATAAATTATATGTCACTATTTAACTTTGATCGTTCCTACCTTTAAACGCATTTTCTTAACATTTAAATTTACGCGGTAACATAGCATATAGCAAATTTTTAATTTGCTATAGTCGAGTTTAATTTTATTTCCCGTAACTGTTTGCGAGGTTGCCACGTTTTCGATATGAATTACACTCTGCATTCAATAATAAATATCACTCATTTTTATTGTTTTTCTCTAAAAATAATATTAAAACCACTAAATATTAACTGCTTATGTGCTTCTCAGATATGTAATCTACTAGTTTAGAATTTTATGAATTTTTCGAATCATATTTTCTATACTTTTTTACTTGAATTCGGCCCGATAGCATGTTTTCCATTTAACTACGTGTAAATTTGTTACAACTAAAAAATGCAATAACTTTTGAACGGGCTTGTAAAAAATTTTCCAGTTTTTTGAGGAGATTCAGGAGACTTATCAGAATAACATATAATTTTTTTAAAGAATTCCCATCGCTTTTAATATACCTACAAAACATCCTTAAGTTTTTAATGATTTTCTAATATCAAGTATACTTTTAACTGTAACTAAAAAAAATGTCCGACTTATTTTGATCATTTTATACTTCTTTGAACGTAAAATTGCCGGCGGCGCATTACAACAGGCAAATTTTCATATTTTAAAACTCAATTTTTAAATAACCCAGACAATGTGGGTATTTTTAATTATTCTTATATTGAAACTTAAGGTATGGTAATGATATATGCACAAAGATTTTTTTTTTCAATACTATGTTTTATTAAATATTTGTAATTTACTGTATGCCCGTTAAAATCATGCAAACAAAAATTTCGTTTTAAGTAATATCGATTAAACTTCGAGCGGTGCGCGTAGACTTTCAAATTAACCTGGCGTTCTACATTTTTTTGAATTACCTATCCAAATTTTTAATTAATTGTCATGCTAATAACAAAAATCTGAAAAAAATCTATATACTATTTTCTGTAAAATTTTCCGATCTTTCATGCAGTGCTATTAGCTTTTCGACACCTTTTTTATTTTTCGAGGTATTACCGAAGAAACGAATTTTTTATTTTATTTTGGATTATATGGTTTTAGCGAACGTCAAACTTCAGCAAACTTATTTTTATCGTATTCTACGTCCCAAGAACTACCTGTGTGCCAAAATGAAGCTTGTCGACATATACCAGGTGTACAAGTATGAAATGCGGATTTTTTTTCTAAAAAAACATGTTAAATTCGGAAGAATGATAAAAAGTGCTTTATTCAAAGTATGCCCCATCGCTTGTTATACATTTTTCTCAACTTTCGGGCAATTTGTGAATACCACGCCAGTAAAAATCTTCCCCTTTTGCTGCGAACTATTCATCGAGCCATTTTTTCACATCTTCGTACGAACCAAAGCGCTCCTCAGCAAGTGCGTGACCCATTGATGCAAACAAGTGGTAATCGGAAGGAGCCAAGTCTGGTGAGTAAACCGCATGGGGTAGAACTTCCTAGCTGAGTGCTTCCAACGTGTCGCGAACTGGTTTGCCGCATTGCCATGAAGAAAAATGACTTTGTGTTGCCTCTCTCGGTATTGTGGTCTTTTTTTAAGCAGCGAACGGTTCAAATTAGCTAATTGTTGTTGGTAACGTTTAGTATTAACGGATTCTCCAGGTTTTAACAGCTCATAAAAGACCACGCTCTTCTGGTCCCACCAAACACAGAGCATCGTCTTTCTGCCAAAGCGACTCGGTCTTGCGGTGAATGTGGATGGTGCGTCTGGGTCTACCCATGATTTTTTGCGGTTGGGATTCTCAAAATAAATCCATTTTTTATCTCCTGTAACTGTACGATGCAAAAACGACTTCCTTTTGTACCGAGCGAGCAAAATGTCACACGTGTGAATCATCTTCGTCCAACAATGCTAGCAATTCCATATCTTCGTATTTTTTTGGCGGTTTTCCACATTCCTTATCTGCAACATGAAACGCCGAAACCATTGTTCACACGTATCTTGCGATGGAGCATATTCATGATAAGCTTCTCGAAGTAATCGGTATGATTCAACAGCAGTTTTCTTCAGATCAAAACAAAAAATTAATGCTGTCCGCGAATGCTCTTTGTTCGGTATAAATTTCGACATATTGAACACAACAACACAACACTATATACACACTTTTCCAATTTATCACTCGTGCGCGTCTGACACTTGTTGATGACACAACAAAATGGCGCAGTGTCAAATCTTTATAGCACAAACTGCATTGGTACACAATCTGTTGTCTGAAATCTGCATTTCATACTTGTACACCTCGTAATAAGAGCTCGAAACCCCTGACAACTGGGCTAATAGGAGAAAGAGGAAGCAAAAGAGGAAGATTTGTATAGAACATTGACATTTTCAATTACGTTTTCTAAACACGTTATTTTATTATATTTGTTTGAGATATTATGAGACCAGCAAGCTAATTTTTAGATTTATACTACCCCACACTGTTAAACTTCCCATTTGTACCCAAAAACTACGCGGGAGAATCAAAGTTAGCAGCGTTTAATGGGGACCTATGTAAGTTTGAATATTAATTGCTTATTTTGGAGGGTTTGATGACTCAAAGTCATTGAGAGGACCCCATTAGCGAATGAAGGGACCCCATTAGCGCTGATAGTTATATTATGAAGTTGGTTGTAATCGCAAACGTTATATAATGGCCTTTATAATTTCTCCATAAGTAAATGTAAGTTAGTCAGGTTAGTTCAGGTTAATATCGGGTATTTGGGATTATACTAAGGCAATGAAAATTTTAATCTGGTTGGTTAAAATAAAAGAAAACTCCTATTTAATAATATTTATGGTTTTATATTAAAAAAAACGGCCAAGTGCAAGTCAGACTTGGGCAATTAGTGTTAATAGTTTTTAAAATAAAATAAAATCCTTACCTAGGCTAAAGTAATTAGGTCCCTGGCTTGTATATATCTTAGGATCAAATAAGTAATTTTACGTTTTTTCTTAGCCAATAAATAATTATAGTTACAGCCTCTTAGCTACCTAATAGCCAATCTATAATCCAGTAATGAAAGTGTAAAACACTACCTAAATATTTGTTTTTATATATTATAAAAAAATAAAATTATTTTGTATCGGTACAGCAACGCGTATACACGAAAACTGTATTAAAAAAACTTCCACCATATTGTCACGCCATATTGTTTTTTATACCAGAGAAATTATCAAACATAATGCACTCGTGCTCGTGCACTTTATGAAGACTATTCCAGAAAGTACTTTTCGAGATAAGGCGGGTGAGAATGATTTTCGGCCATTCTTTAAAAAGAAAAAAGTGCGCGCAAGTAATATATTTAACACCCCACTCGATGACCTGATAGAAATTTTTTTTTACTTTCGATTTCATTCCCCAAAACTAACCACCCCTTAAGTAAAATTTTATCTATTAAATCTGCACTGCTCTGGTCATCAATTTCTATATTTATATATAAACAAAAAACTGATTTTCAAAATATTTTTATTTTTCAGTATAACGCGTTTTGCTAACAATGTAGCTTTGTCGTATATTTATGCCAAATTTCAGCTTTCTATATGTCAAATACTCTCGGAGAAAATCGTGTGTAACAGACGGATGGTCAGACACCGAAGTGATACCATAAGCGTTCCGTATGGAACACTAAAAATCTACAAAATTACGACTCTGTTAATTATATCGCTCAATAAATAATATCGGTCAAAAAAAGTTTTTTTTTAATGGGCACAGCAAACATGTCGCAGAAAAATTTGGCGCGTGTGAGGAAGCAGTAATTGTCTCGAGTTATTATAGATTGTATTCTGTGAGATACATATATTCGACAGTTTATTTCATAAGACTTAAATTCTCCATATAAAAAATGTTCGTAAATCAACGAGAAATGACAAACTGAACCTCATGCAGATGTGTTATGTTACCGTGGGGTGTATTCATATCATGCACCGCTCTAGAAGAAATGAAGCAGACTAAACTGTGGAAATGGAAATTTATCGACTCAACTTTTGTCAGTATTCCACAGAGTTAATATTTTTAGTGCCCAATCTATTTGCTGTTAAAAGCGAAGTATGTTTAGAAGTTTTTTATAGAACTAAAAACTGTTGTGAAATATATATTTCTCTAGTACGCCCCCCGAGGTATATGGAAAACTATATATATCGGATCAGCAACTCATTTTCCAGGGTAGATGGGAACTTTATTTAGGGGTTTAAAGTTATAAAAGGGAAAACTCAACGTGTAAATTATATTTTCAATGGCGTTGACATCTAACCGTAATCTATCTACTTCTTTTGGATTGCCCATCCAGCATTGTTGGATGTTGGACGATTACATGTTTATCTATCTGCTTTTCTGTCTGTTGCTGTGTAGACTAAGTCTCCAATGGTCCTTAGCCCTGAGCACTCATTTATATTTTGCAGTCAGGGCATTTGTGTCCTTCCTACTGCGCGCTTTACCTCTATTTTTCCTTCCCCAATCAGTTGTAGTAGGTACTTTGGGTTTCTCCGCATGTGTACAGGGTGAGTCAACAATAGAGTAAATTCATTATCTCATTTGTTTCGGGATTGACGAATGTTAAATACAATAGTTTTAGGGAACGTTAAGGTGCTTAGTTTAAAATTATTTTTGAGTATACAGGGTACTTCAAAACAGTGTGGTCGATATAACATATGTTTTTTTAAATAGAACATCCTATTTTCTAATTTATGTTTAAATTCTGCGTAAAATTTTATAACTTTTTTATTAGTAATGTATACCTAAACCTAGTAGTTTTTCTAATATTTCAATTTTTTAAAAAAAACACTAGTTTTTAGTTTTGTAAAAAATTGCCAGTAGCGCCATTGTTTCTGAAGGTGGAATACTCATAATTGGTACGAGCGTTCTATAGAGATATATGTAAAGAAATTTGAGTTAGATGCTAAAGGGTGTTCAAAATAAATTTATGCATTTCGACTATTTTACATTGAAAAATCTCAAATTTTTTTTCAGTGGCAAACCCTGTATATTATTATTTTTTCTGATGGATTTTACAAAACCCTCCAACTTTTCTTAAGTATGTAATATATCTATTTCTAATAGTTTTTGATTTATTTTGAATTTTTTCAATTTTTACTCTTGTTTTTAATACACTTAACATATGCTATACCATCATATATATATATATATATATATATATATATATATATATATATATATATATATATATATATATATATATATATATATATATATATATATATATATATATATATATATATATATATATATATATATATATATACATATATATATATATATATATATATATATATATATATATATATACATATATATATATATATATATATATATATATATATATATATATATATATATATATATATATATAAGCAATAAGAGCCTTCACATGTTATTTTTTAAGCACTCCAATTACAGCTTTGATTAATTTGTAGAACTAAATTGATGTTTTATTTGGTTTCAAATCTCCTTGTTTCATTGCCCAGCGTTGTATAATTAACAACCTGTAATTGGACTTACTGTTACCTATTTTTATGCTAGGATAGCACAGAAATCATATCTGGCAACATCTTTACAGCTGCAATCCATTCTCTACCATATATAAGCTACCTTTTCGCATAGATAAGTTTCAGTGGAAAGAAGCTGTTAGAGCGTTATACTTTAGATAGAACGTCATTTCAAGAAAGCCGAACTGAGATTAAATTAAAGTTTAATTAAAGTTGTCTAACAAGGACAAAGCAGTAATTGTTTAGTTTACAGGACTAGAAGTCCAGAAATGTGCTGTGTTGATCATATTTTGAATAGTATTGATAATAACAATAACTGTGTATCATAGAATATAAGATACTGTAATTAAGATTAAAATTGTTCATTTGAATACAATTGTTTTGCTCCATTTTTTTATGCTGCAAAAATCTACGGAAGTAACACGTAGGCTGAAAAGGTTGTAATCTGGAAGTAACACGTAGGCCGAAAAGGTTTTAGTCTGACCCAAAAAAATCCATACGATTTTTAGGAAGTACCAACCTTCAAACGATACGTCTCAAAATTCCATGACATTTTGACGATTATTTTACAAGCTACAGTGGTTTTAGTGACGCTACTTTTAATATTTTCAAAACAATGGAAAAAATCGAATTTCCTGTGTTTTTTGATAAAAAAATACCGTTCAAGCAAAGCAATCGCTTGATAAGTGTTACGGGGACTCTGCCCCTGGAAAATAATCATGCCGTATGCTGAATTTAAACGTGCTCGTACAGATACAAATGATGCTGAATGCTCTGAACGCCCAAATGAGATGATTACACTGGAAAACATAAAAAAATCCACAAAATTGTATTGAATGACTGTAAAGTGAAATTGTGTGAGATAACTGATACCCTAAAGATATTAAAAGAACGTGTTGGATAATATTTTGCATGAACATTTGGGCATGAGAAAGCTCTGTTCGAATTGGGTACCGTGTTTACTCACAGTGGATAAAAAACAACAACGTGTTGATGAATCTGACCATTGTTTGGATCTGCAATAAATGCGCAATAAAAAGAACTTTTTCATGTGATATGTGACAATGGATGAAACATAGATCCACTATTATACACCAGAATTAAATCGACAATCAGCTGAGTGGATAGCAGCCGATGAAAGCCACCCGAAGAGACAAAAGACACAACAGTCGGCTGGTTTGAAGGCAGAAAGTGCAAAGAAACGGCCCCAAATGAATAAGAATGAATAAGAAAAAAGTGCTCTTGCATCAAGATAATGCACCGTGTCACAAGTCAGTGGTTACGATGTCAAAATTCCATGGACTAAAGTTCGAATTGCCTCCTCATCCACCGTATTCTCCAGATTTGGCCCAAAACGACTATTATCTATTCGCAAACCTCAAAAAAATGTTCGCGGGAAAGAGATTTGGCTCCACTGAAGAAGTTATCGCCGAAACTGAGGCCTATTTTGAAGGCGAAGACAAATCCTTCTACAAGGAAGGAATAGAAATATCAGAAAAGCGTTACACTAATTGTATCACTCTTGAAGGATTATATTGATGAATGAAGTCGAATTTCGCAAAAAAAATGAGTTTTAAGTAGCTAGACCAAAAACAGCCTACAGCCTTCAGCCTACATGTTATATATTGGATGATGACAATATTTTCAACATTTCATGTATAAAAGAAGACTCATCTACCTTCAAAGATGACACATCAACTTCAAAGAACACATAAAGTTCACATTTATATTTTAGATAGCACTGCATTCGAGAAAGCCGAATTAAAATTCAAACAAAGTGTAATTAAAGGTAGTTAATTAAGATAAGATTGTGATTCTTTAATTTATCGGACCAACAGCGTCGCATTTCCCACGGTATATGGAAATCGTATTTATGTGTCTAAAGCTGTAAGTCGAGAAATGTTCAAGACAGCAAAAAAGATGGTCTTTGATAAGAATTTTCTTAAAAATCCTTTAATTAGGTAAATTACTATTCAAGCGAGACGATACATTTATGAGAGAGGGAGAACTGATAAAATTAAGTAGAGAAAATAAATTAAAAGCATAAAATGAGATTAAAAGATTTAGAGCTTTTAGTTTCTTTAACTAAAGTGCATTTCAATAATACGGGGTGTCTATTTCAGCATCCCATAGATTATGAGATATATTAAAGCATCTTATTATCATTCGAAAATTCACTTTCATTTTCTTTATTTATATATGTTTTTTAAATTATTTTTATTATTTCAAATTTTTTTAGATAAATAAACTTACTTTTAAATAAATGTGATTTAATTTGTTGACAAATATTGAAACTAATTTTGGTGCTTACACCGACCAATAACATTACAGTCCTACCCTAACCTCAAAAAAGAAAAAAACTAGGAAATAGGTAAAAGATGTTTTGTAACTATAACAGTAATATCATATTTCTTTTATAGAAACAACAAAAGCAAGTTTTCTACCTATTTTTTCCACTTTTGAGGTATATTTTAAGGTTAGGAAAAATATTTAACGTGATGGATTGGTATGAATATTGTAATTGGTTTGACCAGGTCAAAACATACAGTTACAAGACCTTTTTTACCTATTTTTAAGTTTTTTTTTCCATTTTTGAGGTTGTAGGTAACGATATGGATCGGTGTGTGTACAAAAATCAATTTCGATATGTCAAAATGCACATAGATACACTATTAAAATTCTAGTTACAAGACAGGTGATTGCGCCGCGGAAACATGACGATTTCGCCATGTTTCCGCGGCTTCCCGGACCAACGGCTGCTATTTTCAAATAAGTTTAAGTACACATAACTCAAAACTTCGATTTTTAGGTTACATCTTTAGATCAAGAATCGTCTTTTTCGACATTCTCCTTTAGAATTAGATTTAATTAAATATTTTAGTAGTATTTTTTTATTATGAGTCTAGCACACGTGCTGCAGGGAAGTCCCTAAAGCGCTCCAGGAGCGGCATGTGTGCGGAAAAAGCGATTCACGTTGTTCTTGAATCGCTGTAAATTGTACTCGGTGGGAAACAGAGCCTTGGGCAAATTATTCCAAAGGGATGATGTTCTCCATATAAAAGACAGCTTGAAAAGCGTTGTACGCGGAGTAACAAGCTGAACCTCATACGGATGTGAAGTACTAGCGCGACGTGTATTTCTAACATGCACCGCTCTGAGAGGAATTAAGCGGGCTACACCCTCCGAACACTTTCCATGAAAATACTTGTAGAACAGACTCAAGCTACCAACCGTTCTTCGATGTTCGAGCGAATCAAGCCCGCCGGTCAGTTCCGGGTCTGCAATCAGACGAACAGCTGTTCTCTGAACAGAATCCAACAAATGCAGTGTATGTTTGGGAGCGGAGCCCCAAACATGGGAGCAGTACTTCATAGTTGGTCGTTAGTTGGTACGTTATACACTAACGTGCATAGAAATCGGCCCACTGTAAACTTTTGACTTTAACTATATTTTTTTTTTTAAATTATTCATCAGATCAAAAAAAGAAATATGCTGTTTGAAAGACAATTTAATGTGAGTATAAATTTATCAAGAAGGCTTATCGTTTATATGCGTAGCAACCGTTAAACAAATGAAACGTGTTTATGTGGTGATTGTAACGAAAATAACAAATTTGTCAAATATTAAAATTATTGCGTTTGCAACTGAAATTTGCATATTAATTCGTTTTTCATAATCTCAGTAGTGTTTAAGTGTGTTAGTTTAATGCATACTACACCACAAAAAGCCGCCCAAGTTTTTGCTTTAATCGAAAATGGACTTAGTCAGCGAGCTGTTGCTAGACAATTGAATATGACACGCGCAGCGGTTCGAAGAGTGTGCAAACGTTATGAGGAGACTAGATCCTTTCATAGGCGACCTGGAACAGGCAGAAGGCGATTTACAACCGCTCGTGATGACAGCTTTATTGTGTCAACAACATTAAGAAATCGTCACCTTAATGCCGTTCAAGTGCAACGACAGCTCCGTGAGGTGCGAGGAGTGGCTATTAGTCAATGGACAGTAAGACGAAGACTGCAGGAAAATAACCTGACCCCTAAAACACCTGCGATTGGTCCAAAACTTACTCCAGCTCATCGGCAAGCCCGCCTGCGTTTTGCACGGGATCATCTGAATTGGACGTTGGAACAATGGGGATCTGTTCTGTTCTCAGATGAGACCAGAATATGCCTCCATGGTAGCGATCGAAGAAGGAAAGTGTACCGAAGACCAAGAGAGCGATTTGCAGATTGCTGCTTTGAAGAGCGAGCGGAGTGATTATGGAGGTGGTTCCTGTATGATCTGGGGTGCAATTTCTATAGGAGCACGAACCGACCCTGAGTTCATTCGTAGGGGCGACCGTGTTCACGGAAGAAGAGGTTTAAACGGCTGCTAGATATATCGAGGAGATTTTAGCAATTTATGTGGTAACTTACGTCGACTACATTGGAGACGAATTTACCTTTATGCATGACAATGCAAGGCCGCACACCGCAAGAATCCTGCAAGATTACATTGCAGAAGTCGGTTTTCGGGTTATGGAGTGGCCAGCATACAGTCCTGATCTAAATCCGATCGAACATTTATGGGATGAGTTAAAACGAAGAATTCGAGCTAGACTTCATACCCCAAACTCGATCGCAGAGCTTATTGTTGCAGTAGAAGAAGAGTGGTTTAACATCCCTCAAGAAACAATAGCAAACTTGATTAGATCTTTGCCTAATCGTATGAAAGATGTTATTAGGGCAAGAGGAGGTCATACCCATTATTAAAAAATTAAGTTTTAAGTTTTAAATTGTCAATAACCCTATTTATGTTAATAATAAAAAAGCTTAATTTGCTTAATGCATTAATTTCACTATGTTAAACATAGGAAGTCGAAATAAGTTTTCGTAAATTTATACTCACATTAAAGCATATTAAATTGCCTTTCAAACAGCATATTTCTTTTTTTGATCTGATGAATAATTTTTTTAAAAAAATATAGTTAAAGTCAAAAGTTTACAATGGGCCGATTTCTATGCACGCAAGTTTAGTTTTAACACTACTATGTTATAACTTGATAATAACAACTATTTGTAATTAATGGTAAAAAATGTTAAATTTGTTCATGTAGTATATTGAAAATGATACATTTTTGAACATAAAGTTTCTACTTTCTTTACTAAAGGGACGTATTATATTCCGAAAACGTCAACCTACGGGATTTTTGCATCTCGTCTCTTTTTCAGGGTCTGCAAATAGCGAGAAACATAGTTTCCATGATTAATCTTCGAATAAAATAAGATATCGTTTTTAAACTATATTTAATATTTAAGGTGGGAATGAAAACCACAATATTTAGACGATATCGCTTCAGTGAAATAAGGTAAAAGGGTGAGAAGTTTCATAAATTTTGTGCAGTTACAATAGTATTATGAAAATTATTCCTCTTTATTTTGGAATCAAAAACCAGGAAAAAATATCATAATAACGTAGAGAATATATAAAACTTGTCCACTTGTAGCCCTTTTACCCCTTCTCTTTAAACTATATTGTTTAAAAACTGTAGGTTCCATACACTTATTAGGCGTTATTATTGTATCAAATTTGAAATAGATTTTTTTTTTATGGGTCTCGCACACGTGCTGCAGGGAAGTCCCTAAAGCGCTCCAGGAGCGGCATGTGTGCGAAAAATCTTATTTCGTACGAGAGTTATCATGTCAACAGACACACAGATAGCCAGACAGCTAGGCAGAGAAACAGCTAGATCGACGTAAATAAGTAATCTAGGGACTCTGAAACGTAAAGAAATGCAAAAATTTTACGACGAATAAAATAATTAGTTTTCGCAAGGAAACTAAAACTTATAAATTATGGGTAATAGTGCCCAGGTTTTCCACAATAGACAGATTTACTTTAAAACGCAATGTTGAGTTCAGAAAAGCTGTTCCACCAACGCCGAAAGAAGAAACACTCTCTTTCTATTAGGAAACTTTCTAATTTATAAGGCAATAACGTTAATTTTCTCTTAGTGCATTTCGCATAATTTCCTTATATCACGGGCATATATTAGACAACAAATTTCTTGGGGGAAAGTTCTAGAACACTCACATGAGGAATAATGTTTTCTACGCAAATTTAATTGTTTTTTTTTTACATTTATCAAGACCTTTTCAGATAGTAGTTTGAAAATATATACAATATATTCCAATTTTTAAGCAATAATAATTTTGTTTCTTTTAAGCACTAGACTAAGTTATAGATTTAATTAATGTGTGAATATAAATTCATGTTTTATTTGATCTCAAATTCCCTTGTTTTACTATCCAGTTTAGTGACACACCAGTTCTGTATAATTTAACAACCTTTAGTAGGTCTCATAGAATATGAGATGTATTAACACATCTTAATATATAAACTATACTGCTCAAAAACTCTAGGTTCCATATACACATTAAGCGTTATATTTATAGCAAATTTTAAATCGATGTCTCATTTCATATAAGAATTATTGTGCCAACAGGTAAATAGATGGACAGATAGACAGACAGACAACTAGACCGGCGAAAATGCATGATCTGGGAACCCTGAAACGAAGAAAAATGCACAAATCTTATAATGTGATTTTCTGACGAATACGACACTTATTTTTAACAAAAAAACTAAAACTTACAAATTAGGGCTCCTAAAAATGCTCAGATCTTCCATAATATATCAAGAGGGTGACCCGAAATTTTGATCTGTCGCTAACCGTCTGCCTAGTTATTCATTCTATCGGGCGAGTCGAACAAAAGTCTTTAACGTTTATTTTGCGGACCCCGTGTCCTAGAATGTCCAGATAAGGCCCAAAAATATACATTCAAAAATGGACTGTCGCTTAACCACCTGAATCAAGCACCATAACATTTGTTGACACTAAAAAAGTCGATCGCCCAAAGGGCAGATGCTGCCGAGACCAGACCCAGCTTTACGGCCCAAAAAACTGTCATACAACAATGTACAATCAATAAATTTAGTTTATTTTTGATAAAATAAGAATTGGCAAAAAAAACTTTAGATCAATTTTAAAGTATTTACTTAAAATTAACTGTGAGACCTCGAGAATGGCAAATTCGAAATCTCAGGGTCAAAAAACATAAAAAGATAACAATTTCAGTCATCCGGTACAAATTTTATGTAGAATCTAAAATGGCGTCTAAACTATCAGAATTTCGATTTTTTTTACCTGAATGCCTTGGCATGTTTTGTTACAAGCGAGGCGTCTGTCTTCGTGATATTTTATTAATTAAGGCCCATATTTTCTAAAAATAACTTGGGCAGGCGCTTAGGACCCAAAACTTATGACTTAAGTTATTTTCAAAAACTCGAAAAACGACCATTTTTGGCGTCCTTCGGTATTGGCGGCGTCTGCCTTTTGCAGATTCCCTCTTATTTAATCAAGAATAAACTAAATCTCTTGATTTTATATGGTTTATGATTTATATGGTCAAATGTGATGGTACTTGATTCAAGTGGTTAAACGACAGCCCATTTTTGGATGTAGCATTTTGGGCCTTATCTGGACATTCCAGGGCACCTAAGTCACAAAATAACCGTTAACACTAAGCCAGCGTTTCTCAACCTTTCAGTATTTGTGACGCAATTTTCATCGCGCCTCCCCCCTCTCATACAATAACAATGCATGCAATAATGATGTATTTTCAGTATTTTGATGCCAAAGCTACACTATGACCTTAATTACAAACCTTACAAACTACCAAGAATAAGTAAATTTATTCATATTTGGCAATACATATTTGCTGCGTTGACACAACTAGAGTCGATGCCTCTCTATTGCTCTCTGTCACATCTACCATATCGGTAGCGGCTCCGTGAGAAGTTCCGAGTTGTCTCGAACATTCGGAAAGTCTGCCCAAAAGTGTATAAATGCTGCACCTCGTTCATTAACAGCCCGTCTCAGTCGAGTTGATCCTTCTTCCCATTTTTTAAAAAAACTTTGTCTGTGAATGAAAAAGCTTTACTTGCCTCTTACAAAGTTTCATATAAAATAGCCAGATGTAACAAGCCTCATACCATTGGTGAAGAGCTTGTTTTGCCAGCAGTAATGATCCTGCTGCCCGTCGAATTGGTGATCTAGCTGAAGATGTACAGCATCAGCTTTTCGGGAAGTTGCGTGATAAATTGTTTTCAATTCAGCTTGATGAGGCAACAGATAGCAATAAAGATGCTCATTTCATTGCCTATGTTCGATTTTGTGATGGTATATCAGCAGTAGAAGAACTATTTTTCTTCAAACCAATAGAACTCAAAGCAACATCGCTCGCATTATTTGCTATCTTAAATGATTTTATAAACGAGACAAATATAGAGTGGAAAAATTGCGTCGGAATATGTACCCATGGTGCTCATTCAATGTCTGGAAGATTTCAAGTGTACAAACACTTGTGAAACAAAAGTCTCCACTGTGTGTGTGGACACATTGCATGATCCACAGAGAAGCTCTGGCTTTCAAAGAAATGAGTCCTGCTCTGAATATTGTGCTCACTACAGTTGTAATCGTAGTAAATTATATTAAAATAAGACCCCTAAAATCTAGAATTTTTTCTGCACTTTGTAAAGACATGGGTGCCAAACATTCAGCGTTACTATTTTATTGTGAGGCAAGATGGTTATCAAGTGGGAAATGTTTGCAACGTGTTTATGAATTAAGAAATAAAATCGCCATTTTTCTAGAAGAGGAAAGCCGACGGAAAGCTGAGAAGTTTGGAGATAGTTTATTTGTGATGAAATTGAGCTACTTGGTTAATATATTCGAGAAAACTAAATACCTTAAATCTTCAACTCCAAAGAACAAGTACACATATATTCGTTACAAGTGATAAAATTAATGCTTTTTGTAGAAAATTGCAATTGTGAAGTAGAAATGTAAAGCAAAAAAACCTAGATATGTTTACAAATGTGGGTGAATGTGTCAAAACATACAAGGCTGAAGAACAACATGTGAAAGTTGTTCTAGTAACCATTGAAAATAATCTAGCCATGATGACAAAGAATTTTAAAACGTATTTTCTTACTGACGACAACTTGGTAGCAAGTTACGAGTGAGTTAGGGATCCATTTCAAAACACTCCCGAAGGGCTCTCAACTTCCGAAGAAGAAATCTTCATAGACTTCACGGCAAGTGGCGAAATTAAAAGACAATTTAATAATAAATCACACTGCACTGCACTGAAAACAAGAGCATTTCGTATACTATTACCATTTTCAACATCCTACTTGTGCGAAACCGGATTTTCTGCTTTGAAAACAAAATATAGATCTCAACTAAATATAGAAAAAGGGCTCCGAGTGTCTATTTCTAATATTAAACTATCCTTCGAAAATCTTTGCTCTGCAAAACAGGCCCAAGGTAGTCACTAATAATTATAAAACTTGTTTTTCATTTAGTACTGATATGTTTTAATTATTAGGTAAATACATTGTGCAGTACTAATACAATTCTATTTATAGGTGTATTATATCAGTGTAAATGTGTATTTTATTTTTTATTATGTCAGAATGTATTTTGTTTTGCTTTCCTATCAACAAATTATATTAAACGTTTTTGATGAATGGTTTTAATAATAGTTTCTTTTCGATACGCTCGCGCCCCCTCAATCGTATAATCACGCCCCCCCCTAGTCGGGTCGTCCTCTTGGTCTACTAGAGACACTTTAAAAAGGAGCATAATTTTTAAGTAGAGAAAGTTAATATTATTTAAAGCTGTTATACTACCAAACGTCATTTCTTTCTATACAAAATATTTGATTTCTGTATTATGGAAGTACTTAACTAAGCATTATTTTGTATTTTCATAAATCTATCATATTATTATATTCAAATTATTGCGTACTTTTATTACCGATCTCTAAAAGCAGATTTTTTTCCTAAATATTTTAGTATAGTGGACGATATTATGTTTCCTTTTGTACTCTTTCAAAAAATAATAATCCAAATTAACCGCTACAACTGTTTATTTCGTATTACTGTCAATAATTTTAACAACACTCTAAAAAATCTCATCAAAACCACCCTCACGGTTCTTTATCAAAAACTTTTATTAAAGAACTAAAAACAAAAAAGGAACGCCGGTGACGTTTATTTATTGGCCGGATATCAGATATAAAAAGTGGCGCCACCACAGTTAGCGAGCCTTTTTGGCTAATTAGTGCGGCGGTTCAGGCGGCAATTATCGGAATATATCTCTGCCAGTAATGTCAAACGACGTTCATAAAAACGACTGGTCCAGGATCTCGTGCCAGCGTCAGACATTAAAAGGAAAATGGGCCGTTTTCTTTGCCCTTCTTTTCTTTTACGGTGTCCCGAAAGTGAATTTATTTTGAAAAGTTCCTTAAAAAGTTTTATTTGAGTATAAATTCTGCTTTTAAGCGGCATGTGTAGGAAAACGACTCTTCGTACGTCTCTTGTAGCTTTTTTAATGTTAACTCCACTGTCTCTAATAAATAGATGGAATCATTTTTATTTCACTGAAGAATTGTCCCAAAATATTCTGTAATATTAACTTCTTTTAATTCCAGAGGTGGTTGATAATTTTGTGTCGTCTCTACTCAACGGTCACATACGGCTTTTGAATCATCTTTCTCATGAAATAAAAAGTGGTTCCAGACTTTGCTCATTTTTTAAAACACAACAACCGTTAAAACGGCCCTCTACCGTCGAAAACACCGGAATAACATTTTTATTTTGTTCGAAGATTCATCGTATTACCGTTAAATACCGGGTTTCATACAAAACGAGACGAGTAGTAGCTAATTTATCAGGTCTTAACAATATTGCCAAATCAACCCTCCATCTCCTCCTAAGTCCTTTCACCGTCGAGAGGGAATGGTGACTCTTCAATAAATGGATTGAACATCTGTCACTGTCTCGGTTTTGTGCATGCTCTAATGCTTCATGCAATGACTTCCCGGTTAACTGTTTCATCTGTTCCACCCAACGTGAAGGTGATCTATCAGTGCAGCGCTTGCCTTCAACTTTTTCCTGTATGACCAGTTCATGTCAAGTTCATGTCTTCTGTTAAGATGGCCGAAATACCTCCATTATGTTATAAGCAAGTTCAGTCTTTTAGTAGTTTTTAGTTTTTGTAAAATAGACTGGTTAGTTAGATGTTCCATCCACGATATTCTGAGAATTCGACGATGCACCAACATCTCAAATGCAGCAATTTTATTTCTATCAGCTTTCTTTATCGGCCATGTTTCTGATGCATATGTTGCAATCGAAAATATAAGCGTTCTTGCGAGCTTTAACTTGTCGATCGCGAGATGCTCGAGTCTTTCTATATTTTGACTAATTTTGTGGTTGTAGAGCGAGCAATTAAGAGTCTCCTACGTATTTCTAATGAAACTGGCCGGTATTGGTAATTGGAGACCCAAGGTATTGACACGAATCTGCGATTTCATATCCTATTTGATGTTGATTATCATTCGTTCTACTAATGATCATTACTTTTGTTTTGTTGTTGTTTACTTCCAGTCCGTAGCTTTTACTGATCCTTGTCAGTATTTGCATAATGACCTCTAATTCACTTTTATTTGCGGCTATAATCAAGGTGTCATCTGCATAGCGCAAGTTCTGTATGTGTTTTCCTACAACAGCGATACCACCATTACAGTTATTAAAAACTTCGCGCATTATATACTCCGCATAAGTAAATACCATAAAATATTAATATATAGAGGCATAATTGAGCCACATTTTATTTATTGTCCTTCGGTATTATTTCTTGCTAAGGATACACAAATAGAACTACTGCAAAAACTTCAAAACAAGGCAATAAGATTTATATTGCGGAAGCCTAGAGATACGCACATAAAAGATATGTTCGATCGATTAAATTCGCTGAGTGTAAAGCAGAGCTTATTTTATTACGCAATGAAATTCATCTATAATATAAAGATAGAAAATTGTCCCACATATTTGACCGAGAAAATTAGATACGTCAATCAGATACACAACTACAACACCAGAGGACGAAATGACTTCCGAGTGGTGGGAATTACAAATGAAGCTGATCGAGCAAATCTTTATTATAAAGGACTTAAACATTTTAATGACCTATCAAATAATATTAAAAATTGTGAAACCATAAATAAGTTTAAGCAACTATTATATCGACATTGTAAGAATATGCCTATCCGATAGTTAAATTAGGTTCTAATGAACTGTAAATAAATAAATAAATAAATAAAAATAAATAAATGTTGAACAGTAGTGGCGAAAGAATGAATCCTTGTCGGACACCAGTTTTCGTGGTAAAGCTTTCTGTGTACATGTTATTAACACGCACTTTGACTATGTTGAATTCGTAAAGCGTTTGTATTAGCTTTAATAAGTGTGGCGGAGTTCCCATTTCTTTCAGAATCAACTAAAGTTTCGGCCATCTCACCTTGTTACACGCTAGATTGTCGATGGAGCAGAGATAAATTTTGATGTTATATTCTCTTCCTTTCTCCATCAGTTGATGTACGCGGTAAATGTTATTAAAACGTAAAGGAACGAGCTTAGTATAATATTGTTGGATCTTACCCAGCCGAGTACCTAGTTTTGCTGGATCCATGTAGTCGAGTACTCGGTTTTTGCCGGATCCTACAAATTACTACCCATTCCATCTCTAGCAATTTGTTTTCTAATTTCAATTTTATGGAAAATTTTTACAAATGATAAATGAATAGTTTTTGAATACAAATGAATTTAGATATTCTCTACGACGAGACGGGTAGTGGTGACCTCTGTAGAAAATTTCAAATAAATTCATATTTTGTTTGACAGAAATTATGACGGAATTCTTATTTTAATAAATTTAAGTTTACAAGACTCGGTGAACTCAAAACTATGGGTAATTTTTCACATCTGCTTTATTTCAAATCAAATAAAAACATGATCTGTGTATCATCAGCAAACTAATCGAATCATTACACGGGAGCCAACTTCATCCAGTATTATGACACCTAATTTCTGTTCTTTTAGATAAGACGCCATTTATTTGATCTTTTACATATGCCTTGCCCCAACTGCCTATTTTTAGTGTTCCATACGAAACACTTATAAGATGACTTCGGTGTCCGTCCATCCCTCTGTCAATCCCGATTTTCTCCGAAACTATTTGGCATAGAAAGTTAAAATTTGGTACTAATATAGGAATTGATGGCCTCATCAGAGCTGTGTATTATTGAAAGTTAAATTTTGGGGGGCGATATTGAAAGTGAAAAAAAAAAAATTTTTTACTAGATCATCGAGTGTAGTGTTAAATAAAACCTTGCAAAAACACAAGTTTAAAAATATATATAATGTAAAATTTGCGCACACTTTTCTTTGTATTATTTTAAGAAAGCCGCGAAAAATCGCTGTCCCCCCCTTATCTCGAAAAGTACTGATTAAAAAATTTTTAAAAAATTCTGGAATATTCTCCACAGGGTGTAGATTGAAAGAAAATTATTACAAGTGCGTTACCTTTAATAATTTATCTGGTATATAAAAAAAAAACAAAAACATCAAGGTTACCAGTTTTCAATAAAGATCGGAAACAAACTTTGTTGAAAACTCATTTGGGGTGTGTTTTGTGAAATCACTGATCATTTTATGCCTCCGTAACAAAAATTTAAAAACAATCAACGTACTGAACACTAATGGCGCAAGTTCAACTTGCACTGGACCTCTAGTTTAAAGAGGACCTCCTCGGGGTCGACACTGTTAAAAGGTAAACACATGGTAACTTTCTGCTTTGCGTAGTTCAACTACTTTGTACAGAGGCTAATAAACTGTTCTAATTGTGGATTTAGTACTCGAAAGATATCAAATGAATATAAATTGGGGGTTCTAAAATCAACTCTGCATAGATTTAGACCGCTCGTGAGGATTCAAATTTCCGGGCACGAACAAAGATATTTTCATTTCACTCCAGTGTCAATAAGTAAGATGTTTAGGAGCCACAGCTTCTTTGCATTTTCGGTCAAACCAAGGCTTGCCGTTAGAAGGATATTTATTCGAAAGGGCCGAAATGATATGGAAAACCTCCTTTGCGCAAGCACTACATAACTTTTTGGGGAGAAAATCAATAGTTGCTTCCAATGACAAATTGTTATCTATAGAAGTACCCAGAAACTTTGCAGCTTGGAGTTTAAATACATTATTTTTCTTCCATTTAAAATAGCTTATTTCTCTTTCTTGTTTGTTATTATAATGGATTGTAAATTGAATTATTAGAGCAGGTAGTTTCGATTTGGATTAAGATAGCGTGGGAGTGTATTCTGATCAAAGATAGGTGTGTGCCAATGCGTCACTTGAGGTATTCGCCCACGTTTCGCAGGGCGTAGTCAAACACTCTATTAATTATTCGACTATATATAACCGGTATAATATATGATAAGGACAGGGCTTTCTAACATCTAGTAAAAAACAGGTACATGCAGGGTGAATGTACCTTAAGGAGGATGAGGTGGGATATTCCCAACCAAAAGTTTTGAATGTTGTCATTTACAAATGCTTTGTATCAAATAATTAAAAATTTTTATAAGACTAACGATGGTTATTATTATGATAATATTCATTATCGAAAGATTTTTAATCTTATATATTGTTTATTTACCTTTATTCAATAATTTAACATGAATAGATTAACTTTTGGATGTTTTGTACAAACTTATAGAAAAAAAAATATGGAAAATAAAAATTAATTATATTTTGAATATATCACAGCAAATGACATGAAAAAAATAAAAGAATAAATAAAATTATTTAATTTTGGATGGTCGTAGCTTCTACTTGATGGAAATTCATTATAAATATATAATAAAAGACTGTTTTTAGTCAATTTCCACTGGTTTATTTAAATTGTAATGACGCGTTTCGCTGTCGATGCAGCTTCTTCAGATCTACATTTTACACTGTCAAGTTAGGTTTAATACTCACAGTTTTATATAATTTCTTAATTATAATATTACACCTAATTAAATTACATTGATAGTATTGGAAAATCCACACAGATTTGGAGTTAGGAGAATAAATTCAATAATGGTGAATTGCTTAAATCTACCTGGTCGTTGAGTAAAGTACCTTTAGTCCTTAATCGATTTATTTGCATTGTCTCTAAAAGGTTTAGTTTTAAACCTTTTTGTTGGGTGTGTAAAATTTTGAAATTCTTGTTAAATGTGTGATTTTCTGTTAAAAGATGTTGAATTAGATTTTCTATGGATGAAACTTCGTGTTCTGTAATTCTTTTTCTAAATGTACGTCCAGTTTGTCCGATGTATGTATGTCATGTTAGGACATGACCCACATGTTAATTGATAAACCCCTGATTTATTGTCTTTATTGATTTGTGGTTTGTAGTTTTTAAGATATTTCCCTATAGTATTGTTAGTCTTATAAGCTACGTTGATATTTTTTTGATTTAAAAATTTCCCCAGTTTTTCCGTTGGTTTGCCGAAATAGGTTAAGCATTTAAAACGTGGTATTTCTGTCCTTAAAACGTGGGTATATTTCTGAGATTGCCTTGTTTCTAAGTTTTTTTCCTAACGATACTATTGATTAAAGTAACCGAATAACCGTTGTTAACGGCTAATTGTTTTATGTAGTTTAATTCTTTAGTAAAATTTTCTTCTGATAAGGGGATATTAGTTAGTCTATGTATAAAACTATGATAAGCTGCAAGTTTATGATAGTTAGGGTGGTGAGAACTATTGTGAATTGTGGTATCTGTATGACAAGGTTTGTGATATATTGCAAATTCATGTTTTTTCATGGCTTTACTGATTGTTAAGTCTAGGAAATTGATTTTCCCTTCGACTTCTTCTTCCATTGTAAAACTGGTATTTCTATGTAAAGAATTAATATACTGTAAAAAGTAAGTTAATTGTCTGTCCGTACCTGTAAAGCATACAATTATATCGTCTACGTATCGATACCAGTATAGACAATTATTACTATTGTTATTATGGTTGTTAAATATCATTGTTTCAATACTGTCCATGAAAATTTCGGCAAATAATGGACTTAATGGACTCCCCATAATTAACTCTTCCTTACTATTGTAGAATGTATTGTTAAATGAAAAATAATTTTGTCTTAGGCAAGTTCTTAATAAATTAATTATGTCCATTTTTATAACTTCAATTACTTTGTTTGTTGTTAATAGGTTCTATATTAAAATTATTGTTTCGTCTGGGGGAACACTTGGAAATAAGTTTTTGACATCGAAAGAGACTAATTTAGAATTATCTGGTATTGTTATATTCTTGACTTTATTCACGAGTTCGTATGAGTTTTTGATACTATATTTAGGTTCAAATTTGGTATGAAATTTGATTAAATCAAATAAAAAGGATGACGTCTTATAAGCTGGAGCCGACATGTAGGAAACAACTGGTCTGATTGGATCATTCCAACAAAAAGGTTTAAAAACTAAACCTTTTAGAGACAATTCAAATAAATCGATTAAGAACTACAGGTACTTTACTCAACGACCAGGTAGATTTAAGCAATTCACCATTATTAAATTTATTCTCCTAACTCCAAATCTGTGTGGATTTTCCAATACTATCAATGTAATTTAATTAGGTGTAATATTATAATTAAGAAATTATATAAACTGTGAATATTAAACCTAACATGACAGTGTAAAATGTAGATCTGAAGAAGCTGCATCGACAGCGAAACGCGTCATCGCAATTTAAATAAACCAGTGGAAATTGACTAAAAACAGTCTTTTATTATATAATTATTTTAATAGTTAAAAAAATAGGTAATTAATAAAAAATAATAATTAAAAATCTTAAAATTCCGGTGTCTCGAAGCGGCACCGCTGTAAAGTAATTTACTGTTGGCTCTACTGATATACTTGTATATAAATATATTAAATTTTGTGGTTATTGTGACCAGCTGGTGTAAACAAGTAAAAAAAGCGGAAACTCGTTACTGAAGTTGGATACAATCAAAGATTAAGCCAACAAAGTATTGGTAAAGGGAAGAGAAAATCAAGTGTCTCCTAACCTTTGTGACAGTGGTCGTCGAATTGTTGCCATGCGATCATTTGGAGAAAACTTAAAATGTTCTTCATGTAATGAAACCCTTTCATTATATTATATTACTAATGAAAACCGCTTTGGTCTAGCAACACTACTAACCATAAACTGTGATAAATGTCTAACAGAGGGTACACATATATCCAAGGACAATAAGGAACATTATAATGTTAACACTGAAGCTGCACTAGGCAATTATAAGTTAAACAAGTAAATTAATTAAATATATAAACAAATACGTTAATTTATTTATTTTTATTTTATTTATAAAAACTAATACCATTGCAAATTTATTATTAGTTAAACTTTTCTTTTTTTTGTTTGTTTTGTGGCTTTGAGAAAGGTTCCGTTTAGCGATGAGTTAACTTATAGGGTTATCCCATATATACTTTTATCTATAATCTATAATACATATAAAATGCAACGTCTCTCTGTCTGTCTGTCCGTTAGTCCGCTTATCACTGGAAAACTACTTATCCGATTTACGTACTTTTTTTTAAAAAAACTTAAATATATTCTATTACGATAGGTAGCATAAGGAATGAGCAGTGACGATAATAGCGAATGAAGTCGGAAAAAAAGTTTGCCGCTAGCGCGTTCCCTTCCAATACACAGCCTAAACCATTAAATATGGAACAATATTATGTAGCAGAGAATATCTGTAATCTATAATATATATATATATATATATATATATATATATATATATATATATATATATATATATATAAAATGCAATGTCTCTCTGTCTATCTGTCTGTCTATTAGTGCGTTTATCACGCGAGAACCACTTATCCGATTTAGGTGTCTTTTTTTAAATTCATACATATATTCTTTGGCTAGGTTATATAATAATAATAATCTATATCTATAATATATATAGAGAATGCAAGGTCTCTCTGTCTGTCTGTCTGTCCGTTAGTGCGCTTATCTCTCGAGAACCACTTATCCGATTTACGTGATTTTTTTAATTCATACATTTGTTCTCTAGCCAGGTTATTTATAATCTTCTATCTATAATATATATAAAATGCAACATCTCTCTGTCTGCCTGTCTCTCTGCCTGTCTATTTGTCTGTCCGTTAGTGCGCTTATCACTGGAGAACCACTTATCCGATTTACGTGTTTTTTTTAAAACATATATATGTTCTCTGGCCAGGTTATACGATATATTTTATTGTGTTAGGTAACACAAAGAATAAGCAGTGAGGATAATAGTGAATCAAGTCGGAAAAAAGGTTACCGTTAGCGTGTTCTCTTGCAATACACTGCCTAAACCACTAAATATGGAACAGTATCATGTTACAAAGAATATAATATATATAAAATGCAACGTCTCTCTGTCTGTCGGTCTATCTGTCCGTTAGTGCGCTTATCACTTGAGAACCACTTATCCGATTTACGTGTTTTTATAAATTTATAAATATGTTCTATATAATTCGATATAAGCCTAGATAATGGGAGATAAAGTGAGATAATGGGAGATAAGTATAAATAATGGAAGATAAGGAGAAATAATGGGAGATAAGCAGAGATAAGTCTAGATAATGGAAGTTATGGTAAGATAATGGGAGATAAGGAGAAATATTGAGAGATAAGTCGAGATAAACCTAGATAAGGGGAGATAAGGTGAGATAATGGGATAATACACGTCGCGCTGGTGCTTCGCATCCGTATGAGGTTCAGCTTGTTACTCCGCGTACAACGCTTTTCAAGCAATCTTTTACATGGAGAACGTCATCCCTTTGGAATGATTTGCCCAGCGCTGTGTTTCCCACCGAGTACAATTTACAGCGATTCAAGAACAACGTGAATCGCTTTTTCCGCACTCGTGCCGCTCCTGGAGCGCTTTAGGGACTTCCCTGTAGCACGTGAGCTAGATCCATAAAAAAAAAAAAAAAAAAAAAGATAAGGGGAAATAATGGGAGATAAGGAGAAAATAATGGGAGATGAGCAGAGATAAGCCTAGATAATGGAAATTATGTAGAGATAATGGGAGATAAGGAGAAATAATGGGAGATGAGGGGAAATAATGGCAGATATTTTATTACGTTAGGTAACATAAGGAATAAGCAGTGACGATAGTCGTGAATCAAGACCACGCGAGCGGAGCCGCGGGCACGGCTAGTTTACTATAAATAATCACTAAATTAATCTACAACTACATAATTACCCACACTAACCCATTACACTGGACTACCTTAATTAATTAAACTTAATATTATTTACTTGCACCATATATTTGGATTATATAAACTTGTACTATACAATTTAAAATATTTAAATTTCACGCCATCACTACTAAATGCAACGTTGCCCTATTTCAGAGATAAAAGGTAAATCGTTCGCAAGTACCTCCAATAATTCTTATTTTTCATAAAGTTAAAGCTTTCTAATTAAATATGAAATTTTTTTAAAATAATAGCGAAATTTCAATGTCTAACATAGTTAAATTTCCTAGTGATGGCATTTTTTTTCAGTTGTTCTAACAAAAAATGTGTCATTTTTATATCAAATTGACATATTTTCCATAAGACTATATGTATTGTTAATTTCGATTTTTATTTAAATAAGTTTCCTAAAGACCTTAAATTTTCATAGAAAATTTGTAAACAAATTAAACTATCGAACTAAATCTATACAAAATAGTTTTCGTATTTTACGTTTAACGTCTCCACCTCCTTAATTATATAAACTTGTACTATACAATTTAAAATATTTAAATTTCCTACTTCTAAATGCAACGTTGCCGCTATTTCAGAGATAAAAGGTAAATCATTCACAAGTACCTCCAATACTTATTATTTTTCATAAAGTTAAAGCTTTCTAATTAAATTTGAAAATTTTTTGAAATAATCACGAAATTTCAATGTCTAACAGTTAAATTTCCTATTGATGGCATTTTTTTTTCATTTGTTATAACAAAAAATGTGTCATTTTTATATCAAATTGACGTATTCTCCATAAGACTATATGTATTGTTAATTACGATTTTTATTTAAATTATTTAGTAAAAACCTTAAATTTTTCATAGAAAATTTCTAAACTAATTAGACTATCGAAATAAATCTATACAAAATAGTTTTCATATTTTACGTTTAACGCCTCAACCTCCTTAATATTTTGGCAGCAGCCTGGAATTGATCTTGCGACAAACTATCGCATGATATAGGAAATAAAATGTTTTTATTACTCCCGACCATTTGTACAATACGAATAGACAGATTACAAAAAGAAATTTTTTTAAAATCAAACAAAACTGCTGTTTACAAGCAGCAAAGTAATGAAAAAATCTATTATCCCCCCTTAAGATTAAAAATAACGACCCATTACATTTTTTATAGTCAATTTTATGCCGAAATCTTAAGGAAATAATATCGTCTAATGACTACCAGTAATTTTTTACGATCGTCTCGATCTCCTGTTCTTTCTAAAACGTTTCGTTTCATTGAAATTCATGAAATCGTAGAATAGCAATCGGCATCCGGGAAAAACGAGAGATGGGGCGACATGTACAATTGGCCAGATGGCTTTCAGGAATTGGGAATAAGGGATGCATGTGTGTATTATTAATGTTCTTGTTGTGCAAGTACACGTAAAATTGAAGTATTTGAGAAACAATAATAAACATTTAAGAGGATAAGCTCTCATATTTTTGTTTATGTTTTTCTAAGAGTCCTCACATATTATTGTTGGAATTATTATTTTTGTGGGCACAGTATGTGCACTTCAATGAGGTTTCTAAAACGAAAGATGCACGTACAGAAATAGTAATTCGCATTTATTTTAATTCGCCGCAAATTGTACTTAATAGGAAACACGGTCTTGATGCAGTTCATTTCGTAGTAATAAATAAGAAAAATCGTGAGGACGGTACATACATACATACATATATATATATATATATATATATATATATATATATATATATATATATATATATATATATATATATATATACATACCAGGTATATACATAAGTTTTTGCCGGTTTCACTAAGAGATGGCACCAGCGAACAGTACGCAGTGTATGAATTTTATAGATACGTCAGTTTGTTCGTCTGATCTGACATTAACCTAACCAACATACACAAGTTGAGACCGCCAAACATTAGCGTCTGTATTGTATCGTTCAGTGATCATGTCGACTTTCATCGGGCGGTAATTGTCCAACTTTCTGATATCTCCCTTTTTGTGTAGAGTATTACTTCTGATGTATGCCATAATGTTGGTATTTTGCCAGTTTCTAGAGACATGTTAAAAAGTTTGACCAGTTCTTGTTTTAAGTCCTCTTCGGTCTCCAGTAGTATTTCCGATAAAATACCATCAGGGCCTCCTGCTCTGTTACGCTTCACTTCCTTCAGTGCATTATTGACCTCCTTTACAGTAACCTCTGACGTTTCTTCCGAACCTATATTTTCTTTTCCGTTTTCCTTGTTCTTCATTAGGGTGTTGTTTTGGATCTATAGAGTTCATTATAGTAGGTATATATATATATATATATATATATATATATATATATATATATATATATATATATATATATATTTTGTTTATACACTACCATCACAAAGTATTTGTCCACCTAGAAATTTCAGTGTAACTGCTAAAATTTAATACCTAATTAAACCCTTTTATTATATTAGGTAAATTTAATTGTTCTTAAGAAGCGTCCATCATAAAATTGTTTAGATAAGCCTTTTTAGTGAAATCACAAATTAAAAATCAATTAAAACAAATTTCCAAGTTTTCCATGATAATCGTTTTGAGGTGATTTCTGAGAATTCCAGTTGAAGTAAGAACTCATTTTAAGTGTCTAGGGATTATGGAAATTTCTGGTGACATTTCATGATAAAAACTATGCTATAAATACCATTGCCGTTTTGAAAATTAATCATTCGCAAACAGCACTTTGTCACTGATATAGGCTCAATTGTTTTGTGAAAATGCCAAAAACGAAACAAGTTTCCGTTGAAAATCGGGCTCTGATAATTGCGAGACATCAAAATGGCCACTCGAGTCGACAAATCGCGAGTGATATGCGGATGCCAAGGAGAATGGTGGACTACATCGTAAAAATTTTTTTCTGCGGTACATGGAATTCTCAACCAAAAACCTTGAGGAAGGCCTCGAAAAACGACTCACGTTGAAGACAGAGCTATGACAATCTCCAGCAGACTTAATCGCCGCCTAACCGCACCAGAAATCACGACTCAAGTAAACCTGAAGCGACTCATCCCCATCAGTGTGACAACCGTGAAGAATAGGTTAGGAGAAGGTGGACTACACGGGAGGGTTGCAGTGAGGAAACCACTTTTTAGGCAAGTGAATAAACGTAAACGATTAGAATGGGCCCGAGAACATGAAAATTGGACACCAGAACAATGACATTCCGTCCTTTGGAATGACGAATCTGAATTCGAAATTTTCGGTTTAAATCGACGAGTTTACGTGCGGCGTGGAGAGAGGATGTTGGAAGCTTGTCAGTTGCCTATAGTAAAATATGATGGAGTTTCAGTAATGGTTTAGGGTTGTTTTGGAAACGGTAAAGTTGGAAAAATCTTTAGGATAGAAGGAATCATGCGAAAAGAACAGTATCAAGAAATTTTGCTAACTCAAATGCTTCCTTCTGGAGGAGATATTTTTCAGGGGAAATTTATTTTTTAGCATGACAACGACCCTAAACATTCTACTAAACAAATTAGAGAACTTTTGGACCAATAGAAATCCGCTAGCGTCCTGGAAGTGATGACTTGGCCTCTACAATCACCCGACTTGAACCCCATCGAATTGCTATGGGACTATTTGGACAAGTGTGTTCGAAAACTCAATCCAACATCAGAAAATTATTTGTGGGAACTTTCACCAGCAGAATGGGTTAAAATAGTCGAAGAAACTCTGAAGAAACTACTGGACAGAATGCTGAAATTATGTAAAGCAGTAATTACAAACAATGGAGGTGACACAGATGAGAAAAAACCTGGAAATCACGAATATTTTTCTGATTTTCTAGACTGTAAATAATGTGAAAATATATAATAATTCATTAAAATTAAAAAAAATATATATTATCTGAGTTTTTGTTGTCTTGGGATTGAAATAACTAGGCGGGCAAATAGATATAATATATATATATATATATATATATATATATATATATATATATATATATATATATATATATATATATATATATATAAAAATATATATATATCTGCCAACAAATCATAGTTGTTACACTTTAAACTTAAACTTAATACTACAAGAACCAATACAGGAAAAGACAATTTCCCTAGCAGTAAAAACCAAATTACAAGGCAATAATACATTTTAAGCGATGCACAATTTTCTTAAAGAAGAATGTGCGTGCATCACCATTCCATAATCTACTATTAGTGCTTATTGCAAATGTACTAGAACCATCTTATTTTAAATACATACTTTATTTATTTTCTCAATCTATTTTGTTATCAAGCAACCAACCAATCAATTTATTTTTTACCAACCTATATGGCTTCACTTTCAGTTCGTGAGGAATTATATTAAAAATCAAAAGAAAAAGATAGGGACCTTTGAGTAGCACTAAAGGGGGTAGATGGTACATACACGTTGTTCAGGGTAATTAGTCTAGTATGAATTGAGTGATCAACTCTGTTTACCTTATGTTTGTTATTCAGTAAAATTCTTACCACCGATTTTATGTATAATTGCTTCAGCGACAAAACCCTAGCCAAATCGTATAGTTGGTCCGTAGGCAATTTTCGCGGCTTAAACAGTATTATTTTTAGAACCCCTTTCTGGGCTATTACTAAAGACGAAGATACCGAATCACGCACGGACCCCCAAACTACCAAGCCATAGCCTATCACTGACTCCACAAGTGCTTTATATACATATAACAAATATTTCTTGGGTAACCACTGCCTAATCTGATAAAACCTAAAATACATTTTTCGAATTTTACTTGTTATATAATCTATGTGAGAATCCCATCTTAAATGCGAATCTAGGTATACACCCAAATATTTAATGTTATCGGTGGAGCAGATCTTCAGACTGCAATCACAAGCAGCAAAGTTATAGCGGGGTTCATGAATTTTTATAAAATTCTTGTCGGGATAATTTTTATTAAACGTAAAGGCTATAAATTTTGATTTATCAATATTTAAGGTTAATAAGTTCAAATCCAACCACAACTTTACCTTACTCATAGCCGGTTCTGCCTTCTCAAAGACCCGGCCCCATATTTTATCCTATAACATTATGACAGTATTGTCGGCATAACAAACCATAGATCCTTGAGATAAAATACGCAAAAGGGTATCTATGTATATTGTAAATAACAACGGCCCAAGCACTGTACCCTGCGGTACACCGCACTCAATTGGAAGTGATGAGCTCATTGATTCTCCTATTTTTACTTGTTGCGTACGTCCGATCAGATATGATTTTATTAGATCATACGGGATAACTCTAATTCCAATATGCTCAACTTTCTCTAACAATATGCGGTGAGACATAGTGTCAAAAGCCTTTGTCAGGTCCAAGAATATCAAAAGTGATTTATTGCCATTGTGGAGGTTCTTAGAAATATGGTTTACTACCCTTATAAGAACATCTTCAGTACCCAACTTCTGCCTAAAACCATACTGCGCATCGGATATTAATTTATTTTTATTTATGTAATCGTCCAGGCGCAACTTGATACATTTCTCAATATTTTTACTCAGGTTGCTGATAATTGCAATGGGACGATAATTCGTAATTTCGTTACGCGAACCACCCTTATGTATATGCGTTATGGTACATTTCTTTAAACTGTCAAGAAATAATCCAGCTCGAAAAATTAAATTTACTATATCGGATATGGGTTCGAGAATAAATCTGTGGTATCGTTTTAGAACATCTAGTTTAAAGTTGTCGTCGCCAGCACCAGAGTTTTTAAGTGAGTTTATATAATTCGAATTATTTCAAAATCCATTATCGGTGCCAGAAAAAGTGATCCAGGTACTCTAGGGACACTATCAGGAATAGCATCTGTATTAGGAACAGTGATACTATTAGCTAATTTCTTTCCTATCCCAGAAAAAAATTTATTAAACTCATCTGCTCTAAGTTTTTCGTCTAGAATTTCAATTCCTTTATCATTGGAAATTACTCCTATTTTCTGATTATTTTTTTGACTATTGGGAGCCGACTTTATTAAATTATATATATATATATATATATATATATATATATATATATATATATATATATATATATATATATACACACATATATAATACATTGAAATTCGAGGTTTCAATCCGTTCGTTTAACGACGAATTTGCACGATGTTTTGCCAAAATCTCATTTGGCATTTCAAGTGCTCTTGCTGCTGCTGCTTCTCGATACTGTGATCTTGTTGCTGCTGCCGCTCGAAGCTAACAAGTTAGCTTATTTTACCATTGTAACAATCTAAATAAAAAAATTAGAATTATAATCATATAGGTGTCTATCGGTGACTGTTGGTCCGAGCTCGCCTTCTGTTCAAGTGAAACAAAATAATTAAGTTTTATTTTGCCGGACCGATTGGCGCAGCGGATTAAGGCGTTAGCCTTGCCTGCTGTTGTTGGAGAGGTCCGCGGTTCGATTCCGTGTGGCGGCTGGGTGTTTGTGATTTGTCCTTTGTATATATGTGTGTTAATTTGTGTGTTTAGGTTTAAGTTAGGTTTAAGTATATATTAAAAACTCATGGCTAAATGAGATCTTCCCAAAGCCAATAAAAAAAAAGTTTTGTTTTCAAATGTGGAATCAGTCTATTGCAGCCTGCCCAAGACGATCCATGAGCCAACTGGAGAAATATAAACAAAGATTTATGGCTACACGAAAAAAAGCAAAGGTTAGCCAACAGTCCATCATTCTAAGCACAATTAAATATATTCTACATAATGTTCATTTTTATCGTTTAGGTTAGTTACTAAAGAGTATCGGTAGCAAAACGCATCATCAATCCATTTCACCCGATGTTTTCTTGTGAATTTTACGATCATCCCTGTCTGTTTTAAAATTCCAGTTTATTTCAGTTTTAGTGTTCATAATTTTCAATATTCGTCAAACATAAAATTTTACTACGAGGAAATCACTTAAATTTTCAAACTCCTATCTCACTTGATACCAAGAAAATATGTGAATAAAATGAAAATACACTTTAATTATATTGATACTGACTGCAAAACTCCGTATTTTTGCCACGAATCGGAACGTTGAAGTACTTCCTGAATAATGTTATATCGTCAGATGAAATATATGTACATAAAAGTTTTTAAAAAACTGTTGTAAAATTTTAGTAGATAATACTAACAAATATAAAAACACTGCTATATAGACGAATACAGATTAAGCCAAATAAACAGATGTTTACCTTAGATATGTAATCGATTGACTCCTGGGTTGCCATAACGAAATTGTGTGGGTCACCTATGTATGCCCTCAGCGGATATTCCTGAACTATAAGACTGTCTGCCTCTCAACACCACAGTCAGAATCGGCAGATTGAAGTTTATCCCATCTGTGTAAAGAGTAGATGCATCTTCCGCAGTTGGTTCTGATGCGGTTAAGGGTTGACCAAATTCTGCGGAGGCGGTCAAATCCCTCTGGTTTACTTGAGTGTTTGGTGCTGTTTTACCTTCCCATTCCTCTTGCCATCGAGCATTTATGTCAAAGTTGGTTTGGTATAAAACTTGTGCAGTTTTTATTGGGGATGCCTGGATCGAAGGATTTCTCTGGATATCAGGAACATCTTTATGGACTTGAAGTTTGATGTTTGGATGTCAAGTGAATTGACGATAAAAAAATTCACTCTATCGAATTTCCATTTGCGAATTTATACAGAAACGTAACGAAATCAAGCCATTTCTAAAGAGGTTGGTTACGGGCGATGAAAAATGGATCGTGTATGACCAAAATGTGAGAATAGAGGGTGATTGAAAAAAATCGGCCGGAACTAGTCAGCAGAAAGGGTATCGTTTTCCATAATGATGACATCAAACTACACTTATATTTGATGACTCAGCAAAAATTGAAAGAGCTGGATTAGGAAATTTTAATGCATCATCCACTGTACAGCCCGGAGCTTGCAACGTCCGACTACCATTTATTTCGGTCATTGCTGAATGATGTTAAGTTAGTTTCAGTTATCGGTGGCAAATTTTGACGAAAAGCTCTCATTAAATGTTAACAGGCTGTCTTTTGGCAGAGATCAGAATTTCAAAATGGATTTTTGCAACATACGAGGTTTAAACACGAACATAAATTCAGTGCACCAACACCTGCAATCAAATAAACCTCATGTACTCGCTCTCTGTGAAACTAAGGTCAGTTCATCGACCGGCACAGTAAACTATCTTTATCCTGGGTACGACTTCTATTCCCGATTTAGGCGTAACTTTGGAATCTGTCTTTATGTCAGAAGCGACCTCTCTTGCCAACGAGAAGAGACTCTGGAGCCCCCAAACTTTGATGTTATGTGGTTAAAAATAACGACTCAACCAACCACAAGGTTCATCTGTATCCTCTATCGACCACCAAGTGATACTAACTTTAGAACACTTTTCGCTTCCCTTGCAGACACCATCGATAACTTACAAATTAACTATCCAAATGCCGAAATTGCCATCCTGGGCGACTTTAATGTCCACAACATCAACTGGCTTAAATATTCAAATACTACCGATGAACAAGGTCGTGAAGCCGAATCATTTTCAATCAGTTGTGGCTTAACTCAGCTTATTGACGAACCAACACGGATCCCTGATCGAGACGGAGAGTTTGCCAGTCTTCTTGATCTCTTTTTAACCACCAATCCGGAGATTTACACAGTCAGCGTAAATCCGTCGTTAGGTTCTTCCGACCATAAACTACTTTCGACATCGAGTATTCTACCAATCAATGACAGAGAGGCGCCTAAACCGCGCAAGATTTGGCACTACAAGTCTGCGAACTTTCCCTTGGTTGGACGTTTGTTTTCGATCCGACGACCCATCTGACTGCGCCAGGGAAGTTTCCGATGTTATTTTGGCCGGTATGGAGGCTTACATCCCTTTTTCGAAGAAATGCCCTTCCAACGGCAAGCCTTGGTTTGACCGAAATTGCAAAGAAGCTGTTGCTTCTAAACATCTTGCATACCGACAATGGTGCGAAAATCCTAACACCATAAATCGTAACATATTTGTTCGTGCCAGGAACAGATGCAAAGAAATTATCGACGAAACCAAGGAGGTACACAATCAACGGATTAGAAACAAACTTCTCGCCTGTCCCGGCAATTCAAGGTCCTTTTGGTCGGTCGCTAAGGCAGTTAGTCAAAATTTCACCAAATCCACCATACCACCACTCACACGGCCAGATAATTCTATTGCAACGACACCTGTTGAGAAAGCGAATTTGTTGGCTGAACTCTTTGCTTCACATTCTACTGTCGATTTCCAAGGAAAAACACCACCTACTATTCCCATAGTGCAGTCAAGGATGCCCGATGTTGTCTTCAGACAGCGTATTATAAAGCGTATTCTGATGAAGCTAGACACCAAAAAGGCTTCTGGCGCTGACGGAATACCTGCCATAGTTCTTAAAATCTGTGCGAGGGAACTAACACCAGTTTTCTGTAGACTTTTCAACCTATCCTACAGAAAGGGAATATTTCCTTCCTGCTGGAAATGCGCTACAGTTCAGTCGATACCTAAAAAAGGCAAGAAGACCTCGCCAAATAACTACCGACCAATCGCACTGCTTTCAATAATATCGAAAGTCATGGAAAAGGCTATCAATCAGCATCTTCTAAAATATCTTGAAGGATTCAACATTATTAGCGATCACCAATATGGCTTTCGTAAAAATAGATCAACAGGAGATCTTCTGACTTATGTAACACAGTTTGGAACAATGCAATTGAACACTTTGGAGAATCTCGAGCGGTTGCTCTGGACATATCCAAGGCATTCGACCGTGTTTGGCACGATGGGCTGTTGGCTAAGCTACGTTCTTATGGTATGTCGGAAAAGTTCTGTTTGTGGCTCTCATGTTTCCTCAGAGAGCGTTCTTTACGAGTGGCAGTCGACGGATTTCTTTCTAACACCTTCACTATCAACGCCGGTGTACCTCAAGGCTCCATACTGTCTCCTACTCTTTTTCTCATTTACATTAACGATCTGCTGGAAAAGACCGAGAATCCAATCTACAGCTTTGCAGATGACAGTACACTTATCTCTTCATTCACTTTGAACGCTCGGACATCGGCTACTCAGACGAATATCCGCAGACAGCAGGAAGTCGTTCAACTTAACAAAGACCTGGAAGAAATTCTATCTTGGGGTGACAGTAACCAAGTGGAATTTAACGCTACAAAAACCCAGGCGGCAGTTTTCTCTAAAGAAGTTAACGTTGCTGAACCCGACATAGTTATGTCGAGGAACTCCATTCCTCTAACATCGTCACTCAATTTGTTGGGCGTTAATTTGGGAGCAAATATGTCCTGGCATGAACATGTTGCAGGCATAGCAAGGAGAGCTTCTCAAAAGTTGGGAATATTATTTCGAACCAGAAAGCTTTACACTCCTCAAAAACTGTTAATTCTTTACAAAGCTCAAATTCGACCAACTATGGAATACTGCTCCCATGTTTGGAGCTCCGCTCCCAAACATACACTGCATTTGTTGGATTCTATTCAGAGAAGAGCTGTTCGTCTGATTGGAGACCCAGAACTGACCGTCGGTCTTGATTCGCTGGAGCATCGAAGAATGGTTGGCGACTTGAGCCTATTCTACAAGTACTTTCATGGAAAGTGTTCGAAGGATGTGGCCCGCTTAATTCCTCCCAGAGCGGTGCATATTAGAAGTACACGTCGCGCTAATTCATCACATCCGTATGAGGTTCAGCTTGTTACTCCCCGTACAACACTTTTCAAGCAGTCTTTTATATGGAGAACATCATCTTTGGAATAATTTGCCCAGGACTGTGTTTCCCACCGAGTACAATCTACAGCGATTCAAGAACAACGTGAATCGCCTTCTTCGCACACGTGTCGCTCCTGTAGCGCTTTAGGGACTTCCCTGTAGCACGTGTGCTAGACCCATAAAAAAAAAAAAAAAAAAAAAAACAAGTAGTTTTTGGACGTAATATACTATAAAAAAGTTTGCTGCTCTAAATCGTACTCTAGGCCTACAAAATCAAAAATAAAATATTCAGTTTTTCACAAATATCTCGAAATACTAATAACATCACATCAAAGAATTGTAAATTTTCCAAAAAAATAGTATATAGTAATTTAAAAAAAATATATATTTAAAATGAAATGGATAGTTTAAACCCTTCAGTAGTAGTGGGAATCATGTTTCCAACCCCATTTATTATTAAATTATTGTTTCTGAATACCGCTAAAAATTTCGAAATTGGCTATTACGGGATTTCTTGGGGCGCTGATTAAGAATCCGATGACAGTTTTCAAAAATTCAAAATGCCGGATCCATTATTAACGCTATTAACAAAATTCCTTCGAGTAAGTTAGAATTTTTGTGTTTTCAATAGCTGTTTTTTTGTACCTGAATGTTTAAATGAAGTATAAATAGCTTATACTTAAAACTTAGACTTTTATTTCTCACCTTTAAATATATTTTTTTTTATTTTAAGTTTAAGTTGTATGATTAATAAACAAAAATACGTTTATCATGAACACTTCTTTAAGAGCAAAATTACAAAAAAAGAGAAAGTTTTTTAAAGTTTTTAATGATTTAAATTTAATATCAAGTATACTTTTAACTGTAACTAAAAAAAAATGTCCAACTTATTTTCATCATTTCATACTTCTTTGAACGTAAAATTGCCAGCGGCGCACTACAGCAGGCAAATTTTCATATTTTAAAACTCAATTTTTAAATAACACCGACAATGTGGGTATATTTAATTATTCTTATATTGAAACTTACACTTAAGGTATAATAATGATATATGTACAAGGATTTTATTTTCAATATCGTATTTTATTAAATATTTGTAAATTACTGTATGCCCCTTAAAACCATGCGAACAAAAATTTTGTTTTAAGTTTTACAAATTATAAAGCAATAAAAATAAAAACTGTTAGTCTCATCGGAAAGTTGAAAGTCTCTTCTTCAAAAAGCTATCTTTTAATTTTTTTTTACACCCTGAAAACAAGCAATATCGATTAACTTTCGAGCGCAATATGCTATTTGAATCACCTATCCGAATTTTTAATAAATTCTCACGCTAATAAAAAAAATCTATATACTATTTTTTGTAAAATTTCCCGCTCTTCCACGTGGTGCTATTAGTTTTTCGACATGTTTTTAGTGTTCCGTACGGAACACTTGTAAAATCACTTCGGTGTCTGCTCGTCCGTCCGTCTGCCACACCCGATTTTCTCCGAAACTATTTGACATAGAAAGTTGAAATTTGGTACTAATATAGGAATTGATGGCCTCGTTAGAGTCGTGTAGTTTTGAAAGTTAAATTTTGACTTAAGGGGTCTAGGTCATCGAGTGGGATATCAACCGAAGGCTTGTAAAAACACGAATCCAAATATATGTATAATGTAATACTTGCGCACACTTTTCTATATATTATTTTTAAAAAATCGCGAAAAATCGCTGTCCCCCCGCTTATCTCGAAAAGTACTGATCAAAAGCAAAAATTTTGAAAAAATTCCGGAATATTCTCCAAAGGGTATAGATTGAACGAAAATTACCACGAGAGCAACAATAGTTTATCTGGTATATAAAGAAAACAAAAATTTCAAGGTCATCAGTTTCCAGTAAAGATCGGAAACAAACTTTGTTGAAAACTCATTTGGGATGTGTTTTGTGAAGTCACTGATCATTTTTTATACCTCTGTAACAAAATTTTTTATTTTAAAAGCAACGCACGGAACACTAATTGCGCAAGTTGAATTTACACTTGACCAGTTATTTATTTTTCAAGATATTACCGAAAAATCGAATTTTTGATTTTATTTTAGATTTTTTAGGTTTAGCGTACATTAAACTTTAGCAGACTTTTTTTTATCGTATTCTAAATCCGAAAAACTACCTGTGTGTCAAAATGCAGCCTGTTAACATTTAACGAAAGCTCAAAACCCCTGGCGACTGAGCTAGCAAGTTCTATAGTGATAGGATTATGGTGTTACCAAAAAAATTGCAGGTCACACACAACACAACAAAATGGCACATATCTGGTTAAATACAGTTCTTTCAAAATTTTTTATTTATTTACTTATACAAATTTTACGGGAAACCCCATTGTAGTACAGTTTTAAACAGGTACAAATGCAGATACAAAAATATTAAAAATTAAAAAGACAAACACGTGACAAAGACTATGTCTAAATAAAAATATTCAACAAACACATAAACATCCTCAATAACAAAATATATAAAATAGATACAGGTAATGAAAGAACTAACCTCAGAAATATAAAAACAATAATAGTATTAACAATAGTAAACACCGATCAAGTAGAACCTCTACAGGGCCCTCAGCAGCTGGGACCTAAATCCCGAGACAGAGGTGTTAAACATATCGAGCCGGCCATCCAATGAATTCCAAGTCCTCAAAACTCTATGAATGGGAGAGTGCCTCCCATAATTCGTGGGATGGAAGGGGATGCAAAAGAGAACATGATGGCGGAGATTGCCTCTGGGTATATTAAAATTTATTTTAGCGAGTAGGATAGTCAGTGATTCCATTAATAAGTTTGAAGATAAAACATGCATCATAAAGGGATCTATAAAAAATAATTATATCACTTTGAATTTAAAAGGCTCAATACTTTTTGGACCATCATATAAACCATATTATTTCAGTGACCATGTCTTAAGATTTCAATTTCTTTTTCATTGGTCTTATTATCCTTAATACCCTCAAGCGTTGAAAAATTCAAAATTAAACACCATTCCAATAAACCACATGCTATACCGCTGATTAATGTCTTTGATTTAGCTGATTAAATGAAAAGATTAGAGTGTTGCCAGTACAGGCCTATTAACCTCAACACCTTTGCACGGAAAAGCATAATCAAATCAAAGTAGAAGGGGATGGTGGGTGTGAAAAGAACCGGAAGATAATGGGGTAAATTAACGAGATTTATTTGTTGTTTGCTTAGGATTGATTTTGATTACCTTTATTATCGTGACGGAACTAAATATGGGAAAAGTTCCACGTGATGTTTTAATTTTAAAAATTAATTTGTCCTGGGTAAAATAAACGGTTTATACGAATTTTTTTAAAGCTGTCAGTGGAATCGAATGAGACATCTAATTATAAATGTCCAGTAGAGAGTGGCTAAACGACCTTTGAAATATGGAATTTCTGTGTTATGTCCAAAAGATAAGTATTACGAATAGATTTATGCAATGCTTCAAGTTCTCTCTAATGTACATTCTGTCAAGTAAGAATGTGTTTCGAGAACATTTTCTCCCATCAATGTATTTTTTAGCGTGCTAACAACGTCACAATTACCTTAGTAAGTTGTCCAATCGTCTCCTGCATCGATAATCGCCTGGCATCTTCGAGGCATGCCAGGCGAGATTTTCTGCATATTCTGCAAATTTTTTGAAGAGAGAGATAACTGAGTCAAAGTCTTCAGAGTCAGTTTTCAATAGGGTTGGCGTCCGGCGTTTGGGAGGGCCACTCTAATATCTTATCGTGGACCCAAGCGAGCCGCTACGCGACGTAATTTTCCGCACACCAAAGTTTTCTTCAACGTGCTTCGGAATTTGACATAATGAGCATGAAGATGATATTGAATGGTCTCACGGGACACATTTAAACCCGATTTTGTTAATTTTGCCGCTCCTTGACGCAGCATCAATTTCGGGTCCCGTGAAAACAAAAATACGATTCGTTTATCGACTCTCGGAGTGACTTTGCCTACCGAGCCACGTTTTGACAAACGATAGCGACTTTTGAATATATTTAGTGGCAGCGAAATGTGTCATTTTAGGCATTTTTGGATGGGAATAAAGAAAGACTGTTTCGAACCGACACACAAACCAGTGACTCATTTTGGATTTAACGTGATTTCGACGAAAATTCGGAATTGACTGGTACTTTTACTAAAATGCGTCGTAGACAAAGGTTCCCTCCACTGATTTTTTGTTGAATCGTTAGAATCGCATCCATCAAAAATGAATTATCGCGGGCACGTTCTTACTTGACAGATCGTATAGAGAAAAATTAGTCTCCACAATTCTGGACGCCATGCTAAATTTTCATATATTGTACATATTAGGACAATTTAATTCTGTCATTTAAGGAGTAACCTGATGTGCCTTTCGCAAATTTCACATAAACTTAACAAAAGAGTTCTGAATTTTTTGGATGTTTAAACTTGATCAGTTGTGGCTCAAGAACTTAGTTGCTTCAATGATTATTTTGAGATACGAATCTGTGATTGACTTCCAGTTGCTTGTTCTGTCACAGCATTAGATTAATTTTTGTGTTATGTATTACATTTGCCGCTCACAGCAACAAAAAAAGTGTTGGAAGCAGATACTGTTCGGGTTATTGCCAACTTATAGCCTGATTTTTGGGAAAAAGTGATTTCAAATTGGGTTAAGAGGATATACCACATCAAAGAAAACCTGAACTAACTTTAACTAACCTGAAACTTTTTCCAGTGAAATAATGTTGTGTCCCCTCCCACAAATAATCCTTTGATATGATTTTTAAAAAAAAAATTGTCCATAAAAATTGTTGCAAATATATTTAAACTGTTTGGACGACTTCTGTAAAACCGTTTAATGTAACCTAAAATTTTTAGCAAACCTGTTGTGCCCGTATTTAAAATGACCCAGATCACTGAAAATCCCGCAGATTGTGTTATTCGCACTATAATTCGTTTCTTGAATGTAAAAGTCGGTCGAAATTCATCAGCAGATTAATGAAATGTATGGCTAATTATGTAACCTGGGTTGTTCGCGTTACACCAGAATCAAAGCAACAGTCCATGGAACGGAAGCATTCAACATTACCTAAGAAATAGAGGTCCTAGAAAACAGTTTCAGCCCGAAAAATAAGGTACTCTGGGTTTTGGGATAAGCAGGCGGTTTTGCTTGATTTTTTACCTCAGGGAGACACAATAAATGCTGAAGCATTTGTTGTGATCGTTTTGCTTCAGGATAATGCTCGTCTACACATTGCTCATCGAACCTAAAATCGCACCGCGTCATATGGGTGGAAACAACTTGATTACTCCCTGTATAACTCTAAGTGACTACCATTTGTTCCTGCCCTTAAAGAACCAACTTGGCTGTCAGCGCTACGACACCAACAACGACGCCAAAACCGCCGTGCTGTAGTTTTTAGCAAGCAGATTTCTATGAGGATCGAATACAGAAGATACGTCTTACGATACGATCGGTGCCTCAATATAGGTACAATATATGTTAAACAGTATATTAAGGACCGGGAGTTCATGTAAAAATAAAACTGTTACAAAAAATGGCCTTGCGTTTTAATATCAAAATATCGGAAAAGCTGCCAAAAATAATGAAGGTAGTATATATGTATTTCAAACTTTTCAGTCGTCATCAGTAAATGGAAAATCTTCTGAGTTAGAAAAACATAAAGAGTTCACAAATTCGTATCGTTTCTAGTTTAATTCAGAAGAAAAACCATTTTTCTAGCAATAATCAATACATGCACGGAAGCTACACAACCAAACTGCGTGAGTCTCTATCAAATGAAAATTATTAACTGATTAGAAAATATAATGACCAATATAAGAGTACAACGAACGGAACTTTGTCGGGATAATGCCGTCAATAGTACACACAAGCTTTCTAACTTCCAAGTTTTTCTATTTTATAGATTAACCACTTTCATTTTTATTTTTTTTTGGGTCTAGCACACGTGCTACAGGGAAGTCCCTAAAGCGTTCCATGAGCGTCATGTGTGCAGAATTCACGTTTTTCCTGAATCGCTGTAAATTGTACTCGGTGGGAAACACAGCCTTGGGCAAATTATTCCAAAGGGATGATGTTTTCCATATAAAAGACTGCTGGAAAAGCCTTGTACGCGGAGTAACAAGCTGAACCTCATACAGATGTACTGTTGACAGCATTCCAGATAATGTTTCTGTGCCATTATAAAGATTATTTTTAAACTGCATAAGCTATTGAACCAATTTTTACACGGTGCTCTAAGTTGGTAAATCTTTGATTGAACAGGAAAAATTTCATTAGAGTCGGTCTAGTCGTTTTATAGATATTTGAGGACAAAAATACATTCGTACAAACTTACAAAATTTGATATGTCAGTAAATAAATTAACATATATTACAGTCAATCGTCGATCCTGATGATGCTAATAGGGTTAGCGAAATGCGTGTGCAGTGCAAAAATAAAGTGTTTTTTTGTGTTGTGGTGATAACTATTAAGTAGTGTTATTATGTCAAAGATTCCACAATCCCGACGTAGTAACATACAAAAACAACAGAGAGATTTGAATAATTTTATATACATACGAGGGTAGATTGATAAGTCTAGTTGCAGGTGCTGCACGTTTAGGATGCCCGATTGGGGGCATGGGGGGATGGTATAGTAATGAAAGATAGTCGCATTAAGCTTCATGAGATTGCTGAGATGGTAGGCATCTCATATGAACGGGTACTTAATATCCTGCATGAGGTTCTAAAAATGAAAAAGTTGATTGCGCGATAGATGTGATGTTTATTGGCTCCAGACAAAAAACACACGAGGAAGAATATTTTAGGTTTGGAAAAGTTGCGGCGTAATCCGAAGGTAATACTTCCGGCGTCGTTTTGTGACTGTAGCCGAAACGTAGATTCACCACTACAGCCCGGAGACAAAACGGCAATCAAACCAGTGGGTTGGTGAAGGTGAAAGTGCGGCGGGACAGGTATGGCAACTGCCTTTTGGGACTCACAAGGTGTCATGATAATTGACTATTTGGAAAAGGGTAAAACACTGACTGGGTCTTATTATGCAACGTTAATAGACTATTTGCATAGTGAGGTGGAACAGAGGTGCCCAAGATTAGAGCGCAAAAAGGTGATACTTTATCAGGACAATGCGCTGCCGGCCGTGACCGGCAATGACAAAACTAAACAAGCTGGTCTTCGAAATGGTTCCCGATCCATTCTATTGCCTAGATTTGGCCCAAAGTAACTTATATTTGTTGCCTAACTTTAAAACTCTACTTTGGAGAATACATTTTTAGTGTTCCGTACGGAACACTTATAAAATCACTTCGGTGTCTGTCCGTCTGTCTGTCTGTCACACTTGATTTTCTCTGAAACTATTTGACATAGAAAGTTAAAATTAGGCACTAATATAGGAATTGATAACCCCATCAGAGCTGTGTAGTTTTGAAAGTTACATTTTGACTTAAGAGAATAGTTTTGGGTGTTGAAATCGGAAGTGAAAATAATTGTTTTCACCAGGTCATCGAGTGGGGTGTCAAATGAAAAAACACGAGTTCAAAAAATATATATATATATATATATATATATATATATATATATATATATATATATATATATATATATATATAATACTTGTGCACACTTCTCTTTGTATTATTTTTTAAAAAGTGCGAAAAATCGCTGTCTCTCCCCCTTGTATCTCGCAAAGTACTGATCAAAAGTTTTGAAAAAATTCTGTAATATTCTCCACAGGATGTAGATTAAACGAAAATTATCACGAGTGCATTACCTTTAATAACACAGGCCGACAAAATTTGACCAAACCTTTTACCCAGAAACCAGAATATACTTTTTCCAAGGTTTTTGACGCGCTAAAAGGTAATTTTTTTTGTCATTCATTAACGGGGTCTGAAAGAACTACTCTTCCTCTTTAAAACGCATTTAGATTTGTCCGGATATCTTTTTTAATCTTTGAGAATTTATGTGTTGAAATTAAGTATTTCGACTCATATCTCCATTTTTGGAAAATGAAAGGCATTAAAGAAATACAATTCTTCGACGCATTAACTATAATGCTTGTTAATTTATGGTGAAGGATGTTTCAAATTAGACTTATTTTGAGTTTAATAAACAAATAAAAAGGTTAATGCGTCGAAGAATTATATTTATTCGATGCCCTTCATTTTCCAAAAATCGAGAAATAAGTCTAACTACTTAAATTCAACATACGATTTCTCAAAGATAAAACAAAGATATCCAGACAAATCTACATGCCTTTTGAAAAGAAAGAGTAGTTTTTCCGGACCTAGTGGTTTCATAAAAAACAATTGCCTTTTGATGTAACATAACCTCAAATATCTCGAAAAGCCGTGATTTTCGAACCTTTAGATTAGAATATCTCGAAAACCGGAGCCATCAGAGAAATCCTGACCTCGGATTCAAATTAAGCGCGTCAAAGACCTTCGGAAAAGTATATTCTGGTTTCTGTGTAAAAAATTTGTCGGCCTGTGTAATTTATCCGGTATATAAAAAAACAACAATTTCAAGGTCATCAGTTTTCAGTAAAGATCGGAAATAACTTTGTTGAAAACTCATCTAGGGTGTGTTTTGTGAAGTCATTGATCATTTTTTACCTCCGTAACAAAAATTTTTATTTTAAAAGTAATCAACGTACGGAACACTAATTGCGCAAGTCCGACTTGCACTGGGCCGGTTATTGTGAAATGTAGAGGCTGTCTGTGCTGCTCAATGCAGATTATATTAAGAAGTAAATTTTTATTTTTGTAAAAATATGTTATTTATCTTGTTTTCTCAAGATTTCTCAATCCACTCTTGTACTATTGAATTGAAAAGCTTTTTTTGAAGTCGTTTAATAAAAGTAGCTTGCCAATTATCAACATAATATTTCAACAAAAAAATTCACTGAAGATTTTTACTTCTGTACTAAAAATAAAATCAAGTAATTCTCGTTTATCGTTCTACCACAGATTTCCCCTATAAATCGTATTACTTGGGCTTCACGGCCCTATAATCCACTTTACAGTGTTAACGACCCGACCAGTTCATTTTTCCTACCAGTTTTAATGAGATAGGATTTTTTAAAATGGGTAATAAACTTAAACTTGTTCTTCTAGTTAGTTCGTTTTACCGCCATAATATTTTTATAGTGTAAAAGGGTGTATAACTTTAGGAGAAAACATTGCTGAAGTTATTTTGTGACCTATCGAATACTGAAGCCTTCTGCTCATGGTTTATATAGATATTAAGGGCAATGAAGGACAGAGACACGATCTTAAGTAATTATAAGCAACTATGAGAAGCGACTACAAATGAGAAGAGTGTTGGGAAGTTTGATTTCGGTAGAATGAACAGCAGAGGAGAAATATTATAATTTTGTAAGCGAAAATCATTTGTACGTTATGAACACATTTTTCCAAAAGCCAGAACATAGACGATGGAAATGACAAAGCCCAGATGGTATAACAAGAAACGCAATTGATTATGTTTTATCAAATGACAAGGATATTGTAATCGATACGACAGTCCTGAACACGATAAACAACGACAGTGACCTTCGGATGCTCAGAGCAAAAATAAGAATAAATCTGAACTAGGAGAAACTTAGGTTGGTTACGCATACAAAGAAAAAGACACCAACAAAAATAAAAAAGTAAACCACAGACAAATATCGACAAACGCTACCAAACAGAACTTGATGAACTAAGCGCACAAATTACCAACAGCCTACTCATGACTACAAAAAAAAAATAACATCGAAAAAAAGGCAAAACACAAAAAATTAGGTGAACAACAACTCATGAAATAGAGAAGACTATTAAGAAATGATCCCACAAATGACAGATCAGAACTAGCAGAAATAGACAAAAAAATAAAGAAAACGATCAGAGAAAACGTCAGACAATACAGAAACTCGAAAATAGAAAAAAACTCTGAAAGAGGGACAAAGTTTGAAACACCTAAACAAATAAATGAATGAAGGGGGACATGAAATAATAAAACTTGTTAGTAACGATAACCAAGAGGATCTGAAGAAATTTCCGATATAACAGCGGATAAAATAGTGAACGCCCTAAAAAATATGCACAACAGCAAAGAACTAGGGGACGATGAAATAATTATAAAAATGATAACACAGCCCCACAAAAAAAAAAGTGGGGTATACTTTTGATGCGATATATCAGATCCGTAGTATTTTTGCCCGCTGATCACGAATCTGACGTCAGAATATCGCCATCACATCTCAATTTTTTTCTAACCTCAAAAAATAGGTAAAAATTAGTAAAAATTAAGCAAAATATACTCCTAAAAAATTGATTCAAGCATTTTGATGAATCCAAAGATGTATTAATATGTATTCGGACACGCTAAGCTAATATTCATCGGTTGGATTAAGCCATACAGTTCTGTTTTCTTTCTAACCTCAATAAATCAGACAGATATAGTGCTTCTCGAATGCAAAAACGAATTCAAATTAAAATTCAACCGATTCTTACCAAATTTGGTACACGGGGTTTTTATGGGTTGCTGATCATGAATCTGAGGTCGGATTTGCAAAATTCAAAATGGCGGATCCAAGATGGCGGACAAAATTTTTGAAAACCAACCGATTCCTACCAAATTTGGTATACAGTTGGGGAATCCTCAAACCTGATACTCTTAAACCCTAAACCCTGAAACCTTAGACTCCCACACCCTGTAACCTCAAAAAATAGACCTCAATAACCCTGTAACTTTAAAAATGAGACCCAATAAACTCAAAACCAGGACTTTTAAACCATATACTCTCAAATAGTAGACCCTTAAGCCCTAGAATTGCGAAGTTTAGACCCGCGCCTAACTTTCCTTTTTTTGGCTGTATCTTGTTCTTTTTTCCGCGAATGACCTATTCAAAGGCTTTCTGCCCAAACCAAACGCTTTTTAGCGACCAGCAATAGTCCGCTAGCATATGGTCATCCCATCGTCCTTGATACCGATTTTCTATGATTTTCAGATCTTGGTGAATTTTAGATTCATTGAGCAACCTAATGTTTGAAAATTTTTTACCATTTTCTCGACTATTTCTTTGTACTTAGGACTTTTATTATTTCCCAAAAAGTTTGTTGCGACTTCTTTAAAACTAAGCCAAGCAACTTTTTCAACTTTATTCATTTTAGTAACAAATAATGAATCTTGAAACAATTTTCTTATTTGTGACCCGTCAAAACGCCTGCCTTAATTTTAGCTTCAGAAAATTTCGGAAATTTTTTATGCAAATATTTGAAACATGGGCCGTTTGTATCTAATGCTCTCGTGAATTGCTTCATAAGTCCAAGCTTAATGTGAAGCGGGGGAATAAGAACTTTTCCTGCATCTACCAATGGTGGAAACAATACATTATTTTCACCAGGAGTGAACGATTCTCTTGTTGGCCACATTTTTTTCTTATAATGACGTTCCCTGTCTCTGCTATTCCACAGACATTTATAACAGGGATAAAGTGTAAACCCTGACTGTTGGCCAAGCAATATTGTTACAATTTTCAGATCTCCACAAATTTTCCAGTTATGATCAGCATATTTTATTTTTATCAAAAGCTGCTTCCTTTTTTCATATTGCTCTTCCATAACTGTGGAATGAGCAATCGGAATGGGAGCGTAAACGTTGGTATTATGCAGCAAAACTGCCTTAATGCTCCGTTTAGAAGAATCAATGAACAGTCTCCATTCTTCAGGATCGTATGAGTTATTTTGAAATTCATCCATTAGACCTTTTACATCGGTACAATATGAAAGTGACAATTCCTCGTCCATTGTGAAATATTTTCGAAATTCTTCATCTCTGTTTCTATAATAAGAAATCGTAGCTTCTGGCTTAAGTAAATGTCTTTTCTTTAAAAAGGAAGCAAGATGTTCTGAACCATCTTTGGATAAGCCTAAATCTCGGACTAGATTACTAAGTTCTGACTGTGATACGAGTATTGGTTCTGGTTTACGGTTGTATGGTAGAAATTCTTTATCTGTGTCACTAGTATATGATAGGTTGTCACTAGAACATTCAATAGTAACAGTGTTTGAATCTTTTTCGACAGTCTCAATGTTTTCGGCATGAACTGATAAGGTGAAAATCATTTGTTTCCATAACATCAGCATCAAGTGGTTCAGGAGGTGGAATTAGTTTAGTTGGTCTTGTTACTGTCGAAACATCGTTATAAGTAATAGTACTTTTACTTTTTCGGTTATGCCTAGATACAACATTCATACAAAAGTTTGTATGAATGTCATTTTCACTGTATGGTCTATTCCATATTGCTGGTCTGGAATATTTAATCGCCTTCTTATTGATGTACAACATTATTTTGCAAGAACTGCAAATGATGTGGGGAACCCAATCTGTATCCTGGTGCTGTATTTCAATGTTAAAACAATCCTTATATAAGGTTTTAATCTTATCCGTTATCGGTGACCCCATTTTACTCAATACGTGTTGACAGCAAATATAACAAAATGAATCACTGTTTTTATCGCACTTATGAAAAGTCCTTGTACCGTGAGACCGTTTTTCTTGTAGCATTATACTCTACATGAGCTAAGTCACCCACACATGAAGAGCTACGGTCGCTGGATGACGACGGCTGCGGGCCCGCTTTCCCACCCTGACCAACCGCCGATACTGGGTTTCCGAGTCCCTGCATCGTAATTCTCTTTCTTCTACCTGCCATGGACGGCATCTAAGCCGTTATCCAGGGACTCTGCTGGCTAGTGGAGTAACACCGTTGCCCACCGTCACCACGTGGAGGTGTCCTGGATGCAGGTAGAAGAATAAAAATCGACCGATGAATTTTCTCGGCGTTCAAAATGGCGCGAAAACATCTGCCATCTTGAATTTTGCAAATCCAACCTCAGATTCGTGATCAGCGACCCAAGAAATCCCCGTGTACCAAATTTGATAAGGATCGGTTGAATTTTAATTTGAATTCGTTTTTGCATTCGAGAAGCACTATATCTGTCTGATTTATTGAGGTTAGAAAGAAAACAGAACTGTATGGCTTAATCCAACCGATGAATATTAGCTTAGCGTGTCCGAATACATATTAATACATCTTTGGATTCATGAAAAAGCTTGAATCAATTTTTTAGGAGTATATTTTTTCTTAATTTTTACTAATTTTTACCTATTTTTTGAGGTGAGAAAAAAATTGAGATGTGATGGCGATATTCTGACGTCAGATTCGTGATCAGCGGGCAAAAATACTACGGATCTGATATATCGCATCAAAAGTATACCCCACTTTTTTTTTTGTGGGGCTGTGTAAGCTATGGAGGGGCATCGATAATACATTCTCTTCAAGCTCTATTTAATATGTGTTTTATAGAGGGTAAAATACCAACACCCTGGGGTGAACGCTTTAATTGTGCTTATTCTTAAAAAGGAAAACATATTTTAATTGGAGAATTACAGACCCATCAGCCTGTTATCGGTACTATACAAAATATTCACTAGAATTATAACATATAAATTAACGAACAAATTAGACAATTATTAACCACGTGAAAAAGGGGAATTTAAAAGGGGATACAGCACTTTGGACCATCTTCAAACAATTAGATTACTAGTGGAAAAAGTAAATGGATATAAGGTCACCTTGTGGATAGCAATGGTTGACTATGAAAAAGAATTTCATTTGGTAGAGATATGGGCTGTTCACGTTGACTCTGGAAGAAATCTTCGGATTGTTAAAATAGGAAAATAATGGAATACTAATGGACGGTGAACGACTAAGTCACTTAAGGTTCGCAGATGATGTCACTCTGATCGCCAACACAAAAAAAGAATTACGAGGAATGCTGATGGAATTAAATCTCGAGAAATGGGTCTAAAAATAAACTTCACCAAAACCAAATATTTGAACAATAAAAGTGAAGATAACAGCTAGGAATTATTAATAGAAGGTGACAGAATAGGAAAGATACAAACATTCATATATTTAGGACAAAAAATCGAAATATTAATAGATGGAATTGATGATGATGTCTTATCTAGACCAAAAATAATGGACTGCATAACTTCTGCATCTCCAGCTACATTAATGAGCTCAGAAACTAAATAGTTCATGTTTGTACAATTAATGATTTATAGATAGATAGAGAGATAGATAATAGATAGATAATAATTTATTTGTTTTCATGTAACAATAGGTTACACTTATAAGCAAACAGGCATTAAAGAATGTTAACTAAGATTTACTTAAATAACAACAATAGTAAATAAGTAAAGACACTATAAGAGCAAAAATTACAATATAGTAACAAAGGTACAATGAAATAAGAAACACGACCGGAAAAGACAAGAAACCACCTCTGCTGAGAGAGCTATCAAATTCCTGTGTCAATTTCAACTGGACTTAAGAAACATTAATTTAATGAGTAATAAGCTACTTGAAGCAGATATTTGGTTAAAAGTCTCTTTACTTTCGTTTTACATAACGCACGTACACTCTCTGGGAAACTATCTTTAATATGACATAATTAACATTTTTCTGTACGTAGCTGTAATTACACTTAATAACCAGAAAAATATTTGCCTATTTCCTGTATATTTGTTGGTTTACTGTTTAATATTTATAAAAAATTTAAAAACATTAGTCATGTAAATATCCATCTTATGAATTTTGGTAATATTATGTACTAAATCAGGGGTGCTCAAACTTGAACTACTGGCGATCTACCTCAATATTGTTAGAAGACGATCGATCGACTCTGCGAGGCTGCAAGTAAATGTGATGCAGGATTGTCGTCTAGGTAGGGTGTGTCGTGGCATAGATATTAGTTTTCCGCACAATATGCATTTTTTTAGTCAAGGTAAGTTTAGGTCTGCTCTAAAATGTCAATGAAAAAACTCATAATTATTCAAAATTGCGAGTTTATTGGTTCTTACAAAACAAACGAGTTCTAGTGTCTAAACTTAACTAAAGAGTGACTTTGGATGTTGAAGCGTGGCACTGCATGTCCTCAGCATACTTTTCAAATGGTACGTAATTACCGAGTGCTAATCGCAAGCATGATGACATATGTTCGTCAGTTAGTCGATTGCGATATTTTGACTTAATTATCTTCATTTCAGAAAATGCAGACTCGCACAAGTAAGTTGACCCAAACATTGCCGTCAGTTGAAGGGCGATTTGCCTTAGATTCGGATATTTATCTTCAGATATAAAACACCAGAATTTTGTATCAGATGCTGTGGCTTTGAGATGTATATCTGATATAATCTGCACTAACTCATTTTCAACAGAACATGAGTCCATGTTAAACTGACTTGCTATTTCAGTAGCTAATTCCTCAATGTTTTTACACGAAAAAGGATAACTCATAAATGATGCGATATTTGCCAATTTACTGAAATCATAAAAACGTATTTCGAATTGGCCCAAAATATTTGATAATTCTACCTCATAAAATCATAATTCAACTGAGGAACCCTTGCTTTCAAAGACGGAAAATTTTTCAGATCCTTTCTTTTCAGTTGATCTATCATAAGTTGCAATTTACTCTTGAATGCGTTTATTGCGCTAATCATCTCAAAAATAGTTTTTCCTTTACGTTGAAGCTCCAAATTAATGGTGTTTAAATGCATTGTGATGTCTGTCAAAAATGCCAAATCAGTCAGCCATTTTCCATTTTTCAGCATCTGAGTGTCATCACCTCTTTCGTCCAGAAAAGCTGTTATTTCGGGCAATAATTCTTGAAACCTTTCTAGGAATTTTCCGCGACTCAACCACCTGACGTCCGTGTGAAGAACTAAATCAGTGTGTTCAGCTGACTCACTATCTTCCAACTGCAATTTAAAGAGCCGTCGTTGCAAGCTACATGTACGGATAGAATTCACAATTTTTATTGCAATGCCCATAATCTCCTCCATGTTTACAAAACTTGTTGATGTATAATGCAATGGAAGGAGAAAAATAAAGGGAAATCATCATTAGCTTGACACAATGCCACAAAACCGTTTTTGTTTCCAGTTATTGCTGGTGCTCCATCGGTTGTAATGCACACTAGTTTATATATTAGTAGCTTGTAGTTTGTTACAAAATTGAAGAAAACGTCATATATATCTTCGCCACGGGTCTTTCCTTTCAGAGGAATCATTGTCAAAAACTCTTCCTTAGCCGACATGTCATTGAATAACATTCGAATAAAAATACACAGCTGGGCAGTGTCTGTCATATCGGTGGATTCGTCGAACTGTAAAGAAAAGTATGTACATTCCATGATATCATGTTTTAGTTTATCTGCCATGTCCTGACTCATGACTTCAACACGCCTTGTGACAGTCGGACGAGATAACTGAAGTTATCTCTGTTTTTTATTTTTAAAATCTCCAAATAAAGTCTCACCCCCTTCAATAAATGCTTCCTTCACAATCAATCCATCATCAAACGGTTTCTTGTGTTTCGCCAATATAAGAGATATTTTAAATGACGCGATCGTTGCAGCTTTTGATTGTTTGGCTGGTCTTGTGAACATGGTTTGTTCTTTTTTCAAACAAGTTATCAAATCACGTACTTTTCGTTTTCTTAATTCAGTCTGTGACGGAAAATCCTTTTCATAGTTTTTATGAACCGTTTTATGATGCCTCTCTAAGTTCCCACGCTTAGGTATTGCAACTGACGCACGGCAAATGAGACAAATCCTTTACCATACAAAAGAAAAATTCTTCCTCCCAATCGTTACTAAAATGATAAGTTTTACTTTTCTTCGCCGCATTAATTTTGGACTATTTATTAATTAACTTTGTATCGATGTATCGCCTTCAAGTTACAACTTAGACTGACTCATATTCCTGCAGGTGCAACATTTATATCGGCGCCAACGAAGTCTCGAATGTTCCCGTCAAACACGCCGCCCGAAGTTTCTAGAAAAATCGGCGGGAATCAAAAACGCGGCTTTTCTTTGACAAGTACCGCGCGTTCCTTTGAAAAAGCCGCCTTTTGCCGCTAGCAGGGGGTTATTACGATAAAAGAAAGTGATGAGGGGGTTATTCTGGCCTAATTGTGGATCGAATAAATTTTAGTAGTTTATTCATTACGTTTTGTTTTAGTTACCTAAAACAAAATCTGTGAATAGTTCTATATCGGAATTTTTTTTTCTCGCGATCGACTTGTCGATCGCGATCGACCGTTTGAGCACCCCTGTACTAAATCATTTGCATGGGGCGCCAAATATTTTGCGTACGGTGTCATGGTAACGTTGACAAAATGAATGAAAAAAATGTTACTTTGCACATTGACATTAAGACGGAAACACACCGGTATTTTTTTAGGGATGTAGAAAAAACACTTCCACATCATACTAATAATTTTCTGCCAGGCATATATAGTAAATCCATCACAACCAACTGAAAAAATCGAACGTTATAGATCAAAACCCATTCCACTTAACCAAATAAAGTATATAGGATTTTCAAGCAAAAAAAAAGCAAAAAAAAGAAAGATTTCCGATCACAGAAAAAGCAATATTGGTTGATCATAAAGAAAAATGCAAACGCTTGACATCGGGACAGATTTTCTTTTGTGCGATGGATTATCAGTTGATGTTAAGTTCCCTAAGGGTATAAAAAAGGGTTGAAGCTGTAAAGGGTAATGAAGTTGGAAAAAATATACTTGCAAAGGAGATATGCGATATAATAATGTTTTTCCTATTGTAGAGATGATAAAGTACACAATTTTCCGTAGATTTAGAAAAAGCGAAAATTTGATTTCACATTTTTAGTAGTAGTAGAAAAATCGTACTTAACAAATAAGTTTTAAATATTTTATTGGAGCGTCTGTTACTTTGTTACTGTACAGGGTGAGTCAACGATAGAGTAACGTTCATTATCTCATTTGTCTCGGGAATGACCAAAAAATGTTAAATACAATAGTGTTAGGGAATGTTAAGGTGCACAGTTTAAAATTATTTTTGAGTATACAGGGTACTTCAAAAAAGTGTGGCCGATATAAAACACACCTTTTTTTAAATGGAACATCTTATTTTCTAATTTATTTTTAAATTCTGCACAAAATTTTATAACTTTTTTATTAAGAATGTTATATACCTAAACCTAGTAGTCTTTCTTAGATTTCAATTTTTTTAAAAAAATACTAGTTTTCAGTTTTGTAAAAAAAAAATTGGAAAGGTGGAATACTCATAATTGGTACGAGCGTTCTACAGACATGAAAAAAATTATGTATGTAAAGAAATTTGAGTTAGATGCCATAGGGTGTTCAAAATAACACCGATAGATTTTACAAAACTCTCCTTTTATTAAGTATGTCATATACCTATTTCTAATAGATTTATTTTGAAATTTTCAATTTTTACCCTTGTTTTAATTACACTTACGCTATAACATCGTAACAATGTAAGCATCGTCAAATTTTGACATGTCTATTAAGCAAGTAAAAATATTTTAATTTGTTGTAGTAAGTGACGTATAAAGGTAATAGTTATGGATTTTCCTAAAAAGGAATTAATTCGATATGGTTTATATACTGGGCGAGGTGGGAAAAAAATTGTCTTTTGGCAGTAAGGCTTTACGGAGCGAAGTACCCTAACAGACGTATACCATCTAGAAACTCTTTTCAGTGCTTAATGGAACGGTTTGATGGTAGTGGTAGCGTTGAGTATATAAAACGAAAAGTAGTAATCCTGAATGCCACCAATGAGGAAAAAAAATGGAGATTTTACTTCATGTTGAAGATAATCCCCAGTTCAGCAGCCGTCAACTAGCTGACTTATCTCACACATCCCAATCTACGGCTAATCGCACCACGAGAAAAAACAAGTATCATTCCTTTCATATGGAACTACACCAAGAACTTCAAGACCGTGATTTTGAACTACGAGTAAAATTTTGTACCACCATAAAAGGAGCAATAGAGGCCGATCCAATTTGTATCCAAAATAATGTTTTTTGATGATGCTACTTTTTGCAGTAATGGAGCAGTTAACAGCCATAATATGCATTATTATTCAACAGTTAATCCATTTTGGGTCCGAGAAACCAAAACCATTGGTCGCTTAATGTATGGTGTTGAATATTAAATTTTCGAATTATTGGTCCATATTTTTTCCGCGAACCGGTTAACGAGCCTAGATATCTAAATTTTTGGCAAAACGAATTACCCCAACTTCTTGAAGAAGTTGATAAATTTGAAAGGGAACAAATGTGGATTCAATAAGACGGAACTCCTGCTCATTACCACTGGGAAGTTCGGGACTTTTTAAACGATCGTTACCCACAAAAATGGATCGGTAGGGATGGATTCATTCAGTGATCCCCTCGATCATGTGACTTAACACCTTTAGACTCCTTTTTGTGGGGCTACATTAAGGAACGTGTTTATGTGAATCCCCCTACAATAGCAGTAGATATGGAAGATAGGATACGGGATGCGTGCAGGACAATAACGCCCTTTATGCTAAATAAAGTGAAGGAAAATATAGTAAAACGACTAAACATGTGGATTCAAGTAGACGGGCATATTTTTTAACATCTATTACGTCATAATAATTAATAATTAAACTATATTAAAATTATTATTACTTATTTGTTTATGTTTTCACAATAGCGTAAGTATATTAAAAACAAGGGTAAAAAAATTGAAAATTTAAAATAAATCGAAAACTATTAGAAATAGGTATATGACATACCTAATAAAAGTTGGAGAGTTTTGTAAAATCTATCAGAAAAAATAATAATATAGAGAGTGTGCCATTTAAAAGAAAGAGTTTTTTCAATTTAAAATGGTCGAACTGCTTAAATTTATTTTGAACACCCTGTAGCATCTAACTCAAATTTCTTTACATATATCTTTTTTCATCTCTATAGAACGCTTGTACCAATTATGAGTATTCCACCTTCAGAAACAATGGCACTACTCGCAAATTTTTACAAAACTGAAAACAAGTATTTTTTTTTTTTTAAATTGAAATATTAGAAAAACTACTAGGTTTAGATTATTATTAATAAAAGAGTTATAAAATTTTATGCAGAATTTAAAAATAGATTAGAAAATAGGATGTTTTAAAAGAACATGTTATATCGGCAACACTTTTTTTAAATTACACTCAAAAATAATTTTAAACTGTGCACCTTAATATTTCCTAAATCTATTGTATTTAACATTTTTTTGTCATTTCCGAAACCAATGAGATAATGAACTTTACTCTGTCGTTGACTCACCCTGTACATTATCGCTAATTCTTTTTTTTTATCGTTTTCCTTCTCGGATGATAATAATATTCATCAAAGTTGTCCAAATTCCGAAATATACATTTGTATTTCACGGTACATTTTAGATAACGCGTTATAACGTTTCTGCAATATCTCCTTATGTGGCCAAGCCAAATGTACTAAAATAAATTAACAAACAAGTCCTGCCAGGATTGTGCATTTATTTACTTAAAAAATCATTTTATCGACCACATAGCACCATTGTAAGTATTAAAAGCGAGTTTTTTGTTCAAACTGAACATAAAACTTTAGTTTTTGATGTCAAGTCAGAATTAACAACTTCAAAAAACACTGGAAATATATATATATATATATATATATATATATATATATATATATATATATATATATATATATATATATATATATATATAAATGAAGAAGAATTGCAATGTATATTGGACAGAATCAATAACATGAGCCAAAGATATGGACTCAGAATGAATATTAAGAACACAAAATTCATGGTCATTGGTAAGACAAAGGTCGAAAATGTTAGACTGCGAGTAGGAAGGCAAGACATAGAAGAAGTACAGAGATTTAAGTACTTGGGGTACTGACTCAACGATAAATGGGATCTCGATGAGATGTAGAATTGAAATAGCCCGAAATACTTTTTTAAAATGAAAATATGGCATAAAATAAAGTCTAATATACGTGCTCACAATAATACATCCCACTTTAAACAGTAGTTTGATTGAGTTGATAAAGACAAAAGTCAAAAATGTAACCGTTGAAAACTGGAGAAACTGTATTCAACGTGTCTAAAAAATTGAAAACTCATATAGAAGAACTCATATATAAATATAAATAGTTTACCGGTAAAAAAAACTTATTATTAATTTGCAAGATATTACCGATAGCGAAATTGAACTAGATATAAATTAATAACCAAAATTGTAACAAATGTACGCGAGGACACTGTACACTGTTTTAATATATTTGTGTAATTACTATATTGTGTATTATTCAGTATATACAAAACATTAAAATTCAACTGTCTTATCACAATAAAATTTTAAACCCAACAATTATACAATCAGGTACAGTGCGGCCCTCCACGATGCCTTGTCATTAAACAGCGATAAATTAATCACTTTTGAATCTTGTTGATTTTGAATGGGTACAGGTAGCTAAGTCACTTTCTTATTTCGTGAAAAATACTATACCTATTAACGGAGCCGTTTTTTTAGAAATTTTCTTTAGCGAAACTATTCATTATAAAAATCAGGTTTTAATTTTCTTCTTCTTATTTTTCTTCTTTTTGCAACCGGGATTTAAATCTCTCTATTCGATGGCGCAGCCACTAAATGCTATGTATTGTCTACGTTATTATATGGGGTAGAGGGGTAGACATTAAAAGCACGAACCACGTCACGTTGCTGTACCGACGAATGTTGGGAATATCGTGAACTGAGAGAGCAACCAATGTTGGAATCCTGGAGAGGATGAATAAGGACCAGGAACTTTTAACTACAGTAAAAAAGAGAAAAGTAGCATACTTTGGCCGTATTATTAGAAACGCTAAATATGGTTTTCTGCAGCTGATTATGGAGGGAAAGAATGAAAGAAGACGAGGCATCGGACGTAAAAAGTTCCCAGGGATGAGGAATCTGCGCTAGTGGTTTGATATTAAAGAGGCTAGCACACTTATCTATTTTGCTCAAAATTGAGAAGAATTCCAATTGATGGTCGCCAACCTCCGTTAAGAAGAGGGCACTTGAAGAAGAAGAAGATTAAAAAGTTAGAACGTCTTTGGACTAAACGTTTTGATTTGCAAAATGGACATGTAAAAAAATATAAAAAATCTCTATACTCATGCGTTTTCTTTGTTAGGTTGAGAATTTTTGGAACGACCCTCGTAATATGGTCAATATACAGGGTGTCTCTAAAAGGTGCGGAAAAGATGCTGCCACAAATTCCTGACGTCAAAATATGACGATCTAACTCAACTTACCTCAGTCCAAAAGTGGATGATTTCGGAGATACAGAGTGTCAAAAGTTCAATTTGGTTTTAGTTTTTCATAAATATTTTTTTTAATAATTTTTTGTAATTTTCAGCTAAAGGGAGTTTTATGAGGTGAAAAATTGAAATCTGCATTCATTTTCATTGTAAAATTTACAGGGCGCCACCTGCAGTACTTTGCACGCATTTTAAAACGAAATAACTCTTTTTTGGCCACACTGTATTTTACTTTTACATAAAATTTCTTATTCTCCAACGTCATTTCCCTAAAAAAGGTATACCTGGTAAGAGTTGATTTGAGCAGCCGTTTTGAAATATCTGGATTAAAACCATTTTTCGTTTATGGCTAGGTCTAAATTATTGTGATAAATGAACATAATTTGAAGCACAAAATTAACTGTCTAAATTTTGAATAAAAATTCTTCTTTTCCAGTTTTTAAAGGTTTTGATTTGATTTGACACCAGTCAGTTTTTAGTGGCAGTTAATTTATTATAACGCCTTCTCGTGTGTTCATTTATCACAATAATTTAGACCAAGCCATAAGCGAAATGAATTGTTTTAATCCAGATATCTCAAAAACGGCTGCTCAAATCAACTCTTACCAAGTATACCTTTTTTAGGTTGGAAAATAAGAAATTTTATGTAAAAGTAAAATACAGTGTGGCTCAAAAAAGTTATTTCGTTTCAAATGTGTGCAAAGTACCGCAGGTGGCGCCCTCTAAATTTTACAATGAAAATGAATGCAGATTTCAGTTTTTCACCCCAAATAAACCCCTTTAGCTGAAAATTGTGACAATACACCAATTATTAAAAAAATTATTTATGAAAAACTAAAACCAAATTGAACTTTTGACACTCTGTATCTCCGAAATCATCCACTTTTGGACTGAGATAAGTTCAGTTAGATCGTCATATTTTGACCTCAGGAATTTGTGGCAGCATTTTTTCCGCACCTTTTAGAGATACCCTGTGTATTTGTGTTTTTGTTGTTACCCTATAATATATTTTTATTTATATTTTTATGGATCAATATGCTGCTAGCTATCTATAAGGCATACATAATCGATCGAGCATTCTCCATACCACTCACGAAAATTAAACTATACAAAGAACTAAATACGATAAAGAGATAGCGATAAATTATAGTTTGATAATATAACAATAAACTGTTTAATCCAACGTAAAAAATATAGCCTTGCGTTACAACAAATATATCCGAACATATTAGGGTCGGTTTTGGAAAAAAGGCCAGAAGCCTTTCTCACCGACATAATCTGAGAATAGCCTTTAAGTCCTCTCAAAAACTTTCAAAATTATTTTTTTAATATTAAAAATAAGACACCAAAGCTTAAGAAATCACGAGTTTATAAGTTAGATTGTCGTGAATGCAATAGTTCTTATATAGGTCAGACCGGTAGGAGTTTTGAAGTTAGGTGTAAACAACACCTTTGTTTCGTTAGACATAGTAAAATTAACTCAATCTTTGCTGATCACTGCTAAGAGATAAAGCATATTAACCCAGATATTAATAATATAGAAATAATTCATATTATACACAAGTCCTAAAAATTAAAGTGACAGAAAGCTATTGACATATTTAAAAACGATAACAATAAAATTACAAATGATATTACTAACCAATTAGACCTGATTTACTCCTTATCATGTTGTCTACTGTAATATTTGCCAGGCTTTCTATTACTTTCCTACTTTTTAGTTCATTGCAACGACTATAAAACCGCGTTCACGTTGAAAAAAGTTTTAATTACTCGTAGTAATTTGTTAAACAAAATCAATATGTTTTTAGTTTATATCGAAATCGGTTTTATTCGGTAATTTATATGACATTATCAGCCAACACATTGAATAAGGGACAAATTCGGAAAGATGGGAAATTGCTTTCATTCTTTATATTTGTACTTAATATACATATATATATATATATATATATATATATATATATATATATATATATATATATATATATATATATATATATAATATATATATATATATATATATATATATATATATATATATATATATATATATATATATATATATATAGGCGGCGTTGCTTTGATTCCTTAGTGCAATTGTTTTTTGTTTATTTTGACATTTTTTTTCACTCAATAAAACGAAATTGTTTAAGAACTACAGAGAAATTTAATTATTACTCATTACAGGAATAGATACAGCCAAAGAGACATAGCCAAAATGGTAAATAAATGTCCGTCAACTGTTCAGCATATCATTGAACGGTACCGGAATGAAAATAGAGTCGAGAATAAGTCAAGGTTGGCTCCAAATAAGTTCTTCAATGAACGTGAAGAAAGATGGATTTTAAGAGAGGTATCAAATAATCCAAAAAAAGTGCGCCAAAGTTGTGCGCCGAGATGGAAAGACAGTTTGGAAAAAGGTGTAACCCCGAAACAGTTCGACGGATCTTGCGAAATAATAATCTATATGGTCGAACTGCTCGAAATAAGCCTTTCATTAGCCAAAGAAATAGACGCGTGAGATTGGAAATTGCCTGAGAGCATATCAATAAAGACTTGAACTTCTGGAATTCAGTAATATTTGCTGATGAGACCAAAATAAACTTATTTGGGTCCGATGGAAAAATATCAGTGTGGAGAAAGCCTAACGAAGAATTAAAATTGAAAAATATGAAAGCTACGGTAAAGCACGGTGGAGGTGGAGTGATCTTATGGGGCTGTATGTCATCTGCAGGAGTAGGTAACATGCATTTCGTCGAAGGAAATATGAACCAATATGTGTACTTGGATATACCAAGGCAGCGTCTCGTCGCTAGTGCACAAAAATTAGATATTGAAAACAATTATCGGTTCTATCACGACAATGATCCAAAGCACGCGTCGTTTCGAGTCCGCAGTTGGTTGCTTTATAAGTGTCCAAATGTTATTAAAACACCAGCTCAGTCACTAGACTGAAATGTAATTGAAAATTTGTGGCTGACATTAAAAAATAAAGTAAATAGTGCTCCAATATCAAATAAAACTGAATTAAAAGTAAAAA